>CM048745.1:344385257-345003257 GCA_026315105.1 Locusta migratoria
AGATTTCTGTTATGTTTACACAGATGAAATATTAGTGATGTCCACGTCGGAAGACAAACATGTATGTCATTTGACACAGTTATTTGATCATTTATGCATGCAAGGGTTGGTAATTAATCCTTGAAAGTGTGCTTTCGGAGTGAGGGAAGGGCAATTCCTTGGTTACACAGTAGAAGCACATGGTATTTGACCACCACAAGATAAAGTAGAAGCCATTAGCAAGTACCCTCATTCTACTACAATCAGGAAACTTCGCCGATTTTTGGGTGTCATAAATTTTTACCAAAGATTTGTGTACAATCATACATTGATAACAGCTCCCTCGAACAAACTTCTTAAGGGCACCACAAAGCCGAATGACAGGTTGCATTGGATGAGTGAGGCAGACAAAGCTTTTCAAGCCGTGAAAACAGCAATTGCAGAGGCTGCGCAGTTTAGCACACCCAGTAGCACAAGCTCCACTTGCACTTATGGTTGATGCATCATCTACTGCCGTCGGTGCTGTACTTCAACAGCAAGTGGAACATTGTTGGCAACCCATAGCATTTTTCAGTCACAAACTGTCACCTTCTCAGCAACGCTGGGCAACTTATGACTGCGAACTATATGCAGCTTACACTGCAGTCAAGATATTCAGATACTTACTAGAAGGCCGACTTGTTCACTATTTTTACTGATCACAAGCTGCCAACATACGCCTTAACTGTAAAACCAAAGAAAGGTTTTTCTACATATCTTTAACTGCTTACAAATCAAAAGTGCTGAATATAAGAGTGCATTTGAAGCAAAGCATTTTTTATATACGAAGAACCTGTGAGTGATCCAGAATGTACACAAAGATCCATTACTACATTCCTTAATACATAATTATCGGAATCATCATATATCCATTAAAAATTCAAACCAAAAATTAATGTATAACACTTCAGAAAATTTTTAGTTTATTTAAAAGCATTGTTTTTAAATTAAAAGTAGTATAGGTATGCTCCACAGAAACTTATAAAATTTACTCATGTTCAGGGCCGTATTTAGGCAGGTAAAACCTGTGAAACTGCACAGGGCAGCAAAATTTTGCAATAGAAAATTAAAATTATATTAATGTTAACTGAAATCATCATTATTCAGAGTTTGGATTACAGCAATAAATTTTAAAATTCAGGTTGTTGTGTTGATATCAGTGGCGTATCTAGAGGGTGTTTATACAATATGTAATGTAATAGACATCACAACACTAGGCAGGGCCTGTTTATTACATAATAAAAATGTTATCTGAATTTCAAAGTGTAACTGAAACTGGTAACTTCAAAGGAAACATTTGACATAATCAATGTTTCCGTGAAGGCTGCATCTGTGTCATTCATTCTTCAAATAACGAAACACTGCACCAGTTTCTTTTTTTTTTTTTACACTTTGGACGACTATTTTTGAGAATTTAATCACATTGTCAATCACAAATATCTCTTGCACCGTACTTTTTGAGATTATAACTACTTTACCCCTTCCAATGTGCAAAAAACCACACATATGTAAACTTTCATCACACTGTTTATGAAACGTCACAAAAGTAGTTACATAAATATTTTCAGTTCACAATGAGAATAAATTCATTCTAGAAATTTATCATAATAAGTGTGAAAAATAACATTTGAGCAAACAGTAGCTGCGAAGGCTGATGGAGCGATTGTAAATTACAGTTGTACACATCAGTCACTGCACCATATGGCAACTTGGCATGAACTATAAACAACGAAACGCCAAATATGCATTACAATAAATGCAAAAAATGTCAAGCAACTTTACTATGTCACGTTTTAAACACAACTTGAAGGTGAATATCATTCCCGCTTCAATTTATGTCAATTACATAAGTTTTGACTCCTCAAACATGGTTTCCTAAAACGTAAATCACAGGAAAAATGTAAATATCTTAACACAAAAGCCAGGGTGAATTAAAATTGTGAAGTGACAAAAAATTGCGTAAAAGGTAGGAAAATGTAAAATTTGGGTTGTGAATGTGGGTTTTCACTGTACCTGAAATTGGAGAAACTATACTATCAAAATTCAAGAATTTTTAGTAAAATTCAAAGGTTTTCCCAGTTTCTTCACCAATTTCAAAAATTTCAAGTTTTTTCCTGGTTCACAAGATTTCAAAGTTCACTGGTGTGATGATACTGATGGCCCTCTCATCTCAATGTTACCGTACGATACCATCTGCGTCGGACACGGAATTGTGTGGTTCAATAGTGATATATTTTGCGTGCGAAATTACAAACAAAATAGCAAGCCTAGGAATCAGTGTAGGACAGTGTCTTGGTGATACTGTGATTAAAACAAGTGATAGATTTCATTAATTAAGAGATTTGTTTAAAGGCTTTCCAGACAGTTTTATAAACAATAGTTTTGTCATTGTACATTATTTCAAGAATTAGAAAGAAAAGACATCAAAAACTTTATGTAAATGCAAATCAATAGCATTGTATATATGTCAGGCTCATAAACAAGTTGTGTTGACCAGCTAATTGTGTAATTAATGTAATAGTCGAGATTTGAATATTATAATTCTCCGTATATATTGATTGACGTAAGATTTGGAGTATATTTTGAGAGTGGACAAGATATTTGATAGTTCAGTATATGTTAGGAACATGTATGATGTACTCATTAACAAATTAATTGACACATAACATCACACTTTGTTGTCAAACAGCAAGTACTGCGATTAAGACTTAAAAAGATTTACGCCATCTAAAATTTTTGTATGTATAGTTTTCATTCTATATTGTGATTATTTTTGTGTACATGAAATGTTTTCTTTGTGTGTTTGTTAATTGTAAATTAGTATATTCAATTGTTATGAACAATGCATAATGTAAGATCATTATTGCCGATGTTATATATTTGCCTCACCACCTTGCGTGGGGGGTTGGAGTTTTGGCGATCGTTATGTGCTTTGGAATCTATGTCAGTCTGTGTTGTTGTGTTCCATTGTATACGTTACTAAGTTGTAATGTTTTGGTGGAGAAGATGTTCGATTGCAAATTAAAGAAGAAGTGATAAGTTGTACCTACGAGTATTTATTTCTACCACGACACCCCAGGAGAATAATGTTGCAGTGATCAGAACCCCCATACATCGTAATGTTGAAAAGCTAAGTATCTTGTTTGGAAGTGGTAGAAAGGAACTGTAATTACTTTAAGAACCATGTAAACATTTAACTGGACACCCTGACTACCCACATTGTCTATATAAAAGGGAAGCTGAACATACCAGCGGAGGCATTATCGCATATAGAAGTTGTGAATGCGACAGTAGACACATGCTCGCATGTCAAAGCTATAGCAGCTACCATTGATTTCGAGGCCTTTGCACAAGCCCAGCAACGTGATGCTGAGTTAAAAGATTTACTAAAACAGCTGGCAGGACTGAAGTTGCAACGTGTCATATCACCGGAAGCAGATGTTAAAATACATTGTGATTTATGTGGACCAAAAGCATGCCCATTTGTGCCTCAACAATTCAGAACCCAAGCCATTGCATCAATACATAACATGTCACTCCAGGAGTGCAAGGCACTACTAAATTAGCAAAGTTTTGTCTGACCTGGTATGCAAGCAGATTGTAAAACATTTGTAAAACAGTGCATTGCGTGCCAGCGTAATAAAATCGGGCAACACATCAGAGCACCACTATGCACATTCCTACCGCCGAACCAACATTTCGAGCATATACATGCTGATATCACAGGCCCTCTCCCACTTTCAGAAGGCAGTAGTTATTGTCTCATGGTGGTGGACCGATTCACTAGGTGGCCAGAAGTTTTTCCCATGGAGGATATTATAGCTGAGACTGTGGTGCAGACATTGTTTTGTGGTTGGATTGCCCGATTTGGTGTACCACTATGAATCACCACAGACCAGGGATGGCCATTACTAGGCATGAAGTGTACATGTCGAGAGCCTAGCATCCTGCATCAAATGGCATAGTCGAGCAACTGCATCGTCAACTAAAAGCAGCTCTCTGCTGTCACACAATGAAACATTGGATATAGGAGCTACCCATTGTACTTCTTGGACTACAAACAGTGTTTAAAAGTGACTTAAAGGCTACAGCTGCAGAGTTGGTGTACGGCCAAACGTTACAGCTTCCAGGGGAATTCTTACACAGCATGGCAGATGATACAATAGATGCTTCAGACTTCACTGCTAGATTATGAGAGCACATGCACCAGTTCAGATCAAGAGAGCCCAGAAGTCAGGCTGGAAGACACTCGTTTGTGTTTGCAGATCTACACAACTGCACACACATTTTCGTACGTAAAATGATACAGTACGCAAGTCGCTGCAGCCACCTTACGATGGGCCATATCCTGTAATTAGTAGAGGGAGCCACACATTTCAAATTGAAATAAATGGTTTGCCTATCACCGTCACACTGGACCAACTCAAGCCCACATGTTTTTGATGCAATGGATATGAGGACTGCAGGATCTACACATGGAAAAGACAGGGCTACAATACCCACAAATGTTCCCATACACTGTAGCCATGATGAGATGCAGCAGATGCCAGGAACCTCAACAAATAGAACGACACTGAAGACTGGTACTTTGCACACTGTTGGAACCACAGACCACAGTGGCAAGACGCCAGGTTTCATGAGAGCAGTGGTGATGTGTGCTGGACGGCACGTGAAGTTCATCCTATGATACCATTAACACTAGGGAGGGGAGTCATGTGGCATCTCAATGTGCATTGTACAGTGATTCATAAACATTAGGTGTAGCTGAGATTCCATGTTTGTTGACACTAATAATGTTATTAGTATTCTTAGTTTTATATCTCAGTTCAGTGCAAGCTTAACATGCCTGTAAATGTTATTTGTGGTAATAAATGTTTAGTTTCATTGAATTCCATACTAATCTTGTGACTTATCTTAGAACATGGGGTAACAAAAGGCAAACCTTCATTATGTTGAGTGCAATACACTCTTCAAAATCCTGAGGTCAGTAGAGTTAAAATATAAGGAACAGGAAGTTATATACAACTTCTATAGAAACTAGACACCAGTTATCCAGTTATAGGACTTCAAGCATATGGGAGGGAAGTATTGGTTGGGAAGGGAAAAAACAGGGTTGCAGCCTTTCCCTAATGTTATTCAATCTGTACAATGACCAAGCAATGAAGGAAAGCAAGGAGAAATTTGGAAATAAAATTTAAGTGCAGAAAGAAGAGATATATAAAAAAATTGCAGTTTTTCAAAGACATTGGAAGGCTCTAGTGAAGAAGCTGAAAGAACAATTGAATGGAATGGACATGAAGGAGCATATAAGTTCAACATTAACAAGAGCAAAACAAGAGTAATATGAAAGCAGTCAATTTAAGTCACACTAGGCTGAGCAAATTAGATTAGGGAACAAGACAATCGAGGTGATAGATGGGTTTTATTACTATGCCAATAAAATAACTTAAGATGGCCAGAGTACAAAAAATAGAAAATGCAGAATGGTAATGGAGAGAAAAAAATTTATAAAGAAGATAAATTTGTTAACATCAAATATTAAATTAAGTTTTAGGAAGCTTTACTTAAGGCATATGTTGGAGTGTAGTTTTGTATGGGAGTGGAACATCAACAGTGGTAAATCCATGGGAGGGGCTATGGGCTGGAGTCTCCATTCTGAACTCTAAGAGGAGGAAATATAAGATAGTGACACAAAATTTCAATGAGCTCAGCCATTCCTGGAACAAGATCCTGAAGTCGCCACTGAACATAGATGATACACAGTTCTGACAAGAAGAGGATTGAAGCTTTTGAACTGTGGTGTTACAGACAAACGCAGTAGATTTGATGTCAGATAGTTTAAATAATAAGGAACTACTGAACAGAATTGGAAGAAGATAAATTTATGGCATAACTTGACAAAAAGAAGGAATCGATTGACAGAACACATTGTGAGACATCCAGGAACAATTAATTTAATATTAGTGGGAATTGAGGGAGGGGGGGGGGTATAAGCTAGAGAGGATGACCTTGAGATGAGTACACTAAGCAGGTTCAAATGGATGTGGGTTGCAGTTTTTATTCTGAGATGAAAAAAACTTGCACAACACATGATAGAGTAGTGTGGAGAACTAACACTCCTTTAGCATTCAATGTGCACCATGTGATAAACAGTGATAGTTAATATAAAAAATGAAAATCTTAAATAAACTTAACACAAAAAGATAAGAATGATGTCTTTTCTATTACTTACCAACATAATAAACAAGTTCACACAGGTCACAACAATCCCGGTCTTCTTTTATAATTTTACGTATACTTTTGTAAAAAAGAGCCACTAGCTCCTGTAAGTGTTTTTTATAAAATGCTGAAAGTTTTTGAAAAAAAAAATAAAGAAATATAGTGTATATTAATAAGTTGAGAATTTTAGTTAACTGAAACAGAGTTCTTATAGAGATCTATCTTATCACCTTGGTTTTCTCCACTTCGAGATATGGTATCATGCAGGCTTTTCAAAGGTGTTGCACCTTCTGCAGCTACATATATTGGTTCTTCATCTGTATCAGGATTTTTTATTCTGTATACTGAGTTTTTATATACACGGTCTGTTACACCAGCTCTGTTCAGAATATGTGATTCCAAACTCTGCAAGAAAACAGAGATCAATGAATTATCATGGAGGTATAGAATTAGGCTCAATTATCTATAAATGATTTGTGGACAACTAATTTAATTATTATTTTAAAAATAAGTTTATCAGACAAGATGTTGTGCTTTAGATGTAGATTATATTCCATATTTATTCAAATATGTTTTTTGTATTGTATTATTTGTTTGTTTGAAGTTGGTGGAAGTTCTTGACAGCAAATAATGACAGAAGATAATTAATTCATAGTAATTAAAGAAGATGTTTAACTTTTTTTAAATACTGAAACATGGCTCCAATAATCAGAGGAATGTTAAAAAGAAAGGTGAAGAAATTCAACTCTGACAAATATTTCATGGTTAGTTCTCAAAAAATGAGAAGGGAGGAAAATGTATTTTAAAAGTAAGTACACTTCATCGCAAATTTAGACTCAGATTGCATTCAGGAATTCATGGCACTTTCAGCAACAGGCAACATGTAAGGTGGCCTGAGCAGGAAAGTGCCAAGCCACATTTTTGGACAAATTAAATTAAACACAGAGTTATGTTATTAATCACGGCGTCAAGTGGTTCAGGAAAACCTCACTAGATGAAACTGTTGTTAGGTTTTGGTTCTTGCACAAATGTTATATGTATCTTGGCAAATCAATGTCAAGCGACAAAATGAATACGATGAAGATGGCTTCTAGAAAGAAACTGAACTTTTCTGCAGAAAAAACTGATAAAGACAGAGATGCTGTTACTCACTCTGAATATTTACCATGTTCTGCGAATGAATTAACATCAGAAACTGAAATTCCGGTAGGTGTTGCTCACCATTATATTGTTCTCATAGTTCATCATGTGTGTGTGTTTGTTAGACAAAGTATGGATTTATGTTTATGAAACATTTTTCTGATTTGTAATTATATGTCTTTATGAAATTTTTGCACTACACATTACTCATACCATTGAGGTTATTTAATTTTATGTTATATACATCAAAATATGTGTAAAATAAAATTGTTGCTTGACACTTTTCTTGATCTAAAGATTTGAAATTTGTAATCATGAAAAATTTAGCAGATATTCTGAATAATATAAACATCTGAATTCTGAGTGCGGCAGCCAGATACGACAGTTGTGTGATAGTGTTGTGTGCCTGTGTGATTGCATGAATGTTCTATTTTCTGAAGAAGTCCATGGCTGATAGCTGAAGTGTCGTGTGCCTTTTTTATGTGCCTGTCATAGCTCGTCGTCACATCTTTGCGGTGAGTTGTAAACTGTTCTCATAATCATACTGTGGAACTTATATATTGTTGTAATGAGTGGTTTATAGCAATATGCCTTTAATCTATATACATATATTTCCTTTTCTTATGGGGACAGTAAAATTACTAACAAGAAACAAGGTATCACATTGGAGATTGCCTTTCAGTAGTCATCCAAATCAATTGAGATGAAGAAAGAGGGTGCAATTTATGGAGAAGATTCATAGGAATAATAAAAAAAGAACAAAGAAGAAATGAAAGTCACGAATACATAATTTTCTGATAAGTATAGGTGTTAGAATAAGAACTAGAATATAGGCCTAATGGAATTTGGGCTTATCTACTACACACAAAACTGTTTGAAGAAATTGAGCATTATTTTATTTTATTTTTACTGGACACTTATTTGCCCTCTGATGGACACTCCACTAAAACTGAGAAATATCAGAGAAGAAAACTCCCAATGTATACTCTCTGTTATTAATTGGTCTTGTGGTTGTAAACTCAAATTCTTTGTCGTCAAAATGAAATGTGATTATTTCTCTGACATAACAAGACAGATAAATGGGTTGCTTAATATTAATAGGAAATAATGTTTTAGTGGTTTCAGCTTAAATTTTTTAGACTCTGTATGCTTCAGATTTGAACAAACCAACCCATAGTTTATAAAAATGAAAAACAGAATGAACATGGAGTTTGAAGAGGTATATAAAATGAAAAAAGAGAACACAAGTACCGTGGATCTAAGTCTGAAATGCAACGAACCCATTAGAATAACGAAAACCAAACTGAATGATTTAATGAAGCTAAAGGATTATGTTCCACCAATCTAACATCATTTTTATCGCAACTTGCTACCTGCTGCAGTTAGTGAAGAAGATAATGGGGAAGAAGTTGTAGAAGTAGTATTTTAGGTCACTGTTATTCAATTTGTAACATGGTATTTTAAACAAATAAAGTAAATTAACATTTCTTCATAAGCAATTATATTACACAAATATTTTTATCAATGTTATATGTTACTTCCTTTTTTGTTCAACAGAGGGCAAAGCAATATATCATCTTATTTTAAAATTAAGTTTTTATGGAATGTAGTTAAATATTTATATTATGTCTCATAAAAGAAAAGAAAACATTTCAGAGAAACATATTATTTCTCTTCAACAAAAATTTAATAATTTATGTGATTTGAGGATTGGCTCAAACTTCTATTTTGCTTTATTTCTAAAGCATAGAAATCTGGCTTGGCACTTTCTTGGTGGTATGCCCTTATATATTGAGTGCTCGTGTAAATAGTGCAATGTGAAGAATTTCTTAGCTCTCACAGAATGCAAATCCCACGATGAATCAACTGCTGAAATTTACTGACAGATCAAAAATGTGCGTCAGATTAGAACTATGCCTTAGAACATTGCCTGTGATGATCTTACTGACAGAAATGAAGTTATAACAGCAGGTCTTGAGGTGTGCCTAGATCTCTCTGTAAGTAAGAGAACTGGCCATTAAAGACAAAATTCCAGGTGTGGACAAAATTCCAGGTGTGGACAATAGTTTTGAAGTTATTCTTGGCCAGAAAGCTTAAAAAAAGGACATAATCTGCTGCAGAGCAAAAGATTCACTCTACACAGTGTGTTGTATGATAGATACAAAATACACCACAATGCAGCATGGCCTTGAGCAACATAAAACAAAAACTTAGTGGTAAGCATAACATCTAAAATGTTATGAAAAGTATATGTAAAGTAACCACTGCCCAAAGTTTGGATTGATACAGTGTGTGCATTGATTGTTGTGCCAATGTTGAAGACTATGGACAATCTGAGCACAGATGCACACTGCATTGTTCTGAAAATGAGAACATGTGAGAAACTTGTGTGAATTTTTTTCCTTTCTTTTTTTTTGGCCATATTGTTTTCCCTCCATAGGTGTCTGTGGGCTCAACAATCATATTTACGGTGAGTTGTAACCTATCCCTTATATTACTGACATTTCAACCTGCATTTCTACTGTTATATATGTATTCTATTTACGTTTTTTTTTTCTACTGGCCCTTACATCACAGCCCTGTTTTTGAGTGCTCCATTCCACAAACTGAAAAAATAAGCTTCAATTTCATCTGAATAAAAAGAGGAACTTCTTTCTCATTTTTCATGAAGAGAAGCCTTTCCCAAGGAGTTTATACCAAACAGTAATGCATCTTTTGGGGGAAATAACCACAGGCATTAGCAAGTATAGTCACCGTGCCTTGATTGTTAATAATAATATCACACTAACACGGAGAATATGACTTGTGCCATCACGAAATGTCTAAGATTCTTTACTCAGTGGAACAGTGGTCAAAATAAATGAACATGTGTCTTGGATTTTCCATAGAAACACACCCATTTTTGAAATAATGACAGTAAAAGTTTTTGATGTAATTCAGCTGCCATTTAGTGTGTGTGAAGTTCAGTGCAACTGGTGGCACAACAGCTAGTGTCATGGTTTCACACTTAACACCCTATGTTCAAAATTTTCAATCTTTATGGCAAGAGTCACTACATGAAATTAGCTGATAACAATTTCAGATAATTTTATAGGCCCTCCCTATCCATATAAATTCATACACCGGACACACAATTAGTTGAGAAGTAAGGACATTATTTCAACATACATTGGGAAGAAAACATTTTTCATTTAATTTGCTTGTACTATCCATAGATTTGTATGAATGATGGTGGAAAATCGTGTGGTATGGCAGTATGGCTTCTGTGGCTTGAACGTTTCTAACTATAGGCGTGTGTGTTTAACTGAAAAACTGGAGCATTGAGCTGGATGTGGCGCCCTCTGCTGCAACCTTGCTTGTGGCCACTATGGTGTCGCAGAAGTATCAAATGCGCGCTACGTACTTACGCCGCGTGCTGCCATGCACGCACGGCGCGGCGTTCTTACGACGTCAGCCACGAGCGCACTCTGCTACAACTCCACTCGTGGCCACCACTAGACTGCATCGTTCACTTGGGACTGAGATAAGAACCAGTTAACACTTGGGACTGAGATAGGCACCAGTTAAGTCTTGGCGATCGGATAGGCACTAGGAATGATCAGTAGGCAGGCCTCTAACTAATCTATGTATCAGTGTTCTGTAGTCATGAAACTTATGAAAGATAAGTATTGTTATCTTTCTATGAAATATATATCTCGTTCTAATTTACTCTAGTGTATCTTGTTTTTGCTGTCCCACTGGCTGGTCACCTCCGTACCAACACAAGCACACATCCGTTATTCCTTTGTCGGTCTCTTTCTACTCGGCCACCGACACCTACAACCGGCGGAAATGAGACACAAAAGCCACCACTGAACTGCATCGGCCACTTGGCAATAGCACAGGCACTAGAAAAGACTCTCATCAGTAGGCATGCTTCTACCTAGTTAAACTATGTATCTGCAATCCACTAGTCTTCAGTTAACAAAGCTAAGTATTGTACTATTTCTTTGAAATATATATCTTGTAGTAATCTAGCTTAGTGTTTCTAGTTTCTGCTGTCCCACTGGCTGGTCACCTCAGACTCTGTACCCGCACACTCGTGCATCCTACTTTCCTGTGTCAGTCTCTCTCTACTCGGCCACCGACACCCAGGACAACCGGCGGCAACAAGACACAAAACTTATGATTAGTCATTTTAAAAAAATCACATGCATACAATACTTTAGCTATATAGGCCATGGATGTCTTCAGAATAAAGAGCATTCACACAACCATCATTTCTGGCTGCTGTGCTCCTAATAACACTCTACGTTTAGGGAATAGGAGAGAGGAAATGGGGGGGGGGGAGCCCATGGTCTAGGTTGTGAATTATCCAAACTCACCTTCACTTATGCCCTTTCTCCTGCCAGATTAAGGAAAATTATTTTCAAAAGCTTATTCTACATTTTGTGTGTTACTGTTGGCAGTACTGAACTGAGGGAAGTTCTGGTCAGTCACTATTTAACTCTTTTAAAAAAATATTTTTCCTTATCTATGGTAGAGTTCCCTTCGGAATAATTGATTTTCTCAGAAATGGTGAACTATCTACAAATAATCCTGGACATTTGACCATTTAATTCGACCCTCCTGTTCTGAATGAGGCCAAATTACAGAGGTTAAAGGAGGAGGGTGCCATATCTCCCATTACCTGCAGTAAATGGGCTACACCAATCGTCTTGCTGGAAAAGCCAAATGGAGCACTCCAGATTTGCGGTGATTTCAAATATACAATAACCGCCCAGTCACCGAGACGTACCCAATTCCCAAGCTGGAGGAGATCATGAAACTGTTTGCAAAAATAGATCTAAAAGACACATACTTACAGCTGCCCCTTGATGACGCCACAAAGGAAAAGGTGATCATAAATACCCCTTTCGAGCTATTTCGTTACAACCGCCTACCTTTTGGAATATCAAGTGCTCCGGTGACTTTCCAAAGATAGTTAGAACAACTGATTCATCACATACCAGGCACAGCTAATTACCTGGACTATATTCATTGTCACTGGCCAAAACATTAGTACTCGGACAAATAAATAATTACCGTTGCTTCATTCTGCACGCAGCAGCGATAGCAGCACCACTCTACAACCTGCTTCACAAAGGTGCCCCCTGGCACTGGTCGTGGTCGGCCAAATGTGCACAGGCTTTTCAGGCTCTGAAGAATGCACTCCTAAAAAGCACATGCCTCTGCGCGTATGATGCCACAAAACCCCTCATACCCACCGCCGATGCCTCGGACTATGGAGCAGGAGACGTGCTATCTCACATTATCGATGGATTAGAATGGCTCATTGCATTTGTGTCAAAATCACTTACAGCTACCCAGCGCAACTACAGACAGACTGAAGAAGAAGCACTGGCCATAGTCTTTGGGACTAAGAAGTTCCACCATTACCTGTACGGAAGACACTTCATTCTGCAATCACACCACAAACCGCTGTTACCACTGTTCCGCATGTCGGCAGATATCCCTACCAGGACAGCACATAAAATTCAACGTTGGGCCCTTTCCTCGCTGAATACAATTATGACATGCAATATCGGGCATCAGTGCGACACGCATACGCAGAATTCATGTCCGGGTTGCCAGCTAAAGATGATCTGGTATTCGACTCTGACCAGGTTGTCTGTTTTCAACTAGACTCTGAGGAAAAAGATATTCTAACACACCTCCCACTCGACGCATAGCTTATTGCCAAACACACCACAGAAGATGCAGTCTTGACAAAGCTACTCCAGTTCATCAAAACGGCTTGGCCGGGCAACAAAAAACAACTCCAGACTGAAGAACTAAAAGCGTACTGGGATGGGCGACTTGAGTTGTCCACCTAACAAGATGTTATCCTATGGTGAGGAGAAAACAACGTCACTCAGGTCATTAGCCCTGCAGCCTTACGGAAGAAGGCCTTGGACCTACTGCACAAAGGGCATTGGATTATAATCTTAACAAAGCAGCTGGCTCGTAAGAACCTCTACAAGTGTGGAATGGACTGCGACATATCAGAAACAATCTTCAATTGTCAGACGTGCCGACAACAGCAAGCAGCGCCACCTAATAAATATCTCTCTTCGCCAACATCCGACACACTGTGGACTAGGATACACATAGACTACGCGACATCATTTTTGGGACACTCCTGGCTCATTGTGGTCGACTCCACCTCTGAGTTCCTGTATGTATCACAAAGGACCTCCACAACTTACTCTGCAACCATTCAAGCTCTAGCACGGATCTTTGCTATTAAGGAACTCGCAAGATAATGGACCGCAATTTACCTCGGACGAATTCACCAAATTTTGCCAGATGAACGGGTCATTAGCCCTGCAGCCTTACGGAAGAAGGCCTTGGACCTACTGCACAAAGGGCATTGGATTATAATCTTAACAAAGCAGCTGGCTCGTAAGAACCTCTACTAGTGTGGAATGGACTGCGACATATCAGAAACAATCTTCAAGTGTCAGACGTGCCGACAACAGCAAGCGGCGCCACCTAATAAATATTTCTCTTGGCCAACATCCGACACACTGTGGACTAGGATACACATAGACTACACGACATCATTTTTGGGACACTCCTGGCTCATTGTGGTCGACTCCACCTCTGGGTTCCTGTATGTATCACAAAGGTCCTCCACAACTTTCTCTGCAACCATTCAAGCTCTAGCACGGATCTTTGCTATTGAGGGACTCGCAAGATAATGGACCGCAATTTACCTCGGACGAATTCACCAAATTTTGCAAGATGAACGGCAGTGCACTGATTCACACAGTTCCATTCCATCCCACTTCTAATGGTCTTGCGGAGCACTTTGTGAGCACATTCAAGGTTAGGATGGCAAAACTCACACAACATTACTTGGTATCAGCTGCTCTGTCACTATTTCTGTCTTCTTACAGGGCTCAACCACGAGATGGTGGTTCGCCGGCTGAACAACTTCACGGCACACAACCACAATCAATCCTCTCATTGCTCAGCCCAAGAAAAACAGGACATTCCACCACACCAGACTCAGTCTGAATATCAGAGAGATCAAAGAGTCTGGGTCAACATGTACACCCATAGACGTCCTCACTGGCTCCCCAGAATGATCGCTCGGACCAAGGGGCGCGTGTTGTACAAAGTTGTATGCTCAGGAGGCGTCATCCATATTCGTCATCAAAACCAAATCAGCCTCACAGGGACAATGAATCAATGCCTTCATCAGTAACTCCAGATTCTGTTCCAGATGCTGATACCTGGAAGGACATACCCGACCTCAACACCAAACGGACTTCCAGCTCGGGTCCTAGCCAGCAACAACCCCCATGGAAGTGGACACATGTCCTGATACATTTCTTCCAGGGGCAGAGCTAATTGACACTTCCACGAAAGAATGCCTCCACCTTAGAGTCTCCATTCTGGGAGGGGGAGGAATGCTGTGGCGCGTGCCGCAGAACCACGAAGTGCGCCACAGTGCTGCCCTGTGTGTGACAGCTCAATAGATGTACAATCTGCGCACCAATAAGTCAGCAGCGGCGGACAGTTCGAACTACGTGCCACGACCAAAGTCCTGGTGCCTTTCACCAGATGGCAATGCATGCATACCGCCCAAAGTTTCCAGGTCCGCTCACCACACAGACGCAAGGAACCTCTTAGCAGCTCGCAAGTAGCAAGTATGACCGCATCAGCAGTAATGGGCGATCGCCAATCCACATACAAAATGCGGCATAAGAACACTAACCGCTGCGGCTTTAAGTAGCTGCACCGCGGCTAAGACTGTCATCGTCTGACACCGCGGACCACGATGGAGCATCAGCGGAGCCGGACCATCACCAAAGCCACTTCTCTACTACGCCTGTCCACCAACTTCCAGACTCTGTCGCTGCCACTTCCTACTGAGGTTCCGAAGCAGAGGACACCGAAACTTTCAAGGAACGTGACACCGGCTACCCTCTACTTTGTAGAAGAGATAGTGTTTAGTTACTCAGGAAGACTTGCTTCCACTCAATTTTCAAGAGAATTATTTTAGTTGACTGGCCTATCCGAAGAAGTTGTGTAGGGATATCTCACATCTCATGTTTTCTGCTGTATATAACAGATAGGGCCTTACTTTTAACCTTAGGAAGCCTGCCTTTACATATTCAGGGAGTTTCGGACTACTGGGGGTGAGGATAAAAGACTTGGATCTCCCCATACACTCTTTTCGTGATGTGTTGGACATCAACAATGCCCTCTGGAGCCCACTCAGCCTTTAGGTCTTCAGTCAGAATGCCCACCAAATCCCTACAGGTAACAACACCTTTACTATAATTGAGGGTGTTGTGTGGTTCCGCTTCAATGGCATATTCTCCAAGACATTTAGCCTTCTGAAGGTTAACAGCTTGTTGGGAAGTAGATGTTTCAACCAACAAAGTCCCATTATACAAGCGTTTCACAGATTTCAGTTCACCAGTGATTTCCTTTAGACCTTTTTTGATGTAGAAAGGGGGATAACTTTTCAAAAGTACCCTCCTTCCTCTTCACAACAATAAACACATACTGTGGAGCAGCATGTGTTCCGTTACTATAAATGAAACGTTTCTTATGCTATGCCAAATCCGGAGGACTGGCTATCCTAGCCCTCTTGGTAGGTTGGTTGTCGGTACCACCCAGTGGTACACCCATACCACTAGGAGGTTTAAAATTACTCAATAGATCCATCTCAGTCCCACCAGCAGCTAGGGAACTAAGGGTCCACCTAGACAGAGTGCTGCATGTCTAAGTAAGCATTATACAACTGACATTCGGCAATATCCCCAGAGGTTGCTCGCTAATGACAGTTCAACTTCAACAGCCATGCATCCCATCAGTACGTAGCACACCTTGGGATTGAAAGGGGTTTTTGTAAAGGTTTGTACCATCCTCGCAACCTGGGTGGTCAAGCCAAGATCCCCATTCCCTGGTACACACAATGTTCCACAGTTGCGTCACACGGTGGTTGCTGAAGGATGTCCAGAGGTTATAGTGTCTACAAGACTGGTGTCACTTACCAGTCCCCAGCTCAGGACCCTGAGTTCACCAAGCTCTTACTCAGCAAATTAATGCTGATCCCCTGAGGGGTGTCAGGATAGAGTACATGTTACAGGTTTCCTGCAGACAAGGTTCTTTTGTGGTACAGATAACAGAGGCATCACAGTGTGCAAGAGAAATTTCATGACAATTCGGAACACACCACAAACGCGAATATACAGGAAAGTACAATTCTTACGGGCAAATTGTGTTGTAGTTAGCTGTAGTGAAATGGTGCCAACATTTTAACCAAAAGCCACACAGAAAGAAGAAGATCTTGCACATGTTATTTCCACCTTTTCAGTAAGCTGAAAGAACACTGGGGGAAATATATTGTTTAGTGGTGAGAACATTCACCAAAGAGTGGATTTCTATTGTCAAGGATTTGAATGTTCTTAGACAATTAATCATTATGTTGAAAAATACTGTCACATACCAGTGTCATTTTGAAACATAGTGTAGCATTCAATAAAAGTTACCTGGCTTCTTATAATGTTATGTAACTTACTTTTTGAAGTCATAACCAGAAATGATTGATGCTGTTTGGTTTAGAGAAGAGTGGAGGGTAGTGATGCAAATTCCAGAGCCTCTGCTAGCACTTGGGTGCACAGTGCCAGTGCCACGAGGCCTGCTTTTCCATTGCCCTCATGTAAAAATGTTTATGTTTCATGTAACGATAAAACTGAACTACATATAGATATAATCTCTGGTGAACAAAAGAGCGATTCATATTGTATCACTACCCAATCTTCGCCCGTGTTAGAGGTTTGAATTTTCTTCATATCACATGCCACACAGCTGGCCATACCACTCCTGCAAGCCGCACGGCGCCCCTCACTTGATTGGCAGGAGTATGTGGCTGAGGGACTGCGTCAGCTTTCAGACAACACTACCTACAAAGTTTGTCAAGACGACCCTATTCCTGATGTCCAGGCAGAGCTTCAGGGAATCCTCAGATCCTTAGGCCCCCTTCACCTGAGTCCATCAAACTCATGACCCCACCGACACCCCGCACCCCTACCTTCTACCTACTTCCTAAGATTCACAAACCTAATCATCCAGGCCAGCCGATTGTGGCTGGTTACCAAGCCCCCACAAAAAGAATCTCTGCCTACGTAGACCAACACCTTCAACCCATCATGTGCAGTAACCCATCCTTCATCAAAGACACCAACCACTTCTTCGATCACTTTAAATCCTTACCCAGCCTGTTACCTCCTGAAACCATCCTTGTAACCATTAATGGCACTTCCTTATACACAAATATCCCACATGCCCAGGGCTTCACTGTCATGGAGTATTTCCTTTCACGCCGACCACCCACTTCCCTACCTAAAACCTCTTCCCTTAATACCCTAGCCAGCTTCATCCTAACCCACAAGTTCTTCACTTTTGAGGGCCAGACATACCAACAACTAAAGGGAAAACCCATGGGAACCAGGATGGCCCTTTCGTATGCAAACTTACTTATGGGACGCTTAGAGTAAGCCTTCCTGGATACCCAAGCCTGTCAACCTAAAGTTTGGTACAGATTCATTGATGACAGCTTCATGATCTGGACTAACAGTGAAGAAGAACTCCAGAATTTCCTCTCCAACCTCAACTTCTTTGGTCCCATCAAATTCACCTGGTTCTATTCCAAATCCTTCCCTTTCTCCTCTCCTTTCTTCCTCTTTTCCTGAAGAAGCGACCAACGGTTGTGAAAGCTTGTATGTCTGTTTCTGTAGGATTTTATTTGTGTCTGTCAACGAGTCTGTCCTTTGGGTAAGTCATCCTTTTTCTATTTTTTATATATGAGTAGCGCATTTGACACATTTTAGTCGGCTGACATACAAGTCGGCTACTCGCATAGGAACCAGGCTGACAATGTCACAGACCGGAAACCACTGGCCTAATACTGTATGTCCTGTGCCATGCTGTGCCATTCGGTGCATGTAGTCGTGTGGGCACACACAATAATGTTTCATTCGGCAACAGTGCCAGTGACTGTGCCTGGCATACTGTTGAAGGCCTTCTACAGTATGTCTGCCTAGGTGTGCTTGCGTCTGTGTAAATGTGTGGGTGTGTGTGTGTTTGTGTTTACCCTCTTTTTTTCCCCCCAAGGTAAGTCTTTCCTGTCCCGGGATTGGAATGACTCCTTATCCACTCCCTTGAAACCCTCATCATTTCCTTTTCCCTCTCCTCCCCTTCTGCCTGACGAAGCAGCTAGGCTGCGAAAGCTAGCATTTTTGTGTGTGTCTGTGTGTTTATTTGTTGCTATTACTGCCTGTGCCCCTTCGTCTGGTAAGTGTACTTCATCTATTTTTTACGTGTGTGTATATATATATATATATTGATGAAACGAAAATTATAGAGGGAAACTTTCCCGGTGGGATAAACAAAAATAAAAATAGAAAACAGATGACTTACCAAAAGCTTGTATGTCTGTTTCTGTAGGATTTTATTTGTGTCTGTCAACGAGTCTGTCCTTTGGGTAAGTCATCTGTGTCGAGTTCTACAGTGTCTGCCTAAGTGTGCTTGCGTCTGTGTAAATGTGTGGGTGTGTGTGTTTTTGTTTACCCTCTTTTTTTCCCCCCAAGGTAAGTCTTTCCTGTCCCGGGATTGGAATGACTCCTTATCCACTCCCTTGAAACCCTCATCATTTCCTTTTCCCTCTCCTTCCCTTCTGCCTGACGAAGCAGCTAGGCTGCGAAAGCTTGTATGTGTGTGTGTGATTTTATTTATTTTATTTGTTTCTAACGACGAGCCGGTCCTTTTGGTAAGTCATCTGTTTTCTATTTTTAATATATATATATATATATATTTCCCCCCCCCCCCCCCCAAGGTAAGTCTTTCCTGTCCCGGGATTGGAATGGCTCCTTACCCCCTTCCTTAAAACCCTCATCATTTCCTTTTCCCTCTCCTTCCCTTCTGCCTGATGAAGCAGCTAGGCTGCGAAAGCTAGCATTTTTGTGTGTGTGTGTGTCTGTGTGTTTATTTGTTGCTATTACTGCCTGTGCCCCTTCGCCTGGTAATGCTAGCTTTCGCAGCCTAGCTGCTTCATCAGGCAGAAGGGAAGGAGAGGGAAAAGGAAATGATGAGGGTTTTAAGGAAGGGGGTAAGGAGCCATTCCAATCCCGGGACAGGAAAGACTTACCTTGGGGGAAAAAATGGAGGGTAAATAAATGCCATTCCCGGGATTGGAATGGCTCCTTACCCCCTTCCTTAAAACCCTCATCATTTCCTTTTCCCTCTCCTTCCCTTCTGCCTGATGAAGCAGCTAGGCTGCGAAAGCTAGCATTTTTGTGTGTGTGTGTGTCTGTGTGTTTATTTGTTGCTATTACTGCCTGTGCCCCTTCGCCTGGTAAGTGTACTTCATCTATTTTTTACGTATATTTTTCCTGTTAGGAATTTTTCCTCTAAATAACCACATATGTACCTTAATAAAACTATTTCAGCAAAATTCTAAATTACTTAATGTGTTACAATTGTTTCATATGGCAAACAAACAGTGTTAATAAAATTGCTCACTTCGGTGATTATAGTACTTCACTTTGTACATTATTAGTCATAGTCTTCAATTTTTAAACAATCTGAGGGAACAACACTTGAAAGCTCTAAATAGGGATATTTACTAAATTTGCATCAACTGTATCTGGTAAGTCTGTTAATTTTTTTTAATCCTGTCATAATGTGTACAACACATACACACTGCGTGTAAGAACATTCGGTGAGACTTTCCTTCTCTTTAATTTGGAAAATTTCACATATCCTTGAGAGAAGGATGGTATTTTACTCACAGAAGCTGGAACTTGCATGTATTCAGTTCTTTTAATGAAGGTACACAGTCTTTGAACCACATCAGCTGGAGTATTACTTGCAAAATATGGTTCTGGGGCTGTGTTCCAACAAACACTTCCATACCCATAGTATAATACATTTTGGCATCATTAAGGTTAATATTTGTATTCTGTATTTGCTCAACTTTTGTGTATGCACTGCATAAACAGTTTTCTCAAAATGCATCTAACTTCTCATCAATTCTGAGGTATTTGGAGGAAGTATGTATATGCTGTTTTGCATATTTTGTACAAACATGTAAAACTGTTTCTTATTGGAGCCAGTTTGTCATATTTCAGTATTTCGTCTCTAATTAACTTGCATTCAAATCACATAAATCTGAGAAGGAAGTGAAATATAATGACTATTTCTACCCCTGTGCCATCAGTCTTCAATGTATAAGAAAGGCAAAAGAATAGACCCACGAAATTACAGACCTATATCATTAACATTAGTCTGCTGTAGAATTATTGAAATTATTCTCAATTCTAATATAAAAAAAAATTCCTTGAGACAGAAAAGCTGTACATGCATCAGCATGGCTTTAGGAAGCATAAATGGTGCAAAACCCTTATTACCCTTTTCTCTCATGACATCTTGGATGCACGGATGAAGGGCAACAGGCAGAATGCATATTTCTCAATTTTTGAAAGGTGTTTGACACAATATCACACTACAGACTGTTAATGAAGGTATGAGCTTATGGAATAGGTAGCCAAATATGTGAGTGGCTCAAAGATTACTTCAGTAATAGAACCCAGTATGTTGTCCTCGATGGTGAGTGTTGTTCAGAGACTAGGTTATCGTCAAGGGTGCCCCAGGAAAGTGTGAAGGACCACTATTATTTACTGTCTATATAAATGATCTGATGGACAGAGTAACTTGCAATCTGCAGCTGTTTGCTGATGATGCTGGGGCGTACAAGAGGGTGTCGTCATTGAACAGCTGTTGCAGGATGGCAGGATGACTTGGATGATATTTCTAGGTGGTATGAGGAATGGCAACTAGCACTAAATGTAGAAAAATGAAAGGTGTTGCAGATGAGTAGGGGAAACAATCTCGTAATGTTCGAATACAGCATTAGTAGTGTGCTGCTTGACAGAGTGACATCAATTAAATACCTAGACGTCACACTGCACAGAGATACGAAATGGAATGAGCATATTAGGACAGTCGTGGGGAAGGCAAAAAGTCATCTTCATTTTATTGGGACAATTTTGGAAAGGTGTGATTTGTCTGTAAAGGCGACCACTTATAAAACGCTTGCATGACCCTGTCTTGAATATTGCTCAAGTGTTTGGGATCCCCACCAGATCGGTTTAAAGGAGGACACAGAAGAAGTTCAGAGGCAGGTAGATTGGTTTGTAACTGGCAGTTTTGATCGATAGTGTTAACAAATGAAATGCTTCAGAAACTCAACTGGAAGTAGCTCGAGGGAAGGCAACATTTTTTTCAAGGATCACTCTTGAAGACATTTAGAGGGCCAGAATTTGAGGTGGACTCAGAATGATTCTACTGCCGCCAACCTGCATTTTGCATAAAGACCGCAAGGATAAGATCAGAGAGATAAGGGCTCATGCACATGCATACGAGTATTTGTTTTTCTCTCGTTCTATATGGGAGTGAAACAGAAAAGCAAGTAACTAGTAGTGGTACTGAGTACCCTCCACCATGCACCTTTGGGTGGATTGTGGAGTATGTACGTAGATGTAGATCATCTGTATTTAGATGGTTAGCCTTCATCACTTCAGCCAAATACAGTAAACCTGATAGAGCTTGAATTGCACTTGCAGTTGTTACATTGCAGTCCCAGTCTTTAGAAAATTTACTTTTCTGGGGCATCTACATCGAACTAACTCAGTGTGGGTGGTGCATTGTCACTTTATCTTATTCCAGTTGAGTTGGCAGAAAAACTGATTGCCCTTATGCCCCGAAGTGGGCCCCAATCTCTTTAATTTGATCCTTAGGGTCACTTCGTGAGATATACGAAGGAAGAAGCAATATATTGGTTGATTCTTCATGAAACGTACACTCTTCAACCTTTGACAGAAGCCCACTTACAGCATCTGCCACTGGAGTTTCCTAATCGTCTGTGTTGCTTTCCCACTTACTAAATGAGGCCATCATGAAGTATGCTGCACTCCATTGGATCCTACGTCCTCTATCAACCCCATGGATCTCACACTGATGAGCAGTACTCAACCGATGGCTAAAGGAGAGTTTTGTAACATGCTTCCTTTGTTGTTTCCTGAGGATTCTTCCAATGAATCTCAGTCTGGCTACTGCCTTACCCATGATTGCTTTTATATGGTCATTCCATTTCAAATCGCCTCTTATGCCTACTCTCATATATTTTATTGAAGTAACTGCTTCCAGTGTTTGTCCTGCTATTGTGTAGTTGTATAATAAAGGATCTTTCTTTCTATGTGTAAATGGTGATGGCTGGGGTTTAGGGCACTAAATGGCTGGGTCAACAGCGCACATCTTTCTAGGTAAATCTGTTTATATTGAGGCTCAATTACCACTCCCTGCACCGTGCATCAATACCGTGCAGACCCTCCTGCATTTAGCCACCCTTTACTTGTGTTGTAACTTCTCGATAAACTACACCACCGTCTGCAAAAAGCGTCTTTGAACTTACAATGTAAACTATGAGGTCATTTACATATATATTGTGAAAAGCAACAGTCCTGTAACACTTCTCTGGGGCACACCTGAGATCACTTTAGCGGCTGAAGAGTTCTTTCTAATGAGAATGACATGCTGCTTTCTGATATCTTGAAATGCCTCAATCCAATCACACAGTGATCTGATATTCCATATGCTCATTTTGTGCATCAGGCGACAGTGCCGAATGGTATCGAATGCCTTGAGGAAGTCAAGAAACACAGCATCTACTTGGGATCCTCTAACTACTGCCCTCTGGATGTCATGGATCAATAGTGCGATTTGTGTTCCATATGATCGCTGCTTTCAGAACCCGTCTTGATTCCTACAAGGGAGATATCCTGTCTCCAGAAATGACGTCATACTCAAACATAATATGTGCTCCAAAATTCTGCAACTGACTGATGTCAAAGACATAGGTTTATGGTTTTGCACATCTGATCAACGACCCTTCTTCTAAATAGAAATGACCTGTCCTTATCAATGTTACTTTCAGTATTCTGCTGCTAGAAGGGAGGGAGCAAGTTCTTTAGCACACTCCATGTAAAATCAAATTTGTATCCAATTAGGACCAGTGGCCTTTCCTCTGTTGAGTGATTTCAATTCATCTCTATCCCACTGACACTTATTTCAATATCTGCCATTTTGTCGTTTGTGGAAATGGTTTAGAGGAGGAACTAGGGTGCAAATCTTCCTCTGTAAACAGCTTTGAAAAAAGACACTCAATATTTCAGTCTTTTGTGTGTTATTCTCTGTTTCAACGCCATTATGGTCACAGAGTGTCTGGATATATGGTTTTGAACTGTTTACTGATTAGGCATAGGACCAAGATTTCTTAGGATTTTCTGTCAAGTTGGTACACAAAACTTTGCTCTCAAATTTGTTGAATGCCTCTTGCATGGCACTCCATATGCAAATTTCGGCTTCATTTAATTTTTGCTTGTTTTCAAGATTTTGGTTATATATACATTGGCAGTGAAGTTTTCTTTCCTTTAATAACAGTTTCTTAACTTGGTTGCTGAACCATAGTGGATCTTTCCCATTGCTCATAATTTTACTCAGCACATACTTGTCTAGCACTACTGTATGGCGCACTTGAACTTCATCCACAGCTGGTCAACACTGTCAGTGTTAGACATGAAACTATCTTGTTGAGCAGTCAAGTACTCTGAAATTTTTCCCCTTTTCACTTTTGCCAAATAAGCAGATTCTCCTACTTTTCTTGATTCATTGATTCTGTAATGGCCTTATGATTGCTGATTCCCTGATCTATACAAACTGAATTGAAAAGTTTAGGTTTATTTGTCATTACCAAGTCTAACACGTTTTCTCCACAAGTTGGTTCTTTATTTAACTGCTCTAAATAATTTTCAGATACAGCACAAAGAACAATATTGCTTGATTCTCTGTCTCTACCACCCATTTTAAACATGTTTGAGTCCCAGATCTACATCCAGTAAGCTAAAATCTCCACCCAAAAAACATGACTATGGAATCTACATGAAATACTTCCTAATTTTTCCTTCTGATTTTCCACCACCACCATTGCTGCTGAGCCCAGTGATCTATAAAAACTTTGAATGACCATGTTTCAGCTACGTTTCATGATAATCTTCCCCCATACTATTTTTCATTTCAAATCTGTAATTTCACTTGATGCACTCATACTCTTTATCGCTATAAACATGTCTCCCCCCCCCCCCCTTTCTCTGCAGTATACATTACAGTCTGAATTTAGGAATTTGTTACTATTTACGTCTGGTTTCAGCCATCTATCTGTCCCTAGCACTATGTGGACATTACAACTATCTAAAAGTAAGAGCAGTTCTGGGATTTTTCCATACAAGCTCCTGCAGTTGCAAAAAGAAAAGAAAGAAAGAATAGTGTACGACCTGACCTATTCAAGGGGATCCTACATTTCTGCAACGAATAGCGGAGGTCAAGAAAGTTGCACACAAGATCACCACAGAATCACCAGAGCCTTTGGCTTAAGCCTTCCACTCAGCTCCAAACCAAAGGACCACCATCAGTTTTGGGAACGATGATGAAAACTGATAGTTCTGCTTCCACCCAACAAGTGAGGCTAGTTGTCTCAACCAAATCTGCCAACCATCTGAAAGCCATCTGAAGAAGCCAATGATGAACCCAGTTGGCAGGAGTCACTGGTGCCAATATGAGCAATGATTTGCAGCCACATCTTGAATTAGACCTCGGCAAGCAAACAGAGTGCAGACTTGCATTCATTCCCGCTATTTTCCTAAGGGGCCCCCGTCACCTGCTTAACATTGGAGCTCCCAATGACTAGCTAACCTACCCTCTGCATCTGCCCAGACATCTCAAAGGATTGGCCATTGCTGCAACAGACGAGGCAGCACGTACTGGCTCGAAGGTACTATCAACAGTGCACCTATTGCTGAGATATAAGGGGACAGCCGTACGACTGGTTATGGTTTTGCCTTCTGCCCTGTAGTTTGTGACCCGTGCACATCACCTATCACTGTCAGGCAACTGTTGACTGGCAGGGATGTTAGGAAACGGTATCATTAGGGTTTGGAGAAACACCTCAGGTGCGCATGTGACATTGCAGTCTTGAGCAGCAACCTGACGACTGTTGATTGTGGGCAACACAGTCTCCAGCTGCTTATGGAGAGTGGCCAACTACTGCTGAATCCTTACACAACAGTCGCAATCCATACCCATCTCTGTCAACGTACTTAAAATTTCTGTATGTACAAAAACACGTGAAACACTAATGAAGTTTACCAAGTATGCAAGAACAGAGATTTTAAAAAACTAAGCATTAAAGAACTTTACTAGTAAAGTTAAAGTTTAAATTATGCTTCTGTACTCCAGGTGTAACTCAGGTGGAAGCTGGAAATGGACTGACTGGCTACTAGCCGAAGTAAATGGTCTCCGATGTGTTTCAGTTGTTTTACAACGGGTTTAACAGCAGAAAGATAGGTTACAATATTTTTGGACCTAGTTCTGATGGTTGACCATTTTGTAACATGATTTCCAATATACATCAGACCGTCCGTGAAATTGCCAATACCACCATGAAATTTCCAATAGCACCTTCACCACCAGACAGCTCTTGTTCTGTATCGGTATTTTCCATTCACATGCATTTTTGTTCCAGCCAAGAGTCGCGGCACCCATCTTGCAGATAATTTTTTTAATTTCTAATTCTTCAGTTAAAATATGATATACCTTTTCATATGACATCTGGCAAGCATGAGGAATTTCACACACTTTAGATCGGCAATACTCCATTACATTTTGTCCACTTTTGCAATGATTTCTGGAGTAGTGACAAATCTTAGCCAACCACTGTATGGAATCAGCTAAGCTCTCTTGACAAAATTTAAATTATTTGGCCACTTGGCAGTAGTTGAATATGAAGGAGCAGAGTCACCCAGTGTATTTTGGAATTTGGTATGAATGTCATTTGCTTTCATATATTTCTGTACAAAGTACATAATCACTGCTTGAATCTCTATTTTTTCCATCTGTGCAAATTACTACATGAGAACAACAACAGAGCCAAGTCACTGACACAGTTCTCTTCCAAGAGCAATGATGTGGGACATATTAACAGACAACAGTCCAATGCATATCAAATGAACAATACATTGTGCTAGCACTGACCTCTCATGGTGATTCCAAGAACTTTTTAAACAATCCTCATAATAATGATACAGACAAAAGCATTTGTACTGACTAAGGCGGAGGTGGTGGTCACAAACTCAGTTTTTAATGGCCATGGAGGTCAGAGTATGGGGCCTTTGGTCATGGGCACTCAGTGGATAAACATCAGTGATGGCATCTGGCCATTATGAATGCCATGTGTGTGTTGATGGAGTTGGGATTTCTTAAGTGAAAACTGAGTGTATACTGTGAATGTCTCATGTCTGGGGAAATTTTGGCTGTATCATGAAATGTTATGAATGGAACGAGTAAGAACAATGATTAATAGTACATGCTGTCTGCTGAGGAAAAATAAAAGTAATAAAATATTGCTTTCATGATATTAGAGGGTATTCATATCTGACCCAAGTTTCTGTTGTTAATGTACTTTTCTTTTTCTTAATTCACTATAGGAATGAGGATTTCTTCACTTTTGTATAAGGGCTCTACAACACAACAGTCAAGATTTTGGTGCCTGTTTCATCATTAATGGAAGTACTAATAACAACCATCTGTCTATGTAATCAGAAGATCATAGTGAGAAATTATTACATGGTGATGAAAGATATACAGTGTGTATCAGAAAGGATAGTGCAAACGTACATGGTTGAACATACAGGATAATAGAAGCAAAAATATCCCAGTAAACATGGATCCACAAATGAGTCATCTGCGATATAATCACAAATGTATGGTTCCAAGTCGCCATTTACATCATTTTAAACACTGTCCTAGTTAGTACAAGTTAATTTGAACTTTACACTTTTCTATTAAGATTTACATCCCATTTAGTTCACATTTCATTGACTTTATTGTAAACATTGCCCAGTTAAAACAAATTAATTTGGAATTTAGACTTGACTATTAGGTTTTACATCACATTTAGTTTGCATTTCACATATGGTTTACCTGTTAAAGGAGATGTTCGATTGTGCTTGTCTCTGCAATGAATTTCGAATTCTTTCCAAAACCCTTGGATCTTTTCAGAATTCTTGACAAGTGTGTACAACTCTCTGCTCCAGTTCTTCAACTGTGTTAACGGTGTGCTGTACACTTCGCTTTTGAGGTGACCCCTGACACAAAAATCCAAAGGAGTTAGATCAGGGCCAATGGCCATGCACAGTGGATACACTGGTTCCCGTTAGATCATCAGAGTTAAGCACTGTCAGGCTTGGCTAGCACTTGAATGGATAACTATCCGGGTCTGCCTAGTGCTGTTGGCAAGTAGGGTGCACTCAGCCCTTGTGAGAGGAACTGAGGAGTTACTTGATTGAGAAGTAGCGGCTCTGGTCTGAAAAACTGACATAATGACCGGAAGTATGGGGCGTCAACCATGACCCCCTGCATCTGCATCCGCTGTCGCCTTCAGGTGGAGGATGACACGGGGGCTGACCAGTAATCATTGCGCCCTCGAGACATGTGTGGGATGCAGTTTAGAGTTTATTTTAGATCAGGTGATCTTGGAGGCCAAGGTACAGGTCTGCCTCAACCTATCCATCTTTGGCCGTATCTGTGTGTTACATGCCATCTCACGGCAGCAACAAAATGTGCCGGTACTATGCTTACAATAAAGCCAGTGAAATGTGAACTAAATTTGATGTAAATCTTAATAGTAAAGTCCAAATTTCAAATTACTGTGTAATACCTAGGATGATATTTACAGTGCATCAGTGGTGGCTTGGAAACATGTTTACTGGGACATTTCTGTTTCTATTATCATGTACTTTCAACCGTGTAAGTTTGTGCCATCCTTTTTGATATCAAAAAGGTGAAAACAGAAAATACCAAATAATAATAATAATAATAATAATAATAATAATAATAATAATAATAAAACATTGACATTATAGGAGATTGAAGATGGAAAATAACAGCAAATATATATTATAGTTCAAAAAAGTGAGAAAAGAGGTTATGAAAGAAAACTGACCTCCTATTTCGAATCACAGCACAAATTTGTGGAAAACACATATAATTTACCACTGATCTTTACAAAGATCTTCTGCAAAGGAAATCTCAGTCTTAAGACTCTGCATGTACCATCTATGGCCCTTCTTGTAATATGGAAGTAAAATAAGGTTGTAACTAACAAGGGAATGGTCCAATAAGACATGTCGAAAACTACCCTGAAGTTTTTTTACACAGGCAGAAGACAACAAAAGAAATGCACTGTCAAAATTTTAACTGCTAAGAGGCACTGCAAGTATTTTTTAAAAATAGCTGAACATTGCCAAGTTTGTAACACGCCAGGTGGTGGTAAAAATGTACACCCTTACTGGCCCTGTACTAACAGCGCATGCGCGACTAGCCGTGCGCGCACACACACAGACACACAGTCGAGCTCGGCGGTATATTGTAAACAGGAAACACGACACAACCCGATCGTAATTTGTAAAGGACGTTTCAAGTTATCGTTCATCTATTAACTATTATCAGTTGAATTTTGAAGTATTGGTAAGTATTGACAATAAAGATAAAGCTGAATTAATATTTATGATGCTTTCATCAGGCATGCCTGATTAGTATCTTTTATCCCTTCTCCCAGTTTCACAGTAATGTGGAATCCAATTAACATTTTTAATTTAGCAAAGATGAAATACGAAGAACATGGTTTCCAGCTGAAATCATCAACTTCTCCTGAGGATGTACATATGTGACATTTGTTGATTGATTTCTTTGACATTCATTTGAATGATATCGACATTTCGTTTGAAACTGTGGAAACATTAAACGAAATAGGAAATAACTGTTATGATTCCACGAACTGTGACTCAGATGACGCCAGTTGTGCCAGTAACAGTTCTGAAGAAGAATACCTTCCAAGCCTAAAAAGCACGTACTACATCAGCTTTCAGCGACAAAGAAAAGGCAGTGAAATATTGTTTAAAGGAAGGAGGGAAAAAAGGCTTGAAGTTAAGCAGTGTGCAAAGGCATTTTCGTTTCATAAAATCTGAGCGTGAACTTTATAAATGGAAGAAAGAATTACATGAAGTAAGAAATATGCGTGAAACAGAAACTCGAAAACATCTGAAACAAAAACTGTTCTAAAGATTTAAAATTGCTCGTGAGAGGCAATGCAGTTACAGATGGAGATCTACGAGACTGAGCCCTCCGAATTGCATCTGACATGAACATTGCTAATTTCCAGGCTTCGTCAACTTGGCTACAAAGGTTTAAGAAATTGTATAGAATAGGTAGTCACAAAATTAGCAAGTTTACGTCACGTAAACGTGTAGAGCACCTACTAGTGATAGACAATGCCATATAGAAGTTCATAAGTGACATAAAGACAAAACTTGCTGTTATCCCTGCAACAGCTGTTTATAACGCTGATCAGTCAGGTTTCGTGAAAGAACTGCGTGCACACCACACTTTATCATTTCAGGGTGAAAAAAAGACAGAGTTGATTGCCTGATCTATGAATACAATGACACATTTACATACGATAATGACAGTAATAAGTATGAGTGGTGTACTGTTTCCACAGCTGTATATCTGTCTTCAAGAGCCTCAAGGCAAATTAAGACCAAAAATAAAAAAATGGACTGTTTAATTGCAAAAATCTTGTAATCGACGTATCAAAATCTGGAAAAATGGGAAAGAATCATTTTCAACATTTTGTTCGGAAAGTATTCCTACCAGTTGCAGAAACTAATTCATTATTTTTGTTGGATTCACGGTCTGGACATAATAACGCCTCTTTTTTTGTGGAGGATGGCGAAAAATCTGTTGATGTAATGTAGATCCCACCTGGAACTACTAGTTCGATTCAACCTCTCGATAAAGAATTTTTTTGACAGTGGAAAGCATTTTTTAGGAAATTATCAGACAACATAATTTCCGATACCTCTCTCTCATTTCTGGTTTATCAGCGGAACAGTATTCTTAAGCTCCAGTCATTTTTGCATTACCAGTTTTCTTTGCTACGCTTTACGAATTTGATCAAATATGCCTGGTATGAAGCACAATATGCAGAACAACGGCCGGGACCATTTCTGACTCCATCCCAGTTCTGTCTAAATAAAACTAGTGGTTACTGCAAAGTGCCTGAATGTAGCAATTTTTCCTTTGTCCGGTGTGCCTGGTGCAAGAAAAATATTTGTCATTCAATAGACACTTCGCATTTTTGTGATGAATACATGGAATAAATAAAGAATTGTTTCACTGATAGTCAAATGCACAAAATTCAAAAACTGTTTTAAAGAACGTCTGACAGAAACTGTTATAAAATGTGGTACTGCTAGACACATTTCATTTCAGCAAATTACAAGCCCACATTGATGGAAGTTGTCTATGACATCAAACAATGTCATGAATTTATTTTCTCTGCTAACCACTTTTATCAGAATTTCATGTGCAAGAGTTGAACTGTCGGCATCAAGTTATTCAAAAAATATTTGTATGGTTAAATCCTGGTGTTCACCAGAGCAAACACACTAACAAGGATGAGAAAAAGAAAATTTTATCTGGTGTACCTGGTAGGCCTTTGCAGGTCTTTCAACTGGATGCCACTGCAGCTGCTTAGGTCCCTAACCTTTCCCAGTTACCTGATCGGAAAATTGAGACCTGCAGTTTAACGTGTAATCCAAACTACATTTCTTTCATAGTCACTCCACCATTTTTGAGCAGTGAATGCTCGGTTAAAAATCGTAGTGAAAAAATTTGTGGTCTGAACGGGATTTGACCCCGCGATCTCTGGTTCACGAAGCACGCACTTTGCCATTAGACCAGTAGACCTGATATGCGTAGTGTTAGCGCCAGCCGTGTCACCGCCTTAAGATGATGCTCGACGCTGGTAATTAGTGTTCTCTTTATATAAAAATCTGCTCAATGCTAATGAGAAGCCAGACAAAAATTGCAGCCAACATACAAGGAAAATTTTGGACCAATGCTAATGGGAGATGGAGATGAATTCCATGTAAAGTGCACGATCTCAATGCGTGTCTTGCTTCCATACAAATTGAGACACACAAATTCTTCCTTTCCTTCACCATTTTGCATATGCCGTCAAAAATAGTGCACTCGCCATGCACAATAATCCTCACTGAATAGCAAAGTTTTGTGCTGTGGATCTAACAGGGTATAGTTGTATGCTGTATGCTAAATATTACCTCCAAAAACTAAAAACCAATAACACACTGTTCGCAGGCAATGTTTGCTATCTCGTGTTCTCTTCCGTTCCCTCTAGTATAACGATTCAACCCATATACAAGCAAATGGTAGCGAATTTTCTGCAAATGCTCATTTGTTTGTGTTTACTTCCATTCACTACATTGTAAACCAGACTTTAGGTGCTTAATATTGGTGACCGTGAACGCTGCATAATTCCGCTATGTGGTGCTGCGTGAGTGATTTGCCGAGTTGCGTGTTAAGCGGGCAGGGCTGTACAAACCGCTGATATAAGCTGTTCTTCGCGCAGCAAAAATGTGTAACTTCAAAAAAATACTTGCAGTGCCTCTTAGCGTATAAAATTTTGAGAGTGCATTTCTTTTGTTGTCTTCTTTCTGTGCAAAAAATTGCAGAGTATGTTTCGACATGTCTTGTTGGACCATTCCCTTGTATGTTCCAGTCACCCATACTCACCCCAGCTGGCTCCATCCAACCATCTGCAATCTCACTCAGTTTACTTGGAGTGTAGGCAGATGATGGTATAACTATGAAAAGTTTCTTTATTGGGAAACTCGAGTCAGTTAGCTTCTGTCGGTCAATATAATCCTCAATCTTCTCAAGCAGACCTGAAAGTGTTATTACTTGTAATTTGACAACTCACAATGTTGTTGATTATGCACATAAATATACATTGCTGCAAGAAAATTTCAAAATTATAGACTGTAAAGATGCAGTCAGCACTGGTTGATGTTGTTTTCCATGATGGTCTTCTATAGAATACAAGAAACGCAATTTTTTTTATACATCAGTCTTATAATGAAACAATCCAAAAACATTCACCCATTTGATATGATGCTCAGTTTTTTCCGTGCTATATTTAACACCCTCAATAGTATCCCAGATATTCCAATCTGTGTCATTCCTACAATATCTCTCTCTTTCTCTTTCTCTCTCTCTCTCTCTCTCTCTCTCTCTCCTGTTATCCCATTTCCCCTTAAAAAAGAAAAAAAAAAAAAAAAAAAAAAAAACACAAACACCCCTCAAAAACCATTATCACACTTTATTTATTTATGTTATTAGTAGTGTTATTATTATTAAAGTTTCATAGTTATTTATTTTTGCTTCTCCAACACAATGTACATACTGATAATATTGTTGAAATACCTTTCTTGTCTTTTGAGTAGGTGGTCTCTAATCTGAATTTCAGCAGGGAGTGATATTTATTGAAGGAGTACAGCTTTTCATTCCACTACATTTACTCTATATAATTTTAATTATAGCTAAAATTTTTGGATTTTTCAAACAATGGAGAATCCAGATTGCAATGAAGGATAGATAACATAACACCATAAAGATGAACACCAAGCTGTGGGAAAGCATATAAAATAGACACCACACAACTTAAATTTTAGGCCTTGGCCTTCATCAGAAAAAGAAACACACAAATTCACACAATGACATAACTATGCACACATGGCACTGGAACAACCATAGATGGTAGTCATGTCTGAGTGATTATGTCAATGTATGTTTCTTTTTCTAATGAAGGTCATGGCTGAAAATTTAAGTTGTGTGGAAGTGGTTGTCTATTTGACATGCCTGTCTGTGGCTCAATGATTCTCTTTATGGCGAGTTGTCATCTATCCTATGTTACTGACAGTTTTTAAAAATTTTTGCATGTGATGCAGCTTGAAAGGTGGAGGTTTTATCACTCAGTGCCACCATTTTATGAAATTAATTTGTACCAACACAGAGTTACTGCCCACAATATTTATGACTTGAATGGCAGTATAAAAGTTACTTTCATACCCGTAATGAATATCACAACATTACTTTGCTCAGTATGGTCCTGATGGCAGTAGTATGCCATTGTTTTCTTCTGATCTTTGAACTAACGTACCCAGCCACAAGCAATGGGATCTTGTCCCCCTTCAACCTCCAACCAACCATGGGATCTGCAGTTCAACGTGAACAACTCTAAACCACTGTGCAACTCGGTGTTTTTCACAAGAGATGAACATCTTTATAAACATATGAAGTGTGGTATCTTTGAAAAATAAAACAATTTAACTCTAACCTGTTCATTTCCTTCGGTACGTTGCTGCTCCTCAATTACAAAAACCTCTTCTGCGGTGATACTGTCATCGAGATGCTCTTCATTTACAGCACACTTATTGGCATCACCCACATGTCTTTCATATTCTCCATCCATATTCGATATGCTTGGCGATGTAAGCTCCTGATCCATTATGAATGTTAGGTCATAATACCATAGATTGGGCACATAAACTTCATCACTCGACCTACCAGATCAATTGCTGTTCAAAAGCTTTTTCATTTCTTTTCGGAACGAACCACGTAAACTTTGAATTTTTTTTTATTTATTATATTTTATTTATTTATTTTATTTTATTTTATTTTATTTTATTTTATTTTATTTTATTTTATTTTTTTGCAACAAATTTCCTATCAGCATTATGAAAAATTGGTTTGCATAAAGTTACCAGTCTATCGTTTGCCTCGTTTTTTAGGTTTTTATTTGTGTAGTCCTTACTGCGAATTCGCCACAAACAAGGCTGTTGCCGGTATAATTCAATAAATTCACACAGGAATTCCTTCGTCCAACAGCATGAGTCTGCCATGGTTCTGAACTGGAAGCGCGGCTATCTAAAGCTGTACTGCAAGCGCGGCCGTGTAAATGTGAGGGCGTTCTGCATGACGGTTCTGCGCGAGGGACGGAGTGGGCTCAGCCCGAGTCGGTACCTGCGTGGCGCGGCACAAATTGGGCTGGCAGAACTGTCCGTGTAAAGGCCGCTTTTTACTTAGTGTTCTTTCCAATTTCAGCATGACATACTACTAATTCCTAGATATTTAACTGAGTTTATGTCATTTGGTTTTGACTGGTTTATCTTATAAATGAAGTTGAGCGAATTCCTTTTATTACTCATGTGGGCGACTTAACACGTTTCATTATTTAGGGTTTATTGACATGCTGCTTCCTGAATTTAAAACAGTAATCTGAATTATCAGTCTTTTCAGTCTCCTTTCGTACTATCAAATAATCTGGATCTACTACTGTAGGACATTAAATTACCATATTTATGTCATATCTTGCTGTCAATAATAAAATAGAGAAATTTAATAATGTTATTTTGTATTAAACAATAATTGTTGTTTAAAACATATACCTTTCTCACTTCCTCCCTTGTTGGGGAGTACAATATTTAAATATCCATAGAAGAAATTGTAGGCCATTCCACTGCCATAGTCCAATCCATTCATCCGTTCAAGCAGTATGGAATTTTGCAATTTGCTCTCTTCCTAAACAGAAAGGATTACGGACAATAAATTTCATCACCTATAGTATGATTAATCTGCTAACATGTACAGCTTTCACCCACCAAAAATGCCACAATTACAGTATAAATTTTATATATTCTGATATTTTCTTACCACTTGAATTAGATGGCACATTATATATGCTGTAATGAAGGTGAGAAATGCTGAGTGAGGGCCAACCTTATGAATCAACAAGAAAGGGTCTCCCCATCGCATCACATAAATCTGTAAATAGAAAACCAGAAAATGAGACACTGTTAGTGAAGGTGTCACATAAGATACATACAGGACAATAGTTAATGACTGAGGTGTCTTGTTATGGAAGTGAACATGAAAATAAATGCAATCCCAATTTTTAAATGATGAATTTGTGCAAGAAGTACAAGAAATAAGTTCAAAATTCCTGAGTATTTTATTGTGTATATTTCACTATCAGAGCTATAGAAAGTGCGGAGACACATCATCAAAGGCATGCAACATCATTGTGTCGTGCCACCCTATGTTAAGAGTGATGGACTCAAATCTTGTAATACACTAATTGAAAGAATATTACAAGTGTGGAGAGCGTTCGACTCAGAATCGATAAAGGACCAAATGTGTGACATATATTGGTAGCTGGATCTTTGGAGTTACAACCTCCCTGAGCCTGCCAGCTGTGTTAACTCTCATTTCTGTATTAACCTTTGTTTGGTTTAATAATAAAGTGATCTAAAGTACATGTGGTTCTTATTGGGGCCACAACCTCAGGTAAAACCCATACAAGGAAACAGATTCGTGCATCAATACATACCTTCAAGAGGCAAATTTTCTTAATTCTGCTTAAAGAAAAATGTATAGTATGAAATAGTAGTTTTGGTTTTCAGAACTTATATGTGCTTACTTCAAACAGGAAAGATGGATTGATTGAAAAGGTTTGAAAAAAAATGACAAGTCACTCACATGCTTTATTAAAAGTGTCTCACCAGTTGTGACACAGAATAAAGAAAAGCTGCCAGAGATAGTAGGAGGTCAAGCACTGTGCCACCACCAGGTGAGATATGATAAAACAGGGCTCAGAAGTAAAGATGTATGTAAATATGAAATAACTGGCAATGGTAAAAAATATATATATAACTAAGAAATCAACAGAAAGAGGAGAAATGGGGAGAATGGGTGTCCTCCCCCACCCAGACAGAGATAGATAGAGAGAGAGAGAGAGAGAGAGAGAGAGAGAGAGAGCAGGGGCAGCTGGGTTGCCTTAACACACTATGCATAGGCTGTAGAACAAGTAAGAAATATTACATAAAATAAGTGGTTCATTAATAAAAAGGATTTATTCTAGCATTTGCAAATGATGTACACAAAGTCAGAGATTTAATTGAATAAGGTTTATTCAATCAAATGGGTTCCTTCTTGTGAGTGGTCAGATGAATTAGTAATTATAAATAGAATAAAATGGTTAAACAGTTGCATTGTCTGCGATAAGAAATTGGTAGCAATTTCCCCAACAAAGTAATTATAACTTTAAGAAACAACGAAGGAAGGAAGCAAGCTTAGGCTTTAACGTCCCGTCGACAGCTTGGTCATTAAGAGACGGTAAGAAACAAAGAAACAATGTATATTTCGTGAGCACTAAACATGAAATTGTCCACAGTTTACTTTTCCTGAACAACATTTCTACACTCTTAAGTTCTTGTGTGAAAACATAAACACATATCAGATGCACTGGCATACACATGTTCTCACCAAATTTTGAGTCCCGAGAAGCAACCTTTTGCTGCACAAATCTTAACACGTTCCCGATTGAATCACTCCTATAATCCAGGAGGGCCCTTCTTCTGCCAAGACTAGATATGTAGTTCCTCTTTTCCATTCAACCCTTCACATAACTCCCTCTCAAACACACACTCCCCATCAGTTCTGTCCATAGGCCACTTCCTCATTGGACGATCGTCATACCTTCCAAAATTATATACATCTTAACATGAGATATTTCTTTAATTAAAAACTGACCATCTGAAACCACTTCCTTACTAATAGAATGTTATTTAAATACAAAAAAGCACTGTTACTTAGTATTACATAATGTCGGAAATAAATGAATAAAGAAACCAGGTTTCATGAGCTTGATTGCTCATGCCACACAATATTTATGTAAATTACTGGCAAATGGTACAATAAATCTACACACTAGATTAAATACACGAAAGGTAAATCATGCTGTTTGCATTTTCAGTGTTACTCTGGAGAATATGATGAATTGTTTATATTTCCATTACAAATTTATATCAGTTGAAATCAGTCATTAAATAAATATATACAAGTGTAATGCTTTCAACATAACAGCTTGAGACAATAAATTATCATCTAAACCAGTTTGTTGAAATTGCACGACACATTCAACTGTTGATTGTTTTCAGCTTGATTTTTCTATACTTGTATACAGCATTCATAAACATTTGTAATTTTTGAGATATTGAAATTATTTTTAGAATCATATGTGTAATTATTCCAACATTGTATAGGTCTTAAATACTGATGGAGCACAACTTTATAGATTATTTTATTCTGAATTACTGGAGTGTGGAACTCATAGAAGTCCTCCAGACACCCTTAAGAAATACTCCGCTAACATCCCTCATTAGTTTTGAGTACAAAGCATGGACCTCTTTCCGATTCCTGGCAATTTGGACAAACCTCAACCAGCTGCTCAGTTTTACCCAATACCTAAGCTGTCTGGCAGTTGACCCAACTGCTTGCCGCAACTCTAGAGACATTACTTCCATAAAGTCACAATGCAAGCATCAGTACCACCTGGTATGAGGGAGTAAATGACTGGATTGTGATGTAAGATGCTATACTGCAAGGTTCTGAGGATTTGTGAAGAGATTTGGGTGGGTGGGGCGTGGGGGTGGGGGGGGGGGGGTGGGAGGAGGGGATAGACATGGCAGACGAGAAACAGAATAGGAGATTTGAGAAATGAAAAAGTCACAAACAATGAGCATGAATGGATGTCAATTAGGAGATAACACAATAGAGAGTGCAGAAATTGTTGGATTAAGGGTGTGCAGACTGAAGGTTTCCATACTTTGATGCCAGCATCCTTCTGGAGCTGGGGAATGTGTTATAAGTACAACTCCCACCTATACATTCCAATAAGCAGGTGGTGGAGGAAGGATGCATATAGGTCGGATTGTGTTGCAGCCACTGAGATAAAGCTTGTTATGTTCAGCTACACACTGAGTGGTACACTTTGCCCTTGACCACAGTTTTGCAGTGTCCATTCTTCTAGTGGGCAGCTAGTTGGTAATCATACCAATAAGAAATGCTGTCAACTGATTTCAGCAGATCAAGAAATGCTTACGCAGGTGGCCCAGCATTGGTAAGGTAGGATTAGCTTATAACAACGCTGGAATAGAAAGTGCTTGGTGAGTGGATTAGGCAGGTTTTGCACATTCAGGTCTTCCACAGGAATACGATTGCTGTAGCGAGTGTTGTAACAGGATACGGTGTAGGTTATGGGACACCATGGGATGGTGTGAAGGCTCTTACGTAGGATATCCCTTATTTAAGGGTATGATAATAGCTAATATCAAAGCTCTGACAAAAGATCTAGTTCAGTTGTTTCAGCCCGGGGTGGCCTTGGGGGATAAACGAGGAAGCTGGTTATTGGGAGTGGAGGGTGATTTGGAGTGTGTGAGCTATCGTACAGAAAATCATCAGGGGGATAGTGTTGACCATAAAGGCCTTTGTGGTACATTCAGCTGAAATATTATTTTTATAATTATTATTGTTATTAAAATAAATAAATAAATATTTATGAATAATTGTTTTTGAATAGTTGGGAAGATCACTGTTAGAAATATATGGAAGAAAAGCTTGAAATTTTGTTAATGATGAACAGCAAACAGTCACAAATATATATTTGTTATTGCATATCTAAATTTTGGTCACTGTGTGACCATTCTCAAAGCTTTTGAAACATGGTTTAAACTTACAAAACTTCATGTTAAATATCACATTCACATTAGTATTAAACCATATTTTTAAAGCATTGGGAATGATTGCACAGCAACCAAAATCTTGTTTGCAGTATGCAATAACAAAGAAGTATTTGCATTTGACTCCTGTTCACCATTAACATATTACAACACAGTCACTGAGCACAGTGATTCAATATGGAGTCAAACATGATTGCTTGACATTTTGATAGGGGAATAAGTGAGAAGGCAAGATTCAGTTTGCCATATCCATGTATCATAGAATCATTTATTGCTTAACATTAACTTTACATAAAAAAATATTTTGGCATAGCTGTTCAAAAGATTGCTTTTATGAATTCAAATTCTTTTATTTATTACACAGTACAGGTTTGTGTCTGTACTGCAACTGAGTAATCGGCTTTGCCACACAGCTGAGAACATGCTTCTCTCCATCTGGTGGCATCCTGGTTGCGTTGTCTCGCTTCCTCGTACATCCTCTCGCACGGTCCGCCCGTCGTGTTTCCCACGTGGCCTGTGGTGGCGTGCCGCAAATTGTGGGGCACGTGAATTATGAATTACGTTGATGAACAAGTATTCCATACCTCCCCCTTCCTCGGGGGTGGGGGGAACGTGGGCACAGCGACAGTCATCGGAGAAGGTAAAGGGCCCCAATCTACAACCTCAGTTGTCCATTGGTCTGGCACCTCTGGTGAGAAGGTAGGCGGAGTGCACCACGAGGGCGGTGAATGGCAGTGCCACTGGGCTCTCAGCCTGATGATTGCAGAGGATGGTGGCAATTCCCATTGGCGGGTTCCCTGGGGCATAGGGACACGTTAACCCTCCGACGTCCATGCCATCCCCATCATGGAGCAGGCCATGGGTCTTGTGGTGAGGATGGGGGCAGCAAAACCAGCCAGGCTAGCAAAACCAAAAGTATCAGGTAGCAGGGCCCGGGCTGAAGCCTCAAGCAGCCGGACCCAGGGCCGGCGCGTTAAAAGGTGTCAGGAGGTGTATCAGGGAATGAGGTTGGCAGCCAAAGAGCGATTTCCTGGCGCACGTGAAATGACCGAAAAACGTCCGCACAGAATTGAGGGCTGTTATCTGTCACAATTGTGTGCGGAACACCTTCAATACATAAAATTTTGGTTAACACCCCAACGGTGGCCTTCAGTAAAGTGGCCAATAAGAGTACCCTGTCCATTACCGACAGTTGGTGCCAGAGAAAAAAATAATTACGTAATGCCTGGCTCGGTAGTTTTTCCAGCCACTTCGTTCCAGACATGACTTCACTATTCTGAGAACGGGGTCTTTGTCCGTGGCTGCTGCTGGGACTTCACTAATGACAGGAAACCCATGTAATGTTCCTTCTTTGTTCACATCTATGGGAAAAGAAAGGATTTCTTACTTATCAAACTATGGATCCCCCCCCCCCCCAATTGAGAGCCACGATAATGTGTCCACATTAGCGAGTTGAGAAGTGGGGCGGTAGACTATGTCGTACTGCAAATGAGACAGGTGTAAGGGTCATCGATGGAGACAGTGGGCGGACTTGTCTGATAGGGCTGCGTCTGGCCGAAAGAGGGCCACTAAAGGCTGAAGGTCGGTCATTAAAGTGAAGTGGTTGCCATATAAGAACACATAAAACTTCTGAACCAAAAAATTTATTGCGAGTTTCTCTTTCTCGACCTGGGAATATCATTCCTGCACCGTTTGATGCCGACTGAGTACCAGTGTGATAAGACCACTCCCACCCCATATTGCCTTGCATCCGCCATACCTAATAGGGAAACATCGAGAGAATACATGGCCAGACATGTTCGAGACGACAATAGTTGTTTAAGGCACTCAAAAGTGGCCTGACAGGCGGCAGACCATTCAAACGTGACATCTTTGTGCAACAAGTCATTGAGGGGTTTAGTAATGGAGGCTGCAAGTGGAACAAACCGATGATAATATGCCAATTTTCAGAGGAAAGTTTGTAGTTCCCTTATGTTCCATGAGGCAGGCATGGAGGGTACCGCTTCCACATATTCCTTTATGAGTTTAACACCTTGCGGGGACACTTCCAGCCCAAGGTATACTCTATTTGGCTGGTAAAGCTGAGATTTTGCCAAGTTACATTTGAGACTGGCATTGGACAAGATGTGAAAAACCTGTCGAAGGTTGGTGATATGAGCCGCGAAGGTGTTTCCTGTGAGCACAATATTGTCTAAGTAATTTACACAAGCATCTACTGGTTGCAAAAGCTGATCTAAGTACCTCCAAAATATTTCAGGCACACTGGAGACCCCGAATGGCAGCCCCAGATATTTATAAGAGTCTGAAAGGGGTGTTCAACACCCAGCAATGGTGAGCTTCTTGACTCAGAGGTAACTGAAAATATGCTTCAGCTAGGTCTAACTTTGAGAAGCAGGCCCCTCCTACCAGTTTCGAAATCAGATCTTCCAGGTGAGGCATGGGGTACGTATCCAACTGACAATGTGCATTAACTGTTTCTTTGAATTCCCTCATAGCCATAACTGTCCACTAGGCTTCTGCACGACCACCAAGGGGAAGGCCCACTTGCTAGATCTGATGGGGAACAGAACCCCTTCACTGACTAATCTCTGTTCCTGTTTGACCGCAGAACTCTTACTGAACAGAGGAAGCCAAGCTCTTTTTAATATTGGTATGGCCCCCAGTCTGGGAGAAAATAGGAGAGGAAATTCGTTGCAAGGAGTGGAGACTTCATGGAATGGGACCATCTCAGACACAAAGTGAATGGAGTCGTCCACTATCAACCCTAAGCTCGTGAAGGCGTCTAACCCGAAAAATTATCCGCATCCGTTGATATGAGGATGATAAAAGTTAACCTGGGAAACTGATTTGTATTCGGCGGCAGCCTGAAATTGCCCCCAAATGGGGATCTGTTGATTGCCACACGCTCGCAACTTACAGTTTACCGACGCGAGCTGAGGGGAACTTCATTCATGGTATGTGGTGGTACTTAAAAGAGTAGCTGTCGCACTGGTATCAACTTGCAAGGTCACGTTGCAGCCCAGAATTGTAAGCTGTATCAGAATTTTGGAAGACTCAGGGGAAATGTCTATAACTTCATGGACTGTCGCAGGGGATTCATCAGTATCAGATGTATCTTCAATCACTGGATGTATACGGCTTTTTGCACAACAGACTGTAGTGAAATGACTCTGTTTTTGAGAATTTCGACAAACTGCCCACTGCTGAGGGCAATGAGAGCGTTCATGTTTACTAAAACAACCGGGGAAAGACAACCAGTTGCCGTGCTGGAATAGTGAACACAGCTCGCTGTGTTGTCCTGCTTTGGACAGGAGATGGAGCCACAGTCAGTAGTCCGCCGGCTCACCTTGACTGCCCGATACCACCCATCGGCTTTTACCAACTGTGTCGTGTATTATGTCAGTTTGTCATACATGTGTTTCTATTTGTTTATTACTAGTCACTGATTATATTGTAAATGTGTCAGAGGTAATTTTTATTAGAATGCATTTATTTATTTACGTGGTTCATGTTGACCAATGTTATAAGAGTGCATTTATTTCTTTACATGTTTCGTTTTTGTGTAATAATGTATTGTGTCAGAGGTAATACTTATTAGAATGCGTTTATTTATTTATTTACCTATGCGTTTTGTGTTAAACAATTACTACAGTGATAGGAAATACTTTAAAATATTTAAAAATGACCTGAGTTATATTTATAAGGGCTGAAGTGCAGTTTATGTGTCTGCGAGTGGTGTTTGATTTGTAGATGTTACGTTCGTGTCTGTAAGCTTATAAAACATTGTTCTGTCCTCATCACGCTAGGTTGTTTGTTCCCTTTTTTGTTCTTTCATTTTACATGGCACATAAATCTGGGAATTCCTATAACTATAGTAAAAAATATATCTGACTGCATCTCGTGAAGGTTATTTTTTTTCTTTTTTTTATAAACTGAAACATGAAGATTTATGTCATACTTAAACGCATGCGCGATAGCGTGTTCGAACATTTCTGGAAGCATTTGTTTCTCTAAACAGACTCCGTACCCTTGACTTCATTTTTTAAGAAAAAAACATTGCAAAACGTAGCTTCACTTTCACAATTTGCTAGTCTCGTAATTGTACTTCATTATTACAAAGAAAAGCTCTCCTGATGCTACATCGTATTCAGAAACTTCAACAAACGAGCCATTTTCAGGGTGATTTTGTATCCGACATTGTCTGGAAGTGCTATTTATATACAGTGAAATTATCATTGCATGGTTTTTTTGTGTTTCTTTTTTTTCAGTATTGCTATTTCTATGGTTTTTCTATTTAGAATCTCCCCAACCAAAATCCCTTAATTCCCACAGTAATCCAGTTGAAATTTTTTTTTTCTTTTTTTTTCACTTACATTTATATTTGTGTCGTCCATTTATTTCAAGTTGTTAATGACACCACATTACATTCACATTGAAATATGAACATCGGTTATCATCATGATGTTTGCCTGACATCATGGGTGAAGCAGGTGGGTGGTATCGGAATATCCAGTATTGCTGGTCCGCCTACCGAGGCAACCTGTATTGGCAAAATTCCAGCCCCCTGATCTAACTGAGAATTTACAGCAGAAGACATTTCATATGCCGTGGCTATTCTAAAAACTTCGATAAGGGTAGGATCTTCGATCTGTAACAGTTGTCTGTGGACTTCAGTGTCCAGTGCAATGCAAATCATCACATTGCTAACCATTAATTCTGCATATGAATCGTTGTGAGGTTTGGAAATAAAGTGGCAGCGCCTGGACAAATCCTGAAGTTTAGTAACTGATTCCTTTTATGATTGTGATGGTTGTTATCAAGTGCTGTGAAAGGTGACCCTAGATGCTACTACATGGGACTGTTTGACACAGTAGCCCGAAAAAAGGGAACACATTTCAGAAAAACAACAGTGCGGCAGGGACCCATAAGGGAAAGTTCAAGTCGGATATGATGCATAGATGGAGACAACCATGAAAAAACCAGGCCTTTTGCTTACCTGGGTCCTGCACTGAAAAAGCCACAAAGTGTTGATACAGACGCTGCCCATAAGATTTACATTCATCAGTAGTTGTTTCAAACAGCGGAAAAGGAGGCACCGCCACCACTAACAGCACACCGGCAGCTGCCCCTGTGATACATGGACTCCAGGGAGGACACAGCTGCTACTAACGGTTGTTGTTGTTCTGCGATCAATAACAGAAGATCCTGGAGGTGGGCACAGACAGTCCAAAGCAGCTCGTTCATTGTGAAGCTACAGCACACACTGATGCAAAAACTTCATAGCCACTTTTATGAATTCAAATTTTTTTATTTACTGCATAATACAAGCTTGTATCTGTACAGCAACTGAGTGAGTGGCTTGGCCGCCCGGCTTAGAACATGCTTTTCTCTCTGTCAGATGGCATCCTGGTCGCGTCCTCCCACTTCCTTGTACATCCTCTCGCAGCAGTGTGTTTCCCATGCGACCTCTGGTGGGGCATGCGAATTGTGAATTACATTGATGTCAGAGTATTGCAACTGCACTGTCTCCTTTATATAATTCATTACTCATTTACCTTTCCTGTGGAGATTTACATAGTTTTAGATTTTATACATCACAAAGAATAAAAAAAATGGAGTATGGATGAGGGTTCTTGCAGTGCTGTGTCCACATTGTATCCATTGTCTGCTTATTTCACAACCATTTAAATGGGTGAGGAGTTCCAGAAGTAATGCATCCACTTTTAAACCTTTTACTTATCATCGTTATTTCAGAATAGGCACTACTAAAATAAAACTTCCACATACAGAGTACGTGATTGTTCTTACACATCTACAATCCAAGAACTGGCTAACAGAAAAAGAAAAAATTAAAAGCTACACCATTTTTATATGTTTCACAAAGTTTTCTGTATCACAACTTTTCGCTCTTGGAAGTAAAATGATAAGGTGTGTTAAAGATCTTGGGTAGCATGTTCTTCATTTCAGAGCATGATGACAGATATTTAGGGCCTACTGAAGGATGTGGTTCATTTGATCCTTGGTGGTCAGAGGAGATGTGGGTGGAGTGATGAGAAAGGAAAAGATCAGAGAGATTAGGACTCATACAGATGCATACAGCATTCGTTTTTCCCTTGTTCTATATGGGAGTGGAACAGAAAAGAAAGTAACTTGTAGTGGTATTGAGTACTCTCATCCACATACCTTTGGGAGGAGTATGAAATATGTATGTAGATGTAGAGGAGCTCGTTTATATTCAAGAAGGTGGCACACTATGTTAAGAAGGACTAGGTTGAGCAGATGAGAGAGGAGGCACTGAAGTTTTGAAGGAATGAGGAAAGAGTATGTTGAATGTGTCACTAAGATCGTAAAAGGTACTATCCACAAGGCAAGCCTGCAAACAATTTTCCTGTGTCATACCCCAAATCTACCCACCACCCCTCTTCATCCAATACCAATCAACAATGGAACAAATAAACCACATCCTTCATCAAGAAATCCATTATCTACCAACACTGAAATGAGGGACGTCCTAGTAAATGGACCACGGAAAAGACTGCTAGATAGTTCTGTGCTAAATGAAATTACAAAAAGCACAAAACATGGCCCTTTTGCATATGCTTATATACCTCCTTTTTTCAACAGTAAATCACAGCTGGAGTAGCCCAGAAAATACATACATTTTAATTGTAAAAACCATAATATGCTAACGCTGACAAGTGCAGGAAAAAGTATATTCTTAAAAACAGCAACTTTAATGTCTTGGATGAAAATTAAACTTTTTTTTTCCAATATAACTACCTTTAGTAAACATCTACGATCATTAGGTAGAGGAAGAGTTATTAGTGCTTATTACAAAATTAATGATTTCTTACAGAATCTTCATAAGGTGTATCACTTGTTAGCCTGAATTGGTATTATTTTATGAAGAGATACTTCTCGCGTAAATGCAGCTTACGTGGCACGGGAACTGTTTGTAAACAAATACAACTGTCAGACGCGCACGTGGTGTGTTGGGCAGTAGGGGAGGTGATAATCAGAGAAGTATAATGGCTGCTGGTGGTAGGCAGGGGGAGAGGGAGGCAATTCTGGGGCGGGAGGGGAGAGAGGAGAGGCACACGAGATGGGCGGCTGGCGTGAGGAAGAGGGGAGTGGTGGAGCGGCTACAGCTGATTGCAAAAGCCTTAAAGGAGGCAGGTGGTCTAACGTCAGGTGACGGCGTAATAGCACGCGCCTTAGCAATACAAGAAAATAGAATTCTGGCGGCAATTCGCACAGGTTCACTTAAAATAAGAACAGACCACCCTGGTCATCATTCCCCACTTTGAGTTAGTACTTCTCATATCCCTTCTCTCTCTATCCATCTTTTTTTTTAACTTGTCATATTTATGGAAGATTATTCAAGAAATAATGCTGTCTTGCATATTATACAAAATAATAACTGCTGTATCCAAACAAAAAAGGTAGTCATCAAGATGGAAATGATTTGTAGCCTTAATACATTCATTTAATTCAAAACTTGATTGTGTTGTTGTTATGGTCTTCAGTCCGGAGACTGGTTTGATGCAGCTCTCCACAATACCCTATCCTGAGCAAGCCTTTTCATTTCCTCATAAGAACGACAACCCACATCCACTTGAATCTGTTTACTATACGCGTCTCTTGGTCTCCCTCTGCGATTTTTACCCCACACACTTCCCTCCAATGCTAAATTTATGATTCCTCAATGTCTAAGAATGTGTCCTACCAAGCGATCCCTTCTTTTAGTCAGGGTATGCCAAAAATTCCTTTTCTCACAAATTCTGTTCAGTACCTCTTCATTAGTTATGCGATCTACCCACCTAATCTTCAGAATTCTTCTGTAGCACCACATTTCAAAAGCCTCTATTCTCTTCCTGTCCACACAGCTTATCGTCCATGTTTCACTCCCATACAAGGCAACACTCCACACAAATGCCTTCAGAAAAGACTTCCTTACACTTAAATTAATATTCGATGTTAGCAAATTTCTCTTTTTCAAAAATGCTTTTCTTCCCATTGCCATTCTGCATTTTATATCCTCTGTACTGCGACCATCGCATGTTATTTTACTACCCGAGTAACAAAACTCATTTACCTCATTTATTGCTTCGTTACCTAATCTAATTCCTTCAGCATCACCTGATTTTCTTAGACTGCACTCCATTACCATACTTTTGCTCTTGATAATGTTCATCTTATAAGCAGCTTTCGTCACACTGTCCATTCCATTCAGCTGCTCTTCCGGTCCTTTGCTGTATCTGACAGAATTACTATGTCGTTGGCAAAACACAATGTCTTTAATTCTTCACCCTGAACTTTAATTCCTTCACCAAATTTATCCTTGCTTTCCTTTATAGCTTGCTAAATGTACAAATTGAACAACATTGGAGAAAGGCTACAACCCTGTCTTACTCCCTTTCCAACTCATGCTTCCCTTTCATGCCCCTCAAGTCTAATAACTGCGGTCTGGCATTTGTACAAGTTGTAAATAACTCTCTTTTCCCTGTATTTTACCCCTGCTGTCTTCAGAATTTGAAAGAGTGTTTTCCAGTCAACATTGTCAAAAGCTTTCTCCAAATCTACCAAAGCTAAAAATGTAGGTTTGCCTTTCCTTAATCTATCTTCCAAGATAAGACTTAAAGTGAGTATTGCCTCCCGGGTTCCTACGTTCCTCCTGAATCCAAACTGATCTTCCCTGAGGTCAGCTTCTACCAGCTTTTCCATTCTCCTGTAGATAATTCGTGTTAAAATTTTGCAACCATGACTAATCAAACTGATGGTTCTGTAATTTTCACATCTGTCTGCACCTGATTTCTTTGGAATGGTGATTATTACATTTTTCTTAAAGTCTGAGGGTATTTCGCCTGTCTCATACATCCTACACACCAGTTCAAATAGTTTTGTCAAGGTTGGCTCTCCCAGAGACTTTAGTAGCTCTGAGGGTATGTCATCTACTCCTGGGGCCTTGTTCCGACCTAGGTCTTTCAGGGCTCTGTCAAATTCATCTCTCAGTATAGAACCTCCTATTTCATCTTGATCTACTTCCTCTTCCCTTCCTACAATATCGTCTCTCTGTTCATTTCCTTTGTAGAGCTGCTCTATGTACTCTTTCCACCTTTCAGCTTTCCCTTCTTTGCTGAGAATTGGTTTCCCATCTGAGTTCTTGATATTCGTAGAGTTGCTTTTCTTGTCCCCAAATGTCTTTTATTTTCCTGTAGGCGGTATCTACTTTTCCCCTTCTTATACATTCTTCTACAGATTTGCATTTGGCTTCTAGCCACTCCTGCTTAGCCATTTTTCACTTCCTGTCAATCTCATTTCTTAGTCATCTATACTCCATTTTGCCTGTTTCATTTACTGCATTTTTATATTTTCTCCTTTCATCAATTAAATTTAGTATTTCCTGTGATATCCAAGGATTTTTTGTAGGTCTTGCCTTTCTACCTATTTTGTCCTCTGCTGCCTTCACTATTTCATCTCTCAATGCTACCCATTCCTCTTCTACTGTTTTATTTCCCCCTGTTTCTGTCAATTGGTGCCTAAATCTCCCTCTGAATTTCTCCAGAACTTCACTTTCCTTCAATTTATCTAAGTCCCACCTCCTTATTTTCCTACCTTTCTGCAGTTTTTTCAGTTTCAGCCTACAGTTCATGACTAACAAGTTATGGTCAGAGTCTATATCTGCCCCTGGGTATGTCTTACAGTTTACCACCTGGTTCCGGAATCTATGTTTTACCATTATAAAATCTATCTGATACCTTCCGGTGTCTCCTGGTCTCTTCCATGTATACAACCTTCTTTTGTGATTCTTAAACCACGTGTTTGTTACAATTAAATCATAACTAAATTATGTTCTGTGCAAAATTCTACCAGGCAACTTCCTCTTTCATTCCTTCTGCCCAGTCCATATTCACCTACTATCTTCCCTTCTCTTCCTTTTCCTACTACCGAATTCCAGTCTCCCATCACAATTAAGTTTTCCTCTCCCTTAACTGTCTGAATAATTTCCTTTAGCTCCTCATATATTTCTTCGATCTCCTCATCATCGACAGAGCTAGTTGGTGTATAAACCTGTACTACTGTTGTCAGTGTTGGCTTCGTATCTATCTTGACAATGATAATGCGATCACTGTGCTGCTCATAGTAGTTTACCCGCATTCCTATTTTCTTATTCATTATCAGTCCTACTCCTGTGATACCCCCAACTGATTTTGTATTTATAAGCCTGTACTCACCTGACCAGAAACCCTGTTCATCCTGCCACCGAACTTCACTAAACCCTCCTATATCTAACCTCAACCTATCCATTTCCCTTTTTAAATTTTCTAATTTTCCTACCCGATTAAGGGATCTAACATTCCACACTCCGATCCGTAGAATGCCAGTATTGTCTTTCCTGATGACAACATCCTCCTGAGTAGTCCCCGCCCGGAGATCCGAATGGAGGACTATTTTACCTCCAGAATATTTTACCCAAGAGGATGCCATCATCATATTTTCATACAGTAGAGCTGCATGTCCTCGGGAAAAGTAACGGCTGTAGTTTCCCCTTGCTTTCAGCCGTTCACAGTAACTGCATGGCAAAGCCACATTAGCTGATGTTACAATGCCAGCTCAGTCAATCATCCAGACTGTTGCCCCTGTAACTACTGAAAAGGCTGCTGCCCCTCTTCAGGAACCACACGTTTGTCTGGCCTCTCCACAGATACCCCTCCGCTGTGGTTGCACCTACGGTACGGCTATCTGCATCGTTGAGGCATGCAAGCCACCCCACCTCGGCAATGTCTGTGGTTCATGGGGGTGGAAAACAAACAATATTTTTGGTTACTTGCCCAAAATCTAATATGAATAAATTCTTTGGGGAGCCCACCCCTGAGCATGCGCCATGTAGTTGCCCATATGAGAAACAAGGAGATGTCAAAACCCCTCTGCAGTATTTAATAGGTTGCCCTGTGATTTATTAATCACAGTAGAAACTGCAAGTCTCACTTCATACCACCCAAGGCAATGACACCCTTAAGTTCTCAAAGAATTCAAGGTAAGTAGAAACTGAAGTAGACTCCGCCTTTGAAACATTAATAAACGTTAAACAAGGATTATCACCCATAAAACGTATAAATTATTTGTGGGCATTAAATTAGAAGGGGGTTGTTTCAACGTGTTGCATTAGGTGAGCATGGTCACATGAACCTTGTCACATCCTTAGATGACATTCTGGGCATCCATATAGCACAGGTGTCCAATAAGTTTGTCATACTGTAAGAACGGCAGAGGCATATCATACAGCCACCACAGAATAGATAAGAGGGTTTGTGAGCTCAGAAGTGTCAACATGAACTGTTGCCAACCGGTTACTATCAGTGGAACAATGGGTATGTACACCTCCAGCACGTCTTCACATGTGCCACAACATCAATGTGAATGGCATGAATGTGCTATCGGAAGAGCACTTGGAAGGTGGAATGTTGAGCTGTGGCCTTCAATAATAAAAACTGATTCTGCCTGTATGTAACTGATGGTTGTTTGTGGGTACAATGTACGAGGGTCACTCCAAAAGAAATTTTTTTAATACAATTTTTATTCTATATGTTTAAAAGTTTTACAGAGTGTACATACATCCTTTAGGAACAATATTTTCATTTCTCCACATAATCCCCATCCCTGTCAACTGCCTTACGCCACCTTGCAAGCAGCGTCTGTATACCCACATGGTAAAATTCTGGACCATCACGTTGGAGCTACTGTTTGGCAACTTTCATCATGCAACCTGCTTGCCCACCAATTAACTGTATTGCAATTGACAGCAGAATCTCCATACACCTATTTCAACCTCTTGTGGATGATCCCCACTGTCTCGTTTTCACAGCACAGGAATTCAATGACAGCATGTTGCTTCTGACGAACATCAAGTGCGGCACAGCCATCTTGAAGACATGCTGTGACGGTTTCACTCACAGGAACAGGTTGAACTAAGTTTGAAAACAAGTAAGCAGGATGTATCTACACACTGTAAAACTTTCAAGCATGCAGAATGAAAACTGTATTTTTATTTTATTTTATTTTATTTATTTATTTGTTTTTTAATAGGGTGCATTTCTTTTGGAGTGACCCTCATATATATCTGCCAAGTGTTATCGTGTAGAGTGCATAGTGTGATAATCTACAACTCTTGTTGACATTTGGTGTTTGTGGAGAGGTTTATAACCACACCATGGTACATGCAGAATGTTGTAAGACTTATTATTTTACCATTCTTGCAACAGCAAAGTAATGTGTTGTTCCAACAACATAATGCTCACAACACACTGCACATGAAACTCAACATGCTCTAAAATATGAGCAGCAACTTCACTACCCCACACAATCTCTGGATTTCTCTCCAACAGAGCACGTTTGAGATATGATAGAAAAACAACTGACATGTACAATTTGTCAATCCAAAGTTCTTGCAGAATTACATGTACAGGCCGAGTAGGCATGGAATAATGTATCCCATGACAGTGTTCACAATCCATATGATCAAAGGTATGCAAGAATCAGCACCTCCACTGCCGCCCTTGGAGGCTACACCATGTACTAAATGGGTGTTTCATCATGGATCAACATCTGGTTCCCCAGTATCACTTGAGCTATTGATCTGTAAATGTAATCATTTCAGTCACCCCCATATGCAATGTTTCGACAATAATCTTGAAAAACTCTAAGAGGGTGTAGTAATTTTTATTTCCTGCAGTGTATATAATTACTCTGAAAATAAATGACTGTTGAAGGTGAACCAGTTTGATCACATATCACAATAATAAAGGCAATAGGAATGCTGAAATTGGACAAACTACAAGTGAGCAAAGCCTTTGATTCAATGTCACACAAAACTGTATTAATAAAATTAGCTCACTAAGGCATAAGTGATTGAGTGTATTTAAGAACAAATCTATCTGGCAAACTAAAGCAAGTACATACTAGTAATCAGTCAACACAGTCACAAGAAATTACTACTTCAAACAGGACAGAACCTGTTACAAATAACAATAACAATTACTTAAAATTTTCTGATGTTAACGTGTCACAGATCACTTTAACAATTTATTTGTGTAAAAATCCTTTAATATCTCACACACTCTCTCTCTCTCTCTCTCTCTCTCTCTCTCTCTCTCTCTCTCTCTCTCTCTCTCTCACACACACACACACACAAACTATACTAATAAGAAATCTGTAAATGTAGGCCTGTCGCTGTTCACTTCAATCTTCAAAACTACTGGGCGAATCTTCATGCGGTTTTCACAGAAAACATGAGAAAACTTTATTTTATCAAAATCAGATCACGGAAAAAAGATATTGTAATTGTAACTGTCGTGTCTGTTTGTTTAACTATTAAAAACCTTTTATATCCAAAACTAATTCACAAACTTGCATGGGGTTTTCGCAGGTAACTTGAGCATAACTCTGGACAACATACAGATTTCATTTCATAAAATCGAATCATGGGAAAAAAGAATATTGCAATTTGAAATTTTTTATCTATGACCGTCATGTCTGTCTGTCTGTCTCTTTCAACATGTTTATCTCCAAAACTACTTGACAAATTTTCATGGGATTTTCGCATGTAACTTTAGCATATCGTACGGTTACATAAAGGCTACAATTGGATGACAGGAAATAAAGATATCATAATTTAATCATTTGCTTAAAAGCCATCTTGTATGTCTATTTGTTGAGGATAATCTCTAAAAGCACTACACCAACTTTCCTGGGTTTCCACAGGTAAACAGAGAATAGTTTGGAGAGTAACATAGGTTTCATTTCATTAAAATCGGATCAGGAAAAGGAAAGGTATCATAATTTGAAGTTTTATGTGTATAGTATGCTGATAAGCATGATGCAGAGTACATAAAATCTCCAAGAGTACTATACGAACTTTCATGAGGTTTCATAGATCAACTGAGAGTACCTTGGGGCAACATAAAGCTTCATTTCATAAAAATCGGATCAGGGAAACAAAAGACGTTGTAATTTGTAGTTTCTGGTGTATGCCACGCTTGAATTGCAACGTAGTATAGCAAAGATCCGATAGAGGTGTTGGTACAGATGTAGTATACCAAATAACTAATAGATGGTGATGCTGCATTGTTTATTCTAACCTCCTTGGTTTATTCTCATAAGTAAGGTGTAATACACTGAAACAAGGGCTATGATTTTTCTTACGGCAATGACCGTTGAATCCGTTTTCATGTACAATGAGGGGAATAATTATTTGTGTTGATAATGAAATGAATAATTAATGTTGTTCAGATCAGTTAATTAATGGCTTTCCTAAACCGAATATTTCGTTGCCAACATTAACATACTAAACTGTTGCCATTGCAAGTAAAATTTAACCTAGGTATGACACAAGAAATAACTTTTTTACTAGCTGTATTACGCATGCCTTGCAATGCCACGGAAAGAAAAAAAGTGCTTCTTTCTGAGGGTATCATTTGAATTTAGAGGATACCAACGTTCCTTTGCATCTATCGTTGTTTTCATATACTAAGAAACCTTTGCAAGAAAACATGAATTTATGTAGTTTCCTTTCTGATTTCGATGCATACTTATTACATCTTGAGTCCATTCTGTTTTGGAATGCCTAGAAAATGGTGTAGTACAGTACAGAACAAATAGAGGGCATTTTAGTTATGTACTGCACTAAAAAACTAATAGACGGTGCTGCTGCATTGTTTAATTTTTTTATTTATTATTTCTTTTCGTTGGTTAAGCCACAGAACAGCAACAAGCCACTAAAGGTTCTGTTAGTTTTGCAGTGCTGCAACAAAACAATACATGATCGTGTTGTGCGATTTCTCTCATTAAAAGACGTATTTTGAATTAAGAGCCGCAATCTTATCTCTGCAAATACAAACTAACATTGAACAGCGAGTTGCTGATTACACTGTGCATATTCACAGCTTAGAGACATTTATTTACTTCTTTTGTCAAGGAACATTTGAATTTAAAACATAATGACATTCCTTCGCATCTATCGATGCTCTACTTTACATAAAAAATTTTTGCACGGTAATTCGAATTTATGTAGTTCCTTTCCGATTTCAGTGTATCGACATTACATTTTGAGTGTGTTCTGTTTAGGAATGCCTAGACAATGCCATAGTACAGGAGAGGACAAAGTCAGGTGACATTAGTTACACAGTACACTAAATAACTAATTATGGCATTGCTGGTTTTTTTTTTTCCATTCTCATAACTATGGTGTAATACACTACAAGAAGGGATACAAGTTTACTTATGGCGGCGGTGTTGTGTGCTGATGTTGGCAAATGCCGTTGAATGCTTTTTCAAAAATCAGTCACGTAGAATGAGGGGAATAATTATTTATGTTCATGATGAAATAAATAATTTATGCTGTTCTGGTCTGTAAATTAATCATCCTCCTAAAGCGAATAGTTCGTTGCCAACAATAGCAAACCAAACTGCTGCCACTGTAAGTAAAATTTAACCCATGTAGGACACAATTTTTTTTTCCTAGCTGTATCCCATATGCTTTGCAATGCCATGGAAAGAAAAGAAGTGCCTCTTTCGACAGGTATAACCATTAAATTGTACAAAGGGTAGTAATATTTATCGAGTGAGCATTGCATTCTGTGCATCTTCTCAATCAAACTGGAATCACCACGTGATATTGAGACAATGCACTCTTTTCACATATTTATTTTCTCTTACGATTGGTTTGTACCACATTGGTAGCAAAGAAGCCCCACCTTTTCACAAAGCAACCACATAACATTAAATAATATCTAAATAAATGTGTCACAGAAGCAACAAGAAAGTTGAGGAACCGTCGCTAAAAGGGCCATTTACACATAGTCATCCATCTTAACCGATCAAAAAAGGACCTAGATAAAGTCCATGATTAGTAGATTTTTCCCAATATCACGTGACATTTCCACCTTAACGTTGAAGACACAAAATGCGTTCTGCACATCTGAATGCTCACTCCATAGATATTTCTGCTCTGTGCCTGCCACTAGAGATAACATACAAACGCGAGCGACAAACTCATCAGAAACCTCCCTGCTCTCATAATTTTTCACTACAATATTGTGATTAAAATTTATAATTACTTACTTTTGGTGCGGACTAGATTAAGATAGAGAAAGAAGTCTTCTTTCACAGAGACAATTGTACTTAGAGTTACAATCCAACTTCTGAACATATAGTTCTATTACATAAGGTCAATTTCAACTTCATGCTTTACGAAGTAATCACTGCAGGACATGGGGACATGTATTAGATAAAAGAGTGGCGATGCTGCTAACACAGTCAAGATAATTCACTGGAAATACAACATTTAATGGATAGTTCTATACAGATGATCACCTGACGCCATTCCTTCAGTGATTACACAAACTTACTTTATCACATATTGACACCACCATGACATCTTATTAAAAACAGATATGAACTGCTCTGTTGATTGAATTACCAGACTTTCAGCATTCGTCGAGTTTTCGATAAGTGGGAGCACTGCATACAGAATAACTACAATGTCCCCAGTGCAATACTGCAAGATACTAATACAACAGCATACAACTGCTGTGAGAAATACACAGTTTAGTACTACACCATAGAACCAATACATGCCACTGTTATTATTATTATTATTATTATTATTATTATTATTATTATTATTACTATTACTATTTCTCATCTCAACGACAGAAGGGTTTTCAGAAGTTTACCCCAAACAGACAATTACACACCGCAGTCTTAACTTTGTGAACACAACCTAACATTGTATTTACATCGTTCCGGAGTATGGACTTAAATTAATTTCATTTTTTGTATGAAAAACCTTATGAACATTAATCGTTTTCGACAATGACTTCTACTTAAATTTGACATCTTGGCTTGGAGAACTGAGTTTGACAGAGTGATCAAACAATGATTCTGTTTTTGCTGACCTCGGTCTGGAACCCTAAAAAGCCACGATATACACAGGTCCCTCTTAAACAACTGTTGCAAAGCACAGGCATATAAGCTAGTATTTAATACAAAGATAGCCAGTGATCCACTCTTCAGTGAAGATACACATCTGTCTCTAAATCTTATGGGATTTGGCACAATGCTGAGAGTAGTGAGGTGAATGGGGAGGGCACTACAGAGTGTGAATAAAGCTGGAGGTTTCTATCAGGTGGGCGGCATACTACAGTAGTCCATGCAGGTGTAGTGATTCCAGAACTCCCTCAAACACAATGCATTTTTTTAATTGATATTTATCACATTCCACAGCACTAAATCAAAGACCAAGTCTAGGATTGAATTTTTATGACAACTTATTGAAAATGTATGTGCCAGAGTACTGCTTCTTTTCTGCACAGGGTCAAGAAGATGTGATTCAAATACAAATTCAGTTCATGTCTAGTATTAACTGAGTGAAAGTTGCTTATTCTTGGAAATAAGCAGATATCATTAACAACAAACTACAAATAAATTTCAAGGGTTTGTTGTCATATAACATTGTGAAAATACCACAATATTTTGTTATAACAACTGCACAACATCCTCAGGTGTTGGTACTTGATGTCTTAACACTGTGATAACCTTGTTGCTACATGCAGATTTATAAGGCCAAGAGTAGGAATTACACAAGTGTGGGAAGGTGATGACTGTTGCATGGTAGTGGTGCTGTCAATGCCCCCTGCCGAAGGCCATAGAGAGGACTTCTGTATGTGTGTGGAGGGCAAAGGCAGTGCTGCCAGACACTCCTGTGGTCAAAAACCAAAATAACTTGCTGTGGCCTGTGCATATGGTTGTAAATAGGAAATTTAACTTTTTCCTGTTACAACTTTATGGCAGCAAGAGGTGGACTCCAGGCATTACTTAGTATCCCTGTTGATGAGATTACCTCTGGTGCAGATATGTATGGCTCCTTTAAAGATGTAGAGACACTAAAGACAAAACTTCAGTATTCTCATAATGCACACAATGTCCCATGTTAAGACACTGCTCCACCACTGCTACTATATCAGATTGACCCAAGCGTGTATGTCGACAATATTCAACACATTGTTCTTGCACAGTGCAATATGTACCAAACTGACAAAGGATCTTAAATACACCATGTTTTCTAAGGTCAAGATCAACTTTGACCGAACATAACAAATTTCTCAATTTTGCCAATGGACAAATGACACACTTGCTGTCGTGTTTCTTGAGGATTCTTCCAATTCTAGCTGACCTGCCGCCAAAATAAGGTTAGAAGGCCGTAGTAATGTGTTCCTCCATATCTGTCTTGACTTCTGTGTCCTGAACTGCCTTAGACTGGAAAGCAATGTGTATCTGTTTATCACTATAACCATTTTGTTGGAATACTGCTCTTAGGTACTGGAGCTCCTCTGAGTCTGAGATCACACGAGCTTTAGGTACAAGGTACCATAAGACACTAGCACACTGTGCAAAGTGATAACAGCTAATGGGCGCATATATAATTCAGAACATGCCAGCTTGCAATAGAAACTATATTCAAGCGTTCCATTGGTTTTTCTTCTAACCATGGCATCAAAGAATGGTAGGTTGCCATTACTCTCCATTTACCATAGTGAACTGCATATTTGGATGGAGTGAGTTCAAATACTGGAGAAAAATGGGTACTGTCGCTATTCCACAAGGCCATGCCACAAATGTGTCATCAAAAAGCATGAAGATTGGACAGGTGCTGACACCACTGCTTTTTCCTCAAAGACTTCCATCAAATAATTGACAACCATGGGAGACATAATACTTCCTATGGTGACACTGTCCACTTGCTCAAAATATGTTGAAGTGAACACATGTTTGAACAGTTCTACAATGCCGTCCTTGAACTTGCAGGTAATAAGCTTCTGAGAAGCCTACAAAACTAATATTGTAAAATTACATCTTACTTTGTTATTGGGACCACTTGTAGGCAAGTGTGACCACCACTTACAAAATTCTGAGGATTTCATAAGATGCCTGAAGACCCTCAAACTACAACCATTGGATCTTTTGGTTATTGGTTAGTTTTGACATCGTATCACTGTTTTCAGGATTCTCTGAAGTTTATTAATGGCTAATTCATTGAAGACATTGTAAAACTGTTGAATCGTGTGTGACAAATATGTCAGGAGAACCGACTATAAAGTCGGGAACAGTTCTTAGGTGACTAATACTGAGGATGGAATCGGTAAAAACCAGAGAAGTGGGGCTGATAGCAAAGAAAGATTCTCATTTTGAAAGTCTGGAGTAATTACATCAGTGGGAAGAATTTCGTACATGGGATGCTGCAACATCAACCCAAGTGGTCATGCAGTTGTTTGCTGTATGCAGATAGGACCAATCATATGGTATGTGTGAGGTAGCATAGTGGATGTAGTTTAGAAGATACAAAAAAGCAAATGGAAGAAGAAACATTGAGTAAAGTAATATGTTAAAGAATAGTAACAAAGTAAAACAGCACTGGGTTAAGAGAAAAGACGTTGGGCAAAATAAAACAATTTAAAGTCCAGGAATGACCAACAACAATATTTTGAAAAGTTTAGACTATTATACATACACAGGCTTCATTATAAGTCGCAGACAGATACACACAAAAGGCTTCTTGATAGTTTTCAGATTTTGGCTATAGAAATAGAAACACACACACACACACACACATACATAAAAGCACTGCCACCAGGCATTGTGGCAAGACTGTGACACATGACCATCCTGTGGGAGCAGCAACTGGTTGTACGGATGTGGTGAGTGAGTGAGTGAGTTTGTGTGTGTACTTCTGAAGAAGGCTCTTTGGGTCTAAAGCTGAAAAGTATCAAGAAGCCTTTTAAATGTTTCTGTCTGAAGCTCATTATGAAGTCTGTATGATGAGCAGCAACCTATTTTTTTCACTCCCCTCCCCTCTCCCCCCCCCCACCCATCTTTTTTTTTATGTTGTTGTTACTACTTCATGGACTCTCCATTGTTTGAACTGTAAAAATTTATAATGTAAGTGCTGACCTATGATATTGTGGCGAATGCTCTATAGCCGAATTGACCAAATAGTGTGACATATCTTTACAGCTGGCACCTTTGGGGCCACAGATTTCCTGTGCCCACTAGTCATATTAATGTTCAGTCTGGTTGTAGCTTTTGTACTGTTAATAATAAAGTGTGAGTTAAAGTACATGTGGTTATTATTGGAGCTCCAACCCCATACCAAACATAGTGTGTCTTTTGTCCATTGGCAAAATTGAGAAATTTGTTATGTTCGGTCAAAGATGATCTTGACCTTAGAAAACATGGTGTATTTTAGATCCTTTACCAGTTTGGTACATATATTAACTGTCTAGAGTATTGAATGCAGTCTGACAATTGTTATTTTACTGATGTCAATAAGAGTTTGGTCTCAATTGTAAGTTATACAGTGTTGCATTCATCATTTAAAGAACTTGTTACTGAACAAACTAATACCTTGAACACAAATGCAGATGAGAAGCAACACTACAAGTGAGGCTTGGTAACCTTAAACATAGGTCGTATATATAAAAGAACTATTGATAGATGTGAAGCATTGAATTAAAATTTGTGGTGCGGCCGGGAATCGAACCCATGCTTACTAGGCAGACGTCTTAACCGTTAGACTACCACACCACTGACGATTAAGGCGCCTTGGAATAGTCTATGTCTATCTATTGACATATTTGAGACGAAAATCCGTCTCAGGGATTATTTATTCATATTAATTGATATTTATATCACCACTATCAATAATGTCTTTGACATATTTGAGACGAAAATCCGTCTCAGGGATTATTTATTCATATTAATAAAAGAACTAGCTCAAAACCTGATGTTCCCCAGATATTTATTTATTCTGTGCTCTTGTAGTTCATCTTCCCTCTCCATCCACCTCTCTGTTCATCTCCAGCTCCCCCCACTCTCGGCCCATTTCTGCCACTCCCCCACCTCCCGCCTTCTCTAGTCGCACAAAATGGCTATGTGGTCTAAGACTTCATGATATGGACTGGGCAGCCATTCCCGGCGGAGCTCCGAGTCCTGTGTGTGTGTGTGTGTGTGTGTGTGTGTGTGTGTGTGTGTGTTGTATTGTCCTTGCTGTAAGTTAGTTTAAATAGTTTGTAAATCTATCTAAGGGAACTCATATATGTCTGTCAACATCGTGGTGATTAGTGAAACATGGACAAAGTTTTTTTGAAAGGTACCGATTCCCAACCACCATACAATTTTATATTGACAGTAACCTTCCTGTTGGTTTATTGTTCAAACAGCCAAAAACAAAAATACATCAAGATCGGAGCAAAACTACTTTTTTGTCAAATTTTGTAAATAAAGTGCCCTTCAACAAGCACCATACAAAATTTTATGTACACAGTGAGAGTTGTGTTGTTTTTATCATCAAGTGTACAAAACTTTATCAAAATAGGAACAAAACTGTAGATCTACATGCAATAGAAACACAAAGACTCATTGAGAAATGCACTTTAAGTTTTTCACAAATTTTCCAATTTTCTGGTGGATTTACCAAAAATTTAAATGCACCTTTTCCTGAGAATTGCAAATACAACAAAAAACAATCAGCCAAATCGGCCTATCTGTTCTAAAGTTATAGAGTGCAAAGGGAAATAGCAATTCATTTTTATATATGAAGATGTCAGCTAAATACCTCACGAATAGAGTTAATAGGAAAGACGTAATAAATCAAAATGTCCTGCGTGATGACATGGTTTTTCATGAATCTAATTGTTTATGACTCCACATCTCATAAACTGTGTGTTGTACTATGATAAAATTTCAAACTTACATTCAGTAGTATGTATGTATAGTGTCTGTAACATTCCATAGGGATACAGTTAATAGTGAATGAGTAATAAATTGTAATGCCATGCCGAATGCCATAATTTTACTGCATGAACACCAAAAAAGTAGTAAGTGACAAACTTGTTTCCTTTCATCATTTTGCAGGTGTTGTCAGCGAGAAAAAGTTTCCTTAAAGTTTGAAATTATGTTTAACCCTTTACGGCCTGAATTTTTATCTTCTCACTTTGATATTTCAATTTTTTTCTGTTGTATTTTAGTTGTTGGGAAATATGTTTAGTATAAAGAAAAACCAAATCAAATGATATTATGTAGGCCTGAAGAGACTTACAAGTACAAAGTTATATTACAAAATTATTCCGAGGAGTTATAATATATTCTGCTCCTAACCAATCATAATCATAAATTGGCTTACCGAGTAACAGGAAAAAAATTTATGAAGAAAGCTTTCCCACAGAATACAATCAACTGAACAATCACCCGCAAACAACTATATAGTCTAAGGTCTATGTGCCAAAGCTACGTACTGAAATTCAAATTGCTTTGGCGTCAAAAAGGTATCACATCAATGAAAGAACTGTGATGCATTAACAACGTGCCAAATCAAGAATAAGTGGCGCGATACACTTCTGCGGCAATTCGGATGACGAAGAATGTTTTACACTCATTTTCATGAAGTGGGACTTTGAAGTGCCGTCAGATCATAAAGGATTAAAGTTTGTTGCAAGACACCAAGTGGTCTCTTTCACAAACAGTGGACTGATAAAGTCACACTATCATGTGCCGAAATACGGGAATGTTTTCATTTCTTATGACATCATTTCTCCTGAACTATCGACTCTACCACAAAATCCTTTCCTAGCTACATTCCTGCCAAAATTTCAGCTTCATAGGTGAAGATATTTTTGAATTTTGTGTTTAGCCAGTGAATGAGTGTCCTTTTGCTTTTATACAGATATAAATTTCAACTGAAAGTAGCTGCTGGTTTCACTCCACAACACTTTGAAAAAACAGCAAATACTGTGCATTACGTTTCAATTTTATATTATTAGTTATAAACAAATGTACTATTAATCATATTGCTAAATATGAGTAAGAGAAATAATTTTCATGATAATAATACTAAAATGTAATTCAACTTACTAAAGCACATATGAGACCAACAAGGAAAGCAAATACAGTCTTCATATTCATACTCCAAACACTGGTGAACAAACGTATTTTACTCCCACCATATCTCCCATGGATATGGTGCCATTCTTCATAAAGAAGACTCAGTCTAATGAGTAAAAGTTGTGTAGTAACCAACCCAAAGAAAGAGAAGCAGACTGCAAAGAAAGAAAAAAAAAAAAAAAAAAAAAAAAAAAAAAAAAAAAAAGAAAATAGAAAGTGAGATAAAAATGTAAATCTGATTTACAGTTAAAGAAGAAAAATTAAACATAACATTTTTACTTTTTCTTAACAGTTTACTTAATAGAACACAATTTGGTATACCAAACAGTTGCAGGATTTTTTCCTGTCATTTTTCACTGCTTTCACTTTTTTCAGTGATTTGTTTACATGAAATAACAAGTTGCACTAAAGCTTACGTTAAAACTGATGATCCCCATTTAACTGGCTGGAAAAAAGAGTTCAAATGTCAGAGGAAGGGAAATGCAAACCATGTCTAATAGGAAAATGCCTAGTAAATCATGTTACAAGAAAACACGGTGGATTGAGTGTGGAGATAAACAGACGAAGAGGCAGACTATGGTGAAGAGTTTGTGAATCCAGTAAGAGAGAAGTTAGCATCATAGATCAGGGATGGAGGAGAGTATGGCACATGGCCTTGAGGAGATTAATGCCTGGGGGGTTTTGAGATCAAAGGGAGCATTGCAAGTTCTGTATGTCCATCACTAATACAAGGGTCATCCACAAAGTAAGTTCTGTTTCTATTTCTATCTGCAGAAGCACAACGATCGCAGTTTCGAGCATGTGCAGCAATTACTCTGACTCAAGGAGAAGACATGTATACCATTTTCTGATCATTTCTGCCGACATGTGGCTTGTAGTGCTTGTTTATAATGTCAGCCGTAATTGAAAATGCCTTCGCGTGTGAAATCAGATGTGTCATTCTTTTCTAAATGCAATGAAAGTTAAACCAAAAGAAATTAATTGGCAAATCTGAGGTTTACAGATAAAATGCTATGAGTGATTCAATGGTTAGAAGGTGGATCTGACTGTTCAATGAAGCACGTGATGAAGTGCACGATGAAGAATGAAGTGGACGACCGACTGTGGTTACTGGTGAACTGGCTCAGAACTGGCTCACACAACTGAAGAGAAGATTAAGCACAACTGTAAGTTTACTCTTAGTGTCCTTGCTATCAAAGATCCACAAATCCCCCAATCGCTAATATATGAAAATTTTACTGAAAAACTGAAATTCGAAAAATTTGCTCACATTGTGGTACAACAGAAAAAGCAACAGATGGGCAGTGCACTTCAGTTTTTGACACACTCAGATAGTCACAGGGGATGCAACTTGGGTATCACCTGACAGCCTTGAAACAAAATAGCAATCAATGGAATAGAGGCACACTTCTTCCCCAGTGAAGATTAAGCCTAAGCAAATCTTGTCACCTTGAAAAAGGTCATGTGCATCGTCTTTTGGGACAGGAAAACCATGATACTGATTGATTTCTCACCACGAGGCCAATCAATCAATGCATATGGTCACTGCGAGACCATTAAGGAATTGTGGAGCGCACTACTGATCAAGCTGCGGGTATTACTGTCAAAAGGTGTTGTTTTCTTCCTAGATAATGCCCGATCTCACAAGGTGAATGTGATGAAATAATTCTTACAGGAATTTCAATTGGAAGTGTTTGGTCATCCTCTGTAGTGCCCGAACCTCACTCCTAGTAACTTTCATCTCTTCTTACACCTAAGATCTGTCCTTGGTGCTCAATATTTCAACGATGATGACGAGCTGAGAAAACAAGTTGCCACATGGTTGAATACATAGGTGGCAACCTTCTATGAAGAAGGCATACGAAAACTTGTGCCACACTATGACAAGTGTCTACATAATTTCAGAAGCTACATAGAAATGTAGCTTAACAGTTGTAGACTTTTGTATACATTTGTTTTATGTAACCAAACGGAACTTACTTTGTGGACATACTGTGTATCTGTATTCTATAGACCACTAAAATGATACTTCTAGTTTTTCTCTACAATGATTAAGATGAAACCAGCATCATAGTGAGAGCAACAATGCCAATTCACGTCCAATGGGGTTTTGTTTTTCCCTCCCAACAGTTGCCAACATTGTTGGTTGGTTGGTTTGGGGCATAAAGGGACAAAACTACTTTGGTTATTGGTCCCTGTATCAGGTATCAAAGTTTGGGGTTTTATATTTCATTTGATAAAAGTTTCAAATTTCCATCTTGTTTTGTTGACTTTGTGACCAGTTAAATCTGCATCATGACTTTACAGACACACTGCATTGACAGAAATCCTGAGTACAATATAGTGTGTGGCCTGGCAAAGATTGCACAAGGATTAAGACATACCAGTGTTGAGTTTTTGTCAGTTCTGAGATGCTCAATACCAATCTCATTTGAACTCTTGTGTCGGGAGAGTTAATTTGGAGTTGGAACAAATGCTTAGAATGGGTGTAGTGTTAAATATTGCTCTAGTTCCTGTTAATTCCCTCAGTATGTGGAATGATACCAGAATTGACTTACACCTCAACAAGACAGGGAAAGGTAAAAGATGATAGAAGCTTTCGAAATGTGATGCTACAAGCGAATGATGAAAATAAAATGGGTAGATCACGTAACTAATGAGGAGGTGCTTAACCGAATTGGGTAGAAAAGCAATTTCTGGCTTATCCTGACTAAGAGAAGGTATAGAATGGTAGGACACATTCTGAGACATCAAGGAATCACCAGCTTAGCATTAGAAGGAAGGGTGTGGGGTAAAAATTTTAGAGGAGACCGAGGGAGAAATACAGTAAGCAGATACAAAAGAATGTAGGTAACCGTTCATATTCTCCGAAGAAGAGGCTTGCACAGGACAGGGCATTGAGAGCTGCATCAAACCAGTCCATGGACTGAAGACAACAACAACATCTTAACTCTTTTACCACAAATAAAATATTATTCATGTCACAATTTGAATTTATAAAGTGCTCCAATATTGCGAAGGGTATCTACATGTACATTATGAATGTACTTAATTTATTCAACAATAAATTACAGGCTACTGGTATAGTTTGTGATGCTGTAAATCACAATATCCTTTAAAGTAAATTCAAAAATTATGTTTTATAAATGGATTCTTCCGTCACTTCTTGGTAGAATGCTTTCATATTTAAGGTTGAAAACAAATACACTGTTTCTGTTCTACTAATTTTTTGTTTATTTACAAACTAGTTTTTGGCTTATTAGGCCATCATCAGGGAAACTATTGACAGTTGTTGAGAAAGAGACTATTGCTTAGGTTCTCAAAGATGGTAAACAAAGATACAACACACAGAATACTCGGTCTATACATATGACATTTGTTGGAATTGGAATGAAAAAAAAATCTGTTGCTGTAGACTTATTTTTACATAATCCGTGGACTCCTTAAAATTTTTACAGTGTAATTTGCAAGTGAACAAGGTGAAACACATTACATACCAAATATTACTGAATTAAAAACTATGTTAACATTATTGAAATTGTAGCATTGTGTTGAGATCATCACTTAAGGTGTACATTAAATACTTTTCTACACTGAGCTTACAATTCACTTATTTTATTTTTACAATTCACTTAACTGACATGGTTCATAAATTTAAATTACATTTCATATTACTGTACAATTTATTATAGGTATTGTTTTGATATAAAAAGTCTAAAAGTAAACACAGTAGGAATGGGGACTCTATGTGTGATATTAAGATGGTCTGTGGTAGGCAGCTGTTTTGATGACATTATGTGAAGCTTAACAGTGGGGATGTGCTCAACTGTACTTGATCATTTAGTAGTAGCTGGGGATTTTTGGATAAATGTTTGTTTATTTCCAGTGTTTCTATTAGAGTAACGTTAAGATAGATTTTAATTCAGTAATATTTGGTGTATAATGTGTTTCTCCTTGTTCACTTGCAAATTACACTGTAAAAATGTTAAGGAGGCCACTGAATATGTAAACATAAGTCTACATGGCAACAGATGATTTTTTGCAATTCCAACAAATGTCATATGCAAAGACCAAGTATTCTGTGTGTTGTACCTTTGTTTATCATCTTTGAGAACCTAATAATTTCATTAAGTTATAAAATAAAGACATACAGACAAAACAGACTTAGAAAACTAAATATTAAAATATTAAAGTTTCTTCGGGACAATTTACTGATGTGGATGATTAATGAGAATTTTCCATTTACACCATATTGGTCATAAATAAGTTCATTATTGTTTGGTGTGTGGAATACAAAACAAGAATAATTCGCAAACTGTAGGGAAATGAAGTTGCACTTTGTGAATAAAACTTTTGGATGTTCTACAGCAATGCATCTGACATTATTCTCAGAAGGTCAAAGCATCATTATATTTTGCACTAATATGTAGACATTAACCTGTATGATAATTTTTAAAGGGTTACATAAAAAGATAATAATAATAATTCAAATTAGTGTGGCAACTGGACCAGAAATATTGCCGTTGTGTTATCGGAATTTCAATAATGTTGCATTTAATCTTCCCCAATATCATGTTTTCTATGTCTGAAACTATTTCTTGCTTCTTTTGGTTTGTTAAAAGAAAATGTAGCAATATATCAGAAGAATTATGGACTTATTATCATGAATAATAATGTCAGAGTGCACTGAACCAACAGTTTCTGTTATTATATGCTCACTTGTGGATGGCAACAGCAGTCACAAGATTATAAAATATAATTTACTCAAGAGTCCTTATCCATAAGGTGAATTCTCTGTAAGTGAAAATATACTGTAAGGTGTAGCTGGAAGTGAGAACATGACAATGTAAACTACGATGAATAGCACAGTGACTGCATAATCATAGTCAAGATAGATATAAAGCCAATACTCACCACAGTAGTACAAGTTTAGATGCCAACTAGCTCTGCCACTGATAGGGATATCGAAGAAATGTAAACCAATCAGACAGTTAAAGAAGAGGGAAGCCTGATTGTAATAGGGAACTGGAATTGGGTAATAGAAACAGGAACAGAAGGAAAAATAGCAGGGGAATATGGACTGGGAAAAAGAAATCAAAGAGGAAGCCACCTGGTAGAATTTTGCACAGAACATAATTTGTTCATAATAACCATTTGGTTTAAGAATCATGAAAGAATATGTGGAAGGCACAAGGAGATACCAGCGGGTACCAGATATATTTTATAAAAATAATACATGGATTTCGGAACTGCTAACGATGTGTATATGAGGCAGCAGTCGATAGAGCCATGAGTGTGAATGTCGGATATATATGTTTTGACATTTAGTTGGGTATATACGTTTCAACATTTTGTTACAACATACTTGCTCAAGCTGAACTTCAGCGCCTTGTGTGTTTGCTATTTGTTCTAACAGCTTCACAATACAACTTACAGATTGCAGGAGATGCTACTTTTATTTATCTTTCACAGGTTTTGTTAGTGTGTGTACAAACCAGTTAGAAAATGTACAAGTACGGGATGTGAAACACTAAATTAGAAAGGTTGCTTTATGAACAGTGACAGTGAGGATGAATTTAATTTTATTTCATCTTCTGATGAGGATTTTTGCCCTTCAACAATAAGGGGCGATAAAATCATTCATGTTCCCCCTTGTTCGCTCTCTGTAAGTAAAACTGATGAAGATGAAGAATAGGACGACAGCCCAGAGGTGATCACCCCCAATGAAAAGAACAGGCAAGTCTTCACATGCTATTAAGTGTGAGAGACGCTCAGACCTATGCACCATGGCTGGCACGCTGCAGAAAACAGCTCTGCAGTGAAAGTGTTAAACTGTAAGACATATTCAGTGGTAGATACAGACTCTGGCCATATATTATAGGTTATAAACTGTAGGCTGAAATTGAAGAAACTGCGGAAAGGTAGGTAAATAAGGAGAGGGGACTGGATAAATTGAAGGAACCTGAGATTATTGAGTGTTTCAGAGGGAGTTTTAGTGACAACTGCCAGTATGGGAGGAAGTAACACATGAGTAGATGAGTGGGTTCCTTTGAGAGATGAAATAGTGAAGGCAGCAGAGGGCCAATAGGTAGAAAGATAAGAACTAAAAAGCATTGGACATCACAGGAAATACTGCATTTTAATTGATGAAAGGAGAAAATGTAAAAAAAAAAAACAGGTAAAATGCAATACAGATGACTAAAATCATGAGAGTGACAGAAAGTGCAAAATGAGTAAGCAGGAGTTGATAGGGAACAAATGCAAGTGTGCATATCGACACGGAATGGCCACTTCATCTAAGGCATCATCATGCTTTGGACTGGGTGGTCATTACCACAGAGGTTTGAACACTGAGGAAGCCGTGGAGGAGAGCAAGGAGATATTGCCCATAAGTGAAATGAAAATAATGGAATTAGATTAGGTAACAAGACAATAAATGTGGTAGATGAGTTCTCGTATGCGGGCAGTAAAATAACATAAGATGGTTGTAGTAAAGATGATGTAAAATGCAGAATTGCAATGAGAAGGAACTCGTTTCTGAAAAAAAGTATTAAGAAGTCTTTTCTGAAAGTATTTGTGAGTGTTGCTTTGTATGAGTGTGAAACATGAATGATAGTAATACTTCAAATGTGGCACTACAGGCAAATGCTGAATATTAAGTGGGTAGATGGCATAACTAATGAGGTACTGAACAGAATTGGGAAGAAAAGAAACTTCTAGCACACCTTGAGTAAAAGAAGGGATTGATTGGTAGGACACATTCTGAGACATGAGGGAATTGTCTATTTAGCATTAGAGGGAAGTTTTGTTATAAAAATTGCAGAGAGAGACCAAATGACAAGAGCAGTAAGCAGGTTACCTTTCTTATTATGAGTGAAAAAGTTTGCTCATGGTAAGAGTAGGGTGGAGAGCTGCATTAAACCACTCTCTGGACTGAAGATAACAACAACAACACAATTTCTTGCATAACTACAGCATCTCCTGCCATTACAATGCCTATGAGGAAAGATACAACAATTAGACAAGTGTACTGACAGTGCAGAAAATCCAACACTAGAAAAAAAAAATTCTATATGTAAGGTCTTGGACATGCAACAATATGACACATTTTTACAGCATAACAGAAATGCTGAATTCAGAGCATCATATACGGATTAAAATGGCACCACTCGATTACATTATGCCACTTAACAGCAGCATCATGAACTTCAGAGAGAGAACAGCACTGCATCACCAGATTACATTGTAAGAGAGAGTGTACAACTGTATTCACAGCCTCAGTGACAAAGGAACACCACGGGGCAAGATTTTAAGATATTAGAAAGAAAGCTCATCACCTTCTAGAGACTATAGACACATTAGAATAGTCTGAGGCTTAGTCACAAGGAATGAGAGACACAATTAGATGATCATATTTCTGCATATTACTATAATGCTTTATGATTCCAGTAAAGTCTACTAACAAATTGGTGCTGTTGACATTGGAGAAATGGAGATGTAGTATTATTGTCAGGCCAAAACATTTATATCTGACCCTCCTAATAATTGTTATAAGAATGATAACATAAAATAAATAAAACAAACTGTCAACAGTAGTGTCTCTGTGAGGTTACCGTCCACTTGGTCATAAAATATAAGACCTAAATAGCATTAAATACACTGCAGACATTGTCCATGCCAATGCAAAAAATGTTATACTTTATCTTTCATTTAATGGTAGCAGTAGATGTGTTAAGTAAGATAGCATTTATTGTGGAAGCAACATTTATAGTTAGGCCATGGACAGAATTTTCTCATGTTGGCGAGTGCTGTGGGCTTGAGGCAGAGGAGAGGCCAGTAAGTAGTGGTTTTTCCCGGATTAGGGAAGTCCAAGCTACGTCCTACCAGGGGGACTGCTGGACAATGGGAGATACCGGACGAGGTGCAGCATCCAGCACAGTATAAAATATTCAAACATTACTTGAATTTGTAGCAATACTACATACTGAGGAACCTCTATGAGCCTTACTGATGATAACATGATGCTCAATAAATAATTTAATGTACGATAAATTGGTAATTTAAACTGGAACTCAGACATACAGCGAACATTAAATAAATATGTAACGATTTCGCATGTTAATATTTATACAACTGTGATACAAAGATGAGCGTGGGCTCACATTATTCATTCTGTCTATGTGCATCTGCTAATATGAATATATTTTATGAGAGGTGTTGATCTGACGCAGAAAACGCATTTTAATTGTGAGAAAAATAGCATACCAGTCGCTACCATATTTATATCCAAGACAATTACACAGGTAGCATGGCAATGTTTGCATATAAAGTTATTTCAATAATTATTTCATATGATATCCCTGTAAATAGTATGTAAATTTTATGTTAAATGTTCATTTAAATAGAATACCAATTGTATGTGCAGGTATACAATTTAAATAACTTATGCAAGTATGTGTATGTTCATGTAAGTGTATAAGCAAATATTATTTCATATGAAACTTCCTGGCAGATTCAAATTGTGTGCCGGAACCGGGACTCGAACCTGGGACCTTTGCCTTTCGCGGGCAAGCGCACTACCGAATGTGCTATCCCGACACGACTCACGATGCCGCCTCACAACTTTACTTCCGCCAGTACCTCGTCTCCTACTTACCAAACTTCACAGAAGCTCTCCTGCAAACACGCAAGACTAGCACTCCTGGAAGAAAGGATATGGTGGAGACATGGCTTAGCCACAGCCTAAGGGATGTTTCCAGAATGAAACTTCACTCTGCAGCGGAGTGTGTGCTGATATGAAACTTCCTGGCAGATTAAAATTGTGTGCCGGAACCGGAACTCGAACCTGGGACCTTTGCCTTTCACGGGCTAGCGCACTACCGACTGTGCTATCCCGACACGACTCACGATGCCGCCTCACAACTTTACTTCCACCAGTACCTCGTCTCCTACTTTCCAAACTTCACAGCAGCTCTCCTGCAAACACGCAAAACTAGCACTCCTGGAAGAAAGGATATGGTTCGAGTCCCGGTTCCGGTACACAATTTTAATCTGCCAGGAAGTTTCATATCATCGCACACTCCGCTGCAGAGTGAAGTTTCATTCTGGAAACATCCCTTAGGCTGTGGCTAAGCCATGTCTCCAGCATATCCTTTCTTCCAGGAGTGCTAGTCTTGCGTGTTTGCGGGAGAGCTTCTGTGAAGTTGGAAAGTAGGAGACGAGGTACAGGCGGAAGTAAAGTTGTGAGGCGGCATCGTGAGTCATGTCGGGATAGCACAGTCGGTAGTGCGCTTGCCCGCGAAAGGCAAAGGTCCCAGGTTCGAGTCCCGGTTCCGGCACACAATTTTAATCTGCCAGGAAGTTTCATATCAGCACACACTCCGCTGCAGAGTGAAGTTTCATTCTGGAAACATCCCTTAGGCTGTGGCTAAGCCATGTCTCCACCATATCCTTTCTTCCAGGAGTGCTAGACTTGTGTGTTTGCAAGAGAGCTTCTGTGAAGTTTGGAAAGAAGGAGACGAGGTACTGGCGGAAGTAAAGTTGTGAGGCGGCATCGTGAGTCGTGTCGGGATAGCACAGTCGGTAGTGCGCTTGCCCGCGAAAGGCAAAGGTCCCAGGTTCGAGTCCTGGTTCCGGCACACAATTTTAATCTGCCAGGAAGTTTCATATCAGCGCACACTCCGCTGCAGAGTGAAGTTTCATTCTGGATTATTTCATATATTTCAAACTATTGCAATTTTAAAACAAATGTTAGAAATGTATGTGGCTGAACTCTGTGCGTCTTGGCTAGGCTTTGGGCAGTTCAGGTTGGAATTTGATGACGTAGGGGTAAAACCAGTTAGCGCCCATAAAAGGGCGTACACGGCCTTTGTACGGGGCAGTCAGAGGGTAGCTTACCTGCGTGGGGGCTGTGTTGGTCTGTGCCTCGAGTTGGCACTGTGTTTGTTTGTGCAGACGAGTCAGTGTTCCATGCACTCGGCTGGAGGCTCTGTTACTCACCGCTATGACGGCAGTATTTATCTTGATTCAGTGTGTGTGTATGTGTGTCCAGGGCGGGCCACTACATCGGTCAATGCAGCAATTTCATTGTGTGTAAGTTTATCGAGGTGGAAGAATTTTTGTAGCTGCAATAACAAGAAGGAGTGTGTGTGTTTACTTGGAGGTAGCTTGCTGAAGAGCGTATTGAAGTGAAGCACATGCGGAGACATTAGTTCAGCGGAAAGTTACTGTGTGAATTTGTGTCTTGAAACAGTGCTAATTGTGGAGAGACGAAGGGAATAGTAGAAGTATTTTGGGTTTGATAGGGTCAAGACACTAAAACAGTCAGCTCACGAGCTATGAACAGTGTTAAATTAAATGTGCCAGAGGCCATAGGCATCAGTCATCAGGGATTAAGGAATTAGAAATAAACCGAACTACATCATTTGAACTGAAATAGTGTTGATGTTTTGATTTACATACCCTCATCTTTCAGAACTTTGAATATTTTATTTATTTTTTGGAATAAATAATTAATATTTATTCCAACCTGGAATAATTAATATTTATTCCAACCTGGAATAATTAATATTTATTCCAACCTGGACTTTCCATTATTATATTTTATTTATTTTTTGTATATGCAGGGAAAAGGCAGGAACTGTGCACAGTCATACCCCTAGGCTAAATTACAGACAGTACAGCAGTTTCTGTTTATGTTTTAATGTGTGCAGTTTTCAAAGACGAGACTTTATTGTGCAGTTGTGCTGCAGTTTTGGTTCATTTGTTGTTTTGTTTCTAATCTTTTTGCGCTTTCCCTTCACATCTCCCATTATACTTCTCAGATAAGCATACGAAAAGACGCAGAGTGGGAGGGGGACAGGGATGGGGAGGGAAGAGAAGACAGGTGTAATATATTTGTTGACGTCACAAATGGGAAAAGCTCTCCGTAACTTTTATAATAATCTCCGTAATTTTTATAATAATCTGCAAAAAATAGGTGAAAAGGCTACAAATAGTTTCCATATGAAGGCCATACAGTCCATAATCAGTAACCCAATCATGCAAAATTGACACGAGCATTGAGACAATCGTACTCATACCACCAATGCATCATTTGGTTCAACACATAAAAAAATATAGATCTCGAAAATAGGCAGAATTTTTTTTTTTTTTTTAAATTGAACTTTCTCGTAATCAGAAACATGATCTTATGAATAGAGTATCTCTTTCCAACAAAATCAAAACAAATGTGAAAACTGTAAATGAACCAATAAGAAAACAGATAAGAAGCCGATAGCCTTACAGCACTCCAAGTGAGGGGAGGACGAACCAAGGCGTGTTAGCGGGAATTTGAAGTGATATGTAGCGTAGATGTGTATCGCGTTAATAACAAGTTTGAGTTTAGTACTAGAGAAAATTTTTTCTTTCGTGTTCGTGTGTGTCATGATCTTATGGCTTGAGTGACAATGGGAAAAGAACGTACAGGCTATACTGTGAAATTTAAACTTCAAGTTGTCCAATATGCTAAGGAGCATGGAAAGAGGGGAGCTGGACGTAAATTTGACATTGATGAAAAAAAATGTCTGTCGCAGGTGTAAAAGTGAAGACAAACTAGTGAATTGTTCAAATATTTGCATTTCGTGGGCAAAAATTGCAAATATCCTGATGTTGAAAAAAAGACTTGCTCAACTTCATAATTGAAATCAGAAAATGCAGTTTTGCTGTGACCGCAGAAATGATTCAGGGGGAAGGCTGCAAACTAGCCTAGAATAGAAACATTCCGTCGACAGAATTCAAAATGTCATACGGGTGGATGCGGCGCTTCATGGTGAGAAATAATTTATCTGTCCGTCGCCGAACCCTATTGCACAAAAACTACCTTAATTGTACAAAAACAGCTTGCTAGCTTTTCAGCAACATATAATTAAATTTCGAGGCCAACATTGTTATTTACTATCTCAGATGGGGAATGCCGACCAAACTCCAGTTTATTTCGATATGCCAAGCAGCACTATGGTGAACAATGTCGGGGAGCGTAGTGTGCAAATATGTTCATGTGGTGCAGAAAAACAGCATAGCACCGTCATGTTAAGTGTTACAGCTGATGGGCAAAAACTGCTGCCGTGTGTGGTTTTTAATCGAAAAACTCTTCCCAGGGGAGAAAACTTCCCACCTGCAATAATTTTAAGAGCTCGAGGTGGGGGATAACTGACTTACTTTTTTTTTTGTTTTACTTTTTTTTTATGGGACTTAACTACGGGGTCATCAGTCCCTAAACTTACAAACTACTTATGAACTACCTACGAACTAGGACGGCACAAATATCCATGCCCGAGGGGGGATTCGAACCCCCGACCGTAGTGGCCGTGCTGACCGTGACTGGAGCGCCTCAGTCACCTCGGCCACCGCGGCCGGCGGGGATAACTGAAGAACTAGTCCTGGACTGGATTTCTGCTGTGTGGACTAAGAGGCCAGGAGCTCTTCTGTGTACAAAATCAATGCTTGTTATGGATAGTTTTCGAGGTCGTACTGGTGATCGAATAAAAAAGCACTTACAACAAGAAAATGTGACCTTATAATAATTCCCAGTGGAATGACCAGTGTTCTGCAGCCTCTAAATGTTTCCATTAATCGCCCATTTAAGACAAACGTGAGACAATTCTACAGAGAGTATTTAATGAAAAAAGCAACTTTGATGCCCGGAGGCCGTCTGCAACATGCTTCCATGTCAGAAGTATGCCGCTGGATTTTGGCTGCCTGGAGATAAGTTCCAGAAGAATTAGTGACAAAAAGTTTCAAGAAAACTGGAATCTCCAACAACCTCGATGGCATTGAACACGAGTTGCTGTATAAGGAGTCAGATCAGCCGTCTGAATCCTCTAGTGAGGGACAGGAGACAGAAATGAGTGACTGGCTAAAACTTAAAAGTATCATCAATATATCTTTTCCATAATGTAATGTTTTTGTGCAATACAATTTAATGTAGTTACATATTTTTGCTAATAAACATTTAATGTTAATATAAGCACTGTCATAAAATTTGTGTGTAGGCTATCTACCCAGTAAATACTTAACACTCATTAAAACTATTTGAAATACATAGGCCAAATTACAATTAGTGAAAATGTGGAATTAGACATTTTCATATGTGAGAGGAAATGCTACAAACATCAAGGTTGCCAATAGATATGGTAAAACGAAATGCTTCAGGTAATATTTATAGGCCTAACTTCTTTAGTAGAAGCAAAATGACTTTCAAATAAAGTTCATGTTTTCGTTTTGTTCAATATAGCCTAAATTGATCGCAGCAATGCCTAAAGTTCAATGTACATTGTTTCTTGGAAATAACCCCAATGATTGTGAAAGCTATGAATCTGGTCGTCGAAATATAGGTTCTTTTAAAATGTAACTTTTGAATTTAACATTATCATTATCTTCACAAATCAGCTGTTCCACTATCTTAACCTCCCATCACCGCTGGTGGATGTTTTTGTTATCTTCAGTATAAGGTAGTTCTTAAGTAGTTTGTAACTTTAGGGACTGATGACCCCACAGTTAAGTCCCTTAAGCCTTACAAACATTTTCACCACTGGTGGAAGGCGTAAATGTAAACGTCACGGTAAGAACTCGCGCGATGCACTCTTCAGACTTTCACAGCAAAGATTACCTTCATTGACCACATGAAATTGAAACGGGTTCTGAGCTTAGGAAATCTGTATATTACGTACTGCTTTTCTTTAATAAGACCACACAGAAATGTTAATAAAGCTCTGTTGTCTGCAATGGTTGGCTGTGGTATAGAAATAGACCATTCGATTTATATTGAAATATCAACTTAGATCAATTGTTGCGCCAATTCTGTGAATGGAATCTCAATTATAAGCCAAACCACTATTTTGCAGGCCAAAATTTGGAAAAAGAAGTGCGGCCTATTTTCACGCAAATACGTTATCATTTTTTGGCAATTGCCTTATTCACATTGGAAAGACATGTTCATTACACTGACCCTTTACTTATATATGATGCTTATATGCCTAAACTGCAATCACACAAGTTGCATGTACATTGCAACAATATAATCACAAAGAAACTTTTAACTGCAGACTATAGATGCACTCCTGTTAGTGTCAGTTCCCAAAATATGCCTTGTTCTACACATATTTTTGATATCCAAATGATTATCATATAACATAACTCATAAGTTATATATATGTGGTGTCTGTTCTTTCAGACATGCATGGTGGTCGCTGTGTCCCAATGTCATAGGGTCAACACAACTGCCTAGTAAACCAGAGTCACATGTTCATATCCCAGCTGAAAACAACTTTTCAATTTTTCCCATTGATTTAAGTGAGTGCCCACTGGGAGTTAATCGATTAATTCCTTTGTGTCACAAATTTTACTATTTATATTCATACTATTGACTATTGCTAAAATTGATGTTCTAGTACAACACATGTGATTTATAATTATGGAAATTGCATTAGTTGCATTTGCAGTTGTTACTGAAATTGACTTGCATCTATATACAAAATGTTAAACTTTGATAAAGATTCATTGATTCAAATACCTATAAAAATAATTTCATTCATGAACATGCAGTAGAAATCTTCCTTTTAGTGAATATATTTCAAACTGTAGCTCAGAAAATATTGTGTGTACTGAAAATGTGCTGGGAATTATATGCCATTAGATAAAGATACTGACAAACATTCCACTTTGCATTATCCTATTTTATAGAACACAAATGAGTAGAAGAATTTGTGCAAACTTACCCAGTACTATTGTATCAATCAGCATGATCTCTGAATCGGACATAATTCCTGGAACATGCAAACAAGACAACAAATGTAAATGTTTGTATACAGAGATTCTGGTTACACTGAAATGGATAGAAAGTTTTAGACAACAGACAGTTCAAACATGCAGAAAATGTCATGTAATTGAAGGTTTTTGTAATTTATAATCAAAAATGAAAACAAGATGCTACTGTGAAACCATACCCTCATTCATCTCACCACATTTGGCACCGTATAATAATAAACTAAACTTTGATATTTATTTATTTAGATTTTGTTATGTGGAGCCAAATGTAAATACATATGGGTCTTACTATTACAGGTAGTAACTACAGATAATTAATATTGCTTGACAAAGCCGTTTTATAAAATCAATTTTTTATTAATGAAAATAGACAAAAACAAACAAAACACTGGAAACATTTTATAACTAACTGGCAGATACATTACATTACAATTTATTAATGGGTTCTTAATTTTTACTGCTTTAAAGTGTATACAAACATTTCTTCAATTAGTTATTTATTTGCTCTTAATTTGATATATTTCATGACTAGTTTTCAGGGACTCTAGTAGATTATTATACCATATCAGCCATGGGCTCCGGTCTGTCAATTCTAATTTAGTTGTTTGTAGAAATAATTACCTTTGGACCTGAAACTGTGATTATATATATCACTATATGCAACAAGTTTCTGGGATGCAAAAAAGTAATTCACTGACACAGGTACAAGAATCGGCCAGTTTGTGTATAATACTTAACCTTCTCGTTTGTAGCATAAGTACTGTGCCAATCATGCATCTTCAGCACAACCTGATATGACTATTGTTGCTGACAGTCAATGACAGTGTATTGTAGGGAATAAAGTGGTGGAAGTGAAGAAAAGCGGTCCTGGATTTAAGACTCAACCTGTTTGTACATTTAATTTGCACGCAGAGTTCTAGTTCCTTTTAGATATATTGAGAAATAATGTTCCAGAAGTTTCTGTTAGTGTATATATACTGTGCAAACATCCAGCCAAGGTTAATGCATCTTGTGTCCTTGTGTGTAGTGACAAGCGCTAAATAAATTGTTACTGATTTTAAACCAGTGTTCTTGAATCATCTAGCTATGTCCTATGATAATGCTATGTGGAAATATGCAGTAGCCACATTTCCTCGTAATGTACAGTTTTCAGGATGTGCTGAGTAAGTTAACTAAGCTAATTTTTGTCATATTTTCTTCTGTGCCTCCTTGGTAGCATATCAGGCTTAGATGCGAAACAGAAAATCTTAAATTTATACTTGATGCTATTTTCTCAATAATTCACACAACTCAATTTTGGTTTCAGTTTGGCAAATGATTTTATCCATCTGGACTTACTACTTCTTCTTCTTCCACTTCTTTTTTAAGTACAGTTCATGAAGCAGTGGTAGCTCTAAGAACTCACTAAAACAAAATAACTATGTTTAGTACAGAAAGCACTTCATATTTATACTATACATCACAGAACGTATACTATCTTGTGGTAATTCCTCAAAGAACATTATTGTAGCAACATGCATGCACATGATTGAAAAGGCCATGCATCTGGCAAAATGAATCTTATGCCATCACAGAGGATGCTACAAACAACAACTGTCAGAGACACTGTGACTGACAGAGCTCACTGTGCAGGCTCTACTTAAGGATGCACAAAGCCGTGCTCACCCCCATGTTCGTGTGTTGTTTTTTAAGTGTGCTTACCGTGTTATCATCTCATGTGGCTCACATTCTGTGCTAAATTCTTATTGTCTGAGCTGGTCAAACTGCTAGTGGAACAACACTTTTTTGCTGATGAGTGTGTTTCCAATTCCCACATATTCTTTCCTTCAACTGATCTTTGTTCTTTTGTACCACAACAGATGGTACAATTAATGAGATACCTTGTCTACTGGTAGAGCAGCAAGAGGTTTTTATCACATCTTTGCAGAATCAGAAGCCAATGTTGGAATCATTAACAACAGGTATGTCAGAATGAAGCTCCCCTCAGTTCTTAGCAACCACAGCTTGTTTGTGTCCACTAGAGGTCTGCACTTGGAGTCTACACTCACTCGAAGTGGAATAGGCACATATAATTCTTTGACAGTCCAATAGATGTTAATGTAGTTGCTTGGCTCACTATGAGCAAATGTATATGATTTTAGTCATGCTTATTCAAGCACTCCGTATTCGAAATGCCCAACCATCTACTCTGAGAAAGGGAGGCAAATCTACTTCTTTGATTTCATGCTTTAAAAACACACTGAGGTATATAAGACTAGTTGTTTATTTGGTCTTCAGTCTGGAAACTGGTTTGATAGAGCTCTCCACCCTACTCTGTCCTGAAGAAGCCTCTTCATCACCTCATAAGACGAGCAACCCATATCCATTTGAATTTGCATACTGAATTCGATTTTTACCCCCAAATACTTCCCTCCAATGCTAAATTCTCAATTCCTTTATGTCTAAGATTTTGTTCTAGCAATTGATCCCTTATTTTAGGCACTGTATACCAGAAATTCCTCTTCTCGCCAATTCTGTTCAGTATCTCCTCATTCCATTCCCATGAACCACAGACATTGCCACGGTGGGGTGACTTACATGCCTCAACATTACGGATAGCTTACTGTAGGTGCAACCACAGCAGAGGGGTATCTGTGGAGAGGCCAGACAAATGTGTGGTTCCTGAAGAGGGCAGTGCTCAGCCTTTTCAGTAGTTGCAGGGGCAACAGTCTGCATGTTTGACTGACCTGGCCTTGAACATCAGCTAATGTGGCTCTGCCATACAGTTACTGCAAACAGCTGAAAGCATGGGTAAACTACAGCCGTTACTTATTCGAAGAACATGCAGCTCCTGTATGAATAAATGATGATGGCATCCTCTCAGGTAAAATATTCTGGAGGTAAAATGGTCACCCAATCGGGTCTCCGGGTGTGGACTACTCAGGACGATGTCGTCATCAGGAAAGACAACATATGCATTCTACAGATTGGAGCGTGGAATGTTAATCAGGTAGGGAGGTTAGAAAAGGTAGAAGTTAGATATATAGTAGGGATTAATGAAGGTTAGTGGAAAGAGGAACAGCCGAGTACAGGATTATAAACAAAAAATCAGTTGGGGGTATTACAGGAGTAGGTCTAATAATGAATAAGAAAATAGGAATGCAGGTAAACTACTATGAGCAGCACAGTGATCACATTATCATAGTCAAGGTAGCTATGAAGCCAACAACGATCACAGTAATAAAGTTTATATGCCCACTAAGCTCTGCCAATGATGAAGAGACCAAAGAAATGTATGAGGAGGTAAAGGAAATTATTCAGACAGTTAAGGGAGAGGAGAACTTAATTGTGATGAGGGACTGTAATTTGATAGTAGGAAAAGGAAGGGAAGGAAAAATAGTAGGTGAATATGGACTAGGACAAGGGAATGACAAAAGGAAGCCACCTGGTAGAATTTTGTACAGAACATAATTTAATCATAACAAACACTTTGTTCAAGAATCATGAAAGAAGGTTATACAGTATACTTGAAAGAGACCAGGAGACACCAGAACATAACAGACAGATTTTATAATGGTAAGACATAGATTTTGGAACCAGGTTTTAAGCTGTAAGACATATCCAGGGGCAGATATAGAATGTGACCATATCTTATTGGTTATGAACTGTAGACGGAAATTGAAGAAACTGCAGAAATGTAGACAAATAAGGAGATGGGACCTGGATAAATAGAAGGAACCTGAAGGTCTTGAGAATTTCAGAGGGAAACTTAGGCAACAATGGTCAGAAATGGAGAGGGGGGAGGGAATAATACAGTATAAGAGTAATGGGTAGCATTGAGAGATGAAATAGTGAAGGCAGCAGAGGACAAAACAGGTAGAAAGGCAAGACCTACAAAAAATCCTCGGATATCACAGGAAATACTAAATTTGTGATACGAATATTAAGACGAAAAATTCCTAGCAGGAAAAATAAAATGTAAAAAATAGACGAAGATTACTCACCAGGCGAAGGAGCACAGGTGTGACAGCATCACAAATAAATAAATGAATACACACACACACACACACACACATTGTGTGTGTGTGTGTGTGTGTATTCATTTATTTATTTGTGATGCTGTCACACCTGTGCTCCTTCGCCTGGTGAGTAATCTTAGTCTATTTTTTACGAAATACTAAATTTAATTGATGAAAGGAGGAGATAAAAATGTAGTAAATGGAGCAGGTAAAATGGAGTGCAGACGACTAGGAAATGAGATTGACAGGAAGTGCAGAATGACTAAGCAGGAGTGACTGGAAGCCAAATTCGAAACTGTAAAAGAATGTATAATACGAGGGCCTACAGGAAAATAAGAGCGGCATTTGGAGACCAAAAAAAAAAAAAATAGCTGTATGAATATCAAGAACTGAGATGGAAAACAAGTTCTGAGTAAAGAATGGAAAGCTGAAACGTGGAAAGAGTATATAGAGGGGCTCTACAAAGGAAGTGAACTTACAGACAATACTGTAGGAAGAGAAGAGGAAATAGATGAAGATGAAAAAGGAGGTATTATACTGAGACATGAATTTGATAGAGTACTTTGGCGTGACGTCACGAGTGCTGGACTGCTGTGCACATCGCTCCCGATTTTTTTATATAATTGTAGGATTAATATCATTATTTTAACTGTTATTCGTGATAATATTCAATCTAAGTGTGTTCTAGTAGAGGATTGTCAGTTATTTTTGCATTTGTTGTGCCGTATTTGCTTTAAGTGGTTTTATTTGTGTTTGTATGTGGGCCGGCATCGATGTCTTACTGCTTTGTTTACATCTGGTGGTGAGTGGTTCCAGCCATAGCGGTCTCCAAAAGCAAAATTCCAATACATGCTTGTGTATTGTAGTTAAATTATTAATGTTAGTAGATTTCAGGAGGTGTTATCACGCTAGTTATTTATTAAATTTAGTACTTTTCAACCGGTGTCTTCTTGCTGTTTTTAACGTAATTGAGGTTGAGAAACTTCCCGTTAAGGTATTTGATAACTCTTGTACTCTCACTGTATTTAGTTTATTAGTGTCGCTTGAATTTGAACTTGTTTGTATAAGCAACAGTGTAAAGTTTTTGTGGTAGTGTTATTTGCTCTTTTCTGATACTAGTAGTTGTAGTATTAGTTGTTGTTGTTACTTGATTTGTAGAGACTGAGATTTGTTGATTGCTGTAGTTAAGAGGTACTCCCTCGTTCTTTTGTAGAAACGTAACTTACATAACGGAGACATCTAGTTTATCTTAACAAATAAGTGTGAAATTTTGCCATGAGTGAAAACTGTGGGCTCTGTTGTAGGGTCATGCGTAATGGGCTGCAGTGTGGGATTTGTAGTAAGTATTTTCATGGGGGGGGGGGGGGGGGGGAAGCAATGGGCATTGTGGTGAGGTTCTCTCCTGGAATTGTAGGATTTGCAGCAGGAATAAGATGATAGAGGAGCAGGAGCGTTTGATCTGCACCCTTCAGGTGCAGTTGAAAAACGCTGAAGAGGAACTAGGTAGGCTGAGGAGGGGAAGGGGGGCTGGCGAATAAGAACTGGCAGTTGGCAAGAAGGTAGCTAGGAGGATATATTCAGATAGCTTCACGTTGCAAGTTGCAAATAGGTTTGACCAACTGTCAGAATTGAGTGGAGATGAACCTCCTGTAGCTGTCAGTGTAGGAAGTACGCAGCAGACCTCAGCTGTTAGGAAGCCGAAATCTGTAGAGAGATCTCTTAGGAAGAAGAAGGTTTGGCTGTTAGGCAGTTCTCATGGCAGAGGTGTTGGCCAACAGTTGTAGGAAGTACTTGGGTGTGAGTACCAGGTCACCAGCATAGTGAAGCCTAGTACAGGGTTAGCTCAGGTTACTTGTAACATAGGGAAATTATGTAGGAATTTCTCAAAAGATGATCAGGTAGTCATAGTGGGTGGGGCTGGGAATAGTCTTGATAGGGACGGAGAATATGATATAGGTGGTGATTTGGAAAGGATTTCAACTCAAACTGGTGGCACAAATGTGCATTTCGTGCAGCTGTTTCAGCGTCACGATAGGCCTTGTCTTAATACAGCTGTCAGGCATGTTAACATAGGGCTTGAGGAGGCGCTGATGACAGAGGGGATGGGTCACATTGCAGTGGTGCCAGTTGAGACTATCCAAAGGTCGAATTTTACTAGGCATGGTCTGCACCTCAATAGGTATGGGAAGGGGAGGTTGGCAAAGCTCATATGTGACAGTGTAGTAGGGGATGGGGGTGTCGGTCATGGAAAAATTCCTGTTGTAGTTGGTGTTAGGGCTGCACCTTTTTTAGACTGAGGACAGCTGATAGGTATTCCTGCTTAAAGGAATTCCCTCTAAGAAAGGATCCACTTTGACAAAGTCTAAGAATCTAAGTAATAAGGGAATTAATATTTTTCATCAAAATATACAGGATATCAGAGACAATGTTAATGAACTGAATACTGATATTGATTCTGACATTATTGGTATTTCAGAGCACTTTTTAAGTAATGTGACAATTCAGAGACTTCCTTTGTCAGGATACAGGTTATCTGCCTTCTACTCTAGAAGTTCCTTGCAGTGTGGGGGAGTGGCCATGTACGTAAAGAACGATTTTTCATCAGAGTCAATCGATTTTTCTAAACACTGCACAGAAAAGATATTTGAATTTTGTGCAGGAGTTGTTAATGTTAATGGAATGAAACTAGTAATTGTTGTTATTAATAGGTCCCCTGACTCGGATTTTACAATGTTTTTGCCTTAGCTGGAATTGGTTCTGGGTTCACTGTATATGAAGTATAAAAATTTAATTGTGTGTGGAGATTTAAACATTAAATGTGTAGGTGATAGCCCAAGAAAAAGTAGCTGTTAGATGTATTTAATTCCTATAACATGATGCAAACAGTATTTCTTCCAACGAGAGCAGTTCTACCATTGACAATAATTTTGTTCATTCTTAATTATTAGAGGGACACTGTCAGCAGAATAGTAAATGGCCTACCAGACAACCATGCCCAAATTTTAATTCTAAAAAGTATTTGTTCTCAAACAAATGTTAAACATAAATATCAACTAGTCAGAAAAGTTAATCCAGTTGCAATTGAGACCTTTTTAAGCCTAATTAAGGAACAAGAATGACAGGATGTTTATAGTGCTGATAATGCAGATAATAAGTATAATGCTTTTCTGAACACATTTCTTATGCTGTTTGAAAGTTGTTTTCCGCTAGAAGGCTCAAAACAGGGTACTTCCAGTAACAGACAGCCAGGATGGCTGACAAAGGGGATAAGAGTATCATGTAGAACAAAGTGGGAATTGTATCAAAATGTTAGAAGCAGTCAGAATGAAGATGCAGTAGCTCATTACAGACAGTACTGTAAGGTTCTGAAAAATGTCATTAAGAATGCAAAAAGTATGCAAATGCAGAAAGAATAGCAAACTCTCAGGATAAAATTAAAATTATCTGGTCAGCATGAAGGAAGTGTCTGGTCAGCAGCAGCAGGTAGAAGATATAACATCAGTGCATAGTAGAAATGTTTCTGTTACTGACAAGTTAGATATATGTGTAATATTCAATAATTACTTTCTGAATATACTAGGTGAAATAAACAAAACCCTAGTTTCTGCAGCTAATCATATAACTTTTTAGAAAATGCCCTTTTTAGGCTGTCCTTCATGATACATCCATAGGGGAGATTGAGTCAATAATTAAATCACTAAAGACTAAGGACTCTTGTGGATATAATGGGGTATCTAGCAGAATTCTAAAGTACTGTTCTCCATATGTTAGCCCAGTACTAAGCCATATTTGTAATTTTTCCTTTCAGAATGGTCAGTTTCCTGACAGATTAAAATACTCAGTAGTGAACCACTTTATAAAAAAGGAGAAAGGGTTAATGTAGACAACTATGCCATCGGTTTTTTCTAAAGGCTGTATATTCAAGATTAATTGATCATTTCAGTTCACATAATTTGTTGTCAAACGTACAGTTTGGTTTTAGAAGGGGTTTAACAACTGAAATGCTATATTTTCGTTTCTCTGTGAGGCACTCAATGGGTTAAATAAGAGGCATCTTCTTTGATTTAACAAAAGCATTTGATTGTGTTGCTCACAATATATTGTTGCAGAAGTTGGAACATTATGGAATACGAGGAGTAGCTAACAAGTGGTTCACTTCTTACTTTAATAATAGACAACAGAAGTGTAGAAAGTGGCTATGATGTACAATCGCAATGGGGCACAATTAAGTGTGGGGTGCCCCAGGGGTCTGTTTTGGGACCGTTGCTGTTTCTTAGTTATATAAATGATATGCCTTCAGGTATAACTGGTGACTGTAAAATATTTTTGTTTGCTGATGTTACCAGTTTGGTAGTGAAGGATGTTACTTGTAATATTGACACAGTATCAAATAATGCAGTTCAAGAGATAAGTTCATGGCTTGCAGAAAACAAGTTGATGTTAAATCGCAGTAAAACTCAGTTTTTACAATTTCTAACACATAATTTGACGAAACCTGATTACACATAATGGGCATATGATAAGTGCGACTGAACAGTTCAAATATCTATGTATTCAGATATACAGTAAGCTGTCATGGAAAGCCCATGTTCAGGATCTTGTTCCAAAACTAAATTCTGCTATATTTACCATTAGAACAATATCTGAAATATGAGATTTTTCAACATGAAAAGTAGTCTATTATGCATACTTTCACACACTTATGACGTACGGCATTATTTTTTGGGGTAACTCGCCTGATGAAAAAATGATATTTCTGGCTCAAAAATGGGCCGTTCGAGCAGTATGTGGTGTAATATTTTTTATTTAATGTTGTTTGTTGTTAATAATATCAGCTTATTCCCACAAGTTAGTAGCTTTCACTCGATGAATACTAGACAGAAGTCGAATCTAACTTTGCATCACACCACCTTGACACTTGTGTAGAAAGGTATCCAGTATTCTGCAGCATCCACTTTCAATTAGCTGCCACAATAACTAAAGAATCTTAGCACTAACCCACACACTTTCAAATCTAAATTGAAGAGTTACCTCATGGCCCACTCCTTTTATTCTGTCGAGGAACTCTTAGAAAAGTTAAACAATTAAGCTAATTCATTTTTTTCTTTATTGATTCTTTTCACTTTGTCTTAAGAATGTCTTGTGCATAGGACTACTTAAAAATTTTCTATTACCATTCTTGTGTAAAAATTCATGTGTTGACTTGTTCCATGACCATGGAGTCTCACCCTCAATTGGGTCCTATGGAACAGAAAACCACATTATTATTATTATTATTGAAATACCTAAGTCAGAACAAGGGCCCTGGAGTAGATGACATTCCATCAGAGCTACTGAAGTCTCTAGGAGAACCAGCCATGTCAAAACTATTTCACCTGATGAGGCAGGCAAAACACCTTCAAACTTGAAGAAAAATGTAGTAATCCCCAGTCCAAAGAAAGCAGGTGCAAACAGGTACGAAAATTACAGAACCATAAGTCTAATAAGTCATGTTTCAAAATTTAACGAGAATTATTTACAGGAAGATGGAAAGGCTGACAGATGCTGACCTCAGGGGAGATCAATTCTGATTCAGGAGAAATGTAGGATCATGGGAGGCAACACTCATCTTACAGTTTATCTTAGAAGCAAGGAAAGGCAAACCTACATTTCTAGCATTTGTAGTTTTGAAGAAAGCTTTTGACAATGTCGATTAGAATACACTCTTTCAAATTCTGTAGGTAGCAGGGGTAAAATATAGGAAACAGAAGTTATGTACATCAACCAAACAGCAGTTTGAGTTGAAGGGCATGAAAGGGATGCAGTGGTTGGGAAGGGAGTAAGACAGGGTTGTAGCCTTTTTCCAATGTTATTCAATTTGTAAATTGAGCAAGCTGTGAAGGAAAGCAAAGAGAAATTTGGAAAAGGAATTAGAGTTCTGGGTGAGAAAATAAAAAAAAAAATGTGTTTTGATGATGACATTGTAATTCTGTCAAAGACAGCAAAGGACCTAGAAGAGCAATTGAACGTAATGGACAGTGTGTTGAAAAGAGTGCACCGTATATACTCGAGTAATCCACGCATATTTTTTTCCAGCTTAATGAATAAAAAACTGGGGAGCACAGATTACTCGAATTTAGGGTGGTATTACTCCATCTGCAACAACAAAGCACACCAGACGGGTATTACTCCGCTTGAAAAAAAAAGATCTCTTTAGGCTGGTGTTACACAATAATATTTTCAATCAAATCTTTGACAAAGAAATATTATCAAAATTTCGTAATATTTCTTAGTCATAAATCTTCATTGTGATGTTAAAAAGGGGTATTATGTGTGTCATATTTGAAGATAGCAGATAATAAATTTTTATTGTGCAGTGCCTTAGCCACTATCAAAACTGCATATAATTTACTTGATAATGACAGTGACACAACGTATCAGTAACTTCACTGTAAAGGTCCTCCTCACGTCACAAGCCGATGTGGCAGAGCAGCATCTCTTTCCGTCAGTTTCTTTGAGAGCACAGCTGGTGCATACAAACAGTTGCATTGTTAATGTAAAAATGACTAGTTGCATTTGCTTGTGATACCATCTTTCTGAGTAATAAAGTACGTTATCTACTTAAGTTGGATATTAACAAATATAAAAACACTCTCTGTGTCGGAGATAGTGCGCGCCCTATGTACTAGAGTTTTAAGTACCCCATTCCTCTGTGAAGGGTGGTGACAGCTGTCTTCATGTAAATACAGATCAGTGTGCGTTGTCTTCCGATATACACTATGACCCAGGGTGCCATCAGCTCTTCTCGTGACCAAGACGTCCAGGAACGGCAATTTACCCTCCATTTCAGTCTCCATAGTGAATTTGATGTTGGGGTGTATGGAGTTCAGATGTGTAAGGAAGTCAAGGAGTTTATCCATACCATGTGGCCAGATGACGAAAGTGTCGTCCACGTAATGGAAAAAGCAAGTCGGTTTCCATTGAAATGATGCCAGGGCTTCCTCCTCGAAATTCTCCATGTACAAATTTGCGACCACAGGGGAGAGTGGGCTACCCATGGCGACTCCCTTCGTTCCATATACTGGCGCACTCTCGGGGAAGATCGCCCGCATTTTGAAAAAACACCAGGTTGGAACTGTTTTTTGTCCGCCGAATAAAATTCATGCACTGGTGGGGAGCGCTAAAGATGATCTCGATTTGAGGAAGGCCGGCGTGTACCAGATTCCGTGTCAGTGTGGGAAGTCATATATTGGACAGACGATGCGTACCGTCGAGGATCGATGTGTTGAACACCAGAGGCACACACGATTGATGTATCCGAGCAAGTCGGCGGTCGCTGAACATTGTTTGTCAGAGAATCATGCGATGGAGTATGAAAGCACTAGGATTCTGGTACAGACGTCGAGATACTGGGACTGCGTCGTTAGAGAGGCCATTGAAATTCGCACAAGTGACGACCTCATAAACCGTGACTGTGACTATAATCTTAGCAAAGCTTGGGAACCAGCGATTGGGTTAATTAAGAGTAAATCTAGCAAACGTAACGAAGTGACAACCACGGCAGACAGAGCCCTCACACCGATGTCATCTCAGACGCCGCCGCAATCAGTTCCACTGCGCGGCCGCGGCGTGAGGCGCGGACCGCGGAGGGGTCGCTCCGCAGGCCGAGGGTATTTAAATGGCCCGCTACCGGGCTAGAACCCAGTTCCCTTCGAGCAGCCGCAGCGTGCGGATCTCCATGCCGGCATGTTTCAGTGTGTGCGTGTGTTTGAACCAATGAGCTTAATTTTCATAGAGTGGCTAACACACGGATTACAGTGTGCCATATTTTTTGTGGTCAGTACACTTGAGAGGAGTGTGTATGTTGTATGTTGTTGTTGAGCTTGAAGTATTTGGTATATATTGTCTTTGGTGTGAATTTCCTATACAGTTTTTGCTAGTAAAATATGTGTAAAGTGTGTACAGCATTTAAAAGCACAAATCGAAGTGATAAAAAGACAAGTACTTTGTCCAAGAACACCAAATGCTTTACCTTGTTTGATCTCAGTCTGTCCATACTCAAACAGAATTCCTGAGTGATGGCACTTTGATGCCCCAAGAGTGAAGCTTCAGATGACCATCCTGCAATTCCCTTGATGTACACGCCATAAAAAATGTTCAGTTTTCCACCTAGTATGGTTTCAGATATTTCTTCTGTCACTCCTGTGGTTGACGAAACCACACTTTTGAATGTCTACACCTTCTTTAAAAGTATTTTCATTCGTTGTTGACAGTACTTGATCAAACATGGTTGACATGCAACCAGTGCAAAGTGTGGAAGCAGTAGTGACAGCCGGGCTAGAACCCAGTTCCCTTCGAGCAGCCGCAGCGTGTGGATCTCCGTGCCGGCACGTTTCCAGGAGCTCAGTCCGTCAGTTCACCTGATGATGGCGACATGTATGATCGCCGAAATATTGTGCCCGTTGGACACTATAGACCGGCAGTACACCCGTGGATATTTTGATTATGAAATACGCCGGGAGAAACTAAAGAATCACATAAAATATGATGGTCGCAGTACAGAGGATAGAAAATTCAGAATGGCACTGGGAAGAAAAGCATTTCTGAAAAAGAGAAATTTGCTATCATTGAATATTAATTTAAGTTTTAGGGAGTCTTTTCTGAAGGTTTTTGTGTGGAGTACAGCCTTGTACGGATGTGATATATGGGCGACAAATAGTTAAGAGAGAAAGAGGATAGAAGCTTTTAAAATGTGGTGGTACAGGAGAATGCCAAAGATTAGGTGTGTAGATCAAATAAATAATGAAGAGGTACTGAACAGAATTGGAGAGAAAAGGAGTTTTTGGTATACCTTGACTAAAAGAAAGGATTGATTGGTAGGACATTCTTAGACATGAAGGAATCGTAAATTTAGCATTGGAGAAAAGTGTGTGGGGTAAAAATCGCAGAGGGAGACAAAGAGATGAATATAGTAAGCAGATTCAGATGGATGTGGGTTGGTGTTCTTATAAGGACATAAAGAGGCTTGCCAAGGATAGAGTAAGGTGGAGAGATGCATCAAACCAATCTCATGACTAAAGACTACAGCATACCTCCTCATTAGATACACAATCTGCCCAGCTAATTTTCAGCATTTGTCTGTAGCACCACATTTCAAAAGCATCTATCCTCTTCCTGCCTGTACTATTTATCATCCATGTTTCACTATTGTACAAGGCAACACTCCACACAAAAGCCTTCAGAAAAGACGTCCTAATACTTGAATTAATATCTGATATTAACAAATTTCTCGTTTTCAAAAACGCTTTTCTCCCCATTGCCATTCTGCATTTTATATCATCAGCACTGCATCTGCACTATTGTATGTTATTTTACTGCCCAAGTAACAAAACTCATCCGTTCCACTTTATTGTTGCATTACCTAATCTGATTCCTTCAGCACTGCCTGAATTTCTTAACTGCATTCTGTTGCCCTTGTTTTGCTCTCGTTAATGTACATCTTATACACTCCTTTCAACACAATGTCCATTTTGTTTAACTGCTCTTCCAGGTCCTTCGCTGTCTCTCAATTGTTCAATTGTTTGTAAAGTTATGAGACCTAATTGCAGTGGTTATCGGTCCCTACACTTACAAACTACTTAATCTAACTTATCCTAAGAACAACACAAACACCCATGCCCTAGGGAGGAATCGAACCTCCCATGGCGAACAGCCACTTACACTGCAGCAAGGTGCCTTAGTGCACACAGCTATTCTACCACAGTATTGCTGTCTGACAGAATTATAATGCAATTGCAAACTGCAAAGTTTTGATTTCTCTTCCCTGAACTGTAATCCCTTCTCCAAAATTCTCCTTGATTTCTTTCACAACTCTCTCAATGTACAGATTGGATAACATTGGAGAAAGGCTACAATCCTGTCTTACACCACATCATTTTATGGATATATTTTTTAAACAAAGCATTTAACTTCCCTAGGGAAAAATTAGTTTTCATTTCTCATAATTTTTTTGTTTCAATGATGTTTCTAGTCAGTTTTGTAGAAAACAGGTGGTAAAAAATATGATCATGTTTCGCAACTTTAGTGTGAAATATTAACTTTTCAATAAACTATGACATTTCCATAATTTGGAACAGTCTTAGTGAAATGACTCAGTTTTTCTAGCACCTGTGGTTGATTATCATACCTTGCATTGAAAAAAATTGACATTTTGTAGCTTACTGATTGTTATTATTTATGTTATACATTACTACAAGTGAAATGTAACTAAAACTACAAAGGGGTTTTCTAAATGGCACTGACACTGATCTGCAGTTTTTTGTAAGTAAATACAATGGCATCAGTGATGTGTTTGCAAGTCAACGACATTGGGGTGAGTTTAGCTTCTAGCATCAAACACTGAAGGAGACTAAAATGAATTACTATTAGTGCAGGACATGGTATCAGAACCTCATGTGATTTTAACCGTCCAGATTCAGAAAACTCTAAATACATATCAATTTTTGCTTCAGAAACAATTGATTGCAGTGGAGAATCATATACTTACAGTAGCAGCACCTTACAAAAAATTAATTATTAGCCATTTTTACGACATTTGGAAAAACAGATCCACAATGTTCTGTTACTATTTTTCGGCGTTCTACAGGCCTATAATGCCGAAAAGGACATGTTAAATATTTTAGTGTACCTCAGTGCCTATATATTTTTATTTCTAACTGCTCTAATTGCCTTTACCATATTTGTTTTGTTCAATTTCTTCCTTTCATCCTGCTGATTATTTGAATGCATGCCTGCAGATGTTTAAACGAATTTATTTTGCCTAAAATCACTTGCAACAGTATACTGACAAAGAGGTTTTAATTAACCACTAACATGATTTCTGAAACTTTCAACTGGTTCCATTTCTTTTATTTTTATTTTATTTATTTGAATGACACTTACAGAGCACATTAAATCAATACATCAATTCTTGCTTCTTCTTCCTTTCTGACCATATTAATTTCATGCATTCTGATCTCTGCCTTCAGAGCTCCTCAATGTTGTGAGGTTGCTTTCTTTTTCTCTCTCCTTCTTCCCTGAAGTTCACTTTCTGAATTTTGTTCCTGTATAGGTTTCTGTTGTGTGTTTCCATTATGTCAATGTTTGCTTCTTTGAAGTCAATTAAAAGTCTGTGTAAACTACACTGGTTGTCCTTTACACTTCATTATTTTATTACAGATTTGTTTTGTCAGTCTGTCATTTTCCATTCTCACCAAATGTCCAAAGAAAGACATTCTTCTTTTTCGCATGGTATGTATTATGTTCTCTACATGTTCGTATTGTTGGGTCGTGGTCTGTTATATTCTGTTCCTGTTGTCTTTGGCCAAGTATGTTTCTCATCAGTCTCCTTCCCATTTTCATTGGTTTATTTATTGATCACTCCTTTTTGGACTAGCTTTAGTGTTTCATCACCATCCAGAGCCTCTGTTTAATTTTGGTGTCCCATGATAAAGCCTTCTTCTTGTATATGTTTCTGGTGGTCTGGAATGCTATATTCAATTTTTTTTTATTTTTTATTTATTTATTTATTTTTGCTCTTTCTTCTAGAATTACTTTCTCATGGTTGTTTATGGATAGCCACTCACCTAATATTTGAATGAATTAAGTTTCTTGATTTTTTTTAATTCATTAGTAGTTTCTCTGAGCAATTTTTTACATTTGTTATAAACTTTGTCTTTGTGAGAGAAATTTGTAAACCGACTTTTCTTGCTTGCTTAATTAGGTTTTCTATTTGGATATTCACATTCTCCAGTGTATCTGTGATCAGAGCAATGTCATCCGTGAATGCCAAGCAATCTACATAGATGTTATTTTTCGGTTTCCTAATTTGATGCATCCATATCAAATTTTCTCCACTTTCCTATCATTTTTTCAAGGGCACAATTAAAAAGTATAGGTGACAACCTGTCTCCCTGCCTGATTCCTTTTTTTATTTCAAAGCTTTTGGAGAATTCTCCACAGAACTTTAGATGAGGTGTTTGTCAATGTGTTTTTAATAATGTTTGTAGCTTTCAGCTATCGGCCATGGCCTTCTTCAGAACTTAGACCACTCATGCAATCACACAGGCACTCAACACACTCATACAACCATCACCTCCGGCTGCCGCACTTCGAATCACGCTCTGCAGTGATTCGGGGATAGGAAGGGTGGGGGAGGGGAGGGGAGAGGGGATAGGAAGGTTACGTCACGGTGGTGGGGATGGGTTAGATGGGAATAATGAGATGCAGCTTAGGAACGGAGTGGGATAGATCACAGAATATTCCTGCTGCTTTTTGTGATTTGTCTAAGGTGGAAGTAACTTTGTTGACAAATTCATTGATAGCATAGATTGTACTTTTCCCTTTTTGAAAGCCAAATTGATTTTTTGATATTATATTAAATTTGTGACAGAAATTTTGAATTTGAAGTGCAACAATCATTTCAGATATTTTGGAAAACACGGGAAGGAGTGAAATTGGATGGTAATTTCCCATATCTTCTTTAGAGCCTTTTTTAAACAATGGTTTTACTTTCGCGTATTTTAGGGAGTCTGGAAAGTAGCCTTCTTCAAGTGATTGATTAATTATTTTACACAGAGGATATGCTATTATATTTGAAGCTTCTTTAATGACCTTTGAAGGTATTTCAAACCATCCCACTGGATTTTTATTTTTTAGTTTTAATATAGGTTTTTCTACATCATCTACTGTTACTGTGTCAAATTTAATTAGACACTCATTTTTGCTCAGACTAGAGCCAAATAGATGTACATTATCTTGATATGAGGGAACATTAACATCAGATTTTGATACTGTTATGAAAAATTCATTAAATGTTTCTGATATCTGAGCAGTATTTACAATTATTTTGTCTTGTATTTTTAGTTTAGAAATTTCTTGGTTGCTCGGTTTGATTCCAAGTTCAGATTTGACAACTGTCCACACTGCCTTAGATTTATTTTTGTGCTTTCTGATGAATTTAGTATTTGCCATGTCCTTTGCTGCTTTTACCACCTTCCTACACAATTATTTATAAGATTTAACATATTTAATGAATTCAGGACTCTTATTGGATTTCAGCTCAGCATGTAGCTCTCTTTTTCTTTTACTTGATATTTTTATGCCAGTGGTTATCCATTTTTAGTTTACTTGTCGTCTTTCTTTGGCAGACAATGGGTGGAAATGTTTCATTGAAAACATGCAAAAAAACTTACCCTGGTGAATTCAGTGAAATTTAATCTAAAGCCATATTGTTGAATTAAGTCATTAAACTTTGTTGAAATGCTTGTTTCACATGCTGTATCTATATTGAAATCTGCAGCAATTATAATTTTTTTCCTCATTTCTTTCGTGGGTTTGGTTACATCATTACCTGGAATCCTATATATAGAGATAATAACAATATTTCATTGTTCAAGCTCTACACAGCAACTTTCAAATATAAGTTCTTCGTTGAGAAAATTAAAATCATCTCTTTTCTTATATTCTAGCGAGCTGTTAATCAGAATACAAGAGCCTCCCTGAGTTTTGTTTTTTCTGCAAAAACTACTAGCTACATTAAAGTTTTCTAATTTATTTAGAACTGTTATAGAGTCTTCTGTAATCCAATGTTTGTTAAAGCAAATGACTTTGATGTTTCTGCCTTCGGAAAGAATAATTTGCAGCTCATCAATTTTTGCAGTTTTATTCTGTAGATAGGTGGCATGCAGGCCATAAATGTTCCAGTGCATTAAGAACGACGAATTATACCAATTTACTGTTTTCATCACATCGTCCTTTGTTGTATCTTTTTCTACTATATGTTTTAGTTCACCCCCCTCACTGACTGCCAGTTTCCCCTGTTTCGTATAATTTTGCACAGGTCAATAAAAATTTTGCTGAAAGTTGTGGAGCCCAGCCTATTTAGGTGTAAGCCATCCTGCCCTATACAATCATCTCTAATAAACTTGTTTGTGTCTTTGTTTCTCAGTTTTTTTCATTTCTAGCATGGTTTTTACATTCCAGATCTGTTCAATGCATGATCTATTTTTTTCCAAAACCCAACTTGGTATTCCTTTATTTGTGGATCTAGTTGAAGTTCCACCCAATATATTAGTGCTTTAGATAGGATTTTATAGGTTACCGGCAAAAGTAATATCCCCCTATAATTATTGGGATATGTTCTAGGGCCTTTCTTGTGCAGAAAGTGCATGATGGCAGTTATCTAGTATTCTGGAATTTGTTGTTTCTCCTAGATTTTATCTATTATATTTTTGAGTTTAAGAATGATGTCCTTATCTAGAGCCTTCCATACCTCTGCCTTAATTCCATCCTCTCCAAATGCCTTATTGAATTATTGTTTATTAAGGCATATATGATTTCTTTAATTTATTTGGAATCTGGGGCCATAAAATTGATATTTTGGGTATAATTTTCACTAAAAGTGAATTTGGTTTCAGATTTATGACAGTTGTGTAAATCTTCATTATATTTTACCATTATGTCACAGTTATCCTGTTCAGAATGAGCCATTTGGTTAGTTTCTGGGCTCACTAATTGTAATGTTGGCAGTATAAATTTGGTTAGTTGTTTCTTAAACAGTTGGTAATAATTCTCCTCTTATGCCTTTTGAAATCTTCATTTATTTGATGTAACTCATTCATGATTAACAACTTCCTCTCTTTCTTAAATATTCTAGTGGCTTCTCTTCTCTTTTATAGGAGATGTTCTCTGTTTTCCTGGCTTTTGTTTGCATTCCACTTTTCCCATGATTTCTGTCATTCTTTTTTTCCCCCTCTTTCTCTCTCTCTCTCTCTACATTATGTCTGGTTTTCTTCTGATTTTTATCATTCATGGGAGCATGAACATTTAGAATTGTGTACACTTTGTGGATTTAAATATTAGAGAGGATGTTCTTTCATCAATTGGGTCAAAACTTACTATTGAGTCAGCTATTTTATTAGAGATAATGAAACCTCTGCCAAAAATGGGTGCACCTTCAATATCTTGCTGCTGGACTTGCTCTTGTAAATTCTGTAACCATTTGATTCAAAAGGTTTGTTGACTACGTCAAGGGTTTCCTGTGCAGCTGTAATTATTATGTTCTTTTTATCTAAGAAATCTGTTATTGTTCTCAGTTTTCCAAGTTTAATGAGAGTTTGGGTATTTAATGTTGCTATATAGTTTATTTGCTTAGGTTTAATTTTGTGTGTGGACTTCAGGGCACTCCAATTCACCCAAAATTTTATGTTGTGGTCCCCCACAATCCAAATGACCACTTGACACCTTGTCAGTTGGTATGGTGGAGTACTGACCTCCTGAGGTATTCTTATTACATAATGCCTTCTTATCCATATTGATTATTGATTTGGTGATTTGTCTGTGCAAATCATGTTCACCTCTTACTTTGTGAGGTAAGATGTATAGGAAATGGTCACATCTCACATGGTGAACAAATGCCTACCAGGGAGCTGCTCAATATGAAACAGTCACTTCTGGATTTAACTTCCTTCCCATAATAGGTAAGGTTGCCTCTTCCATCAGCAGCATCATACTAGAATCCATCTCTTCTGCTGCTGCTTCCATTGAGGTCTTCATCGTACCCTGACAAGGGGCCCTCACAAGGTACTACCACCAGCGCCAGGTGAACTAAGGTTTTTTAATGAGGTGTCACTCCTCCCTCTCCTCCTTTCTTAACCAGGCTTGGGACCAGCCATGGCAGAGTTCTTTTATTTTTATTTGTATACCATGCATGAATATTTGTATATGGGAAAACTAAACTGATGTATGTGTGTAGTTCTTTCAGCTGATGGATATACAATGAATCAGAATCAGCATCACCCTCTGACATACAAAGCTAATGAGTCAGCCATGAGAGCAAAGTGGCAAGCACACCAAACCATATGGTCTCTGTCCTCCCCTGCCCATTCCAAAGATTTCTGCTCGAACTGGCCAAGCCTCAGGATGGCACACACACACACAAGTATAAGCAAGCAGGATCCCCAATATGTAGATCTCTAGTATCCACCGTTCCTGGCATATGCTGATTCCGTTGAAGAACGAGACACTTATGTGTCATTGTCTCCCCCCCCCCCTCCACCTAACAAGACTTGAACAAATGCCCACACTTCTTTCTAACACTACTGTAAATGCACCCTTGTTGTTGTTGCCAGAGTTGAATTCTATTCATGTTATAAGCAGGTCCATCAGTCTTATTGTGCCTGGGGGACTGAACACCACAGGCTGAATATCTGTTGTCAACTTGTCACCAATGTTCACAAGAACTGTATACAGATGAAATTGTAAGGGATAGTATTTATTCAATTAGCTCTAGATCAGGAAGCACAGGAACGTCCTCTTCAGTACAAAAATCCATCTCTTTCTGACATCTTGCAAATCTATAAATCAGTTGATGTTTATGGGTGGCTGGAAATTAGGTCGGGGCATGTTGCCATGTGTCCAGTATCCAATCCTCTTCCCCACCACAAATGTGTGCAGGAGGACAAAACAATCACCACGGTCTGATTGCGGTCCCATAGTCAAGTTGGCTGGCCCCACTCCCAGCAACAGTCACAGCTGCAAAATAGCCATGTTGAAAAACATGCAATAATACATGTGTTCCATGCTTCCCTCTTGCCCAAATTGCTTTGTTAATCACAATCGTTCTCACTATCCCCAGCGTTGGGCTGCATACTGCCACTGCAATATTGCATCCGTCTGTTAATGTTAAACAACAGCAAATGCAGGCTTTCTGGGTGATGGATGCAGCCTTGTGATGTGCATAATTTCTTTCATGGATCTTTCCAAAGCTGTATCAGTCATTGTGTCATTGTCTCTTCCCCCCCCCCCCCCCCCACCCAACAAGACTTAGATGTCACAAGTGCTACAGTGCTATAAAGATCTTTCTCCAATTTTTACATTTTGAATATTTTAAATAATATTTAAAGTGATTTATCAGAAGGTTTTCATTTATCTCTGCCTTTGTTGTGCCATGTTTGCTTCAAGTGGTGTGTTTTACGGTTCTGTGTTTACTTTTCACAGTGAGCACTTGAAACTGTAGCAGTCTCTGAAAGCTAAGTTCATAAATAGACAAGCGGCTGGTATCTCTGTAAGGCAACAGTGAATGGCATCTTTCTGTTTGAGAGCGATCACACTCCATAGGTTGACAGTAATCATCTGCAGTTTACTTCCATTCAAAGGACTGTTCGGATGGTTGGCATCTTGCTGTGTAATAATTGTCTAATTTTTTTTCTCTTCCTACAGTATCATACTACATGTTCAGGAAGCCCACAGTGAAAATACAATAGCGTGTTATCTTCCGTCCTCTAGATATCTGTCCTTCTGTGAGACGTCATAGTTGCCGAGTTGCCAGGGGAGTTTGTTGCGGCCGCGTCAGTCAGTTCCTAGCTAGCGTTTGATGGCTGTTGTGTAAGTCATAGTACGGTGAGGTCATTCTTCACGTTGGGAGCTATTGGTGGGACAGACAGGCGCCAATGTTTCAAATACCTCTTCCTCAGCAGTGTCGGCTTCCTCATGATGTAAATGACTGATCTATGGCCATAATCTGGTGCTTGCTTGGTCCAACAGTCCTGGATCCATAAACTGTTGTAATTCTTTTGTCACAGTTTGTTGTATGAGAGAAGCAAAGTCATGCTGGTGTTCCACAACAGCCATAGGGACTACATTTGGGTGTCCGTCATACTTCTTACGTCCTATGCTCCTCTTTCTAATTCTGGCACCATTTGATAAACTCTTGTGTCGCTGAAACGTCTTTTAACAGAAGAGTTCGATACATGATCATCTGCAATGCCCTTCATCAGGTGTGAAATTTTATCGATCTCAGTTGTATCCAGGTTAACTACATGACATAGGGCCAAAACATTTGGTATGTAGACTGCATTGACTTACTATGTCATTGTCTATGTCATTGTCCCTTGTTCTTCAACTGCTCTTTCAATAAAAGGACTCTCTGCTGGTGGTCTCCAAACGTCTTCTTAAGTTATGTCTGAAATTTGTCCCAGCTATCGAGCTTGTCCTCATTGTTTTCAAACCACTGCTGGGCTGTCCCATCCAGGTAGAAATATAAGTTCACCTAGCACATCATGTGGTCACACCTATTGTACTTGGCAACTCAGTCGAATCCTTCAGCCCGTTGTTTTGGTCCTGTCCAGTGTCTCTTGGACATTAGGCCTTCAAGACCTAATGTCTAGTGACAATTTACGGATCTTTTATCGCTTTACATAGATGTGTTCACAGAACATGCACCAATCGGTATGTTTAATTTTGTAAGTATCTCCTGGATGAAACTACTGGATTATGTCATAATTCATTGTAACTTGTGTATAATTCATGACTGAAATTTTATAACAGACTTTTCTGCTAATGGATAATATCGAGAACCGGTAAAGTTCTAAATACAATGAACAGCCAATGCTTGACAATATGCATTTTTTAAAGTATATTATGGCTGTTAACACACATTTCAGTAAAAATTTGAATTTTCTGGGAGTTACAAATACATTGATCATAATAAATACATAGTAAATTCTAGAAATAGTAAATACAAAGAAATAATTTTTTCTGCCAGTGGCAGGATTTGAACTGGGGACCACCAGCACAGCAATCTGTGATGCTAACCACTGCACCATGCATTCTGCTGGAAGACTTATGGCACTATTCCGCAGACCACTCAAAAGCATCCCCTTAGTCACCCAGTACCATCCTGGCCTGGAATGCCTTAACAAGTTGCTCCATCAAGGATATGACTTTCTCAAGTCATGCCCTGAAATGAGATCATCCCTCCAAAGTACCTTCCCCACACCACCTAAAGTAGCCTTTCACCGTCCTTCCAATGTCCACAGCATCATTGTCCAAACATACAGTACTCCAAACCCACCCTCCCTACCTAATGTTTCCTAGCCCTGTAACTGACTCTGATGCAAATCCTGTCCCATGCAGCCTCTCACAACCACCTACTCCAGTCCCACCGTAGGTAAAACCCACACCATTCAAGGCATGGCCACATGCAAAAGAAGACATGTCATCTACCAACTGAATGTGTTCATTGCACAGTCTTTTATGTTGGTATGACCACCAACAAGTTAGCTGAATGCATGAATGGTCACAGAAGGACTGGCTGGGGGTCAATCAATATACTGTGGCAGAGCATGCCCTAGAACATGGTCCCAGGAACCTTGGCAGGTATTACACCATGCATGCCACATAGATATTCCCACAAAGCACCAGTTCCTCAGAGCTACAGAGATGGACACTTGCCATTCAACGCAACAGGCAGACCTGATTACAGAATCACTGAAAACATTCAGTGGTGTGGATTGCACAAGGCTAGCTGACACAATACTTGCATTGTCCAGGTTGGCTGCACACACGGTAAGCAAATTGACCATTATTAACCAAGTGGTTGATGAAAGAGTTATGGTGGGTGCCTTCAGAAGACAGATCAAGTCTAGAAGCACCAGAAAAGTTTGAATGGTATGAGGAAACTGCACCTCATTGGTGAAGCACGTGGTTGGCAGAAGATACACGAAAACACTTGCCATAGCGGTTGCTGGTCTGAAATTCAAATTTCGTAAGTTCAAGAAGTTGATTCCCTGTAAATTTTGAGCACAAAGAGTATGCTGAAGAACAAAATTAACAATGTTCATAGAGAAAACAAATGGTGAACCGAGACCAGAATTGGTTAAGTTACTGGCAGTACACTGAGAACTCGGCTTGGTGAACATGTCTTGTGAATATTCATCCTTAAAATGAAAATGATTCACTAGAAGAAGTAGGCATTCACTGAACTTGGGGCAATGAAACAGGTGCAGCGTGAAGTCCTGGAGGAGGTTGCACTGACATAGTCATTGTAGCAATCGGCGAGACAATGACTATCGTATTTTGTGGGCGAAATTCACAGGAAAGAATCATGGCTGCATAATGTGCGCAGTATTATGGTGCATTTCGAACATCGGTTCACCAGTATGGGGAAGCAAGAGGATTTTAGCCCCAATGAGACTGCATTTATTCAAAATAACATTTTTTTTTTTTTTTATTGTGCACACCAGAATAGATTACACACAATTCCTTAAAGATGGCCAGTGGCAGAGAAGTTGTCCACCCAAAAAAGCTAAGTTACAAAGATATGGCATTATCATTTTTAACACTATTGATGGTGCCGCTGTCGATTAGTCACCACACTTATCTAAAGGCAACTCCTAAAAAAAAAAAAAAAAAAAAAAAAAAAAATCCCTGTCTTGTGAAACAGAATGATAATATATTACATTTGCAGCAGAAAAATGTGTATTACCAGCTTATAGTGTTTGGTTGGAGCATTCAGATAGCAAATAACATAACAGAGGCAATTTTTCAGTATTGAGTATTCAACGTAAAGAAGTGAGTGAAGTTCAGATACATAGAATCTACTCTCTGGAATTAGTTCTTAATTGGCACAATGGTTTAGAACCCTACCAAATACATTCTGGATGTTGTTTATCAATAATTTTAAGTTTTTCGACGCTGTATAATGGACTCATGGTCTCTCCTGCCTAATCACAACATAAGTGAATTTTGTTTGATTTCTTATACCCCATTTATCTTCGTATCTGTATTTCACTGGAAACATCTGTGTAACAGCACAAATGTTAATGGTATGTACTGTTTATCTCATTTGGTGACAAATATGTTTCATTTCCTCATGGTATTCTTTGTTGTCAACAGTAACAAATAATTTTATACTTTACATTCAAAAGTTTACATTAATTATGTTATCATTAATCTCAGGTTTATTTTCCCAGTACATTAACAATTACATGAAGCAGTATGAATAGTTTTATTGATGAAAAGTAGGCTGATATGCATCTCAAGTATCACAGTATCTTCCCATCTCTCTGAGGGTGGTTGTATTACTCTGTGTTTCATACAGTAAATTTTTCTGATTCCATATTATAGGTTTCTTCACTTTTTTTAGCATATTTTCACATTATTATTATTATTTTAAACCTTAGTTAAATGTGTACAGTGATATATACAAGTCACTTTCAAAACACAAGTATTTTAATGACTTTGGTTTGGAATATGAATAGGATGACAAAAGCAAACAACTTACGTATACGTGCAATAAATACATTCATACTCACCCGCTACTGCTATCAGAACACTTGAAATTAGTAATCCAAAGGAAATACTTCTAGAGCCTCTGTCATTTGGCAGACCTTCAGGGTAAGTGACTGTGTTATTAGGATGTTCTTCCACTACCTACAAAACAAAAAGTTTCAAATGAGCAAAGTTCTAACGAAAATTAATTTACAAATTGGAATTAAATTCTTAAATTACTAACTATGCCCCACATTGATTTTGAATCTTAACTCTCTATTGCATTACTTCTTTTTGAATAAGCGATTTCAGTATAATAATAATAATAAAAAGTGATTTTTGACTGTTGTGCCAACATAATGACACTAATGTAAAAATGCATTGTAAGATGATGGATTGGGTGGGAGGCTGAATATGATTAAATAATGTTTTATTTATTATATTTTAATGTCACAGTTGCACATTTAGTTGTTAGTAGTTTTGGACTAGAATAAGTCATTTTGAAAAACCTCAACCCTATGCTTTAGCCATTCATCTGGCCAGTATTTTTAATATCATATACTAATATGCCATCATACACAAATATTCCAACTGTCATCTTAAAATCAAAGCTGACAAAAGTGTTGCTGAGTGCACATGCATGTATTGGATACATGGACACACAGCAACACTTCTGTTAGCCTTGATTTTAAGTTTAAGCTCTCTGTTGGCATGTTTGTATATGATGGCATACGAGTATATAATAGTTAAAGCACAGGCCAGAGGTTTGAAAAGGGACTTATTATAGCCTGAAGCTAGTCACAAAAATTGACAACTAAATGTGCAACTGTGACAAAAAATTTTATAAATAAACCTAATTCAGCACTAGTCAAGTCTACGCCAATGCAGTGAGACAGTATGCACTCCTGCATAACACAACACATATACAAGTCATTTTCTGGGCGTTATATGTACAAAGTATTTTGCCGTAAAATACAGCGCAGTTGCCGAAAGGACAATACGCAGTTTCTTGCCAGTATTTGTTATGACATAGAACAACATCAAAAAGGCATGAGTCTAAATTTTGGTCTGGAGATAAACATGAAGAAAACTAAACTAATGGTTATAAATTGCCAAGGCTTGGAACACCAACTTGCAGGATGTTTAAAGGATCTTGAAATTGTGTGTGACTATGTATATCTAGGCTCTCTGAGCAATTGCACAGGAAAGTGTGATAAAGAGATAAGACGATGAATTATTCTTAGCTGAGCCACAATGGTCAAACTCAAGAAGATCTGGCAGAATCAGGCAATATCCAAGACAACAAAGATGCACTTGGTGGAAACGGCGTTTCCTGTTTTCCTATACGGATGCAAGACTTGGACCGTGAAAGGCAGTGATAAGAGCCGCATTGATGCCTTTGAGATGTGGTGTTGGAGGAAGATGCTGTGTGTACCATTGACTCAAAGGAGAACAAATGTTTCAATAATAGAAGAACTACACATCACCAGAAGGTTATCTTCTTGTGTTAGCCAAAAATACCTTCAGTTCCTTGGGCACATATTGTGAAGGAAAGGGGATAATTTAGAGAAGACCATCTTGCAGGGAAAAATTGAAGGCAGAAGACCACGAGGGAGAGCAGCAAGCAGATGGTTAGATCAAGTGAAGAAGATCACCAGCTTACCTCTTCAGATCATATTAAGAAAGGCTGAAGATCGCTGTGGGTGGAGACATCTGACTGAAGTTTCATCTATCTAAGAATGAATGAGGAAATGAGGTCACGACACTCAGCAATGAGTAAAATGACTAATGATGATGACAAGTAGATTATTGTTTGTTGCCACATGGCAACACCTGCAATTATGGGTTAAATACCCTAAAATTTTTGTTGTTGTTGTTGTTTGTGGGTTTTAAGGGCGCTCAACATCAAGGTTATCAGCGCCCACACATAACTCTCAGAGGCACATGGAATTGTAAAAAAAAACAAGAAAAACAGGATCTGAGAAAAATCAGGAGCCATCTAAAAAGCACTACCATTTCCTTCAAGATCTACCCGTAAGAACACTCACATTAAACACTTTTTTAAGTCATGGACAGGTGCACCCAAAGTAAAACTAAACCAGTAAAGCTGAGAACACTGATTGGAGCCTTAGGTAGAAACAACCAGAAAGACGGAATAGCTAGTCGACCTAATGATTCCTTAAAAATTTTGCCCTAAAATTTTAAGGAGTAAGCCTGACAATTCACAAAATTTTAAAAGACGAATCACAGTTGTTGGATCATTGTTTAAAATAGAGGGCAGATCACTTTGCAAAAGAGCTTCACTCTTTGATCTGCATATAAAACACATTCAACCAAAACATGATGCACCATGTCAAGGAGGATCCTCCCACCTGAGCAAGAAGCTGTGTGTCATGGGACAGTGACCAATACAAAGACGAGTGAGAAGGACTTCATCCCGCCTGCGCGGTTAGAAGGATGTTCAGCATGGCCGTGTGGTGCACTTCACAACTCGCAACTTGTTGTTCAGTATTTCCCGCCATTCATACTCCCATTGACACATGACTCTGTTCCTCAACAGTCTGGCCAGAGCATGCAAGGGAATAGGGCACTGAGATACCGTGCTCGTGCAACACGCGTCCTTTGCTGCGATGTCTGCCCTTTCAATTCCTTGAATGCCCATATGACCTGGGACCCAGCAGAAGGACACCACCTTCCCCAGACTTTGTAGATGGGAAAGGGCATCCTGGATGTTCTGGACTACTTTATCTGGTGAGTACAGGGTTTGGAGGGATTGAAGGGCACTCAGTAAAGTCTGAGCAAACAAGGAACTTAAAACTTGCTATATATTTCATCTGCTGCACTGCCCACAGAATGGCATGAATTTCCACATCAAAGACAGTAAACTCTGGCAGAAAATGTATCAGGGAAAACAACAGAACAACCAACAGAGTCCCCTTGTTTAGACCCATCCGCGAATACAGCTACATAGTCACGGTGCTTAGTTAAAATTTCCTAAAATAATCAGGTAAAAACACCGGCAGGAGTGCAGCTTCTGCCATACTGCACTAAATCAAAGATTACTCTGGGCCTCTGGAGTAGCCAGGGTGGCAGGCAGTTAGAACACTGGGTTTGGGGCCATAGTTGAGCCACACCAAGTGACTCCAGCACTTGCTGTATGCAGATCCCAAATGGCCTGGTTGCTTGAGGGCAACTGGAGGACAGGCACATCATATACGGGCGAGCAACAGTTTGATAAGCTGGAGAATTTGGGTTAGCAAGTATCTTACTGGCTTGACACCCAATGAGGAGTTGCCGCCGGACGGCGAGTGGCTGTTCACCACCCTCAGCGCAGAGACTGGGAATGGGGCTGGCTAGTAAGCACCAATGGCCAGCCTAATCCCCTCATTGTGAACAGCGTCAATGGTTTTCAGATATGAAAGTCTCGCTGATCTATAGACTGTGCACCCATAATTTAGCTGCGACCATACAAAAGTCCTATAAAACTCAAGCAGTCGTGCCCTATCTGCTCCCCACGACCTGTGGCTCAGGCATTGCAAAATGTTCAGCACCTTCTGAGCACTGGCTTTTAGATCCCTCAGGTGTGGGAGCCACGAAAGTTTGGAGTCAAAATTGAGGCCCAGAAACCTCACAGATTCTTTAAAAGGGAGAATGGTGCCGCCCAGCTGCAGATTGGGAAGATTAAAAATACCACAAGAATGATTAAAATGGACACACACACACTTACCAGCAGAAAACTGAAAGCCCGTCTATTCAGCCCACTCCTCTAGCCTCAGTACTGTCATTTGCAACTGACGAGTTGCAGCAGCAGTACTGGAGGAAGAACTGAAAAGTCATCCACGAATAAGGAGCACTGTACAGGAGTCCTGACAGTGGATGTGATACTATTAATGGCTACAGCAAAAGGGTAACACTTAAAACACTCCCCTGAGGGACACCATTCTCCTGCTCAAAATGGTCTGACAACATTCCACCAACTCAGTACCTAAAAAATCGTTTGCATAAGAAGGACTGGAGAAAAATGGCCATGGAAGCCCCTTTGATGGAGCTGCTCTAGAATAAAGCATCACCAAGTAGTGTCGTACGCCTCACTCATGTCGAAGAAGATCCCGAAACAGTGCTGTTTATGGAGGAATGCCTGCTGAATAGGAGACTCTAACAGTGTCAGGTTGTTGACAGTAGAGCAGTATCTCCTGAAACTGCACTGAGAGCTGCTAAGCAACTGCCTGGTCTCTAACATCCAGAGCAGGTGGTGATTCACCATTCGTTCCAGGGTCTTTCCTACACAGCTAGGTAAAGCAACACTCCAATAACTACTAGGAAGTGTGCGGTCCTTTCCTGGTTTAAGAAGTGGAATTAAAATTGCTTCCCTCCACAAGTTGGGGAAATGGACAGCCTGCCATATCAAATTAAAACATGCAAGGAGGATTTCCTTCGATTCTTCAGACAGGTGTCGAAGCATACTGTACTGAATACTGTCATGGCCAGGTACAGTGTCATGAGACGCAGAGCAGATTCCAGCTCCCACATGGAGAAAGGGCAGTTGTAGGACTCAGCGTTGTTGGACATGAAGTCCAACTTACCCCTCTCCTCATTCGCATGAGATCACTGGATCCTGGCTAGCCATGGCAGTAGTGTTTGCAAAATGCTCTGCCATTGTCTGGGTGATGTCACCAAATGCTGTTGTAGACACCCCTGTTTCAGCACAGCTGTGATAGGTGAACGACTGCCTTTACCAGTAATTTTAGGTCTTCTAGATGGGCCCTGAAACCATTCATGTTGCACTGTAATATGGGTGCCATATATTACGGAGGTTTCACCTTCACTCTCTCCTTCTGCAGATTCGGGGATACCGAACAAGGTTCAGTTTTGGGGCCAGATGAGTGCCCCAAACGCCCATCAACCTCCATGGGCTCTGGAGATGAATCAGAGGAAGCAGCTGCTATAAAGTTAACATGGTTGGATGGTTTGGTTCCTGTTTTTGCCTGTTGTTTGGCTTTGTCGGTTGCTATTTTGTCCTTGGGTGGTTTTGTAGCAGCTGCACAGAAAGTTGTAGCAGTGGCACTGGATGAGTGAGCGGGTTCCACAGAAGAAGGTAGTAGGAGCTCCACAAAGGTAGTAGCTGTTCCTTTGTCAGATGTCTTTGGAGGGACTACCGGTGCTGATGATTCTGCTGCCTGACAAGTACACTCACAGGTGCAAGTGTTCGTGAGTACACTAACAACCTCCATTTGTGTGGAGGTGTCAGCTTTGGCAACAGGCCGTTGCATGGCAGATGCGAAGGAGATAGCGAATCAAGGAGGTTGCATTGCCTTAAAGGTCTTTCTGGTTTCAGTATAGGAGATATGCTTAGTTTTTCAATCTCCTGTATCTATTTCTCCTCCTAAACAGATCTCCGCGTGCCTAGGTAAGCCTTATACAACTGAGGTTCGGCAGAATCCCCAGAGGTTGCTCGCTAGCAACTGCTCCACCTCAACAGCCATGCATTCCATCAGCACGTAGCACACCTTAAGATTGAGGGGTTTTTTTTTTTTTTTTTGTTTTTTTTTTTTTTTTTTTTTAGGTATTTCCTTCCTCACTACCCGGGCAGTCAAGCCAAGATCCCCATTCCCCAGTACACACAATGTTCCACTGTCACGCCACACGGTGGTCGCTGAAGTGTGCCCATAGGTTACAGTGTCTAGAGGACTGGCGGCACTTACCAGTCCCCAGCTCAGGGCCCCGGGTTCGCCAAGCCCGTACTCAGCAAATTAATGCTGAGCCCTTGAGGGGTAAATACCCTACAAAATGCCTTGGAAGATTCTTTGTATATCACAAACTTCTACAGAATTATTTCTGCATTTCATGCAATAAAGGTCTCCATCATTCGTTTTAAATAGCTTACCAGATTCCTCACACAATTTGAGACTGAGAGATGACTGACTACAAAATTGAATGTAAACACTGGAAATAAATTAAAGAAAAGTCAGAATTAAATGTCTCACCAACAGGCCTGATTGAGCACTAGTATAGTTAGAAAAAGATAGGAGGTTTACTTTTATAGGTATATGGATGGAAAGGAATGGGAATTTTGTTTTGGCTTCATCCAGTTTAAAATAATCAATATCTTAACAACAAATGTAACATGAATTCACTGCTGCCCCACCTAGTAATGGCAGAGGTCAGTCAAATTGTAATTTGTGTGTGATACAGTACAATATTTTTCGGCCTCAACTCTTTACTTGAAGTTACACGGCATTTACGTAGAGTGAGGCACCATGGGGCTACCATAATACTGAAAAAGGCATTCTCATTGCCATCTAATTTGGTGTATGGCCCATACAGTTGCACATCTGTGTAGGATGAACATTATCAGGTTATCAATCAATTCTCGAGGAATATTTGGTCATTCACCCATGAGTGCAATATCCAGCTCTGCAATCGTTGTGGGAGTTGCTGGTCTGATTGCAATGCGTCTGCCATGTGCATCCCAGACATGCTCAATCTGGTTTAAGGCTTGTGAACAAGAGGGCCACTCCATTAGTTCAATTCCCTAAGATTCAAGCATGTAGTCCAACACTGCAGTTCTTTCGGGCCGAGTGGTATCGTCTATCATAAGGAACTGATCTTCTATGGCACCAATGTAGGGCGCAACAAAAGGTCAAAGGATCTCATCTCTAAACCTCTGGGCAGTCAAAGCACCATTCTGAACGACTTAGAGGTACACGTGTCCACCAGTACTGAATCCTGCCAGCACCATTTGAACATCACCATGGTATGGTGATGTTTCTTGCACATAAGCAGGTGAGGGACTGACGACTGCCCAGCTGAACACAAAATCTTGACTCATCTGTGAACAGAACCTGGTGCCATATACTATACCTGACTTAAACCAAGGGAAAACTAGTCATTTCATTTCCCAAGAACATGCAGCTCTACTGTGTGATGGTGTCCTCTTGGTTAAGATATTCTGGCAGTAAAATAGTCCCCAATTCTGATGTCCAGGTAGAGACTATTCAGGAAGAAAACAAAACTGGCTTTCTACAAATCAGTGTATGGAATGATAGATCCCTTAATGTGGTAGGGAGGTTAGAAAATTTGAAACAGGAAATGAATAAGTTGAAATTAAATACAGTGGTGATTATTGAAATTTGATGGGAAAATGGACAGAGCCTGTGGTTTGGTGAGTACTGGGTTATAAATAGAAAATCAGATAAGTAGACAACATAAATTATTCATGCATTTAAGGGTGAGGAAAACTTGATTCTGATGGGGGACCAAAATTCAGTAGTAGGATAACATGGAGAACGAAAAATTGGTGAATGTGGACTGTGGCAAAGGAATGGAAAAGGAAGCTAACTGGTAGAATTCTGTACAGTGCACAATGTAATCATTATAAACAGTTGGTTTAAGAGTCATGAAAGAAGGTAGGTGCCAGACTGATTTCATAATAGTGTTTTATCCAGGTTTTCAACTGAAAGACATATCCAAGGGCAGATATAGACCCTAATCATGTGTTAATGGTTATGAACTGTAGATTAAAACTGAAGACATTGCAGAAACATAGGACAATAGATGGGACCTGTATAAATTGAAGGAACCTGAGATTATTGAGTGTGTCAGAGATAACCTTAGGAATAGGTGTGAATTGAGTAAAATCTTCTCGGGCTTCTGGAGGCTTAATGTGGTTAAAAACCCACCTGATGCTGTCGGAGGCCTGAGAATATGTTATTCAGTGTTAACATTGTCAGATACTGCAATAACACAGGGTGTACATAATGTTTGGGAACATTTTCAATTATTTATTGCACAAAACACAAACTTTGTACAGATATCATTTTGAAGAGAAACCCTGATTTTCTTTATTTTTTCCATGTGTACTGCCATAGCATAGTTTGATAATTTGCTAGTAGTGCTAGTCTCAAACATGGTCAGTTCCGATGTGAGGCAAGCTTTCTGTGTGTTGCAGTTCGACAAAAATAAGTGTGCCACACCTGTTCAGCAGATGTTTTTAACCAAGTACAGTAATAAGCCAACAACAAGGAAGGCCATTACCACTGGCACAACAAAATCGTTACGACAGGTTGCTTGTGCCCGGCAAAGAGAAGCGGACGTCCCAGAGTGAGTGAAGTGCATGGTGAGTGCATACAAGAGACATGCCCATATGTTAGGAGTCCAAACAAACCAGTGCGTAGTGCATCCCGTATTGAAATAGCTCCATTGACAGTGTGGAAAGTGCTGCAACAGAAGCTGTCTATGAAACCATTCAAATTGGATCTAAATGACAATGACAAAGACAAGCATTTTGAGTTGTTTGCAGTTGGAAAAACTGAATGAGGCTGGAGACTGCATTGCTGATCACTCTATTTTTTAGCAACAGTCACTTTTCACACTAATAGGAAAGTGAATAGGCATAATTGTCAAATCTGGTCTACAAAGCATCCACATGAATGCATTGAATTTGAGTGTGATTCGCCAAAGATAATTTTTTTTTTAAGTGTTGTGTACAAATGGTTTGGCCAAATCCATTATTTGCTGAATCTAGCACATTGGCTTCGGATTCAATATTGGATGCATAATGATCTAATACTACCGAATCCCGAATCCAAAGTGTTACATGGAAACCTTCAGTTACGAATGTTGTAGTTTACTTTGCATAACAGTGCACTTTTGATATTTACTTCATTTTCCATAGATCCGTTGAAATATGTGATGTCATAAAACAAAACAATCTCACTTTGAAATCATTCAAGTGAAACCACTATGAAACTTATGCAGTTGTGTGGCTATTGTGAAAACAATCTACCGTATTTACCCAAACCTAAGCTGCAATTTTTTCCAGTTTTCGGGGTCCAAAACACCGCCTGCAGTTTAAATCGAGTACAAAGCCAACAAAGTTCTAAAAAATGTGCTAGGAGCCGCCACAAGTAACTTTTTCCGTGTAATACGATGCGCGTCCAGAAAGTAAGTTCCATTTGGTTATATAAAACGAATGGGTACAGATGCAGAAAAAATATTGATTGTACAAAAACCTGCAACTGTTAAACTACTTTTCTACATAGCTTCCAAAATTTTGTAGGCACTTGTCATAAGTGTGCCACAAGGTTTTTGTGCATCCTTCACTAGAATGTTGCCGCCTGTGTATTCAACCATGTGGTAACATGCTTCTTTAGGTCAATCGTTGAAGTGTTGACCACCAAGGACAGATTTTAGGTGTAAGAAGAGGATGAAAGTCACTAAAGAGATTTTTTTTTTTTTTTTTTTTTCCGTGAATTATTTGCTCACATTCAATGTGCCTCACACATTGAATGTGAGCAAATAATTCTTACGGAAATTTCAATGGGACCTGTTTGATCATCCTCCTTACAGCTCGGACCTCTCTTCTAGTGACTTTCATCTCTTCTTACACCTAAAATCTGTCCTTGGTGGTCAACACTTCAACGATGATAAAGAGCTGTTACCACATGGTTGAATACACAGGCGGCAACCTTCTGTGAAGGATGCATGCAAAAACTTGTGGCACACTATGACAAGTGCCTACAAAATTTCGACAGTTATGTGGAAAAGTAGTTTAAGAGTTGTAGAATTTTGTGCAATAAAAATTTCTTCTGTATCTGTGTACATTTTCATTTTATTACCAAACGGAACTTACTTTCTGGACGGGTCTCATATTAGCAGCTACACAGGCTTGCTTTGTTGGCACAAATATAAATAGTGGTGCTAAACCTTTGTGCTCATTAAAAAAAAAGGAAGACGAATCTAATTTCGTTTTTATTTTCGACTACTGAATTTTAATACACCATCCAATGAAGGAAATAGAACTTTAGTATTGCTCAGCTTCAAATGTAGCAGCCTTTTAAATATTAATAGCAATAAAAATAAATTTCTTTACATAAATAATTGTTAGGTTCAAAAGGATGAAACTAATATTTTTTGGAAGGAGACTTTCCAGGTGGGAAAGTCTTTTTGGTTTCTACAAATGTCTGCCTAGGTGTGTTTGCATGTGGATATGTGTGAGTGTGTGTGTATTTGTTTACCTTCCTTTTTGTCCCCTGAGGTAAGTCCTTCCACTCCTGGGATTGGAATGGCTCCTTTTCCACTTCCTTAAAACCCGTATCCTTCCCTTTCTCCTCTCCTTCCTTCCTCTTTTTCCCGAAGAAGCCACCAGTGGTGGCGAAAGCTCGAATGTTTGTGTGTGTTTTATGTTTCTGTCGACGAGCCTGTACTTTAGGTAAGTCAAATATCTATTTTATACCTATTTCTTTACATAAATACCAACAATACATAAGGCTTTAGGATTCTTGCATGAGTTACCTCATACTCATTTCTTGTATTTTTTCATAAAATTTTTTGAAGTTCTGATGAATGTGAACTGTAATGAAGCACTTGGATTTCAAGAAGAAAGTTATTTATTATGTGGAAGAAAAGTTCTAATCATGCACCATCCAGGCGGGATGACGTCAATTCAGCAACCACTTGACGTCTGTTTCAATAAATCATTTAAGGTCAAGCTTAAATACATGTATACCAACTGCCTTTCGAAAAGTGACAAACAACTGAAACCAACAGGTCGTGTAAAATGCACAAGGGTCCCAATGGAATGATAATACATGGAGGTGGGTTCCAAATTAGATTGCATAACAGACATTTAAAAATGTTCAATATTGAATGCACTAGATTGTATGAGGGATGATGCTCTGTATGAAGGAACTGAACACAAGGAATCAAGTGATAGTGATACAGAATTAGCATACAAGTATCTAATAGCTATTATAAACATTTGTAAAATTTGTATTATAAGTCTAATAAAATTGTTTTATATTTCTGCATTTAGTTTCAAACTATTAGGGGGTAAGGGTTTGTTCCTATGAATCATGATTCGTAAATTCCTCACTCTCTTCACCATAAGGATAATACATATGAAAAAATTACGCCATGTAATCTTCCATGTCAGCTGCTACCACATTTAAATTCAGTACGCCTAACAAACCCGAAAGACAACAGTGAACGCGGGAGAATATACATATCACATTAATGTTTACATTAGTATTATTTTTATGCTGAATGGGAATAGTTAGAAGAAGCACAGCAACTTACTTCTAGCACTGATTTTTAAATCTTCTACGAATATAAATTCTGTGCAGACAAGTTATGTGATCTTAAATGTTTGAAATGTAAATAAATCTACAAAATACCCTTGCTTAACTCTCCAGATTGCGCAACCTGAATTGAGATTCGGGTTCGTAATTTGGAACATGCTTTATTTAAGATTCGATTTGGTAAAACTGGAGTTCGACCCATCCCTAGTTTTTTGTTCCTTGTCACTCCAAAAAATGTGTGGGCCTTTCTTCTTCACCAAGAGCACTTTCACTGGATATTCCTACTTGGACATGTTGCGACAATGACTGATGTCTGAAATGCAATCGGATTCTCTGTTCATATTTCAGCAGGATGAGCTCCACCCCATTTTCATCATGAAGTTTGTGGGTACCTGTATAAGGAGCTGCCACATTGATAGATCGACCGTGCTACACAAGGGGACAGTTGAAATGTCCTCCCCGATCACCAAATCTCACTCCGAGTGATTTTTTTCTGTGGTGACACATTAAAGATCTGGTGATGTAGCAGAGCTCCAGGAGAGATTATGGGAATTGACTCCCACAATAAAAAAAATAAAAAAAAAATAAAAAAAAAATAAAAAATAAAAAAAAAAAAACTTTCAGAGTTTGTCTTCAAAATTATTTAATATGTATGATATCTGTACAATGTTCAAAAAAAAAAAAGTTTGTAAATCTATCGGACCAAACTGTGTGGTCATCATTCCGTAGCTTACAAACTACTTAAACTAAGGTATACTAAACTAAGGACAACACACACACACACACACACACACACACACACACACACAAACTTGCCCAAGGGAGGACTCAAACCTCAAACAGCAAGCAACCGCGCACTCCAGAGCGAGGTGCCTTAGACCGCTCGGCTACTCTACCGCGGCGTACAATGTTTATTTCTTGTGTAGTAAATAACTGAACATGTTCCTGGGCTAAATGTTTGCAAATGGATCATTAAACAAAAAGCTAACATGAGATTGTAATGGACACGGTACTCAGCGTGTTCGCGTTGTTCCTGTTTTTGTGGCTTGATCCTGTGACACAAAATCGTCGTTGCTTGTTGCCTGGTTCATTTCTCACTGCTTCTTGTTAACTGTGATTATGGTTATGAATTCATTATTTATAGTGCTTTATGGAAACTTTGAGAGACATCTAAAACTAGTACAGTAACTTGAAATAAAGCATATAAAAATTTTCTAAATTAATTACAAAATTTCTTTTCAAACTGGATGAAAAGAAATGAAACTTTGTTCATCGTAATAATACTGATTTAAGCATTGTTATTTATTCTTTCATTCATCGTAATAATACTGATTTAAGCATTATGTTATTTATTCTTCCATATTTTGTTATTTTATTGTCATTTCTTTCCTGTGGAGCATAAGTCATATTATCAAACGTACAACAACAACAAAGTCAACAACAATACTGACACAATTCTCTGATTAAACACAAATGCAAAGAAATTTATTTGCACAACTATAATCAAATGATTGACGAAAAAAAGTGTGTAAATCGAAGGGACTTGTCTACGTTGGTCATCAGTCGCTAGGCTTACAAACTACTTAGTAACTTATGCTACGAACAACACAAACACCCATGTCCAAGTGAGGACTCTAACCCCCGACGGCAAATGACTACACACACCACAGCAAGGCGCCTTAGTGATCATTAATGAGTAAAGTTTTTAATTTATATTACCAGTATATGTTCGAAGATGCCACATGTGAAACTGCGATTTTCCAGGGGTCCATATCTCTGAATATTGACCACAGAGATACAGAGTGAACTGTTTCGGATACACCCTGGTCTAGTGATCATTTGTATAGGCTACATATTGCAAGTATTGGCATGATGAAGCTATTTACAGTACAGTGTCAAAATTTAAATGTTTCACTCTTCCTGCAGTCCAACCAAATTGAGTAAATCACTTGTTTTCGTGCAGTATGTGTGGTCTGTGTTGGTCTTTATAAGGCTTTTAACAAGTTGCCTGCCATGATGACGTCAGAGACGCGCCAGAGCAACACCACCTCGAGGCAAGGCCTCACAACAGCACACGCCACTTCACACCGACCAGGCTGCAGCCGCCAGCTGAATGGCTGGCCGCTGGGGCACGCCCACTGCCTCGTAGCAGACAGCCAGTAAGCTGGCGGCCACAGCCTGGTCGGTGTGACATGGTGCAGGCTGTTGTGAGGCTTTGTCTTTACATGGTGTTGGCTGTAACTGCCAGTAGACACACAGCAGCCAATGGATTGAAAGCTCCACTTGTGTCGATGCTGGAAGAAAAAAGAAAACTACAATAGTAGGGATGACAACTACCGAACTAACGTACTTTATATTCTTCGCAAGTTGTCAAAATTTTTACCGTATGCTCTTTTTATATTCTCAAGCTATCTTCTTTATTTTTGTATCTTTTACTTCATCCATTAATGAAAGCCAAAGGTTATGAGTTACCGTACTTATGCGCAAAATACCAAAAAATTTTTTAGGTGTTGCTGGATTGTACCATGCAAATGTCTGAATAACCATAGCAAACTAGTATAAAAGGTGATAAAGTTTGGATAGTAGTAACAAAGATTAATCTCATTGTAAGAAAATTTATATAATAATATACAATATCATTAATTGTAAAACATATACAGATATTGAATTTTTCATATTTATTTTATTTTTTGGAAAAACTTTTATTTCACAAAACTTCTTTCAAAATGATGTTAGTAGTTATAATATGATCATCATTTACTTTCTGGCTGTAGCTAAGTGTCTTTAGCACAAACATAAATATTGAATGAGCAAATTCGTAAAAAAAAAAAAAAAAAAAAAAAAAAAAAACAATGTATAACTAACTGTCCATGTGAAAAAAAAAAGTTTTCCTATGAAAACAGTAACTTTAAACTATCTGTTTATTTTTCGTCATTAGTGGAGAACAAAACCTTGAAAACGATACCTCAATCGTTAATTTTAGAAAAGTAACATGGAAGATATGGCGTACCCACAAAAAAACACCTATGAGAAATAATATATATGACGGCTCAAATTTTAACAATATATAACATAAACATTTATCAAGAAATGGCAAATTTCCTGTTTTCGAAAATATTTAATCATTTTACAGATATATCCATAAAACCCTTATGTTTGGGTACCAAAATTGTCAGTTGCACTTAGATTCGGCATACACGTCATTATGAAACTTACCATTTGATTCTAAGAAATCTACTCAGCGACAAAATTTGATTTTTACTAATCTTACAGTTTGGTATAAAGGGTTCATTTTATTTTTGTGATTTCTCACTGTTACCAAGTAACATGAAATTACATTTAAGTACTGACATATATTTTAAAGAGTTTGCAGAGTTAAAAACATACTGCTTGGGCTAAGACTATGGTTGCTATTACATAATACACAGCAGCATATGAAATTCAGGAGAGATATCAAAATTTTATTTAAAATTGATAGCACAGCAATATCTGTGTTCTCGGATATTGGTTTCACACATGATGGTCACTACATATGCCTCTGGCCATCCATACTTAGCCCCCCCCCCCCCCCCATCCCCCAATCTCCCTGAATCGTACCAAGTCGGGATAATTCCTTTCAAAGGACCCATTGATTTCCTTCGCCATTCTTATCAAAACAATCCAAGCTTAGCTCTGTATCTAAAGACCACATTGTTGGTGGGACATAAATTCTAACCCTCCTTTCCTTCCTTACAGATCTACAGAATTTTATTGCATAACAGCACATCCTGTTATAGAAGGAAAATAAAACCAGTTGAAAAAGATTACCTCACTCCACATTCTGCCTCCATCAAAAATGTTGGCACACAAACATATTCATGCTTTTTTATGCTTAAATAGAATAGTAGAAAGTGTCAGTGAAAGAGAAAGGAAGCAATGCCCAGTGCCCAGTGGGAGAGAAAGGAGAGCACAAAAAAGAAAGGATAATTAGGGTGTAGTGTCCAGTCGACATCATGGTCATTAGAGACAGACCACTCAGATAGTTTTTATCAGGGATAGGAAAGACGTTGACTGTGCCCTGTGAAAGGGACCATCAAGTGCCATTTAGAGAAATCACAGAAAACCTAACCCAGAATGACTGGAGGCAAGTTTGCTCGGCCATTCTGAATGCGAGTCTATTGTATTACAATTGTGGTACCTAGCTCGGTGGAGGGGAGGGTGCAGTTGTGGCGGCCGCCACTCCCCATGCAACTCACTGACGGATTCTCGGTGCAGTAATTAAAAGACGCCCACCAAAGCGATGAAAGTTGTGCCCTTAGTTGTATTTGCACGCCTGTGTATCCTGCACGCTCCGCCAACAAGGAATTTCGGGAACCTAGCTCCCCTTCCAAACCCGTGTCCAAATGGTAGAAGGGGGGTTCTGCAGTGCCGGCAATTCATGGCGACGACCAGTCGGCCCCGAGCAGTGGAGAGCAGAGCAGCAGGTGAGTCCGGCTTGGCGCGGCTAGCAAGCTTCCACATGGCCATGAGCAAACCACCTCATGTAGACACGAGCAGGAATCACAGGCCTGCTCCCCCTTTGTTTTACTTCATTTAAAACAGGAATCATAGGCGTGCCCTCTTTTATTCAATGAAATGTGTTGATTATTGTTCCATGTAATTTTATTGTAGTAGTTAGTTAGAGTAATAAATTCGTTGATTTCACCTGACTGTTTTTCTTATATTACCCTCACACAGTCAGATAGTTGGTGCAGTTTATCGTTTAGCCACACAGTCATGGTGTAGAAAGACAATGGCAGTAAAACAAATGGATGGAGATAGTAGCAATGGGAGAAAAAGAGACAGGAGACAAGTGGAATGAGGAACACAGATGATTGGAGCCCTTACTTTAGCATTGGATTGGGCTGGCCACAAAATTGGCCCACAGGCATCCCATTGATACATGGGCCATCCTTTCTCACTTGACAGCACAGCTGCCTTACAACATCACTTGCTATCTGAGTGGCAACATTGCAAGAATCAACTGCAGTGTAGTTGCGTAGACGACAGAATCGTCGCTTATGGAACATGACCCTTCCTTATATACGGTCAGGTTTCATATTATGCCATATTAGGAAATTCGGAAGTTCAAGATATAGATAGTAACGAGCGGTATTATTAAGGTGACCAATTTTTTTACAATGAAAAGGATGGAAAAATTTAAGAAAAAAGTACAATGTAAATAAATTAAACATGTTAATAATTAAAATAAAAATACACAATTTATATTTACATCCCTTTTAATTATTTAATTAAGAGAGTATTTTTCCATTGAATAAATATTTTTTTATCAAAGTATCATTTTATAACAATATACTGGAAATTTTGGAGCAAGAAATATCCATCATATTGAATTTTACGTAAGTGCTGCAGCTAGAGTATCAACATTCAATCTTGACTTCTCAATAGTCCAAAAGTCATTCCCAACTGAAAAAAAAAAACTCTTTCAACTGCTGCATTAGTTCCAGGGAAGGACTAATTAAATTGTCATATGGAATGTGTTCAGTTTTGAAATGGTTAAATACTTCCAACCACCTTTTATCAAATTCAACATGTTGAGGTTCGCAAAAAGGAAGACACAAATCTCTAAATTTGACACTAGCAGGATCCAACCACCTATCATGGAAGAACTAGAGAAAATGCAAACAATTGGCAACTACTGACAAGCAAACTAATTGAAGGAGCAAAAACCCCAATTCCTCTCCAGAAAAGTTAAAACCAGCTGTGGTGGAATGAAGAGTGTATGCTATTCATTCTCACCTGAATGCATACAACAACTGAAACAGCAATAAGACAGAAGACAGCAATAAAACATTTGAGGAAAGAGACAGCAAAATCGATAATAAAGACCAAAAGGAAATACGGAAAGGATCAACTACTTAAAATTGAGAAAGAATTCGAGAGAAACAACACATCAAATTTATATAAAAACTTTAAAACTAAACTCGTAGGATATCAGGCACAAAGTATCTGCTTCAAGAAAGAAAATGGGCAATTGGCTCTAAACAATCAAGAAAACTACAAGGAACAAGCCAGTTTTTTCAAAGCACTACATAATTCCCCAGAACACAGCAAGCCGCCACTCAGAACTGATACCAATTACTGCTGTTGCCGTGAACAACTTTGAAGCTGTCTCAAGCAGCTTTGATGATGCTGCTACTGCTACTGCTAGTTGGCCCAGCTACTGCTACACTGACATCACAAGCCGACTGCTAACAATCAGCATTACCCACTTTTGGACCAGCCAACAGTGTTGCCAACTCTTACTTTCAAAACAAGGCTAGTTGACATCTTTGGAGGAAAAAAAATTTGTAGCAAAAAAGGCTGGATTTAAATGGCATCTCTAAAATTACTAATATTTTATTTGCAGGAACTAAAAGCTCACCAAGATGTTATAACCATCACAAGATAACCATTCTGTAAGATTGTAAAACGATAAGTTACATATGACAGTCAAGATTTGTGTCGTCAATAGTCGATGTACTTCGTGGCTTAAGGACTTAAGAGACGGTCATAGCCAATTGAGCAGCATACTATTAGTTGATGGTGACTGCATTGTTGTCTGCCTTGTCACCGTACCGTGCTGTATGTAGTACGGTATTTTTATTAATTGAAGACAACACTACAAACACTGTACTGAGTTTCAATAAGTTTTTAGCTGACAATTATATCTGCTGTATACATTGTCACTTTCAAGTGAGTTAAAAAGAGGTGAGTGTTGGCTGCACTGCGAGTTTCCTATCCTGGAGGAGGAACGTATTCCCTCAACCCACCAGCCCGCCTACCTTCCAGCAAACGCTGTCTGCTCTAGCAGCTCCCCACACCCGCCATACAGCAGATGTCTAGTTAGGATCGTGTGTAGAAGTAATATGTAAGTGGAGTAGTGAATCAGATAAATCACAGTGAATAAATGTTGTCAGTAGGTTCATGTTGCATAGTCAAAGTGTAGTTAAAAATAAGCTATTTAGGCTAGGAGAGTTTGTTAAATATGCTAGATTTCAGACTATAAGCATTTTGTGATTTTGTGTGGCTAAACGCTACTCTAAATATGCTAGATTTAGCCACAAAATGGCTAAGTTGGCATCACTGCCAGTCAGCTCTACTCACAATCAGTGGATTCGGTTTGAAGGCAGCCTTATAGTTCGGCATGGCATCTCTGAATACAGAGATTGACAGATTAGTTTTAAAATATTGAGGAGGAGGACAGGCAAGAGGACACTTCTCAAGAAAGGACAGAACCTACAAAAGGACTGTCCTCCCTAGAGGAGGACTATTGGTCACTTTAGTATTGTATCATTACTGACTCTAGTACAAAAGAAAAAAATACAGTTATCTTTGTTTTGCAACTCTATTACACAAATAATATTGTGAAAGTCACATTGTTCCAGGTAAAATTCTTGTATTTTAATTGAGATATAGCAACAGGGGCAAATACAAAGTGTAGTTTCTATAAAATATTAGGGATAGAATACACATGAAAGAAAAAAAAAAATACTACATAACACTGACAGCATCATGACTAAAGTTCTTAACAAAATATAAAAGGTCAACAATACGAAGATTGCTTTGAACACATCAGTGCTTTATAAGGTCCTATTTGAAGGTAGTCTGCTGTTGCTTTTCTCTGTCCTTCGAACTGAAGGAGTCAAAGTAGGAAAAGCACATTGGGGTGTAGGATTTTACATCAGGAAAGCAATCGAACCCAGCATAATCGCAATAAGGTATTTAAATGAACGACTGGTGTGGATAGATTTGGCCATCTCCAGCAAGAAAATTAGGATTATGGTAGTGCATTCACCCTGTGAAGGGACATATGAAGATTAGATGGACAGATTTTACAATGCACTTAGTGATGTTGTTGTTACAGTGAAAGATAAGGATAATGTTTTACTCATGGGTCATTTCAACACCAGGATAGGAAATTGAACAGAAGGTTATGGGTAAGTTTGGGGAGGATATGGAGGCCAACAGGAATGGAAAACAGCTCTTGGATTTCTGTTCCAGTATGGGCTTAGTTATCACAAACTCCTTCTTTAGGCATAAGGGCATTCACCGCTATTCTTGGGAAGGAAGGGGAACCAGATCTGTCATTGACTATATAATAAAAGACCAGGAATCCAGGAAGACAGTCAAGGACACACGTGTTTCAGGAGATTCTTTGATGATACTGATCATTATTTAATCTGCAGTGAAATTGGTTTTGTGAGGCCAAAAGAGCAGAAAGTTAGGTCCATGTGTAAAAGGATAAGAGTGGAGAAGCTTCAAGACAAAAAATTAGGCACAAATACATAACAATGATCACAGAAAGATACCAGTTAGTTGAATGTAATGATTTACAGTCACTGGAAGAGGAATGGTCAAGGTACAGGGACACTCTACTGGAAGTAGCTAGAGAATGTCTTGGAACATTAGTGTGTAAAGTTAAGAAGAAGCAGACAGCTTGGTGGAATGACATAGTCAAGGCAGCCTGTAAAAAGAAAAAAAAGCATTTCAAAAATGGCTCCATACTAGAAATCAGGCTGACAGAGAAAGTTGTGTTGGAGAAAGAAACAAAGCCAAACGGATAATTGTAGACGCCAAGCAGAAATCTTGGAAATAAGCTAGAAACTCTGGGTCAAGCCACGGGAAAACCATTTTGGAGCTTAATCAGCAATCTTCGAAAGGGAGGGAAGAAGGAATTAACAAGTGTTATCAACACGTCAGGAAAGCTGCTAGTCAATCCTGTGGATGCCTTGAGCAGATGGAGGGAATATTTTGAAGAATTGCTCAATGTAGGTGAAACATTCAATGGTGTGTCAGATTTTCAGGTACAATGGGATAGGAACGACGATGGAAACAGGATCTCATTTGAGGAAGTGGAGAAAATGGTCAGTAGATTACAGTGCAATAAAGTGGCTGGGGTGGACGAAATTAAGCTGGAACTCATCAAATACAGTGGAATATCAGGTCTCAAATTTTACACAGGATAATTAAGAAGGCGTGGAAATCGGGACAGGTTCCGTCTGACTGGATGAAAGCAGTAATCACACCAATTTTCAAACATGGAAACAGAAAAGATTGTAACAACTATCGAGGTGTCTCCTTAATTAGTGTTTTAGGAAAAATATTCTCAGGTATTGTTGAGAGTGCGAGTATTAATTGAGGACAAGTTAGATGAAAATCAGTGTGGATTCAGGCCTCTTAGAGGCTGTCAGGACCGGATCTTTAGCTTACAGCAGGTAATGGATAAGTGCTATGAGTGGAACAGGGAAATGTATCTATGTTTCATAGATCTAGAAAAGGCTTATGACCAGGTTCCTAGGAGGAAGCTACTGTCAGTTCTACAAGATTATGGTATAGGAGGCAAACTTCTGCAAGCAATTAAAGGGCTTTACAGACTGTCAGGCAGCATTTAGAGTAGATGGTAAATTAAGCTCATGGTTCAGGGTAGTTTCAGGCGTAAGACAAGGCTGTAACCTGTTACCACTATTGTTCATGCTATTCATGGATCATATGCTGAAAACAATAGACTGGCAGAGCAGAATTAAAATAGGTGAAAACAAAATAAACAGTCTCGCATATGCGGATGACTTAGTTGTAATGGCCGATTCAATTGAAAGGTTACAAACCAATATTTCAGAGCTCGATCAGAGGTGCAAGGATTATGATATGAAGATCGGCATCTCCAAAACGAAAGTAATGTCTGTGGGAAAGAGATTTAAACAGATTGAGTGCTAATAGGAGGAACAACGTTAGAACAGGTAGACAGTTTCAAGTACCTGAGATGTATTTTCTCACAGGATAGCAACATAGTGGAAGAACTGGAATCGAGGTGCAGCAAAGCTAATGCAGTGAGTGCTCAGCTAAGATCTACTCTCTTCTGCAAGAAGGAAGTAAGTACGAAGCAGTGCACCACTCTATCTTTTGACCAACTTTGTTGTATGGAAGTGAAAGTTGGGTGGATACAGGTTACTTTATTCACAAGGTAGAGGTTACAGACATGAAAGTAGCAAGAATGATTGCAGGTACTAATAGATGGGAACAATGGCAGGAGGGTGTCCATAATGTGGAAATCAAGGAAAAACTGGAAATGAACACCATATATGAAGCAGTTAGAGCGAACAGACTGAGATGGTAGGGTCATGTTACACGCATGGGAGAAGCAAGGTTACGTAAGAGACTCATGAGCTCAGCAGTGGAGGGTAAGAGGAGTCGAGGTAGACCGAGAAGAAAGTACTTACATTCGCTGCAGAATGATTTTGAAGTAAAAGGCATAACATTAGACGAGGCATCAATGTTAGCATTGAATAGGGGATCATGGAGGAATTTTATCAGAGGTACTATGCTCGAGACTGAACGCTGAAAGGCATAATCAGTCTCTAATGATGATGATGATGATGATGATGATGATGATGGTCGAGATCGTTATTTTCAGACCACAGCTGGGCCATCCTGTTCAGGTAGAAATATACGTTTGCCAAGCACATAATGTGATCCCACCTATTATACTTGGCGACTCTGTCATATCCCTTCAACCATTTATTTGGGTCCTGTCCAGTGTCTCCTGAGAACACTGATGGGTGTCTGATGTGCAGCTGGCTTACCGCTGTTTTGGCATCCATGGTTCTTTTGATGATACGGATCTTCGGACGGAGGTAGTCAGTATACCCTTTGTATTCCAGAACCTGTTCGTGTAAGCGATGGCTCTTATACTGCCTAATTGGAGCCATAATGATGCAGATGTATCGCAGGAGCTACCCGGCGCCTCCACCAGAAAGTGTTACATTGCAAACTGCAGGTGGTCCGGAATTCGAGGGCTGGTCATTAATAGAGCACAACACTTTACACTTAGAACACGTTTATTGCTAACACAATTGTACACTCAGTACAGAGTCACTTCTGCTTTATACATAGAAAGAATTTTCAGGAACTTACATGTACATCAAACATAAGAAACATGTAGAATAGTCTAGAAATAATATATACAAATAAATAAATTTTTTCTACCCAAGGCAGGATTTGAACTGGGGATCGCAAGCACAGTGATCTGCGATGCTGCCCACTGTACCACACGTGCTGACAGAAGACTCATGGCAATATCTTCACTCTTAACACTTTGAGTCACGGGAGCGTTGCAGAATGCACGTCACAGGATCCCGGGTAGTTCTGAATCATTTTTAAGTGACTACTGTTTCATTCTTATAATTTATGTACAAACATAGAGATATTTCTTGGGTCTAGAAAGATTCTTCTTTAATCAAATTACAAAATGAAGTGAATTTACTACAAATTGAACATATAAATTTTATTGAAATTTCAGTACATATTTAGTAAAACAGAAAATCTGCATAAATTCTTATTGCACATTTAACAGTAATTGGCTTTAGTATGGTATAATCTGATCCACTCTGGCATGCACAGTCGAACTTTACAGTCAGGGAACCACCATACTGTTTCCTTTCCTGAAGACTTTCCACCAGACAGGTTTGCTTCTTCCACACAAACTTCGCACACTCTTGTAGGATATACCTTCTTTTCTGTGGAAGGAATTCTGTCAGCAAAGTGCATTCCTAAAAGTCTGTTACCACTCACATTTTGGGGAGTAGCAGTATTGTGAAACACACTTGCTTTCCTTGCAAACTCTTCACCTAATAGCAGTAGGAAATTTGCCAAATGGCAGCTTTTGTCCTGATTGCTTCTTGTTTTCTGGCACAAGATGAAGGCGTTCACTGCTGCCATTATAAAAGGTGAAAAAGTAGTTTCTCCCGCCATTTCTTGAAAGGATAATATATCAGTTAATAATTACTTCTACACCTGTCTTGTTTAGATTGTTATCCAATATAGCATTAAAACCAAATGCTTTTTTGTTTTGCTACGAACCTCTACTTCTCTCTCCGTCATCTTGTGAAGGCTTGACAAACAAAGAACATCTCTAGCACCCCTCAAATTCAGACACAACAAATGTTTATTCCTCATAAATACTCAGTCCCCTTTCTTTAGCTTTTTGTTGACTACACATTGTTTAGGAAGTCCTTTACGATTTGGCATGCACGTTCGCACAGCCTTAGTCTTTTTCTCCCACAGATAATCAAAAACAGCTGGTGAAGTGTAGTACCTGTCCATTTAAATGGTATGTCCCTTGTTGAGGTAGCCAGAAAGAAGTCTCTGAAATAGGGCAGTGACTAAATTGTCTGTTTGCCCTTTACCTGTGTAAACTTCAGTGTGTAAAACATATCCTGTCTTTGAATCACATAAGGTCAACACTTTGATGCCATATTTGTCAGGTTTGTTTTTTATGTAGATGTGGAAAATTATTCTTCCCATAAAACCACACACACCTTCATCAATGGTAAGGTTTTCCTCGGGTGAAGATGCTGCTGGAAACTGTGACAGCAAATGATCCAGGAAAGGTCCGATTTTGTGCATGGGATCATGACCACATTCATTTCTTGGAATGTAAGAGGCATTGTCATTACACGAAGACAACAAAGGATAGTGAAGAATCTATTTCTAGCTAAAATTGAACCGCAAAATGGAGTTGAGAAAGAGTTATTTGTAGACCAGTAATCACGCAGCTTGTTTTTCTTTACTAGGCACATGTGGATTATCACAGCAAAGAATAAATTCATTTCATGAAGTTTTACCCCATTCCATGTGCTACACATGCTTGTGGGTTTCTTCTCATTTTAGCTGCAACTGATTTTGCATACCTGTTCATTTCTGCTTTGATATGTTTTATCATCAATTCAGGGGAAAAAACTGAAAATATATCGAAAGGACTACTACTGTCATTCCCATTTACCACACACCCATCTTCTTTTTTGAATTCAGGTAACGTTGGTTGCTCATCTGGTGTGGTCCAACCTAATTCCAAATCTGAATATTTGCCAGCATTATTACGCCTTCTCTTGCATGATGGCTCCAAAGACTGCTCTATATCTGAAGTACTGCCTTCATTGTTATTGGGTATATCATGCACTGTTGGACCTGACATTTCGTCTGAAAACAGAACGAAAATATAGCTTACACTGCCAATTTCTCAATAGAACAAAGTAGAACAATGGAATGATATTACTGAAATGTGTTGGTTTCGTACCCGATTCTGAATCAGAAGCAAAATCACTGTTTTCACTTTCGAAGGAATCGCCTTTGGAACCAGAATCCTCAAACGTTTCATTGAGATTTCTCGATCTCAGTATTGGGCAAAATCTACAACAGAATTACCAGTAAACACTTCTACCACAAGAAACCCATGAAAACAATGGCAAGGCACATCATAACAGCACTACTAGCTTAATGAGACACCTGCGAAAACTACAGCAACTCGCAGGCCGCAGCAAAACAGCAGCTTGAACAAGAAAAGGCTGTCCTTGAGAATGCCGAAATAGATTCAGAAACATCCACACGATCGCAGCACCATGCAGACATTAGTTCACAATGCGGCAGACACGAATTAAACTCATGGACACAATGAAAACAATGTGAATGCAGCAAAACAAGCGGAGCTCAAGCTTAGGACACTCGCGCTATGACTGCCACACAAGGTGAGCTCGGGCTTGGGACTCAAAGTATTAACAGTTAAAGAAGATGACATTGATGTTGATATTGATGATTTGTGTTTTGCTGTAGCACTGAGTATGGCACACAATGTTTAAGGCAACAACCCAGTTTTGTTATTTTATACCTTTACATAGTCACCACAAGTTTGAAGTGGAAACTGCAGCTTTAAAACAGTTTTTACGAAAATCAAGTACAGACATTGCTTTCTTGGAAGAGGTTGCAATGCCAGACATTGCCATACATGGATATGTTGCTATAACAACTTTTGCAGCTGATTTGATTGCTGGTACAGCAATTTTTAGTAAAAGAAGGTATTCCTATAAGTGGCATAGAGAAACACTGGGAATTCACATCATTCAGTGAGGTCTATATTGCCGCAAGACACCATGTAAACCAACTGCCGGCGTGGCACAGGGGACAGCATCACAGACTATGATGCTGAAGGTCGCCGGTTCAATCCCGACCACCGGCAAAAATTTATTTCTTTGTAGTTAATAATTACAACGCCCAGGAAAACTAAGCGAGGCAACCATCTACGGAGGTGAGGCCACCGCAGATGAAAATCCTCCATGGACAACAGTCGCTAAGATGTCGGGAAATCTCATAAACGTCATAATCGATGCCAGCCTGTCCAGGCACTTGTTGATTCAGGAGCGTCTTTCTCTGTATTGTCAGATGGGACTTCCTTCAGGCATCCCAAGCTATCATTGACTGTGGAAGATCTGAGCTGCAAATTGAAGAAGTTGTTCCGACGGATACACGTAATACAGAATTTTCTGGGAAGTTATTTGCCATTGACAATGTGATGATCCCGCCGTTGACAATGAGAGGAGTTGCAGTCACAAACACAGCTGAGCAATTAAACTGTGAAGTGATTTTTGATAGTAAAAAGTTTATCAGGCACACCAAAGAAATTTACATACCAGGGGCTATCATAATCACTACCGGAGGTCGAGGAGAGATTTGGATCACTAATTGTCACGAGCAGTCGCAACTTATCCCCAAGGGAATGGGTATCGGGACAGCTGAACCAATCCAGGGCAGTGAGCTCAACGTCTTCAAAGAAGACCCATGCTCTGCTGTTAGTATAGACAACATGCTGGGGGAAACAAACGTGGAACTGTCAATAGGAACAATGCCAGCAGATGTTAGCTATATGTCAATTTTCGGGTGCATTCACACCTCAGCAGGGAAAAGTCAGACAAAATGGCCCACGATAAGGCACCATATAAATACTGTGGATCATCCACCAATTAGCCAGCGTTCATATAGAATGTCGCCAGCTGAAAGACGGATAATTCGGGAGGAAGTGAAGAAGATGTTGTAAGATGACATTATTCAACATTCGGATAATCCTTGGTTGTCTCCGGTGGTCCTTGTAAAGAAGAACTATGGACAACTATGGACATGCAGACAGGTTACTGGGATATCGAGGTTGACAAAGCTGACAGGGAGAAGACGGCTTTTATTACATCTGACGGCCTCTATGAATTTAAAGTAATGCCATTTGGATTATGTAATGCTCCGGCCACATTCGAACGCATGATGGACAACTTGTTTCAACACCTTAAGTGGACGAAGTGTCTTTGCTATTTAGATGACATTGTCGTTTTCTCTAAAACATTTGAAGAACATCTGAGTCACCTGTCCACTGTGTTGAAGTGTGTTCAGGCTGCAGGACTCCGCCTCAATCCAAAGAAGTGCCTCTTCATCGCCAAAGAGATAAAAATCATGGGGCACCTAGTCAACAGAGATGGTGTCCGTCCTGATCCAGATAAAGTAGGGGCAGTCACAGAATTTCCAACTCCTCAGCACATTCGTGATGTAAGAAGTTTTCTCGAGCTGTGCTCATACTACTGATGTTTCATAAAAGGATTTTGTAACAAGGCACTTACATTACAAGAATTTCTGCAGGGAGACACCAATTTTTACAGAATGATTCAAAAGAAAGAGCTTTCCGGGCACTTAAGGAGGTTCTAACTTCCACACCAGTGCTAGCCTTGTATGACGAGAATGCGGAACCGGAACTTCACACAAACGCCAGTGGTTATGGGATTGGAGCAGTGCTTGTACAAGGTCAGGAAGATGCTGAAAAAGTGATAGCCTATGCATCAAGAGTACTCTCAAAGTCCAAGATAAACTACTCCACAACTGAGGAAGTATGTCTCGCAGTTATCTGGGCTATGAACAACTTCCGGCCATATTTATTTGGCAAACCATTCACCGTCTTGACAGACCACCATTCTTTATGTTGGCTGACTAGCTTGAAGGATCCATCAGGTCGACTAGCAAGATGGGCACTAAGACTTCTTGAGTGCGATGTCACAGTGGTATTCAAGAATGGGCACAAACACAAGGATGGTGACTACCTTTAGAGGAATCCATTAGTGGAACACAACAGCATTAATGAAATTTCAGCTCTCACTGAATTAGATGACATTACAGCTGAACAGAGGGAAGATCCAGCACTATTAAAAACGATAGAGGCCTTGGAGGGAGGAGAACCGACCAATGGAGAGTTCCAACTTATAAATGGAACATTGTATAAGAGCAACTACGATCCACTGGGCCCCATATGGCTACTGGTTATTCCAGCACATCTCCAGCCAGCTATTCTCAAATATTCCCACGATGCTCTGATATCCGGTCATCTGAGATTCATGAAGACCCTAGACAGAATCAGACACAGGTATTACTGGAAAGGTCTCTACCGATCTGTCAAGCACTATGTGAGTCACTGTAAAGAGTGCCAGCGACGGAAGCATGTGCCACAATTACCTCCAGGGCATCTCTTACCGATTCCGCCGGCAGCAGCTCCATTCCACCGAGTTGGCTTCGATCTTTTAGAGAGGTTCCCGAAGTCGACAGCCGGTAAACGATGGATAATAGTCTGCACGGACTACCTCCCACGCTATGCTGTCACCAAACCTGTGACGACTCCAGAAGCTCCAGAGATCAAAAAATTCCTTGTAGAAGACATTATTTTGAAGCATGGAGCACCACGTGTCATGATATCTGATCGTGGAAAAGTATTCCAGTCAAAACCAGTATCAGAGGTAATGTCACGGTGCGACATTGTCCACAGAATGACAACTGCATACCATCCTCAGACAAATGGTCTTACGGAATGTTTTAACAAGACGTTAGCCGATATGCTATTGATGTATGTCGATGTTGAGCAGATGGATTGGGATACAATTCTGCCAGTTGTGACTTTTGCTTACAATACCGCAAGACAAGACACCACAGGCTACACGCCGTTTTTCCTGCTCCATGGCCATGAACCTGAGACGACAATGGATACGCTGTTCCAATTCCAACCGGACGACACTCAGGATGACTATGTTAAACATCTCATCACCAGGGTCGAAGAAGCAAGACAGCTGGCTCGCATACGGACACTGGACGCCCAGGAGAAGCACGACAAGCACTAACCTGTTCTGTACAGCCCGGGAGATATGGTATGGATTTTTACCCCTGTACAGAAGGTTGGACTGTCAGAAAAGTTATTGAAGTGATACTTTGGTCTGTATCGTGTCATAAGCCACCCAGGACCATCTTAAGCCATGCAGGGGCCCATGGGCACTCATTGTTTTGGGGCCCTTAAAAAGAACTAAATAAATGCATCAGAATGGTTTACATTTATTTAATAACTTAATTGGTTAAAATATTACAAACTAAATACAAATGATTAGTTCCACAAATTAGTCTTTCGTTCAAATCAATGATATCTTTAAAGATTTTCAGAATACAAGATGTACAATTTTTGAAGTATGTCTCATTTTTGTGTGCAGATAACTGGCTCACAGATTAGGGGACTCTACAACAAAACAGAATTTTCCTTTGAGTGAACTCATCAGAATGATGTATATTTGTGTAGTGAATTTATTGGTTTTTATGGTTGGAAATACACAAATATAATAACAGCGATTACTGTTTTGAAAATTGTACTTATGTTGCTGTTAAAGGTTTCTTTCGGGATTTTTTAAATGCAAAATCTTCTGTCTTCAAAGTCCAACTGCTGAACGACGTCACTTTTTATGCATAGGACTGACAAATTAGTAAGTCGTTCCTGTATCATCGTCATTCGTAGTTCATTTTTTATTCTCTTTAACTGGGAAAATGAACGCTACAATTGGTTTCCATTAGGCAAAGAAATATCCAGGTAGCAACTTTTACATTCGGAAAGGTTTCTTCTATTTGTTTGCTTTTATTAGTTCTGGAGATTCATTTGGAATGTTTTCCAAATATTGTTTTAAATGAAAACATTCTGATATGAACTCATCAGCATTAACGCCTGCATGATAAAATTCTGCAATTTCTTTGCACCTGTTTCTCAAAAATGTTCATATGTTTGTAGAGCTTATGGGACTTATCTATGGGGTCGTCAGTCCCTAAACTTACAAACTACTTATGAACTAGCTAACACTAAGGACGGCACAAATATCCATGCTCGAGGGGGGATTCGAACCCCCGATCTTAGCGGCCGTGCAGACTGTGATTGGCGCGCCGCAGACGGCTCGGCCACCACGGCCGGCACATCTGTTTCTCAACTGTTCAGAATCGATTTGTTTTAACTAAGAAAAGAAACTAAAATGTCTGCTAACTTTCTGGTATGCTTTTGGTTTTAAAGGCAGGAAAACTTTTGCACGAAATTTTTCTTTGGCACTAAGCTGGACGTTCTGTGATGAATCTTTGGAAAAGGAGATATGCTTTCTCCAAATTCCCGTCCTCTGGGAATTACCCTTTTAGTCAGCACCTGGATTTTTCTCTTTGGCTGAAGGTTAATACTGATCGAATCTACTGTGTGCAGAACTCATGAAATCTTAAATAGATGTAAAAAATGTGTTGCAACGTCTATTGTGTTGATAGTTCTCTTTCCTGTAAATAGGCTGTGGTATAGGAAAGAGACAGCGTGGCGAAAGGAGATTTGTGTGTGGCGGGAGACGTGCAGGAAAGAGTCCTCTGCAACGCGTCTGCCTAGTAAGCAGCCGGGCACAAATTTTCATTCGCCACAGTTTGGTATTCCATCTAAACCTCATACAGTTTAGCCCTAACATTGCAAATTGCGATTTATTTCATTCATCACTGATTCCCTGCACTGTAAACTGTTGTCATGCTCCTTTAATAAGTTGTTTATATGCTTCAAATCTTTCTATCCCCTGGAAGAACTCAAATTATTGCTGGCAGTGTTATTGAATAGACGGCAACAATAACAGTATACAGATTTCATGTATGGTGAATACAGAAGCCACTTTTTCTCCACACACTCACCATTCGACAATTTGCGACTGAAAACAGTCCTAGTTAATTTTCTAGTTTTTGTTGTACTACTTATATCAGCAAAGTGTGCAGTGGTTTCTGAGAAGTCAATATTTTTGTTTTTTAAAAACTCTGGGCCCTTGTGAATCCAAATTTCAGGGACTTTTTCCGTTAAAATTTAATCACCGTACTTACCAAGGTCGTGAGCTATGTTTTGTAACATTTCTGTCTGGTGAATTCAAAGTGGCTTGAGATAGAAGCATGTTGTGATTTGTGTGTGCAGCTGTCTTCGTACTGGAACTGATGAACTCTAAACACAAATGTTATCCTCTATGTTAAACATGGCCACCGTCTGTAAGCTTTGAGATTCAGAGATATCTTGAGATGATGAAGTAGATGAATCACTCTGCCTGTTAGTTTCTTCAAAAGTGAAAAATGAAGTAAGTTTAGATAGTCTGCTGATGGTTTCATTTTTAATTGCATTTTTTTTCTGAACCACTTATGTATGTTCCCTTTTGACATTGTCGAAAGACACTACAAAAATATCAACTAGACAGTGCCAAGTAAACAGAGTGAACCACATACAATGAAATGGCCCTTCGAAGCACCCCGACTGCCGCTTTGTAAGGTAGAAACTCCACCAAAGCCAAATTCACCACGACTGGATGCATTGGCTGATGCATAATGCCATGCTAAACACCGTGTGTGTCCATTGGTTTCTTTGTAGGGAAGGCCTTTGCGCATTTTCGTCCTAAGCACCGAGTGAGTCCATTACTTTGTTGTAAGGGGAGGCCACATCAGTCTGCTTCAGACCCTTCTAGTTATCAAAGTTCATGTGTCGTTGATTTATGTGTGAAAGATTTGTATCTGATTAAATGGGCTCTGCTTGAAGCAATAAATAAATAGAAACTGTCATACATAGTGCGGCATTGCAGTCACCACCAGTTGGTGCAGGAAGGGTTCTGCATAACCAGACAGGAGATATTGTGTATAACATAATTAAGTTTATGTCGGAAGACGTAAAAGACTGGATAAAATTGCATAAAAGAGTTTCCTTGATAAAGTTCAAGCTACTACTGGGGTTTCACTTGGGACTACAAGGAGATTAAAGAAAGTAGGTGAAAAAGGAGCTGTCGGTAGCTGATTTTTTCTGTACTCCAGGAAAAAAATATAATAAAAAGCAGAGTTCTTACATTTGTGGAGAGACTGCCATGAAGAGACAAATGCTGCAAATTTTTCAAGTCAATTGTTTTATCTTTTACTACCTGATTGAGATACACTCATAACTGTTACATATCGACGTAACAAATACATATATTTTTTATCAGGTGCCCAGAACATAAACTGACACAAAACTTGCTGAGAGACTCCGTTGTTGTTGTTGTTGTTGTTGACGTTCAGTGTGAAAAGCCAGCAATAATACATAGCGGGACATGTGAAATGTCATATTGGCTATATGCTCACAATTTTCAATGTGACCAGGAAATCACAATTATATGTAGTGAAACCGTGTTTATACATTTTTCTCGGGGGATGCTAAATTAAACGTGCAAGTGATATTAATGCTAAATTGTAAGTTTAGCATTAAGCCTGTCTGCAGTGTACAGCAGTGTGTGAGTGCTGGACTTCCCCCTTCACTACAATCTGCGGCGCACATGCATTCCGACTTCACGGCGCCACACACTGATACTGAGAACAGTGCGGCTGCTACGGTGTTGTGGCCAACTTGGATGCCGTCTCTACTGGGGCTGTCTGCGCTGACGTCTCATGACGTAAATGCCTATCCGCTGGTTGGCCGGTCAACAGCAGCCCCATGTGACGACGTGTGAAGGCTGCTATTGGATACAATGTTCCGCTAAGTTATATCTGAAACAGACTGCCACATGGTCTACTACAACAGTGTCGCTGTGTGTTCTGTAGCTGAGGCCCACAATAATAACTACGATTTTGCATGCAGACAGCAAACCAAGTCACTTACCACACCATACAATGACATGTTTCAAGTCAACTTCTGGGTTTTTATAATGAATAAGTGCGAAAAAAATTCACTTAAAAAAGTCATTCCCTAGGAGAAAGGAACGAGTTTCTCAGGGCCCCCATCATGCCGGGGGCACTGGGCCTGTGCCCCTTGTGCCCCTATGGTAAAGACAGTAGTGACACCACCTGTCTGACGTCACATACGAAGTTGAGGATTATGAGCCGTCGTTGAAACGACAAAAACGAAGAGAAGCGCATGAACCCTTAATATGATCCTGAAGAGCAGGTAGGTGACAACGGCTTCTTGTTTAAGGACTCTAAGGACAGTAATGTTACTGATGAAGCCACGACAGGAACGTCTGACATCAATAATGTTGAGGAAGGGAAGGATTCTCTAGAACTGCCATACAGAGGACCCATGACAAGGTCAAGACCCAGGACATTGCAGCTGGCTCCACAGGGAACATAACAGCAGTCGCTGTTTCTCCAGGAGAGGGAGCAATGCCGTGAGACACCATGTAAACCGACTGCCGGCGTGGCGCAGGGGATAGTGTCACAGACTACGATGCTGAAGGTCGCCGGTTCCATCTCGACCACCGGCAAAAATTTATTTCTTTGTAATTAATAATTCCAGAATGTACCATATCATTCTTATGTTTACTTGTAAATTCTACTTGTTTCTTATGTTAACTATTCTCATGGTTCAACTAAACCTGGTAGATGGCACCAGCCTTGCTACACAATAGGAAATAGAGAAATCAAAATACTACAGTGACATGTTTGAAGAATACTATGGAAATTTGTAAGAAACTGTGAACCATAATATAAACAGAGTAGGAAATAAACACATTACTTCTGCTTTTACCAACCAATGTTATTCGTGACTCCCTTCCAAAAAAATCCCTGGGACAGGATGGTTTACCAATAGAATTTTACAAACAATTCTGGGATCTAATAGGTGACAAGCTAACTCAAAGTGTGAATGAAATACTGGAAGAAAACAATGTACCAACAGAACTTAAAGAGTGTAAAACTATACTGATCCACAAGAATAGAGACTGTAAGAATATTAATAATTTCCAACCAATTTCACTAATACTGTACATAAGAGAATCATTCCATTGCGTGGAAAATTAATCTCCCATCACCAGAATTGTGCACAAAAAAGAACAATAATTAAAAACAGTAGCACAATACCAGGGCAGTATTGCCTTAACATATGCCGGGAACAATATTGTGGTCTCATTTTGTTGATTTTCATATATCTTTTGATCAGGCTGACCAGGAGTACCTTCTGAAAAAAATGACAAGGATGGGGTTAACAAGGGAAACAATTACCATTGTTAAAAATATTGCTATGGGAATGTCTGCCAAAGTTTCTGTAAATGGACAGTTAACCACACAGATATAAATTAAACAAGGCAATCCTCAAGAAAGTCCCCAATCAATGTTGCTATACGTCATATCACTGGAACCACTGTTACGACAATTACAAGATAAACTGACAGGCACTAATGTATAGAGGGAATAATACATGGTTGGCACTTATGCAGGCAATGCTGGGATAATAGTCAGAAACAGAAATGACATTAGCACTACTGATAAAGAAGAAAAAAAGTATTGTGCAGGTTCAGGAGCAAGGACAAATGAAAATAAAAGTAAATTCTTTAATATAAAAGGACAGCAAGACTTCAGACTGGAACGGACACAACATAAGTGGTAAAACATAAGGCCCTTGGAACTGTGTTAACAACCCTCCCCTTACAGGTGATAGTAAAAAAACTAGCATGAGGTAATTCAGAAGATTCAGGGAGCACTACTTGAAAATAGCAATCGAAGTTTAGATCTGTTCCAGTGAGTCGAATGTGTATATTCTTTCAAAAGCATATTACGTTGCTCACATATTTCCCATCCCCAAACTAATTGCAAAGACAATGTTAAAAGATGACATACTTTCTATGTAAAGTCAAACTTTTTAGAGTCGACTCAAATACAGTAACGCTAGACCCCACACATGGAGGGTTGGGGTGAACAGATATAAAAAAAGTGAAGCAATAGCACTCTATTTTACAAAGACAACCACTTTTATTAACAGTACCTCTGAAAGTCTTACAGCAAGATCTTTGAAGCAGTCAAGCCAAACAGTACCAATTCATCGATAAATGTAACAATAATTAGCTTTAAATGAAAAAACATCAATGAACATTATCTCAAAATAAGTTACATAAGCAAGAAACTAAAAAATATATACAAATTTAACTGCAAAGGGTATTTCAGAATGTAGAAAAAAATATTAAGGCAGGAATAAAATAGAATCAACATTTATTGATGGAATGTACAATGGAAAAATATTACCTGCAGTGTGTATGCATCCAAAGTTAAATCTGTGCTGTATTAGACAGTTAACAACATTGTGATGACAAATGAAAGACTACACAGAATAGGACTGAGTGATACAGACCTTTGCCTCAGATGCAACTTAGTGGGAACTGTTTCACAGATTCATGTGAAGAGACCAAGTTTATCTTTGGAAGAGGCTTCGGCAAATGACTGTGCTTCTTACCAGAACCTCTGACAAGTGTGTTATACAAGCAATATTGTATAGATCAGAAAAACATAACTACCCATAATGGAAAACTAATGCCGTTATTTGGCTAGAAGGACAATACAAGAGTTACATCAAAAACTAGGAGGTGACAGTATTATAGAGCTTATGACACACATGGAAAAATGAGTATATCAAAATGTGTAATTGTGAAGAAAACAAGAAGAAATTTGAAAATTCACTTCATATAAATTTTAACAAGACAGGCATAGGCTAGTGGTCCCTCAAATACTAGACACATGGACACCTAAAACGGTTAAGCTGTTCATCATTAACCTGTGAAATAACTGGTCAACAGTCACAATTTTCAGTTGAGGAGGGTAGAATGGGCTCGAAGCACAAGAGATGCTGCAGATATGCCTCACCTCTCCTACTGCGGGACCCAAACCTGTGTCATATTGAAGGGTCAAGAAATAAGAAAACTCTTTATAAAAAAGGAGAGAAAAGAAAACATATGCCAAGAAGATAAAGAGGAAGGAGTGTGTGAGTTCTCTCTCTCTCTCTCTCTCTCTCTCTCTCTCTCTCTCTCTCTCTCTCTCTCTCGTGAAGTGAGAACGAACAGAAGCTATTAACTTACTGTTGTTATTACTGTAACAGAAATATTATATTAATAATTGTAATATTGTTGAATACTGATCAATTAAAGTAGTAATGCCTCTGTAAAAAAAATGTAAAAGAGGCCTTTGGAGGAAAGGTTCATGACTGTGTTTCTGGTCTGTTTAGCTTGTGGATTGTGTGTGGTGGTGTGGGGTAGTGTCTGAGAGTGTGGTAAATGTAAAAGACCCACAGATGACTACCTCACACAATTCCCCCACACCTAAACCTTCGCTAGTTCCTGCCCACACTCCAGCCTCACATAGTCTTCTATTACACCACACGTTCCAGTCTCTCCTATTCCCATCCTCCCTGTCTGTCAGACGGCACCAGCATATTCCCCCAGCCCTACCATGCATTCCTACCCTCCCTTTCTGCTTTCCTCTCCATGCTGCCTTCTCATCTACACCACTAACCCACATACCCTCGCAGCCAACAAATCCTGTTCAGCAGACTTTTTACCTTACCACACCCTCAAAAACTCCCCCATACCATCAAACACAGTCCACAAACTAAACAGGAACACATTCATGAACCTTTCCTCCAAAAGCCTCAGTCCCACAGAAGCATCAGTCCTTTCCAAGGCCTTATCTTTTGCCCCACTCCCAAATTCAACCATGCCAGACTTGCTAAGAATCTTCTCTCCTTCTCCTGGCCCTTAGAATGGAAACACCACTTGCTACCATCCCCACCATTCAGACGCATTCCAGTACCAATATTGAACACTGCTCCGAAATCATTCCCTTTTAACTTTTCAAAATTTCGTAACTTCTAACCCTAGCCTCACCATGATTCCCCAAATTAAGACCAACCTCCTCCCTGCAGAAAAAAATTCAATCCAGCGGCTAAAAACTGATACTGATCTTATTATCCTTCCTGCTAACAAATGCTCTGCCACTGTGGTTTTAAACTGCAAGGTGTGTGGCAGAGGGTACCTAGTACCACTACTAGTTACTTGCTTTCCTGATCCGCTCCCATACATGAAGGGATAAATAAATACTTGTATACATCTGTTTGAGCCCTCATTTCTCTGATCTTATTGTAATAACATTATTAACACTAGAAATTTCAACTCTACACAACAAGTGTTTTGAATCATAGTTCAATGTCAACTGACGTGCTCCGCTGAGTCCAGGTGAGGCCCGATTCACTTAGGCAGCGCTGTCTAATTACTGTAGCGTCGCTATATTACTTTGCGCACATTATGCGCAGCGGTAGTTTTAAATTTACGACGCACTGTCACAACACTTTTCCCCCCTTTGAGAAATTCACTTCACATTGTAGAGGTGTTGTACAGTGTGGAGACATCCATCGGCTCTTGAAGTGTTGCGGCCAGGTCACGTGGTACAACGCAAATGTATGGGCAGAAGTGCCCCGGACAGGGCCCTTTGCAAGGAACACAGACGCGTGACTGAATGATCGTGACATCTCTGACGTATTGGCTGCAGGTGGTGGAGAAATCGGCATGCTCTTTGCTGGAGACATACGTCCCCAGGACTGAATGACGGGTGACAGCTGTAATGCTTCTGGTGCATGCGACTGTGATGCTGGCACATCTCCCCGCACAGTTGTCTCATGTGGTGGAAGCACATCATCTGCAGGATTATGTCGGGTGCTCGGAGTTGTGAGCTGTAAAGGTGGGACCCATAGATGGTGTCTACTGGCTTCTGAAGGAGTATGAATAGTCCTGTGTGGAGACAACGTTGACAATGGCAGGTCAACTGCCCGCAAACGTATCTGGTCAAAATGGCAAACAACCATTCCTTGATCAGTCTGGATGTCACACAACTGACGGCCTCTAAACTTTTTGATGGTTCCTTTGATCCACTTGGCACAAGAGCCATATCCCCATACCCATACAGGGGCACCTACTCGGAACTTGTCAGAAGGGTGAGAAACAGCCCGAGACTGTCGGAAGCGAAGAAGATGTAACAATTTACGTGGCTGATAGCCATGTAAGAGCTCAGAAAGGCTGTGATCACCCATGGGTGTAAATCAATAAGAACTTAGAAAGTGAAGTAAAGCATCTTATGTAGAAAACTCACTGAGGAACTACTTCATCTGACAGTTGAATGTGCGTACAAGACGCTCAACCTCCCCCTTCGACTGTGGATGTAAGGGCGGCACCGTGACATAACAGACGCCGAGGCCAGAACAGAAATCTGCAAAAGCCTGTGAGGAAAACTGAAGACCATTGTCTGACAAATGTAGAGGGTAGCCCTTCAAGGGCGAAAATCTTTGCCAATGCATTTGTGGTTGCCGCAGTGGAAGGGGACGCACAGCAAACCACAAAAGGAAAATTGGAATAAGCATCAATGACAAGAAACCAGTAGGCACCAAGAAAAGGACCAGCAAAATCGGCGTGGACCCATTACCACGGGTCCGCTGGGGCAGGCCACGGGAAAGGGTCAGCTCAGAGGGCTGCCGACTGTTGAGCACATTTGGTACACAGGGCGACCATGTGTGAAATGTCTGCATCAATTCCTGGCCAGTAAACATGTCTGCGAGCCAGATTTTTAGTGCAGGAAACACCCCGATGTCCCTGGTGTAACAACTGAAGAACATGTTGATGCAGAGAAGCAGGAATCACCACCCTTGGAAATGCTCCGTCTTTAGAGAGGAGAACCACCCCATCTCAGTTGTCTCAGCTGCAAGGCGCAATAATTACGATGCGGGTCAGAGGCCTTGCCAGAGGGTCTGTCAGGTCACCCTCGTTGAATGAACCTAATCACCTTGCAGAGAACTAGGATTTCAGCTGTGGCCGAAGCAACATGGCCCCCCGTAATTGAAAAACCATCAACCGCACGACGTTCGTCCTCATCCACGTGGAAACAGAGTAACTCATCGCGGTCAAAATCGGGGTCAGGACCCATAGGCAGCCGCGATAAGGCATCAGCATTTGCGTGCTGGGCCATGGTGCTGTAATGGATCTCATTGTGAAATCAAGACAAATGTAAAGCCCAATGTTGCAAACTGTGTGTAGCTTTATCTGGAAGCGATGCTGAAGGATGAAACAGGAAGACAAGAGGCTTATGGTCAGTAATGAGATGAAACTTGGAACCATAAAAGAAAAGTGAAATTTTTTTAAGGCATACAGTATGGCAAGTGCCTCTTTCTCAGTCTGAGAATAACACCTATGAGCATAGTTGAGTGCCTTCGAAGTGTAAGCAATAGGCCACTCTGATCCATCATAATATCGGTGTACAAGGAGGTCTCCAATACCGTATTGGGACGCGTCCATGGCCAACACCTGTTGCCGCCCCGGGCAAAACGTAACAAGACACGGCACTGACTGAAGTTGATCTTTGAGGCGGACAAAAGTATGTGCATATTCGTCAGTCCAGTGGAAAGGAATGTTCTTATGGAGCAGCTGATCAATGGATGGGCCACGTCAGCCGCAGAAGGAAGGAATTTATGATAGTAGGCAATTTTGCCAAGAAATACCTGAAGGTCTGTAACATTGGACAGCCGTGGGAGCGCTGCGATAGCATCAACATGCTGACTTAAGGGGCGGATCCTGTCATGGGACACTTGAAACCCCAGATACACAACAGAAGACTGAAAAAATTGAAGAGATTACACTTCAACCCCACAGACAGGAGAACTTTAAGAAGCGCGTGAAGATTGGCAAGGTGTTCATCCGTGGAAGCCCTTGTAAATATGATATCATCTTGATAGTTGATGCAACCAGGCACAAAAGCCGTCAGTTGTTCTAAAAAACATTGAAAGATAGCTGGTGTGCTGGCAACCGTTGGTATTGATACAGGCCAAATGGAGTGTTTAAGACGAGAAATTTCCTGAAATCTTTGCCCAAAGGCAGTTGGTGAAATGCCTCTGATAAATCAATTTTGGAGAAGAATTGACAGCCCGCAAGTTTGGCAAACAACTCATCAGGATGAGGAAGCAGATAAGTATCAATGAGACATTGGGCATTGACGGTTTTTTTAAATCGCCACACAACCGCAATTTGCCATTAGGTTTGCAAACCACAACGAGGGGGATGCACATTCACTAGAAGTAACTGGTAGGAGAGCCCCCAAAGACACCAACTTATATAATTCAGCCCTGTCTGGGTCACGTAATGCAACTGGAAGGGGGCGGGCACGGAAAAATTTCAGGCGGGCCACCAGGTGGAGCATTATATGTGCCTCAAATTCGACAGCGCGGCCCAGGCCAGGAAAGAAAATCGAGGAGAATTCAGTACACAATGCATCTAACAGAGTGTAAGGAATATCATCAGATAGCAGATGTACATAGTCTGTAATGGAGAATCCAAAAAGTCGAAAAGCATCATACTCAAACAAGTTTTCTGTTCCTGCATGATCAACAACAATAAAGGTGAGAGAACGAACGAACGACTTGTAAGAAGTGGAGGCCTCAAATTGGTCGATAATCGTAATTTTCAGTTTGTTGCAAGTCCGCAAATTCCGTGTGATAGGAGACAACAGTGGAGAACCAAATTCCAAGTATGTGTGGGAATTTATGAGATTGACAGCATATCCTGTGTCTACCTGCATGCGAATATTTTTGTCAAGTACCTGACTTGCTAGTATCGGAAAGTACACAATTGACAGTCATAACAGAATCGTCATCTTCAACAACAGCAGGAGTCTTGTTAGACCGGCAGACGGAGGCAATGTGACCTTTCTTATGACAGGTGTGACACATGGCCCAGTGTTGAGGACAATCGACCCTCTTGTGCTTGATAAAGCAACATGGACAGGATGGAAGCACCAAACGTACCTGATTTTGCTGCCGTGGCTGCTGCATCTGACACTCCTGCTTCTTTTTAGCATGCGGTTATACCGCTCGTCATCGTTGAGACGTGTGTACAGCGGCAACTTCCCCATCATACGAAACAGACGCATCGTCTGGTGCAGCATCAGACTGCACAACACTGACGTCCATGTATTCGTAAATTTGGGCACCAGTGGCATCAGAAATTTCATACAACTGGGCAATACTCAATACCTCAGATAAAGAGGGATTCAGAAGTGGAGGGGCCCATTGTCTGTCTTCCTTATCCAGAGCCAACCTAAGAATAGCATCTCTAACCATGGAAACGCCATAAGATGGACATCCATAACAAATTGACATTTTCTACTAAGGCCTTGTAATTCCGCGGCCCATGCATGGTATGATTGATGCGGCTGCTTGCCGCACTTGTAAAAGGCAGCAACAACATGGGTGTTTTTGCGATAATATTTGGAGAGTATATCACACATTTCAGTAAAAGATAACGACACTGGATCCCATAGGGGGGCGAGCTTAGATAATAGTTGATACACTTTTGGATAAATCCACGAAAGAAATAGTGATTTGCACAGCTGATCGTCGCCAACGCCGAAAGCCACAAAATGTTGACACAGCCGCTTTTCATAGTCCTCCCATTCTTCCGCAGCTTCCTCGCATGGAGGGAATGGAGGCAGAGAACACGGCGCAACCCGACTGGACAGTGACATTGACGACGTAAGCATCTGTGGTAAGTCACATAACGATGCTACGAGGACAGTCTGTTGCTCAATGAACGTGCACAATAGCTGGTCTAAGGTTTCCATATTCATCAAACCACTGCTGACGACAATGCGTGGAATAGTTGATAACTTGTCACCTCTAAAAGTGTAAAAACTTTATTAACGCTACAAATTTCAACTCTACACAACAAGTGTTTTGAATCATGGTTCAATGTCAACCGACGTGCTCCGCTGAGTCCAGGCGAGCCCCGGTTCACTTAGGCTGTAGCGCCCCTATATTACTTCGCGCACATTATGCGCAGCAGTAGTTTTAAATTTACGACGCACTGTCACAAGACTTATATTGTGGTCTTCATGTGAAATGTAGGTTGGTATGAGCAGAATCATTCTGCAATCCACCTCAAATTTCAACCACATAAATTAATTCAACAGTGTTTCTCGAAAAGAATGTTGCTTTGACTCCAGTGACTCCCATTTGAGTTCCTGAATCATCTCAGTAACACTCCCGCATTGATCAAACCTACCAGTAACAAACCTAGCCGCCTGATGAAATTTCTTTTATCTTCCTTTAAATCCATCTGGTGGGGATCCAATACTCTTGAGCAATACTCAAGATGGGTCACACAAGCATTTTATATGCAGTCACCTTTACAGATGAATCGCACCTTCCTAAAATTCCCCCAGTAAACCAAAAGTCAACATCCGCCTTCCCCACGAGAGTCCTTATACGTTTATCCATTTCATATCACTTTGCAGTGTTATGCCTAGGTATTTAATTGCCATGACTGTCAAGCAGCGCACTACTAATGCTGTATTCGAACATTACAGGATTGTTTTTCCTAGTCGTCTGCATTACCTCACATTTTTCTACATTTAGAGCTAGCTGTCATTCCTAACACCACCTAGAAATTTAGTCCAAGTTACCCTACATCCTACTACAGTAATTCAATGATGACACCTTCCCATCACCACATTATCACCAAATAGCTGCAGATTACAGAGGGTCTTCGCATCTTCAACACCCGCACCCCCACCTTCAACCTATTATCCACAACATCAACTATTTCCTCCACAGACTGTCCACAGTTCTTTTACCACCTGATACCATACTTGTCACAGTTGATGTCACCTCCTTCTACACCAACACCCCCAATGCTCATGCCCTTGCCACTGTAGAACTCTACCTTTCACAACACACAAATGACTCCAAGTCCACAACCTCCTTCCTTATCATGAGCAACTCTACATCCTCACCCACAATTATTTCTTCTTTGAAGGCATCGCCTACAAACATTCACGGTACAGCTATGAGCACCCATTTATGGCACCTTCCTATGGCAATCTGTTCAGGACGATCTACAAGAATTCTTCCTGATTACCTAGAATCTCTATCCCCATATCTGGTTCAGATTCAATGATGACATCTTTTTAATCTGTGTTGAAAGTTCAGATACACTGTCCACTTGCTTCCAAAAACTTAACACCATCTCCAATTTGTTTTACTTGGGCCTACTCAAAACAATAAGCCACCTTCCTCGACACTGACATCCACCTCAAAGATGAGACCATCAGTACCTCCATCCACATCAAACCTACCAACCACCAACAATACCCTTATTTCGACAGCTGCCACCTATTCAGAACCCAGCCACCTATTGTCATCACATCTGCAGTGAAAGCAGTAAGGCTTTCACTGACCATAATTACTCTCCAAACCTTGTCCAGAAACAGATCTCACATGCCATGTCTGTCGAGTCACACACAACCACCCTCAGACTCACCATCCAGGCACAAAAGAACCCAACTCTTGTGATCCAGGACTCTAGCAGTTAAACCATGTTATGCCAGGGTTTCTACTAGCTTTCATCCTGCCACAAAATGAGAAAAACTTTACCCTATATCTTTCACACACTCTTACAGTGGTATTCTGCCACCCACCAACCCCTTACCCCATGCCCCTGCAACAGACCTTGATGCAAAACCTGCCCTATCCACCACCACCACCACCACCACCACCACCTACTCCAGTCCTGTTACATGCATTTCCTATCCCATAAAAGGCAAGGCAAAGCTGTAATGTAATCTACAAATTGAGCTGCAACAACTATGCAGCTCTCTATGTGGGCGTGGCCAGTAACAAGTGCCTGTCCACACGAATGGCAATTGTCAGACTGTAGCCAGGAGAGAGCTGGACCTTCCTGTTGCATACCATGTAACCCTGCATGGTGTGACTCACTTGAATGATTGCTACACAGCCTGTGCTACAAATACCACCTTCTTGTTTCTCCGTCTGACCTGAAACTGCAGCATTTGTCCAGAGAGAGCAGCACAAGCAAACTTTGTGTGGAGCAGAAATCATACTTAACCTTGTTACACTAGTAATTCATTTTTTCCAATTTTGTCAATTGGAACCTTGTCACTCCAATGGGTCAAACTGGTATTCTTTCCTTACTTCTCTTGTAACCTGGATCTGCTGCTTCAGTCTGAGCTGTGAGTGTTTTGTTAAGCAGCATTTTATAATTAAGGTATGTTTTGTCACAGTTAAACAGCCATTCTCCAGTCACTCTTTCACTATCAATTAAATCATGAAACTTTTCTCTAAAGAAGTGAACTGATCCATTATTGGCTGAGAGTTTCTCTCTCTCTCTGCAAATACTGAGTTGTCAAATTCTATACATCTTTTCCAGCAGTCCAGGGAGCCTGTCAATGGTAGCTGCACCTTTTACGGTTACCTAACAGCAACACAAAGAAAGAAAGACAGTAGTGGAAACAATCACCAAACATATGCCTTATGCAGCCTAATGCACTCTCGATAATATATACAGTCAGACCTTTACTGCGATAATGATCGGTTCAAGGCCGAAAGTTGCATTCACTGCATATGACAATGTTTAAACCCACTTGAGTACAGTATGGTGTCTTACACGTCAGGTAACAAGGAATATCAGAAAAGCAAAGGCCGGTAAAGGGAGACTCTACTGTATATGCTGTGGAATATTAGGAAACTGTCTGTCAAATGTGTTACAAATAGAATAAACTAAAAACTGTTGTCTCATGGAATGTTTTTCAAGCATCTCTTGGACTGTGTATAGATAATTTGAAAGCTAAAAACACTAGTATAAGTGAATTCTGTTTCTATATTTCTCAAAAATACAATACATAACATAGATATAATAAACTGTAATGTCATAAAAATTCCACAGTTTCACTACACGAACAACGGGAAAAAAAGTAACAATGAACTTTTCTTTCATCATTTTATTTGGATTGTCAGTGACAAATTTTCTGTAAAGGTATGAAATCTTGCGTAAAATGTGTTCCGAGTCACTAAGTGCTCTCACTCTAAAACAGTGGATAAATAAACTTTCGTAACAGATGCATCGCATGATGCTGCAGTTTTTCATGCATCTCACTGCTTATGACAATTTTTTTTTTTTAACTGTGTGTTGTAGATTATTCTTCCCGCCATAGCGATTGTTGTCAGAAACTCAGTTTTGTTCAAATCAGTCCAGTAATGTAGTAGGAAGTGTGGAACAAATGAACGGAAACACACACACACACACACACACACACAAACAAACAAACAAACAAACATACAGCACAGACATTTATATAATACATTGAGGTGATACATAATGTACACACTAACAAATGATCTGTTTCAAAAATTTAAGTTAGTAATTTTTAATTAGCCACAATTGGGCACTATATTTACCAGGTAAGCTAAATGTAAGCACCCCATAAAAATTGTATTATAAGGCCTATCTGCCTATAAATTAGTAAAATTGTAGCTGATTATTTTTATAATATGCAAACTGAACTGCTTTGTGTACACAAACCAAGCAAATATATATATGTATGTACACTAAATATAAAAAAATAGACGAAGATTACTCACCAGGCGAAGGAGCACAGGTGTAACAGCATCACAAATAAATAAATGAATACACACATACACAAACGCTAGCTTTCACAGCCTAGCTGTTTCATCAGGCAGAAGGGAAGGAGAGGGAAAAGGAAATGATGAGGGTTTTAAGGAAGGGGGTAAGGAGCCATTCCAATCCCGGGACAGGAAAGACTTACCTTGGGGGAAAAAATGGAGGGTAAATAAATGCACACACACCCACACATTCACACAGATACAAATACACCTAGGCAGACATACTGTAGAAAGCAAAGAAGTTAAGAAGTTAGACAGAGATACCACTTGAGGCAGAGGCTCTGTCCAGAGAACTGATGCAAAGATGTTAAGATGGTGGGTAGGAATTCGAATTTAGTGGAGGTTGAGACCAGGTGGGCAACGGGAAGAGAGAATATGCTGAAAGGCTATTTCCCATCTCCGGAGTTCTGAAGGATTGGTGTCAGTGGGAAGTATCCAGATAACCTGGACGGTGTAGCACTGTGCCAAGATGTGCTGGCCGTGCACCAAGGCATGTTTAGCCACAGGGTGATCCTCGTTACCAACAAACACTGTCTGCCTGTGTCCATTCATGCGAATAGACAGTTTGTTGCTGGTCATTCCCACATAGAACGCTTCACAGTGCAGGCATGTCAGCTGGTAGATCAAGTGGGTACTATCGCAAGTGGCTCTGCCTTTGATCGTGTACACCTTCCGGGTTACGGGACTGGAGTGAGTGGTGGTGGAAGGGTGCATAGGGCATGTTTTACAACGGGGGCGGTTACAAGGGTAGGAGCCAGAAGGTAAGGAAGGTGGTTTGGGGACTTCATGGGGGTGGACTAGGAGGTTACGGAGGTTAGGTGAGCGGCGGAAAGACACTCTTGGTGTAGTAGGAAGGATGTCATGAAGGACGGATCTCATTTCGGGGCAGGATTTAAGGAAGTCGTATCCTTGCTGGAGAGCCATATTCAGAGTCCGCTCCAGTCCCGGAAAGTATCCGGTGACAAGAGGGGCACTTCTGGGATTCTTCTGTTGAAGGTTCTGAATTTGGGGGGATGAGGAAGTGGCTCTGGCAATTTGTTTCTCTACCAGATTAGGAGGATAGCTGCGGGATGTGAAAGCTGTTATTAGGTTATTGGTGTACTGGTTCAGAGCTTCAGGACTGGAGCAGACCCGTTTGCCACGAAGACCTGGTAGAGAAACAAATTGCCAGAGCCACTTCCTCATCCCCCCAAATTCAGAACCTTCAACAGAAGAATCCCAGAAGTGCCCCTCTTGTCACCGGATACTTTCCGGGACTGGAGCGGACTCTGAATGTGGCTCTCCAGCAAGGATACGACTTCCTTAAATCCTGCCCCGAAATGAGATCCGTCCTTCATGACATCCTTCCTACTACACCAAGAGTGTCTTTCCGCCACCCACCTAACCTCCGTAACCTCCTAGTCCACCCCTATGAAATCCCCAAACCACCTTCCCTACCTTCTGGCTCCTACCCTTGTAACCGCCCCCGTTGTAAAACATGCCCTATGCACCCTTCCACCACCACTTACTCCAGTCCCGTAACCCGGAAGGTGTACACGATCAAAGGCAGAGCCACTTGCGATAGTACCCACTTGATCTACCAGCTGACATGCCTGCACTGTGAAGCGTTCTATGTGGGAATGACCAGCAACAAACTGTCTATTCGCATGAATGGACACAGGCAGACAGTGTTTGTTGGTAACGAGGATCACCCTGTGGCTAAACATGCCTTGGTGCACGGCCAGCACATCTTGGCACAGTGCTACACCGTCCAGGTTATCTGGATACTTCCCACTGACACCAATCCTTCAGAACTCCGGAGATGGGAAATAGCCTTTCAGCATATTCTCTCTTCCCGTTGCCCACCTGGTCTCAACCTCCACTAAATTCGAATTCCTACCCACCATCTTAACATCTTTGCATCAGTTCTCTGGACAGAGCCTCTGCCTCAAGTGGTATCTCTGTCTAACTTCTTAACTTCTTTGCTTTCTACAGTATGTCTGCCTAGGTGTATTTGTATCTGTGTGAATGTGTGGGTGTGTGTGCATTTATTTACCCTCCATTTTTTCCCCCAAGGTAAGTCTTTCCTGTCCCGGGATTGGAATGGCTCCTTACCCCCTTCCTTAAAACCCTCATCATTTCCTTTTCCCTCTCCTTCCCTTCTGCCTGATGAAGCAGCTAGGCTGCGAAAGCTAGCGTTTGTGTATGTGTGTATTCATTTATTTATTTGTGATGCTGTTACATCTGTGCTCCTTCGCCTGGTGAGTAATCTTCGTCTATTTTTTATATTTAATTTTTCCTGCTAGGAATTTTTCGTCTTAATATATGTATATACACTAACATATAGGAAACTTAATTGTAACTGGGTACATCTATACTTGCAAATATAGAAATTTTACTATATAATATCAACCTGAAGCATAATTCCTATTCACTCTCAAACCAGAACATTAAGTTTTCCCAAACTATCAAAGAGAAAGGCAGTGTAAGTAACTAAATCCCCAAACAATTTACAAACTCATACTCAGAAGCATTTTGATACAGGTGCATTAAATTATGGAACCTAGTTATATAGCTTCATGTTCCAGGGATCATTTGTATGACAAATCTTATGATGTCAAACAATGGAAATTCCAGGACAGATACAATAATATTTTTGAGAAGGATAGGTTGCTAACTCACCACAGAGACCTCCAATGAGCCGCAGAAAGGCACAAATAACAGACAACAACATTATAAGCTTTCGGCCTTGTAGACCTACATCTGTTAGGCACACTGGCTTTGTAGACCTACATCAGTTAGACACACACACACACACACACACACACACACACACACACACACAACCACCATCTTCGGCTGCTGTGGCCGATCTGCGCTACTACCAGCATCCTAGGCGAGAGCAACCAGTGGTGGGGGTGAGAAGGTGGCAAGGAGAGGGGGGATGCACGGCATGGGTGGGGGTATATGCCAGTGATGACTGACGGACAGTGAGGAAGGTTTGGTGGGCGGCGGAATACCACTGTAGTGTGGGGGGAGGGGGGGAGGGATATTTGATAGGATATTTTTCATTTCAGGGCAGGATAAAAGGTAGCCGAAACCCAGGCGGAGAACTTGGTTTAACTGCTCCAGTCCTGGGTGATAATGGTCACAATGGAGGTGCTCCTTTGTGGCCAGATGGTGGATGTGGGGGAGCTGAAGGTTGATTGGACATACAGGGCCTGTGATACCTGTTTCTGGACAAGGTTTGGAGGGTAATTGCAGTCAGTGAAGGCCTCAGTGAGGCGTTTGGCATATTTGGAGAGGGACTGCTTGTCACTGCAGATGCGACGACCACCGGTGGCTAGGCTATATGGAAGAGACGTTTTGGTGTGGAATGGGTGGCAGCTGTAAAAATGGAGATATTGTTGATGGTTGGTAGGTTTGATGTGGACAGAGGTACGGATAAGGCCATTGTTGAGGAACAGGTCAACATGGAGGAAAGTGGCTCGTTGAGTTGAGTAGGGCCAGAGGAAGTGAATGGAAGAGAAGGTGTTGAGCTTTTGAAAGAATGTGGAAAGTGTGTCCTCAGCCTCAGTCTAGATTATGAAGACATCATCAATGAATCTGAACCAGATGAGGGGTTTGGGATTCTGAGTAGTCACGAAGGATTCCTCTAGATGGCCTATGAACAGGTTGGCATAGGAGGGTGCCATAGGGGTGCCCATGGCAGTACCACAAATTTATTTGTAGGTTATGCCTTTAAAGGAGAAGTAATTGCTGGTGAGGATGTAGTTGGTCAAGATAACTAAGAAGGAGGTTGTGGATTTGCAGTCAGTAGGACGTTATGAAAGGTAGGGCAAGGCCATGAGCATTGGGAATGTTGGTGTACAGGGAGGTGGCATCAACTGTGACAAGCATGGTACGAGATTATAAAGGAACAGGAACTGTGAAGAGTCAGTGGAGAAAATGGTTGGTATCTTTTATATAGGAGGGTAGGTTGTGGGTAATAGGTTGAAGCTGTTGGTCCACGAGAGCAGAGAGTCACTCAGTGGGAGCACCATAACCGGACACAATGGGACGTCCAGGGTGGTTGGGTTTGTGAACTTCAGGGAGCATGTAGAAGGTGGGGGTGTAGGGTGTAAGGGGGCTGAGGAGAGAGATTTTGACACTGGGAAGAGGTCTTGGGATTGTCCTACGGATTTGAGGGACTGGAGATCCTGTTGGGTTTTTGGGATGGGAGTCTTGTGGCAGGGTGTGTAGGTGGAAGAATCAATTTGCGGTGACCCTCTGCGACACAGTCCTTGTGGTCTAAAACCACAGTGGTGATGCCTTTGTCAGCAGGTAGGATCAGAACATCAGGATCAGCTTTGAGGTGGCAAATAGTATTTCTTTCTGAGGGTGAGAGATTGGTATTTATTTCAAGGGATTTGTAGAAAGTTGGTGAGGCCAGCTACCAACAAGCCACTTTCGTCAAGGTTGACCTGTTCCTCAAAGATGGTCTTATCAGTACCTCCGTCCACATCAAACCTACCAACCATTAACAATATCTCCATTTTCACAGCTGCCACCCATTTCACACCAAAAAGTCCCTTCCATACAGCCTAGCCACCCGTGGTCGGCGCATCTGCAGTGACAAGCAGTCCCTCTCCAAATATGCCAAACGCCTCACTGAGGCCTTCACTGACCGCAATTACCCTCCAAACCTTGTCCAGAAACAGATCTCAGAGGCCCTGTCTGTCCAGTCATCCTCCAGCTCCCCCACACCCACCATCTGATCACTAAGGAGCACCCCTCTTGTGACCCAGTATCACCCAGGACAGGAGCAATTAAACCAAGTTCTCCACCTGGGTTTCGACTACCTTTCATCCTGCCCTGAAATGAGAAATATCCTACCAAATATCCTCCCTCCCCCCACTACAGTGGTATTCTTATCACTGGAATTTCCAACCCCATAAAAGGCAGGGCAACCTGTGAAAGCAGTCATGTTAACTACAAACTGAGCTGCAACCATTGTATCCGAATGAATGGCTATCGTCATACTGTGGCCACGAGACAGGTAGACCATCCTGTTGCAGAGCATGCACTGCTGCATAGTGTGACTCACTTTAATGACTGCTACACAGCTTGTCAGTGTGCCCTATGGATCCTCCCCCCAAACACCAGCTTTTCTGCATTGCGCAGATGGGAACTCTCCGTACAACATATCTTACACTCCCACAATCTCCCAGGCTTAAACCTTCGCTAATTCCTGCCTCTACCACCCTTCCCTTCCTGTCCCTGCCATTCTCTATCCTTACACTTGTCTCCCATCCAGTCACACATTTCATTCCCTTCCTTCCGTCAGACAGCACTGGCGTATTCCCCCACCTATGCTGCACATCCCCCTCCCCTCTTGCTTCCCTCTCCTTGCCACCTCCTCACCCCCACCACTGGTTGCTCTCGCTTAGGATTCTGGGTAGCATAGATTGGCCACAGTGGCAGTGTGTATGTGTGTGTGTGTGTGTGTGTGTGTGTGTGTGTGTGTGTGTGTGTGTGTCTGTCTAACTGATAAAAGCTTACAAGGCCAAAAGCTATAATGCTGTTGTCTGTTATTTGTGCTTTTCTGCAGTTCATCGGACATCTCTGTGGTGAGTAAGCAACCTATCCTTCTCAAAAATATTATTAAATCTTAACAATGTGGGAGTCATTTTACATTCATGTCATTCAAGCTATATGCCATGTAAGATGGGGGTAGAAACTGCAATGTGAATTTCTTTTGATGTACAATAAACTGGGTGAAAGAAACTGGATTTACAATTTAGTATAGTAGTATCATGCTATAATGTTGAACACTTCTTTTATTACTCAAAATGAACCATCTGATCTGTGAACCCATCAGAATTAAGTATTTTTCTGGTTTTCCCATTTCAAACTGATAGGTTTATGTTGACTAGCATTTCCCACTGATCTGGGTAACTTTTTTCTTAAATGAGTTAAAAAACAGTATTTTACATGGCCAAAAATGCCACCTCTTATTGGATTACTAATGTGTTGTTGTTATTACCTGGAATGAACTCATTACAGATGACCTGAAAAATAAAAACAATACTTCAGATACAAAATTATATAACATTCTGATGTAAAATGACTGGAGGATGAAACTAACTTGTCATTTATTTTGTATTGTCTTTAAGATATCTGGAAAAATGTGAATTAATATGTAATTGTTCTTAATTCTGTACTCAGGTTTCTGCCTAAACACTAACAGCATAAAACAAAACCATGCAATCATCATCATATTTGTCTAAGTGATTTAGAAAATCATTTTTAATGGCCTTAGTCCTCTTCATCATCCAACCTTCACCAAAGACACTACAAGCATCACATAAAGGGACTGCACCACTTCATCCATCATTTCCAGTACTGGTGGCTAGTCTGTTAGTTCTCTGTTTTAACCAATCCATTCATATTTTTAATAATATCAGAATTACCTTACACAATTTATTAATCTATACACTACTCTCAACTGTCTCTTAAGGCACTCATACCATCTCACTGAGGCAGTCTCTGTTCGATTTTATTTTACGTACAGTTTCCTATTGTCTCCCACCTTGTTAGGTAGTTTCACGGCATCTTCTCTTGTGTATTGTCCAATGGTTCTCATAATTTTCATTTCTATAGCTTTTTATTTATTTACAACTTTCATACTCTGATTTGAATTACATTGTGATAGACATTTCAATAAATCAAGTGGTAGGGTGCCAGTTACCATCCAACCTTTCATTCTTTTACGATTGTTATGTGCATGTTGTGCTGCTTGCCTTGCAGGTACATACAGCACTTTGTTTTGTCTCACCACATGCCTGCAACACTGTACCCACCACTGCAATCTGTCAAAGTAATTTTAATCAGAGTACAATTTTATTCATGAATAATATTTTGTCAGTCTGTATGTGTTTTATAGTGTTGGCTCTAGTTATATTGTGTTTTGTTGTTTCAAAAGGAATTATCTCCCTTGGTTATAGAAACCATGATGTGCATTGCCTCCAATATTCCTACTCTATTTCACTTATGCTAGTTTCAGACAGCATGCTATTTATGTATTTAAATCCACTTCAGATCAGTTATGATAGTAAAAATATATTAATATTGCAGACCCTTATGACACTTTATATAATGTAATCCATATTTAGAGCGTGGCAGCCGGAGATGTTGGTTATGAGAGTGTGAAGCAAGCTTTTGTGAATGCTCTTTTTTTTTCAGAAGGCCAATGGCCATTAACTTAAGTTTTGTGCATGTGAATGTCACAACTAATTGTGTGTCTTTCCAGCATGTTATTATACTGTTGAAATCCATAAATTCTGATTTAGATGAGCACTTACTATAACATTGTTGTATACAACACAATATGTCATTTCATTGCAAAATATTCTTTTTAATTTTTCCATCATATGTGTTAAGTGAAAATCATTTAACATGTAGGTGTATATGCTCACAGGAATTTAAACAACCTATAACTATTTGTACCAAAAGCAGATGGCAGACAGAGCCATTGGAAGAATTCTAAGGGAATGAAACATGCCTGTGAAGGAGTATCACTCACATTTAATTCATAGGTTTTCAATGACAACACATATATTCCAAAAAGAATCAAGCGAAATAAAAATCCATCAAATGTTACTTCAAAAAAAATACTAACAAGAAAATGACATTGCAGTTGAAGTATGTAAACTTACTTCAGCCATTTTTCTCATTGTAAAAACTGTAATAAGAGCAAATGCTTTGATGATTTACTTTCATATTTCTTTGTTGGTGCTGTCAATGATCTCCATTCACAGTTGGTGAGCATAGTAATTCTGTGACCAATTATGCAAAGGGTAACCCAATAAGTACACTACACTGTAATACAAAATCTACACTTCTGTTTTACACATGCCAATATTTAAATGGTTTAATAATGAAAGTAAGTACTTTTTAAGCAGCAGAGGATGGAGGTAAACAATGTTAACTTTAACCTATGCAAGAATAGAAATTACACAATAAATTTTACGTCTAGTTTAACTTACACTTTATTAAGATGTCAAGGTACATTCAGGGTGTAATGTCAACAACAACTCACTGTAAAAACAATTACTGATCTGCAGTCAGGCAAGTAATAGACAATCACATTAACACAGCTTAAAATTTTTGGCCATGGCCTTCATCAGAAAAAGAGACACATCCATTCACACAATCACTCAGGCATAATTCAAACACAAAAGACCACCATCTCTGGCTGTTCCAGGGCAAGCATCTTAAGAGCGAGCAATGAGGGAAGTGGAGGGGGAAGGATTCTGGGAAAGGGTGGGGATGGAATGTTTTGTATTGTGTAAAGGTTCTGATAGGTAGGAATGCAGTAAAGGGAAGTGGCTGGGAGAGTTAAAAAGGAGAGGTGTAGAGGTGTGAGTAAGGAGTTGGTGGAAAACTGTAAAACAATTTAAAAATTAAGGAGACATTGAAATATTAAAGAAAAATAATAAAATGCAAAAAAAGGAGTGACACACAGTTGGAAGAAAGAGATGAATTGGAGAACATGAGGGTGGTAGGAACTGTTATGCATGAGTTGTAGGTATGATTAGTTATCTCAGGTCGAGACCAGGATGGTTACAGGACCATATAATGTGTTGTATGAACAGTTGCCATCTCTGGAGTTCCAAAGAGCTGTTAGTGGAGAGGAGGATCCCAGGGTGGTCCACCTTGCTTTTTGCCACAGTTTGGCAGTGGTCATTCATTGTGATGGACAGCAGGTTTGTTGTCATACCAATGTAAAAGCAGGTCAATGATTGCAGCAGAGTTGGTAAATCACATGGCCTCTGATGGGGTAGGACAAACCTATGATAGGACTGCAATAAAAATTGCTGGGTGGGTGGATTGGGCAGGTCTTGCATCAGGGTCTTTCACAGGGAAATGATCCCTGTGGTAAAGAGCTGGGCCTGGGAGGCACATAGCGATTGACTAGGATGTTGTGGAGATTGGGTGGATGACAGAACACTACTTAGGTGGGGTCGGAAGGATCTTGGGAAGAATATCTCTCATTTCAGGGCATCATAATAGATAATGCCCTGATGAAAGATGTGATTTAATGATGTGGTACCGGGTGACAAAAAGGACACATGAGAGAGGATGAGTTGAGGTTGTGAAGGAATAGGACAGGATTTCCTAGCTCTTGAGTCCTAATCATGAAAAATAACATCAATGAACCTGAACCAGACAGGGGTTCAGGTTAAAATTGTATACTTTTCCTTCAAAGCAAAAATAATTGATAGTTAGGATATAACTGGTAAGGGTTACAAGGAATAAGGTATTGGGTTTGGAGTATGAAGGAAACTACAAAAGTTAGTGCTCAAGTGCAGCAAGACGATGGGCATGTGGGATATTGATTTACATGGAAGTGACATCAGCAATGATGAGTAAAGAACCAGGAGGTAAAGAGATGGGTATAATGCAGAGTCAGTGAAGGAAGTGGTTGATATCTTGGATGTGGGAGACTAGATTCCGAACAATTGGTTGGAGATGCTGATCAATGAGGGCCATTTATGGGTTTTTGGGAGCATGTAGAAGGTAGGTGTATGTTTGTGGGCGGAGGGTGGGTGTTGTTGGGATGGTGAGGGACATACGATTTGGGGAAGAGGTTCTGAATGGGCAATAGGATTTTAACAGTGATTGTAGGTTTTGTTGCACTTTTTGGATGTACTCGTCCTGGCACAACTTTTAGGTGTAAGAATCAGACAATTGTCCGATGGTGGCTTCTGCCACAGTCTCTACAGGGAAGATGTTACATTGGGATCTGTTTTGAGATTGTGTAAAGCTGTCCTTCCTTCTGCTGAAAGGTCATATTCTTAGGAAGGGACTTGGGAAGGATGGTGATGCCAAGTTGAAGATGAGGAATTCCTTGGAAGGTCACCTGGAGGTGGTTAGGTGTGAGAGAGAGGAAAGGTTACAGCTGGATTGTGGCTTTGGTTGGAAGCATTGGTGACAAAGCAGAGTTTTCACTGTGGGAAGCATAAAAAGGAGCTGAGGTCTTTGACAAGTCCAACATGGTTAAATTTAGGTAAGGGGCTGAAGGTGAGACTTTCAGATAGGACCGAAACTTCTATAGGGGGTTGAGGTTTTTAGCAGAACAGTTAACAACAGTGTTTATGGAGTGTTGGTGGGGAGTTTTGGGGGATGTGGCAGGTGGAAATGATCAGCAAGGCAAGGTCTGGGTGCTATGAGGGCTTCACAAGGAGGAAAAGGGTTGGCTATTGGTGCACAAAGTGACATTAAGTCCAGGATATCAGCAGGCTGGATTCCCAGCATTATTAAAATATCAACAGTCCTATGCTCTAATTCTATTAATTATTTTCCAAATCACCCTTCTTGTAATTTTTCCATTTTGTATATAAAATGAGCTAAAGTCTCGCTCAGCAGCATGAGAAGTGTCTCGGTGCGTCCGTAGCAGCGTTAGGTTGGCAACATATGATCTGTACGAAACAGTACTGAAGTGCGTTTTAACCTTCCTTTTACGAGGCCAATTACTTTTACTGACTGGACAGGAGTACATCGAAAAATAATATTATTTTTTACGAAAATGTCATGATTTTCAAGGTTGTGGTTAGGCAGGAATCTAAGAGTACAGTTTAAATTGTTGTGAGTGTTATAAGTTTTACGAATAGGTCACAATATTAAAGGATGTGGTTATGTAGGAATTGAAGAGTACAAATTAAATTGTTGATTTCGTTCTACCAAATTATGAGATTTAAAAAAACATTTTAGAGATAGTTGTTACGTAAATTGAAATGTGTATGCCTAAGTGTTACATCTGAACAGAAAGACATTGCATGTGGAGAAGCTTAGAATTATAGTGTGCAGTGTTCTACATTCCAATGCTGTGATTCGAAAATCAAATCAGAGAAATGTGATATTAATACATTCATTTTCACATCTTGTAAGGATTGTGTGCCACCATTCATCCCAGTATCCACAGCGACTGTTGCCAACACTAGCGCACTAAGTCACGTAAGTACATTAAGCCATGTCGCTGGTCGAGACTTTTACCTATAAAATGGCTATTTCAAATTGTGAATGGTCAGGCTAATCAGTCTTGCATAATTCTTTTGTCATCTGATGGCTACAGAATTGCCACTCTAATTTAGCAATTTACTTCCCTCTTAACAAACATTCATGCCTAATTAAATATTCAGAAACTTCCCTGCAAATACTTCAATTCTATACTGTTAAAATTTTGTCATTGAATTCACTACCGTCTAGTCTAAAATAAAAAGTGCTCTCCAGAAACACTCTCCTACCTGAGAAGCTGCTTTTTTTTGTATAACACACCACCGACCTATCAAGAGCAGTCCTACATTTTCCAGCCAATAATGAAGGTCCAGAAATCTGCAGCCGAGACAATCACAAAAGCAACAGAGCCTTTCCCCGAGATCCTCCACTTAGCTACAAATAAAAGGAACCTGATCACCTATGAATATGAACAGCACAAAAACTGTGAGTTCTGCTTGCAGCATGGCCCAATTGTTTGGACAAATTCCCCTTTCAGATGATATGAACTGATGGTAGAGTTCAAGTGAGACAAACACCCCGTGAAGCCATGAGCCAAGTTGTTAACAAGGCACTGAACAACCAGGTGGGTACTCCATAATGGTGTGTTTTTACATGGAACTGACTGGACTGAGTGTTCTGGTCCAGCTGAACTAATCATTGATTGTAAATGGTTATGTTCAGCTACCTGAAGTCGTTCATGGACTTCACATTCCCAAAGAACAATGGAATTTTTATGGATGACCAGAGGCACAATAATTTATTCTTCTGCGAGTTGGTGGTTCATATTCCTGTTATCTACACCCTGTAGATGACAATGAAACATGTCACAGCTACTCACAAATTGTGAACAAACAGAAAAAACGTATCTTCACTTCAGAGACATGCAAATTGAAATACATGAGGATAAGTACAAACTCAACATAAATTTAAAAAATAAAAATAAAATAAATAAATGTGAGCCACAAACATGCACATACAAAAGACAGTTGCATTCACACAACTTGAATTTTCAGCCTTCATCAGAAAAAGAGCATACTTACAATCACCCAACCTTCAGGCAGAACTCATATACACACATGACTGTCATCTCTGGCCACTACAGTACAACTCTCTTAGTAACAGTGAATGAAGAGAGAAGGGAAGTACAGGGAAGGGCAAATGCAGGAAGAGATGGCAACCACAGTGTGTTAAAGCCCTGTAAGATGCAGCTTGTAATGCAATAAATAGAGGGAACAGGGGAGTGAAAATCTGAGGTGCAGAGGAGGAGGTGGTTGGAGGCAATATACAAGGAATATTCAAATGAGAAGGTATGAAACATCCCAACAACCAAAGTGGTTGAAATTTGAATATGCCACTTTGGGATAATGTAGTGCGACATCTAGGGACACAAAGCATGTCAACTCCCCCTTAAAAAAATTAGATTGTGCCCTCAGCAAGCGAAGTGATGCTCACCGTCTTTTTCGAAGTTCGAGGTCCGATACTCAGCAAATTCCTCGAACAGAGAAAAACCATTAATTGTGACGTAGTGTGAAACACTCATTAGCCTATGCAAGTCCATCAAGAGCAAACAGCCTGTGCTGCTCAGGGAGGGAGTGATTCTTCTCCATGATAATGCACATCTTCATGTCTCCAGGATTACACAAAGTTCAAGTTGAAGTGAGAGCAACTTGAGCATCCACCCTACAGCCCGAACATGTCGCCCTGTGACTTCCATCTGTTTGGTCCACCAAAAAAAAACATCTCAAAGGGAAGCACTTCAACTCTGATAAACTGAAGGGCACAGTAGAGGACTGGCTCTTGTCACAGCCACAGGAATTCTGGGAAAAGGGAATCCTTCAGCTCATTAAACAGTCGGATATTTATACTCAGGTATTTGGTGATAACTTTTGTATAGATTTCAATTATGATGATTCCGTGTGTTATTTTTGGCCCTCAGACTCCAACTGGGATTGTATTCGCCCTGTCTGGAATTATCAATGATAATGAAAACACAACACTCAGCTCCCGAGTGGAGAAAATCCCCAGCCCGACCAGGAATCAAACCTGGGCCCCATACTTGGCAACCCACCACACTGTCCACTGGACTACAGGGGTTTCAATTATACACGGTGTCATTTCGTATCTTTACACTTGAACACCCCTTGTACACATATTGTGGCATCAACTAGGCCAACCATATGCCACTCCCAATTCCAACCCCTTACCACAGACATGCTTAACAGCCCCCCCCCCCCCAAACAATACTTCCAACCATTCAGGTCTTGATTCCTACTGTGTTCCACCTATTTTTGTATTAGTTTCTAATCACTCTATCTCCCCCCCCCCTCTCTCTCTCTCTCAATGTGGATTTTCTTCCAGGCAGTGCAGAACATTCTATCCCAACCCTTGCCCTGCAACCTTCCCCCAACCCACCCTTCCTCTCTCCTCCACACTCTTCCCCTACCCAGCTCATTCAATTTTAAGACATGTTGGTTGGTTTGTTGTTTAAGGGACCAAACTACACTGGTCATCAACCTATTTTTCCACCTACAGGGCAAGCATTAAAAAAATCAGTCCCTACTAAAAATACAATAACACATTAAAATGAAAACTTAACATGGCAAAATTAAAAACAATAGCTCTAATGAAAGAAAGATATAAAACAAAATAGCAAAGGGTATTGACTGGCTTATCACAGCAAAAAAAAAAAAAAAAAAAAAAAAAAAAAAAAAAAAAAGAGAGATGATCCAACCATTCTGTAACATGTTAAAGTCTCTTGCCTTAAAGTATTAGGCAAGAGAAACACAGGTAAAGGACATACACTAAACCTTAAACAGAATTATAAAAACGACTTCCATGAATAAAATTTAAAACTTTATCAGCTGTTAATGCATGGTCAGCAAGCACCACAGGCAACATGTCAGGAATATTAAAATTCCACCTCAGGACTGATAGTTCAGGATAGTATGACAAGATGTGGGATGGTCCACCATGTCCAACATTTTTAGGTATGAAGGTGTTGATGACCCATACACCATGTCTGATGGAACTGAGATACCAACAGCCGTATGTATAATGAAGTATTTATTCTAACATTGCTGTTGGTATCTCAGTTCCATCAGACTCTTGACCAGCCGCTGTCCCATTTCCACCACCAATGATGGATTCAATAAGACTTAACATACACCATGTAGCCATAATCAAGTTGGGATCGTACAAAGGATCTATAAAAGTAGAGCAAACGAGTCTTGTCAGTTTCCCATAAAGTGTGACTAAGACACATTAAAATACTTAGTGCTTTGAGGCACCATCTCTTCAAGCCTTTAAGATACAGCAACTAGGTAAGTTTACATTCATATGTGAGACTCAGAAAACACAAAGTGTCTTTAAAATTCAGGAGAGTGTCCCTCATCCACAGTTCAGGTAAATTAAAACAGAATATGAAAAGTTAAAAAGAACATGCACATACTTTTTCGGTTGAAAATTTAGAACTGGTCTTCTGTGCCCATTCGTCCAGCTGTCTGAGAGTTAGCTGCAACTGACAAGTTGTCGTTGCAAGGCTAGAAGAAGAACAAAAGAGAGAAAAATCATCAACAAATAATGAACACTGGACAGAACTTTTCACAACAGAAGTAATACTGTTAATTGCTATGGCAAACAAAGTCACACTTAAAACACTACCTTGAGGGACACAATTTTCCTGCTCAAAGTGCCAGGGAGCATGTCATCAACTAGATACTTAAAATAACATGGAGAAAGGTAAGACCAGATAAAGACAGGTACACAACCATGAAATTGCCATTAATGAAGCTGCCCGAGTACAAGATGCCTCCGAGTAGTATCGTAGGCCTTCTCAATATAAAAAAAGGACACACCCATAAGATGATGATGGTGCAGGAAAGCCTGTTTTATAGTCAACTGCAGGAAGGCCAGGTTATCAGAGGAGGAACGATATCTCCAGAACCCACACTGGAAGCACCTAAGGAGCTGCCTGGATTCTAACATCAAGACAAAGTGGCGGCTGACCATCCACTCTAAAGTCTTTCCCACACAACTAGTGAGAGCACCACTACGGTAACTATTTGGGCTTGTGTGACCTTTGCCGGGTTTTAAAAGGGGGATTAAAATTATCTCTCTCCACGAGTCAGGAAAATGAGCTGACAACCAAATGACATAAAGGTTGAGGAGGATTTCTTTATTTCGCTGTGTTAGGTGCCGCAGTATACTGCAGTGGATTCTGTTATTACCAGGGGATGTGTCGCGAGCCACAGACAATACAGGATCCAACTTCCACAGTGTGAAAGGGCAATTTCCCCTCTCAGCACCTACTCTGTGGTGCTGGAATTCTGGATCCTGACTGGCAGTGGCAGAAACATTGGCAGAATATATAACCAATGGGTTTCAGAAATTACTGCAACCAGTCACCTTTTGTTTCTTCTTAATGAAGATTTATTTAGACCATTACCGGTTTCAAGCTGCCTAGCAGCTCATCTTCAGATGGTATACAATTATTACAAGTTACATCTGAATAGTTATGCAGTTTACATTTAGTTTGTCCATATTTGGTCCGCCTATTGATAGGATTTCACAACACTTCCTTTCCATCAACACGCCACATGTGAAATCCTATCAATAATCGGACCAAATATGGACAAACTAAATGTAAAGTGCATAACTATTCAAATGTAACTTGTAATAATTGTATACCATCTGAAGATGAGCTTCTAGGCAGCTTGAAACCGGTAATGGTCTAAATAAATCTTCATTAAGAAGAAACAAAAGGCGACTGGTTGCAGTAATTTCTGAAACCTATTTCAATAAACAGTCGCAGGTTCCTACACAATGGATAAAAGTTTCATATAACCAATGTCTCGCAGGCCGGTTTGGAGAGTGCCATTTCCCATTACAGTAGCTGCTAGACACCTCCCTCTGTCCCCAGAAATCCTCCTGATGGTCTCCATACTGTGGAAATTTTAGTGGAACTGTCAACGGTACAAAGGAACTGCTGCCAATATCTCTTTCGACACTCTCTTATAATTTGGCAACATTTTGTCCTCACCCCCCAAAAGGCCACAAGGTTGCCTGCAATTGGCCGGCTCTTAAACCTACACAGAGCTGCACACCTGGCCGTAATTGCAGAGTGACTCTCAGCATTCCCCGAGGGACAGGCTACCATTTTGGCTGTCCTGACGCCAGTAGCATAAGTGCTTCAGAAGCACTGTGGTTCAATTGAGTGATGCAATCCTCCCACTCCTGGGCAGTGTCACGAGGATTCAGCTCAGCTATTTGGCTGAACAGTGTCCAGTCAGCTTTACCCATCGAGGTGCATGGCATTCGGGCTCTGCTCTGTCTGGCAGGTAAATCCAGATGGGAAAGTGATCACTTTCCATGCAAGTCATCTATCACTTCCCATGTTCCCATGAGTAGTGTGAGAGATCTATGGCAGAGAACGACCCTGTTTCAGTACAAAAGCGTGTGGGCTGTCCTGTATTTAATTAATGTGTGTTCGATCACAAGAGAAGCCTCTCAGTTGCTCGACCTCTGGAGCAGCTACTGGCAGAGCCCCAAAGCATGTTGTATGCATTAAAGTCACCACAGAGGATAAATGGGTGGGGGAGCTGTGTAAGGTGGTCTTCGAGGGCCTCTACATCAAACGTGTCATGAGGGGGCAGATAGTGGGAGCACACTGTCAAACGGTGGAGCACATATACAGATACTGCAACAGCTTGTAATTGTGTGGTGAGAGAGAAGATCTCAGAGTGATAAGCCGCATTAGTAAAAATACCCACTCCATCTCTAGCTCTCTCTCCGCTGAGGTCGTCATCCTTGTGGAGAACATAAGCACATAACTCATGGTTATCAGTAGATTTAGAATTTGTCTCTTGAAGGTATATACAGATTGGTCTATCCCGAGTCAGTAAACATAGTTCCTCCACATGTGTCCTGTAACCCTGCAAGTTCCACTGCAGTATTGGAGCCATCTATCACAGAGGTTGGATCTTTACCCTCTCTTTCTTCTTAGGAGACACTGAACATGGTGGAGGTTCACTATTGGGGCGAGATGTTGGCCCCAGTGTGAGGTTAGTCTGGGGGCAAGATCAACGTCCAACTCAATGAGTAGAGTCAGAATAAGCATCTGATACAACAACAGCTACTGAAAGCTTACTTTCCAGGGTGGTGGGATTTATTTATTTATTTATTTTTCCTGTTTTCCTTGCGTTATGTGGCTTGGCAGTTGCAGCAGTAGAAGTAGTAATGGCCACTGTAGGTTTTTGGGCAGCCTCTACTACAGAAGGAATCAGGGGTTCCACGATAGTGGTATCTGTGGCTTTGTCTCAGGTCAGTGGAGTTACAAGCCCTGAAGCTACTGCTGCCAGGCAGGTACACTGCAAACTGCAGCTGTTAGCGCTAACACTAACAACCTCCGTCTGAGTAGAGACGTCAACTTTAGCATATCGTTTTTGGAGGACTTATGAGAAAGAGGCTGCAAATACTGGTGGTTGCATAGCCTTTAAGATGTTTTTCAGCTTCAGCATATGAGATGTGCTTAGACGTCTTGATTTTCTGGACCTTTATCTTCTCCTCAAAGTACACATTACATTTCCTAATCCAGACAGGGTGGTCCCCAGAGCAGTTTACACACTCGGCAGGTGGTGTACATTCACTTCCTTCATAGGCAGTCTTACCACATTTGCCACAACTGTGTCACCCTCACAACTCAAAGTGATATGCCCAAAGTGCTGGCATTCAAAGCAGCACATTGGGTTCGGGAAATATGGTCTGACTTTCAGACGCAGGCAGCCTGCCTTGACATGATCTGGAAGCTCCGAACTATTAAAGATGAGGATAAAGGAGACAGATTTGACCAACTCCCCATCCACAGTTTATGTGCTCTGTTACTATAAACTGCACTTTTTTGTTTCAGTGAACCCAGAGGACTGGTTACCCAAGACTTCTTATGTAATTGGATAGATCCATCTCGTTCCCATGAGCAGCTGTAGCTGTGGAACTAAATGTCCACCTCGACAGAGCTCTGCATTCCTAAGTAAGCCTAATACATCTGAGGGATGACAGTATCACCAGAGGTTGTTCGCTAGTGCCTGTTCCACCTCAACAGCCATGCATTCCATCAGCACATACCACACCTTGGGACAGATTTATTTATTTATTTTCTAATAAATGTATTTTCTTCCTCATGAGCTGGGCGATCAAGTCAAGATCCCAATTCCCTAGTACACACTGCCACGCCACACGGTGGTTGCTGAAGCATGCCCAGAGATTATGGTGTCAGAGGACTGGTGGCACTAACCAGCCCTCAGCTCACGTACCCCGGGTTCGCTAAACCCATACTCAACAAATTAATGCTGAGCCCCCTGAGGGGGAAGCAGCAATTGAAATTGGCCATGTATTGCTCGAGGTTTTCCTGGTGGATTTCTTGTAAATATGGTTCTTGGGTCATATGTTGGATATTATTGTGTTAACTACAATATATTTCATGGGCACAACTGGTCGACATCTTTAGTGCAATGGACACACTGCTGGACCATGACAGATGCATTCCTATTTATAGCATAGTAGGAAGGGAACATGTAGGCTGAGCATTCTAACATTATGATGACCACCGAGGGAACGCCTGGTTGTGCTAATGAAGAGGCTTCGGCAGCAACATAGTAAGTGTTTCTTTTTTATAACTGACCAAAGTGAAATTGGACATAAGCCACTGTGAAAACACCCAGTATATAGGCATGCAGCATCCAACAGAGAGCGCTGGGACAACCATCAGCAGCACACAGTATACTGGCCAATTTTGCGCATGTTGAGATATTTTGTTCACAGTCTGACAGGTGGTACAGTTGCCTCTTCCTTACCAATGGAGTACTCAACACTACTGACCACTGACTTTAGTGTTTTCATGTTTGTGCATTCCGTTATTAGAATTATGTAAATATCCCAGCAATGTGTCCATTGCACCTGAAGATGTCAGCCATTTCCGCCAAAGAAATATCATGCAGTTACCACAAGATGACATATGGCTCTAGAACCATATTTACAAGAAATCTAGCATGTTGCTCCACAGGGTGGTCTATCTTACTTTGGTCACAGTTTGGTTGTGGCCATTCATTCCGATGGATAGCTACTTGGTAGAGATATGAATATAAAAATCTGTACAATGGTTGCAGTCAGGATGGTAAATCATGTGAGTGCTTCACAGCCTTTGAAGGGAGTAGGATAATCCCAGGATAGGAATGAAATAGGGTGTAGGACGGCTGCACTGGGCAGGTCTTACAAAGGGGTCTCCCGCAGGGATATGATCACTGATGTAGGGGTGCTGTGGGTGGGAGTGGCATAGGGTTTGTCTAGGACAGTTTGAAGGTTGGATGGGCAATGGAATGCTGCTTGCAGGGGTTATGAATGATAATTACAAGGCATGATGATATAAAATCAAAGTCTTGACAAAGGATTTGGTTTAGTTGTGCCAATACAGGGTGGTGTTGATAGACAAATGGGTGCTTTTTTCTAGCTTGTTATGCCCATGGTTCAGAATCCATGTTAAGCTGTAGGTCCTCCTGTAACTGGATTGGTAAGTCAGTTCAAACATCAGAGGAAGGCAACAGCATACCACCTTCAAACAGTACTTTGCCTTTCAAAGCCCTGTGGCATTCAAACCACTCTTTGTATTGTTGACTGCTTTACCTTATCTTACTGTGTGTGCATGGAGCATTGGGGTAACGTGGAGATATGAAACATAAAATTTGTTTACAGACCAGTCTGGGTGATAGTACCTGTCAATGAAGGTCTTCTTGGGACCTGCATATTGTGCAAGGGAGTTCTTGTCACCACACATATGCCATCCACAAGTGGCCAGCCTTAATGGGAGGAATTATTATTATTTTGAGTGTGTGTTTGTAAAAACCATGAAATAGAAGAAAAAGTAAATAAAATTCAATGGTGACAAAGTCGCATTTCATCACATTTGCTTGCTAAAATCACAAAAAGACCTGCCAGACATTCTCAAACTATGTAAAACATGGAAGAAATTTAGATCACTGTAAAAACTGATGGTGTGTGAATTCATAAGGTGAAATAATTTTATAATCATGACATTATAATTACCAAGGATAAGAAATGCTTAACGGAAGTAAGGAGCAGGACTGCAAATAGGCATTTGTAACCTTTTAATGGGTGAACATCTAAATACAATTATTCACACTTACAAAGGGCCATCCACGCTGTTATTCTGAAGTTGTGTTAGTAATTCCTGTCAGCTGATTTAGATAACAGTTCCAAATACAGCATTTTAACATAAAATGCCTTGCCACAATTTTCACAATTATTGGCTTCACCGATTCAAAAACAAACTGTTGCCTTCCAACATAACCTCGATCTGGGCCTACGCTACTCTCAGTCTGTCACCACAACCAATTTTTCATAATTTTTACAAGGGGTGTTTGAAAAGTGCATGCAAAGTCCAAGAGATGGCACCACTGGAGCGTATCGAGGTCATGTTTAGTTAGTAGCATCTTTGGAAAGAACGCACACCAAGTTTCAGCCTATTGGTCTATTTCTTTGTTTTTTGCATTCATGTGAATCAAGGAAGTCGAGTGATTGTCCAAGAATGGACGAAAAAGAATTTCATGTGGTGATTAAAATTGCTTTATGAAAGGAAAAATGCCTCAGGAGACTAAAGAGATGCTTGATGAACATTATGGTGACTCTGCACATTCAATTAGAACATTTTATAAGTGGTTTCACAATTTTCAGAGGGTCCATGCGAGCACAAGTGACGGTGAACATTCAGGATGCCCTGTGGAGGTTATGACTCCAGAAATCATTGATAAAATCCGTGATATGGTGATAGAAGAGTGAAGGTGCATGAGACTGCTAGTGCTGTTGGCATCTCAAATCAACGGACACATAATATTTTGCATGAACATTTGTACATGAGAAAGCGATCCGCAAGATGGATGCTGGGACTGCTCAAGCTTGACCAAAAACGGAATCATGTGAAGTGTTGCAAGGAAGGTTTTCAACTATTCAGGAAGAACCTGCAAGACTTTTAAGTGTCATTTTGTTACTGTGGATGAAACATAGATACATTACTATACTTTTGAGACCAAAGAACAGTCTAAACAATGGGTTAACAAAGAAGAATCTTCAACAAAAAAGACGAAGACCTGACCTTTGGTCGGAAAGGTTATGGCGACAGTCTTTTGGGATGGATTCACAAGGGATAATCGTCATGTACTATCTGGAACAGGGTAAAACTATTACAGGTTCATCGCTATTGGACCGTTTGAAAACCGAGCTGCAAGAAAAACGCCGGTGATTGGCCAGCAAAAAAGTCCTTTTCCATTACGACAATGCACCAGCACACACCTCAGCAGTTGTGGTCACAAAATGATTGGAAATAGGATGCCAACTCATTTCACATCCCCCCTACTCTCCAGACTTGGCTCCCTCAGACTACTATTTGTTCCACAATTTGAAGAAATGGCTGGTGGGACAAAGATTTCATTCAAACAAGGAGGTAATTGCAGAAACTAATAGCTATGTTGCAGGTTTGGTCAATTCCAATTATTCGGAAGGGATCAACAAATCAGAACAGAGTTGGACGAAGTGTGTAAGTCTAAAAGGAGACTATGTCGAAAAATAAAATGGTTTTCCCCAAACATGTTAGTGGTTTTTATTTTTGGACGGACTTTTCCAAAATCTCGCGTATTATCTGGCTGGCAACTGACTGCCATACTAGCAGAGGCACTGCCACAATTTGTGCTGTGAACAAGAGCAGCATTGTGGATGGCCCATAATTAAGTTTACTTCAAATGCCAGAATATCCTTCACAAAATCATTTGTATACAATACTCTGTTCTATGGCTGTGAAAGTTGAATGCTGGGTAAATTGCAAATGAATCATCGTGCTGGTGCTGAAATGTGGGTATGGTGCAAAATGGCAAGAAATAACTGGACAGAAAGAAAAACGTGGCAGTCTTAATGGATCTCGCCTACGAGACTTAAAATTTATTGGTTAAATTTTACTTCCCAAAGTGGTGATTATGTTGGCAAAGGATGGTGAATGCCGGCAATCACATAAAGTTGTGTGGCAATGCAAACGTTTTGTCATGAAATTTTCACTGTATTAGGACAACAGTTAGTTTTACTGACCTGACAAGGGTAGATACAAGAACCTTTCAACCACAAAGAAGGAACAGCATTATTTACTTACTTCATGATATGTATGAAATCAAGTCATTCTACGTGGTTTGGATATTTTATTTTAATATCTTGGCAAAGATTTTTCAACCGTGCTGTGGATGTTGTCAATAATCATATAGAGTCGCCAGGACAGGAGTTAAAATTTTACCAAGTTGTTAGATGTGCAATCAGACACTTTAGAAGAGTAAATGCTGGGGAAGAATGGAAGACATCACCCTAGGAATATGTATATGGAAGACATATGTAAGAGGGTAGGGTGTGTCAGCCAATATTAAATTAAAAATATCAGCCACTGACGGAAGAGAGTGGTTCCTTGATCAAGGAGTATCCTTTAGAACATGTATATAAAAAGTCAGAGTACATAGTACTGTACCAAAATAAAACAATTACTCTTTGCTATAACATTAGGTCCTAAACTATTTCATTTTAAGACTGATTCCATCTTGATTAAAAATCGCACCTGAAACAGTCATTTCCTTCTTACCTAACACTCCATAGCCAGTAAACTGCCAGAAAATATTCAAGTTATGCCACTCTTGATTTACATGCATATGATGAGACCATTTACCTAGATCATCTATGAGTGTATCTTTTTCAAAAAAAAAAAGACAAAGAAAAGAAATTAACTGTTTACAGCCTTATACAAAAGTTATTTCTTTCATTTAGTGATAGGCGATTCATTCTTTTTTTGATTTTGCATATTTTCAGCAGTTATGTTACCGTTTTATTGTATAGCCATCTTCTGCAACAGCTGCTAAACTTAACTGAAATAGATTTCCTGTTTTATGCTGACTGCATTTATAGATGTCAGAGGTGAACTATCATATGTAACAATTCTCTAACTTTACAAGAGAACAAAGAAGCTGCTGCAGCTTGGATTTCGGTATCTATAAAGTAAGTCAAATAAACAATTATAACAAACCTTACTTTTTGTAAACCTTCCTACTAGTCTCTACATGTAGGCCACCTTGTCTTTATGAAGTAATATTGGGGAGGGGTTTTGGGACTTGCATTTGAAAATTTTTTCTCTCCGTAAAATATTACAAAAACACCTTTATTACCACTTATCATATACATACATCAGTTTACCTGTAATAATATATGACATAAGCCACATGCAATAAAAACCCCAAACTAGTCATTTTTGCACATCCACAATTAGTCAGTGTAAGGCAGGAAACATATTTTTCTCTCTGCCAATATTTTTCAACGGCAAAATGTGTCTGGGGAAAAAACAAAGGAAATTGAGAGCAGGGCATAACTTATCCGAAAACAAAGTCACTTGTAACCAGTCACAAGAGTGACATTCAACCTCAAGATTAGTTCATTCTTTCTTGGAATAATCTATTGTGTCAGAAAATAGAAAAGTCTTTTTCATGGCACTAATAATATTGAACAGTGTATTAGTGAGTAATGTGGTAGGTTGTATCTCTAATTCTTTACTCCTCTATTGTATATCTTTGTAATAAATCACAGATATCAATCATTAACAATAAAATTTCATTGACTTTGAACATACATCACCACTGCAACAAAATAAAAATTTGTTGTGGTTTTAAGCATAATTGTTCGGGAAATTCCAACCCATACCATACTCTTAATTAAGTAGGTACAAGCCAGAGTCCTACACCTCAAAGCTATAGTCAGTCCTGCTCCTCTACAACTTCTCATCAGGCTTCTGCCCATTCTGGTTAACTTCCACATTTTTAATGGCTCCTCTTCATGATGGGATGTGTAGAAGATAATAAGTGAATAACAAATATCAAAATATTGCCAGTTAAATATAGGCACATCTGGAAACAACAGGCCTACAGTAAGCATAATTATCAGAAATGTGTGTAGCTGACATATCATGCCACAAAATAAATTAGTCACTCTGGATTAATGTCACTTAAAGAGTCGACAAAATTTAATGCTCAACTGCAACTTATAAAACCTAGGCCTAATATTCATGAACTTTGACAGTCAAATGCATGTATAATCAACTTGGGGGCGAAATACAAACAACCACTTACAATGATGTGAAACACAAACTTGTCTCATTGCCTTTTTTTTTTTTAGGTCTTAATAACAGTGTTTTTGTAGTGGCCCATCTCAACTCTTCGTCAACCTGTGCCAAGAAAGGCAATCCAATCCATTATAACATTGCTTCGCTCGCAAACTTGTTACGCAAAAGATAAATATGTAGAGCTCATAAACACAGTACTTGGATGTCTGAAACCACATGTTTACATACAAGAATAAAACCTGTAGATTATTCGGATGTCTGTACAATTTCGAAATCAGTTGTTCTTTCGAAGATACTGCAACATCTTTTTTCCTACCTCCCGAGTGTGAAAATTTATGGCAACGACGCTTTATCACGTCAACGTAAGGCATGAGAAAATACCTTCCGAAAACATTGTTATCGCGAGAGGGTTCACATCACAAACTTAACGCCATCCTTAATGCTATACCTTGAATCTCCAGCATCTGCTGACAACCGGCTAAGTAAATAGCGACAACTGACATTTATCTCCCGGTCTACTACGTTGTGATAAATGCATTTGAGGCAAACAGGGTTTCTACAGGTATCACAGACGCCGCTCTTTATTCTTCGCTACATCTGCAATTCAGCACTTCTTTTTATCATTTGCTGAAGCCTGTTATGAATCTTTGACAATGAACAACAGCCGAGTTTCCAAAGGCATGACTTACTTGCGTGCGTGCACGGAGATCCTTCCATGCGTACGTGGCGCATATAAAGTCAGTGGCGAGGCACCACCACCATTAATCTAAGTAAACTTTCATATGCAAACATGCTATTAGACTAATTTAAAATATCTACAGTCGTGTGGTCGTATGCGGTCAGAGCAAAGACAAACGCCAATGCTTGATCTGGTGGTAAAACATCCATGACTAAGCGTGCGACGACCAGCATGTTAAGGATCCTGCACAAGCGCCAATTTATTGGCCACTCGACTGACAAAATGTATGTGCGTGTAGGATTGTTGGTTGAATGACAGGCCGATTTTTCTTGACAGTCGATCGTTTGGATAAGATTATACGACAGCTGGCTCACATCACCGCAATTTATCCAAGAAATTGTGCCATATGTTCACAGCCATGCTAACGTTCGTCCTCTGGCATGGCTCGCGCTATTTTATACGCTGTTCGACTATGACAACTAAGTCCGAATAAGCTAAAAATGATGACAGAGATACTAGAGAAGTTTAAGCACTGTGCTTGTTTGTGCAGTGTGGTGTCGCACAAGTCTGAAGTGCGTGCCACATACTTTCGTCGCGCGGCGCCATGTAGGCACGGAGCGGCGATTTTAGATGTCAGCCTCGGACGCCCTCTGTTGCAACTCCGCTCGCGGCCACCACTGAACTGTATCGGCCACTTGGTAATAGGACAGGCACTAGATAAGACTCATCAGTAGGCAGGCCTCTACCTAGTTAAACTATGTATCAGCATTACACTAGTCTGCAGTCATGAAACTTGTAATAGTTAATTATTATAATGTTTCTTCGAAATGTATATATTCTACTAATCTAACTTAGTGTTTCTAGTTTCTGCTGTCCCACTGGCTGGTCACTTCAGACTCCGTACATGTGCATCCTATTTCCCCATATCGGTCTCTCTCCACTCGACCACTGACACCCAAGACAACCAGCGACGATGAGACACAAAAGTGGCGACGACGAGCGATAAAAGAACCTTGGACCAGCCCACTTGCAGCAGCCTGACAGCAACAGTCGGAAGTGAACGCTAAATACCGAGAGTGCCGCCGGAAGTTCACTGCCGGAATTTCCGTCACTTGGAGCAATAGTGCCTTTGGTTTCTGCTTTGCAGACGACATGTTGAATGCAAATCACGACAATATAATATTTTAGGCGATAGGACATTGAAGATTTATTACACACGGTTCAGTTTGTTTCGTAAAATGTCAGTGAAGAACGAATATCAATTAATGATGCAATAACGCTGATAACCAAAGCACGATATATGAAGTAAAACTTACACGAGGCGCGTCCAGAAAGTAAGTTCCGTTTCAATTTATCTCCGCTGCAGCGCTGCGATTGCAGTTCCGCACATGCGCTGTAGACGATGTGTATCAAGCAGAAGAAAGTGCGCCATTTGGAGGTCTCTGTCAGTTACGTACGGCGTAAATTGAATCGTACTACAGTTCTGCCAAACCCCCTCCAGACGGGTAGAAAGAGGCGGAGTCTCTTGAGCACGTGACTGGTCTTCAGTAGCGCTTCCAAGCGGCAGACAGCAAAAGCTTCGGTCACTTTTGTTTACGGTTTACGTGCGTTATTGCGAGATTTTACGTGTAGGTTAGGTTATGTGAAATGTAAATTTCATTCCCAGAGCAGACTCGGCAAAGTAACATGAAAATATTGTACAGCAATCTGAACACAAGAGTGAATTACTGCCTTCCTTATGTGATTTTAGTAACCTCAAACGAAACGGGAAGCTTCAGTGCTTTATTCTTCTATTCGAGATGTAACTACCCGTGTAAAAAAAAAAAAAAAAAAAAAAAAAAAAAAAAAAAAAAAAAAAAAAAAAACACTTACTTTTGTAATGAATGTCAATTGAGTGTGGAAGCACCTCTCACCTTTCCATCGAAGAAAATGTAAATAATGATGCTGACAACATTCTTATACCGATATTCGAATATTAGAGCCAACGTGTGTAATTTATACCAAGTTTATGAAATAATATATATATATTTCTCACCATCTGATATAGAATGTCTCATTTGCTGTAAGTGCGTTTTAAATACATAATTTATGAAACATTTATAATTATACGTATCAAAGACGTGGGCTAAAGTCATCTCCCTATAATAATAATTTCGTGTGGCTCGTTAGCCAGGTGCAAGTCTTTAAATTGGACGGCAGTTCGTCGACTTGCGTAAAAGAATGTGTGTTGTCACATGCTTTTATTCTCTTTAAACTCGTTGCCAGTAGCGTAGGTGTGAATTTAAGTTTACTGTTTATTAGTAAAAACACCAGTGGCAGTCAGTCAACACAGACAGATAAAGACCATATTTTTTTATTCCTGTAGTGGAGACTATAGTAACTAGAACATAAATCAAATAATATATGAGATAAAATTTACAGTACCGGTAGGCCTAAGTTAATGTTTACACTTTTCCAATTCTATCATTTTTGTTTGTAACTCAGAACTGTCCCACTCCTTCTGGCTTGCAATTTATGTAGCATATTGTAGGGATAGTATGGTGAAACGTAACCTTGGTAGTACCTACTATGAAATTTCACTAAAATAGGAACATTCATGAGCTACAGACGTCAAAAATATAAAAATACTAGCTGAACCCCCGCTGCTTCGCATGCGTAGGTTGTTTGGTCTGCAGCAGTTATTTCTTTTTAATCCTGATCAAGAATCCAAATATTAAGTTTCGTAGTTATAGCTTGAAATTTGATTTAACAGCACCATATTTCTGAAAATCAATTTTTGCATCCCGTATTTCATTCCCTTATTAGTCTAATTTCCAAAAATACCGAAACACGTGTCTTTTTAATTCGAACCCCGAATCCAAATCCGAAAATTTGTAGTTCTAACTTCAAAATTGCCAAAATAACAACATATTTTCGAAAAACACCCCCTCTCCAATTTAACCCTGTTGATAGTTGAATTTCCAACAATACCGAAACACGTATTTTTTAACGTCTAACCAACTATACAAATATCAATTTTTGCAGCTCTAGCTTCAAAACTGTATCAATAGCAACGTGTTTTCAAAATGAATTTTTGATCCTCTATTTAACCCTTTTACTTGTTGAATTTCCAAATATTCTAAAAATCATGGATTTTTAATCCTGACCAAGATTCCATATCCGAAGTTTCGTAGTTGTAGCTTAAAATTTAAGTTAACAGCAAAATATTTTTGAAAATCAATTTTTTGCGTCACCTGTTTTACCCCCTTATTTGTCGAATTTCAAAAAATGCCGAAACACGTGTCTTTTCAATTAGAACCCTGAATTAAAATCCGAAATTTTGTAGTTCTAGCATCAAAATTGCCTGAATAGCTACGTATTTTCAAAAAAACATTTCATCCCCTATTTCACTCCCTTACGGACGGAATATCGAAAAATCGCTTCTTAAATGACGCCTACAGAGTAAGATCAACGACCTGTACAAGTTTCAAGTTTCTATCTTCAGTGGTTTGAGCTGGGCGATGATGAGTCAGTCAATCAGTCAGTCAGTCAGTCAATCGGGACACTATCTTTTATATATAGAAGATAGCAGAAGACAGCAACAGCTGACAGCGTTAAGCTTTTGCTTTCTGCCGCAGGGAAGCGCTACTGCAGACTAGTCACGTGCACAACATGCCCCGCCTCCTTCTGCCCTTGTGGAGGGGATGTGGCAGAACTGTAGTACGATTCAATTTATGCGTTACGTACGCTTTGTTGTGCTTGTTTGAATTGTCGGCGTTGATTGAAAATCCCGCCGCCTGTGAAATCAGGTCGGTAATTTGGTTTCTGAATGCGAGGAAAGTGAAACCAAGTGAAATTTATCGGCAAATTTGCGATGTTTACGGACCAAATGTGATGAGTGATTCGATGGTGAGAAGATGGATCCGACAGTTCAATGGCGGGCTTAGTGATGTGCACGATGAAGAACGAAGTGGGCGTCCACCTATGGTTACAGAAGAACTGGTTCACGCGATTGATGACAAGATCCAGGAAAACTGTAGGTTTACAATTAGTGCTCTCACTATGGACTTCCCCCAAATTTCACGATCACCGATGCATGAAATTGTTACCAAACAACTGAAATTCCGTAAACTTTGCTCAGGTTGGGTACCAGAGATTCTCACTGACCAACACAAAACACAACGGATGGGTAGTGCACTTAAGTTTTTGACCCATTATGCTGAAAGCAGCGAAGAATTTCTGAGACAGATAGTCACAGGAAATGAAACGTGGGTTTCTTACGACACCCCTAAGAGTAAGCGGCAATCAATGGAATGGAGGCACACTTCATCCCCACCAAAGGTAAAGCCAAAGCAAATCATGACACCTCAGAAAATGATGTGCACAGTGTTCTGGGACTGGAAAGGCATTCTACTCATTGACTTCTTACCGCGTGGTCAAACAATCAAAGCAGATGCATATTGCGAGACACTTCGAAAATTGTGCCGTGCAGTTCAGAATAAGCGCCGGGGACTGCTGTCAAAAGTTGTTGTTTTGCTTCACGACAACACACGACCACACATTGCGAATGTGACGAAAAACCTCCTACAGGGATTTGGCTGGGACATGTTTGACCATCCTCCATACAGCCCTGACCTCACTCCTAGTGACTTTCATCTGTTCTTACATCTCAAGTCTTTCCTTGGCGGTCATCACTTCCCCAATGACGACGAGCTGAAAGAAATTGTTTCCAACTGGTTGAAGACACAGGCGGCAGATTTGTATGAAGAAGGTACACAAAACCTGGTGCCGCGATATGACAAATGCCTGCAAAATTTTGGCAGTTATGTAGAAAAGTAGTTTAAGAGTTGTAGAATTTTGTGCAATAAAAATTTCTTCTGTATCTGTGTACAATTTCATTTTATTACCAAACGGAACTTACTTTCTGGACGCGCCTCGTATGATCAATAACACAAAGGATTCTAAAAAAGATGATCCTTTGTGTTGTCATATTAATAATGACTGCCTACCTCTACCAGGACTTTAAGTCCGACTTGCAATATATGATAGATGTATGTGATTCATGATGTCTTGTAGTTAAGGCAATTGCTCCAAGAAAATCTGTTGAAAAAGTTTTTGTTTCGAGTCCTGTGGGTGGCGAAACTCCAGTGTTTGTCAATAATGATGTCGAGGTACCTGGCTTCTTTGCGTGTAATCACAGGTGTTCTATTAATTCTTAATGTCTGGTTTCTGGGCACTTTGGCCCCCGACCATGAGGAGGAGGTCGTCTGCGTAGGCTATCACCTCTAGTACGTCAGGATGTTCTTGAAACGCTCGAGGAGAGGTTCCATGTTCAGATCCCAGAAGAGTGGCCACAGAACGGAGTCCTGGGGGCACCCCTTGGTGATCGTTTTACTTACTTTCCCACTAGGGGATGATAGCCAGACCTTCCTTTCTGCACAATAACTCCTGAGACAACCATATAGCGACTCTGGACACTCTATCTCCTGGAGATAGGAGAAGAGCGAAGGCCACCATAGGTTATCAAAGGCGCCACTGATGTCAGCCATGAGACCCACAACGTATTTTCACGGCATGGAGGAGCAGACCTCGGCCGCCAGGGTGACAGCGTCAGACACAGACCTTCCCTGACAGAATCCGAATTGCCTACTACTCGCACCACGTAGCATACGATGCACGGACAGCCTGTCAGCCAGCAGTCTCTCAAATAACTTACCCATGGTATCCAGAAGACATATGGGGCGATAAGACTAGGCCAAGGCCGGGTCTTTATCGGCCCCCTTTTTTATCACGACCACACTGGCCTCTCTCCAGATCCTTGGAAATCTGCCAGTGCACAGACATTCATCGAAGAGTTTAGTCATTTGAGAGACCAGCTGAGGCGCGAGGAACTGCATTATCTCAGCTGGGATACTGTTGGGCCCAGGAGCCTTCCCTTTCTTGAGGGCCCTTATCTGATTGGCCACCTCCTCCTCCGAGAAGGAATAAATAGGAGTGTTGTTGGTGTACTCTAGGGCGTCCCTCTCTATGATTTCTTTCTGCTCGTCAGAGTCAGTGTTGACGTCATCAGGGAGGAGGGTTTGGAGAAGGACCCTGGCAGTTTCCTGCCAGGACTCCGTCATCCGGTCCCCATCCCTGAGTGTCGACAACACCAACGGGGCACGTATTTTTTCGTGAACGAACTTGTATGGGACGCCCCAGGGATCAGTGGCCAATTGATTTTTGACAAAAGTATCCCAACTCCTAAGCCGGGTATCTTTCAGCACCCAGGAAAAAAGTTCTTTCTCCTGCCTGTACCAGGCCAGCTAGTACTGGCGCTTTTGCCAGATCACAGCTTGCTGATAGTGCCTCCTCGTCCTTCTGACAGACTCTTGTAGTTGTTGTAGTTCTTGGGACCATGGCGACGGGGAAGCCGCAACGGCCCTTCTCCTCAGTGGTACAGCGAGTTCGATCGCTCGGACCACCGAACCGGCAAGATCTTGTGCAGCTTCGTCTATGTCAAAGTCACCCTCTGGCAATGCAAGCACTATGCACTCCACCGCCAGGCGTTCCCAGTTTGATTTGTTGAAATTGCGCTGCCACTTCCACTCTGCATACCAGCTGCACTCGGCTTGTTGAAGTTTTAATGTGATCATGTTGTGGTCACTAAATATCATACAATCATGAATTCTCCAGTCGTTCATTCTATCTGCCAGGTTTGCTGTCATCAGTGTCACATCAACATTGGTTCCAACACCGCCCGGTGCAACAAAAGTTGGCAAGTCGCCCAGTCTATTTGCAACAACCAACTGGAGAGCCATGATAGCGTCTTCAACTCTGTCGCCTTTTGCGTCTTGGGTGTGGCTGTTCCGCAGGGGGGAGTGTACATTCGAGTCCGCTACCAAAACCACCTTTCGACCATACAGCGCCTGCATGACTTGTGTGAGGTGATCCAGATAGGAATCAACTGGATACCCATATTGAAAATACATATTTACTATGCACACACCCCCACAGGGGAGTGTATTTCAATGAGTCTGCAGTGCTCGTCGGATAGCTGCGATAGGACACTGACTCTCAAAACTCTATTGCAGATCGCTGTTGCAACCCTAGGGTGGGGCCCTGGGGCCACACTCTGCCAAGCGGTTGCCCCAAAAGGGAGTTTGCCATCCATGGTGTAGGGCTCCTGTAAACAGGGGACATCTGGACTCATCTCGGCTGGATCTCTTGTAGCACAAGTCTAGAATTGTGTGTGTTCAGATGCGCTATTTTCAGCGTCTTTAGGGAAAGTAAGTATGTATGTTACAGTCAGGCCAAGATTTCGTGTGGTACAACGCAATCCTTCCAGAAACCAGTACGGCTTTCGTTCAAATCATACTTCTCCCCTCTCCTCTGGAAAACTTTTTTGATGGGCTGTTGAAGAGCTCCAAAGTTCGTGGGCAGAATCATTGTCTTGAGATGAATTCTGTCCACTGCCTCCATTGTCAAAAAGGTGACTTTCCTGCCATACTTATGCCCCACATGAACGACGTGGCGTAATGCGGTGGTTAGCACGGCCAGCTGTTCCAGGTTGGCGAGTTGTAATGCCAACTCTAAGTTTGGGTAAATCCTTTGTGGATCCACAGCCGGCCACCTCTTGGGAGGAGAATCCTCCTTAGAGACTGCTGGCTTTGTGTTCTGTTGCTCCATTTCTGAGGAGGATGTGACGTCATTGGATTCTATCTCAGAGCTGGACTGAATGAGTCTGAGTTTGGTGCCTGTGTCCTGTGAAGTCAAGGGGTGCCTCACTTGTTGCCTCGTTCTTGTTGGCTGGAGGTCCCCCAGGTCAGGGGAGGGGGTCGCTTCATGTGCAGGGGTCTCAGTTTGTGTGCTCACGCTTGGTCTCACAGTGTTTTGCACTCGACCTGTTTTGTGGTGCAGCAGAAAGTCCTTGAAGACCCTCGCCCTTTCGGCAACCCTCCTCCTCTTGCTGGGGGACATGTTTTCTCGTGGGCATCTCTTCGCAGATTACGGCATCAGCCATAATCAATGCGAGCAATTAATCTTTGCCCAAGCATTTTATAGGTGGGACAGTTTCTCCCCTTGCCCTCACAAGACTTTTTCCCTCGTCTTTTGCAGGGAATACACACCACCTGCTTTTTACAATCCTTCCAGCTGTGGTCCTCCGAACCACACCTAGAACAAGCCACCTTGTCGCTGCAGTACTTGTGAATGTGGTCGAGATCTCCACAATTGTGGAACCTCGGGACCACCACATAGTCTTTTACATTCACGGCACAGAAGCCGATGTATAATCTCACCATGTTTTTTTAACTTTTTCCATATGGCCCCGCACATTTCCGCCACATGATGGACGGTGTCGCATTTCTGGGGTCCAGTCTTGAATTTAAGTTTGATGTCTTGTGCGAATGTTTCAGGGTCAGTGTCCTCGAAATTTTGCAATCTTATTTCTTCTATGGTGGCTAAGTTGGTATAAGATGACCAGTGGTTTGCGCTTCCGAGGACCTTCACAATTTACTTTAGTGCACAGAGACTCATTGGCAAGAATTTTGTCTTTGTCTGATTTAGAAGCGACATCTACGATAACCACATTTTTTGTGGCTTTGACCTTATTGATTTTGATTTTCTCCTTCAGGGGTGGAGATCTCCTGGACCTTCTTGATATCTTGCCCAGGATGCGGCCTTAGGAAGACAGCAGACCTAGGCTTCTGCATCACCTTGGCGATGTTCTCCTTGGTTGTGGGTGGCTTGGGCGCGGATTGTGCAGCCACCCCAGCGTAGGTTGGAGAAGGATGCTTCCGCAACCTCTAGTTTTTTTCCAACTCCTCCAGGTGTCCCTCCATGCGAGCCTGGACAATGGCCATGGAGACCAGCCAGCTCTTGATGTTCTGAACGTTTAGTTGGTTTACCTTTCCACTCTTGTAGCTCGCGTCCAAGATCGCATTGATCATGGCGTGCAAGTCAAACATTGATTTCGGCAGTTCTGTAGCGCCCTCCTCTCCTGCCTGTGCTGACCCAGGGGACGACACGGGTACAGGTGGGAGCACAGATCTAGCACTCACAACTTCGTTTTCGCTCCCGCCCGCAAACGGAGCTAAAGGCAGCGACGCTCGCGACTCGCTTTCCTTTTTCACAGCCATGTTGCCAGGAAAGTGAAGAGATTGGAGGCCCGTCTCTTTCCCCGGACCGGCCTCTCTGGCATGGGGGGAGAGGGGGAGGACTATTGCAGCTTGCCCACCATCTTCGTCCCAAAGTCAAGGGCTCCTCATTTCTGAGCTGCTGGGTTTAGCGTGCCGTCTCCAACACACTAGTCCCCTTCAGTGGCCTCGTCACCAACAATTTCATCCGGCCCAGGCCGGCAAGTACTCCCCGCACTCTGGAGAGGCGGATGCATTCCTCGCCCTTCGCTCACTACTAGCCCGAGCTCCCACCCAAAGGCCAAGGATCCATTCCTAATCAGTTGGTAGACCGGTCACCCAGTCGTGCACTTGTCGGCGCAAGTCAGAACCCCACGCCGACAAACGAGGTCACCTGCAGGCAGAGGAGCAGATGGTCGCGTTCCCCTGCAGAGAGAGGGGAGCAGCGGCAGCAGCAACAGGCAGCAGGTGAGCGGAACAGTGATGCACACTCCCGCCACCCGGCAGCCAGCACGCCACTCAAACCCCCGGGGACAGATGGTTAGTCCCCAACACGGCTCCCCTTGCACCATGCACCCTTCGCTTTCGCCTCGGGTTGGGTCGCAGCTCAGTCCTTCAGTGGCCAGCGTTGCCCAGACTTGACGTGGTCCAGGCGGTGCTAGTTGCACCCCTCGCACCTCGTGAAGGCGGAAAGAGCCACTTGGCAAGGAGAGGCTATGTATGATGCATCACTTCCCCAGAGACATCCCTCAAGACTGGAGAACTATGGGTATCGAGAACCGATACGACAATAGCCCTACCTCCCAGCTCTCCGGGCGGCTCGCAAGAATTTTGTTTTTGCGACATCACAATACATCAGTGTGTTTTTGATTGTGGAATTTTCACATGACTGAACTGTAGACCTGACTGTTGTGTCAGACGTTCTCGCAGCTCGTTGTCTATCTGTTGCGCTGCAGCAAGAGCTTCAACATCAATTGCTTCTCTGAGGCTTCAGTTCCACAGAGAGTGTTTGCTGGAATATTTATGTTTCCGTCGATGTGGACTATGTGAGTGGTGAACTGTCCGATATAGTCTAAATGACGTAATTGAGATGGTGATACTTTCTCCGGATGCTGGCGGAAAGCTTGTGGTCTGATACTAGGGTGAACTGGGCTGAACTGTTGTCCTTCTAGAATATGGCGAAACTTCTTGATGGCGACATATGCACCGTACAGTTCACGATCATATGTGGGCCAATGGCGATAATTTTTTAGTAAAACAGGCTTCATTGTACCAATGTTCTCCAACTTGTTGTTATAGGGCAGCACCAATGCAGTGACAGACGAATCGACCATTAGGCCAATAGGCGCCCGTGGAACTGGGTGCACTAACAGAGTAGCTTCTGTGATGACAATCTTTCGCTTGGTAAATGCCGTTTCGACCTCGTTATTTCACATCAGTGGTGCAGCCAGGAGGGCATAGCTGCAAACAAACCGATGGTAGAAATTTGTGACACCAAGAAACGTCGTAATTCTTTAACAATTATAGGCTTAGAAAAATTAAGTATGGCCTTGACTTTGTCCAATGATGGCAGTATTCCTTGAGCATTGATTGTATAGCCTAGGAATTTAACTTCCGATTCTCCAAAGATGCACTTTCATGGGATGATGAACAGACCGTGGGCCTTAAGACGATTGAAAATCTGTCTTAAGTGTGACAGGTGTTCTGATTCTGAACTGCACATGAACAAAACGTCGTCGATATACACGTAACAAAAATCTAAGTCTCGTGTAACCTCGTCCATGAACCGTTCAAACGTTTGGCTGCGTTACAAAGTCCAAATGGCGTTCTAATAAACTCAAAGAGTCCAAACAGCGTGCAGACAGCGGTCTTAGCACATACTAAATCCAACTCGTGTTTCGCGATTTTAAGTTTATGAGGCGTCAAATGGCGCGGTCGAGTGTGAAGTGGCGGTCCTGGTGTATTTAATATATCATGCACCGTTGAATGCTGCACCGCTGATGTGTGATCTCCAGTAACTGCTTCAGGAGCTCAATGAACGGAGAATCACTGGATATCATCCGCACTACAGTATCATCCACATGACATACTCGTCCTTGGCTTACCAGGTTGGTAGCTGTATCAAGGAGTCACCGATGATGAAGGTCAGGTAGAAGTCCATAAAATGATAGAAAGTCAGCTCCAAGTATCGGAAGCATCACGTCTGCTGTCACGAATTACCACTCGAATTTGCGTCATAGGTCTAAGTTTAGCGTTAACGTGACCCAACCGTGCGTTGTGATTGTGGAACCATTGGCTGCATAAAGGTTGCATTCATCACAGTTGCGGCATGGCAGATGAGCAAACTGAGACACCAGCGCCCATGCCTACTGAGAACGACAGGATTTGCGACTGGTAGTCTGACACTGAGTTTGTAAGGCAGCAACCTCAGCAGTGAACTCGGCGATCTGTGCCTGTAAAGCGGCGAGGCTGTCATCTGATTGAGGCTGTGCACGAACTGTTGCGATGCAAGTTGATGGGTACATTTCCGCATTGCGATCCGCGGTTTGCGCGAGGGCATCATGATCTCCAGCACACACTTCTGTGTGTCAGTTGGCAAGCGTAATAACCAAATGTTCTGTAGAATGTCTTCGTGTACGGCATTGTTGGCTAACGTATGCAGGCGACGCAGCAACTGCAATGGAGTGCGATCCCCCAGCTCTTCTATGCTCAGTAGCATCTCTAATCTCTTCGCCTCGGATTGCGAGAGGCGGGCAATTAGTGCGTTTTCAATAGCTGCGTAGCGATGAGCGATGAGTGCTCAGTGGCGACGCTAGAATGTCTTGGATTTCTGTAGCCATGTCTTCATTAAGTGCTGCAACAACGTAGCTGTACTTTGTATCGTCTGCAGTTACACTCGCTGACACAAACTGGCTTTTGCTGCAAGAACTAAAACATCGGATTCTGTTTCCAAAACGGTGGATGTTATACTGCAACCTGATTAATTACTGCGTATGTAGGCACGACTGCAGTTGGTGGCAGGTTTAACATCGCGACGTGGCTCATGCGAATGTATTTTTTTATCTAATGCGACATGGTAAGCGACATTTGTGACCGTAAAATCACGTCCAGGTCACCAATTGTTACTAGTTTAGCAATTTCAAATTTATTACAAAATGCCGTGTAACTCGTACAACTTGGATAACTGAAGACAACTGAATACACAACTAATAATTATAAAAGCAGAGAATAAATGTAAGTCATAGATATTGGTGCATAGATTTAAATCACGTGACACTGCACTTCAAAAATAATCCCCTTCAACTTAGCTACAATTACTATGATAGTACCTGGCCTTGTCTTCTTGCATAAGAGTCCATCGCACACATTGAATTGTGCCACTTAAGTGCCACATGGTCTGTGAAGATCTTGAACCATCTCACATACAAGTAACAAATAAAGTAAGTGATGCCAAAACTCAAGCTCACTATTGCCTTCACTGCTGTAGAATAATTTTCTTTTGCTCTATTCACTTGTCTAGATGCATATCTTACCGATACTCAACACCATCACTTACTTGGCTGAAAACAACTCCTTAAGCATGGTTAGATATACCGCATGAATTCCTTCTCAAAATCCGGAAAACTAATATAGGACTACTCACTAATGCTTCTTTTAGCCTCTCAAAAGCTGTTTTGCATTCCTCTATCCATACAAATTTTACGTCCTTCTTTAGAAGATTAGTCAGCAGTCTCGTTATCTCAGCAAATCCCTTTATGGACCTCCTATAGTAATTCGATAATCCTAACCACGATTGTAATTCGCTTGTCAATTTCTGTACAGGAAACTCCTTCAGAGCTCTAATTGAACTAGGAGCTGTTCTTACACCTTCCTTACTTATTATATGACCCAAATACTCACCTTTTCCTTCTTCTAAGGCAAAAATGTCACTTCTCAACATTCAACATCTAGTGTGGAACATCCTGTAACTGCTGTGCTTGCTTCTCCATATATTTAGAAAACACAATTGCATCAGCTAAGAAAAGAAAACATTGGCGCGGTCTCAGAACTCTCTGCACCCAGTTCAGTGATCTCTGAAATGTATCAGGTATGTGCTTTATATTGAATGTCATATGTGGATACTGGGAATGTCCCCACAGAAAGGAATGGTACCCATTTTTAAGTTCGAGAGTGGAAAAAGTTAGTCTGACCAAGATAGTCTAATGGCTCAATTATATTCGGGATTCCTATGTAGTAGTATTTGTTTTGCCACTGAGATCTTAGTCACAACAGAATCAGAATTTCTTCAAACCATCCACAGATTTCTTTGGAGTGACCACAACACCAGCATTGTAAGGAGTATAACTATCTTCTATAAAGGCTAATTCACATTGGCCATCAGGTTAGTTCTCTTAGCCCAATACCCTATGATGAAAGTGAGGCTATGAGTTACCATTTGTGATTTAAGAAGTCGTAGTAATCAGAATTGAGGAACTAAAACCACTATTTTTTATTGACAGCCAAAAAAAAATTTATAATGTGTGTTTTTGATCATCTTAGTGTGATAACGTGTTGGGAAGTGAAACAACATTTCAAAACGTTGACAGCTATTTGCAAGCGAAAATATATACATAAAAACATGTCACATAGTTTTGGTGGCGAGATTAATTTGTATTTTGTAATCAGATGACATGCTGCACTCTTCAGAGCCATCACACCATGAATTATCCAATATCTGGTTTCCTTCTGGATGCCAGTACTCGATTTTATTCCGCTTTTCTCCTGTGAAGCTTTTACTACAGTAGCTTCTTGTTTATCTTCTGTTCTTCCGTCAAATATGACGTTGCCAGAAGCAACAACATCCATTTCATCAGGTAAATATATTTTGTATCAGGGCGAATCCAAATCATATCTGACAAAGATTCCAAATGAAATGTTCAAATGTTTGTAAAGGTTATGGGTCATCAGTCCCTGAACTTACAAACTACTTATGAACTAGCTTATACTAAAGACGGCACGAACGTCTCCCAGTTTGATTTGACGTAAAGACTGCATAATTTATCTCTTTGGCCCACAGATTCTCATTCAGTTTTCGTGCACATATTGCTGATCATGCTGAATCGACAACTGTGCGCATTTCCCGTTCAATTCTTCCCTTTTGTTGAGGATTGTACATGTTGGACCTGATATGAAAAACTCCAAGTTCCTCTACAAGCTTTTTAGTGAGAGCATTCTTGATTTCAGTTTCGTTGTCAGACTGTAAATATTTTACTTTCTTGCCAAACTGATTTTCAACCATTTTCATGAAAGCTTCTAATTTGGGAACAGTGTCATCTATCCGTTTAAGAAAATAATGAGTTTGAAAATTGGACAAATCATTTTTAAACAACAGAAATTACTTTGCTCCTCCTAACGACATGAGACTCACTTCACAAAAGTCAACGTGAGTTACATCCATGGTATTTTCAGCAATCTTCATGTCGAATGAGATTAGTGATGTTGTTTGCCATAGATGCAACCAACACATACATAATAATTCCATTCATCAATATAATCAATGCTATTTCTATTTAGTATGTCTCTGACATATGCAATGTTTTGATATGTTAATTTTTCATGCCACATTTTAAATGAGATTGCTGTCATACATTTGTTGAAGCCCATTGTATGAAACAACAGTCTGCTTAGCTGTTGCTCATGTCTGCCTATTGACACAGTTTCCAGATTGTTAGCAGTTTGAGATTTCTGCATTTGCGCTCTGAACATAGCCCTTATCTATGACCTGTGTAACAGAAAATAAAATAAAGTTTATATTTATATTATATAGAAAGTTCTCCAGAACTACATCATACCACTGTTCTCCAACAAATGCTTGTAATTCATGTCTCCCACTCCAATTCCTTCCAATTTAGAAGCATTGCCAATCAACACTTTTGTACAATGATCTAATTATACAAAATTTATTAACCAATCCTTTCTAAATGTCATTGTGGCACCACAATTTTTATACGAAGTATTTTCTCGATTTGAATGTAAATTTATTTCATTTATATTGACAATAGATAATCCAACATTGACTAGTGCTTTTCGTTTAAAACCCTTTGATTTTTAGCTGTCAGGTTTTTCGTTTGTCTTATTTCTTTCTAATGTTACATTTGGACATTCCCTGGCAAAATGACACTTCTGTTTGCAGTTGTTGTATGAATAATTGTCCCTACAGTACGCTAAGAATTTGGCAAAATATTTATTTCTAGAATGTTTCCTTACAAAACCGTTTCTGCCACATTTGAAAAACTGAACTGTAGACTTTTCCTGCTGACTTGCTTTAACAAAATATTTGTTTGTTTCGAGAAGTGAGCATTTAGGGACACATTTGACTGTTCTGTCTCATTGTGTCTCTTCTTCTAGGTGCAAGTATTCTAATAATGTGTCAAGATTTTTTCAGATCTGCGACATTATCGCATGCATTACAGAAATGATGAAGTTTCGGCGGTAGCATCCGAGAATTCGCGACATAATCCAGCTCTCTTTTACAGGTTTGCCTTCTGCCGGTAAATCTTCTGCATATTCCTGACTCTGCATACAGTTCTGTATCACTGACTTAGGCCGAGTTCACACAAGCAATTAAATTGAGACAACAATGCATGTCTTTCTGCAGTCGCACTGTGAGCTATCGTTCACATTAAACTTCACAAATACTTCTTAGTTGTGCAGTTTGCAATATGGCGTCTACAGTCTCAGCTGATCATGATTTGCACGGCACATTTCATTCGCAGCCAAAAGACTGTCACACTTTGTTCCATAAAGTATCTCCTTCATTTATTCGACATTTTAGCGGTAAACAAAGACGCCAAAACTTAAACCTAGAACACATACTCACTGATGCGAACTAAAGTGGTTCCAAATATCCCACGAGGTGACAATCGAATGTCGATATTTGGTGGTGGGGGAAAAATGTGTCGAAACAAAGTACAACCATGATGAAATTTTAGTTATGTGGAAAAAGTTGCCCCACTAAAAGCAGAAAGTTCGCACTTGATACTGAACTACAATTTCACTATGCAACTAGCTGTTGCACGCCATTAGTTTCTTGTCTGATACGGATTTACTAGTATCGTACTTGTAACTAAATAAATTTTCCTTTAAACCTTCAGTTGTTAAATCTGACTTCTTTGCTATACAGCGTTTCTAACTTTTTATGCTTAACAGACTTACAATTTTCTTAGCTGTGTTGGTGGTGACATTCAAATCTATAAAAATTTGCGCTTTATTATCTTTCTCAATCCTAACCTTTACATGTTGTGCAGTTTCTCCTTATGTTGGTCTAAGTTCCTGTCCAGTTGCTACTGAATACAACATTTTCGTCTTTAGAGTTAAGTCTAGTTTAAATGACCAAGAGACATACTTGATATTTCGGTAATGATCCTCTGGCAATAGTTCCAGTTGTGACTTAATAGAATCTATCAATGAACTTTAAAAATAGAACTGACATTTCTGACTGAACTTTGACGATTAACAAATTAACTCCAGGTTTTTCATTCAATGAAAGTAACTTGTCAGCTGACGCTAATTCCGACCATTTACTGATATGCAATGCATCACTGACCTGATTGTGTGCTCCTTTACACTAACTGACGAATAGTGTATCTGGGTCCATAACCTGATGATAAACTCTTGTTTTCAAGAGAAGTAACTGTTTTCTTTGTTTAAAGGATTACACTTTAATATAACTTTTTCTTACAATATGCATGTACAAAATTATTGAAAAGTTCATGGAACATAAATAAAAGCACTTTGCACGACACATAGCAAGATACAGAAAAATAATTAATTCTCAACAGAGATGTCTGTAAAATTATGTTTCTGAGTATATCTTGATATTATGTTTCATTACGGATTTAATGTGTTTGGAATTATAGATAAACTACACTGGTAAAATCTTAAGAACAATTAATTTACAGTACTCTGTAAAGAACATAAATAAAACTTTGTACAAATAACAGGTGAAAGGGTTATAGTTAAAGGAATAAAAATATAAAATGCAACTGGAATCAAAACAGCGAGCGTTGAATTTAAGAACTTAGTAGCCCAAGATGCTCCCACTGTACTGTGTCAACTGTTATATTAGCTGAGCAGTAATAAAAAATGCAATACCTAGTTTCAATAAGACTCATATCGCACTTGTTCAGTTGTTGATGGTTTGTAGTCACAAAATAAAAGCTCATTGTCTGTACTGGTTCTATCTTCAATGATTTTGGCTGATGATCTTCACAGTTTGAAGTTATGAATGAAATAGTCCACAATCATTCCTCACTTTGTACATTTAATGAAGATTATTCTGTTACTCTGGCGCTACCAATTTTCTACAGTTTAAGGGTGCTAAATGTTAGAAACAGCTGATCGGTTCTAGTGGCCAGCTTGCAGCGAGAAGCTATTGCGCTCACTAAGGACACAATGCCATGTCGCTGAATGTCGCCACTTGTAGATGCAGTGTCGCATAGCTGAATGTCTCAGGCTGCCACTCACATAGGACTCCTATCACTATTTGGACTAGCACGACGTACCAACATCACGTGGCTTGAATGCAAGAAGTTGCTGCAGATCGAATTCCCATGTTGCACTTCTTAATGCCGACTACATTCAGCTATATGACACAGCAGCTACAAGTGGTGAAATACGGCAACATGAAAAGACAGAAATTTTATCCATGGCTTCATCTTTTGGGATAGTGTCATGAAGGAATCAATGGATATTCGTATAGCTGACAATCTTATCAACAGAGATGCGGGATTTCAGTTGAGCACAGCATACAATCCTGCTTTGGCTGCTATTAAATCACTAAGAGAAATTCAAGATCTTTTGGGAATAGGCTCATCATGAAATACGTTTAGTTATAGTAAGTAACGTCTGGCCGCACAGTTAGTAAACACAGCACATACCGCACACACAGATAGGCGCTCTGCAGGGGGCGCTTGAGTTTGGGAAGTTATTGTGCATGCGTGGTTTGTATGTCTGTTTATTTTTTGCGCGTGTTCTATATAAAGAGGCGTGAATGTGCGGTTATCGCCAGACATATTTGGCCAGAATTAAGCACCTGAAGATGTAGGACAGTTGCTCCAAGGAAATATTGCAGGATATGCACAACGTTATCCACCAACAGATTTGTGAAGACAATTTGCTAGTTTATCTTTGATTGCAAATACACATATCCCACTCTAGCAAACACATTAAATTCCTAATGAAGTATAATAGCAAGATGTGTTACTCAGAATCGTAATTTTATAAAATGTTCAAATGTTTGTAAGTCTTTCGGACCAAACTGTGTGGTCACCAGTCCGTAGCTTACAAACTACTTAAACCTTAAAAGTGGCTTGTTAATTTCAAATAACTGATCCTGGCAGGGAGCTGCCAGATAAAAGACGTTTGTTAACTTTCAAATAACTAATCCTGGCTGGAAACCGCCAAATAAAAGAGCTGCAGTTATTTAAAACTAACAAGTCCTAGGAAAAGGGATCCAAGATAAGAGATTTGCGCAACGGAATACATGAGGTTTCCTCCAGGAAGCAGAGGGAAACCATAATAATAAAACGGATCTGAGGTTAAATTACAAACAAGTTAAACACCACATGGGCACAAGATGTAGAAAATCTGGTAAATTCAATAACAATAGGAGGCGGAAAGATATTACGGAAATAGTAAGATGTAGCATTATTTCAATGCCTGAAGGGCTGGAAAACGTTGAACAAAAAATAGGTCTTTGTTCCACATTCCGTAACGGACACCAAACTAACACTCACTAGTCATCATTTACTGTTTCAACAGAAATCAAAGTCACACCGAAAAACATACACGAGAGGAATACGCCACATTCCCGAGAATAACATAATTCACACACGCCTAATGCACACGTAACTCATTATTGCTACAAAGCGTAGCATGGACCTAGCTGTGGCTCACCATTTAGACCATACGAACATCTTACCTAAGCCGAAACCGGAGAGAGAGTGACGACGCCACTCCGATACATACGAATCCTCGCACCAAAGCTCCCAAAGAGCATGGCGGAGAAAGACCGTACTCACTCAAAGAGTCTAGCTGTCGATCTGTGCACGCGCAACTAATAGCAGCGCCCCTAGTGGGAAGTGGCTGAACGAGGCAGGTGTGGAGCGCACACCAACGCTCCCAGGGTAAGCTAGTGGAAACAAGGCATAAGCTAACGACGCACAGCAGAGCTCCCTGCGGCGAAACGAGGCAAGCGTAGAACGCAGTAGAAGCGTATCACTCACACACAGGGTGGGGAGCATAACTACATGCCAATGCAAGTTAATACTTTAACTTATAGTCAATAAATCAATACGTTTTTAAATTGAAAATAGAATCTAACAAGTGAAAACCCTCTATAACTTCAAAGGGAGATAAGCAAACATTGAAATAAATGAAAAGAGGCAGAGAGCCGTCTTTCAATCTAGGTAAACTAACCTAAGGACAACATACACACCCATGCCCCAGGGAGGACTCGAACCTCCATGGCGAGCAACCGCACACTCCGCAGGGAGACGCTTTAGACTGCTTGGCTACTCCACCGCGGCTGTAATTTTATATGCAACTTATTTGACGTCCTAGTGTTTCATATACTTACGAAAATTATTATCTTGCAGAATTCTTGCTACATCCTTTTTAACCTATACAAGCAGACGATTCTCCATGATCCTCAATACTGTTCTAGCACTTGTGACAGGCACAAGATTCAAGCAAGTCTGAAATTCAGACTTCACCTGTTGTCACCTGATGTGCAGCATTGCAGTTGTACTTCACATAGGGCAGACCTGTAAATATACACATGGTTGAAATTTGTTGCTTGAAGCTGTCACACGCCGTAGCTCACACACCATTCAGGATAGTCAGCTGTGGAAGTGTCTGCTATGATATCTTTGACCTGGCTGAGTAAATATCTGTTTCACAAAACCCCTGGCTGAGTAAATATGTGTTTCACGAATCCCTCTGCCATGTTTATTTTCCTCTTTTTCCATGCAGCATGCTTTAATTGTGTTTTGCAGTGTACAGAAATATCTTAAATTTTCACTACTTAGGAGGACATTGAGTTTATTGAAGGTATCTGGAGTGTAATACCTTCGAAGGATTTTAGTTGGGACTGGGATTGAAATATCTTCCTTAACATTTACATTTAGTGTAACAGCTTGGTGATCGCTGAATCTAAGTTTATTTCTGTAAACAAGTATTGGTCAACGGTAGTCTTCCATGTTGGTGTTAGTCTTTTGCGTTCATTTAAAAGACCCTGCAGGCTATAGGATTTTGTAAAATTGTTATATGTTTCCCTGTTTCTATTTTGAGTGATAAAATCACTATTGAAATCGCCACTTACAATGAAAAAATGAGCACACTACAATGATAAACAGAAAAAATATTTTTTAATGAAACATATTATTACTAGCTTGGAAGAGACTAAGGGTAAGTAAACATTTGGAAATTACTCCAAATTTTTTTGAGGTTTGATTCCATTACTTGGAGGTGCTCCACGACCACACAATGATGAACTCACCAGATGTAATTAGCAGCATTGGCCGTTAATGTTTTACTTTAAAAAACCACAGATCGATTTCGATCACATAATGATCATCTTCAGTGTCCTTCCAACGAGCATATGCATGCCCTGAACGCAACTAATGTTATTTGCGTTCAGGGCATGCATATGCTCGTTGGAAGGACACTGAAGATGATCATTATGTGATCGAAATCGATCTGTGGTTTTTTAAAATAAAACATTAACGGCCAATGCTGCTAATTACATCTGGTGAGTTAATTACTCCAAATGTTCTACTTTCTGTGGCTTACTTCTTTATATATGTATTTAAAAGGAGGCCTACAGTGTTATAAATGAATGTAACAGATATATTAAAGATACTTGGCATTCTTTCATCAATTCTTTCTACTACATCATTGAAGTTTCAGTTATGTCTAATGTTCAAATGTTTCTAAAGCTTATGGTACAGTGATACCAGTAAAATGTATTCCACTACAAGTACTCCTAAATTTGGCTAGAGGACTGGCAATTATGACTTACTGTCAGAAAGTGCAATATAGTAAATTGCAAGAAGAAAAAGCTGATTTATTGTATAGTGACAGTTCTAAACCACAAATTTCTGGCAAAATTCAGGAATTTCTTTCGACAAACCACCTCGGAAGAGGCACACAGTTAACCATCCACTGCTAATAAAAGCAGTCTTTCTTAGGTTCTTTTTAACAATGGCACAAATAAATTTTCAAGAAAAAGAATTGATGGGAATACTTTTCCTGCAACAGATTTTTTTCAATAATTCGTTTTTACAGAACATTGTACGAACGACGACATTCCTCCAACAGGTTTCTTTTAGTAATTCGTTTTTTACAAAACATGGTATGAACGAAATACTTTTTTATGGACTTTAATTTGCTGCTGAATACAAACACTAGTTTTCCTTCGACTGTACGTATTATACGTAAAACAACAAACACAGCATTATGTCTAATCTACTGCCACTGAAAGTCTGAAACTAAAACGTTGACCGCATCCCTGTCAAAGACAATCAAATATACTTGTGTGATGTTTATGTGTATGAATCGTTCTGCTTGTGACTCGAAATTGAAGGAAATACCACTTCATGTACAAACTGCCTCGCTAATGTGTGATTTTACCACTTTTAATGTGAATGAACCTATACAACATCTTTATTTGTAATGTAACATATTTTTTTCTTTTCGATTTTCAAAAGATTAAAGTTATTTCCCCAACTTAATATACTATTTACGAATGAATAAGGAATAAAACATAAATTTGATTTTTATTAAGTCAATTATTTCGAAAGCAAAACCTATTTGCTATATTAATGAAACTTACTACACAAAAGAATAGATATCGTCACTGTGCTCGTAAATCTGGCGTTGGTTCACTCAATCGAATTATTTTATCTGACACTCGTTAGATTAGCTAAAGAAAGAACCCATGTATGATTCGTAATATTGAAGTAATAACTATTTTTAAACAGAATAAACGCGAATTATTTTCGTTTTTCAAGATTTTTTTTTCTTTTTTTTAATCTGAAACGATAGGTATCTTATGACTGTTAGGTGTTTACCTGAAATTTCTGGAGACTAACTACAGAATTCATTTGAGTTCTATATGTGTGTTGAGACTCTAACAAACTGGGCATGTAGAGGATATGAATGGGGTGGAAAAGTGCTGATGTGAATTTGAGGTCGAACAGATTATTTATTTTCTGGCTGCCATACTAACAGAGGTGCAGTCAACATTTGCACTATGAACAAGATCAGTGTTACCCTCACTAGAAGTTAGCATAAAATTGGCAATACTGAAAGCCTCAATACCAGCTCTCTGACCTATGGCGTCTTTCGTGGGGACACACCAACGGAAAAAAGGAAACAAACACTGCAAAGGACAAAACATAACCATAAAATGAATCTTTACATTATGCACAAAGAATGTTTCCTTTCCTCCTCCAAGCATTTGCCATTACAGATGATCAATTTTTCAAGTGGATAGTTTTTTAAAATATAAATTGATCAGTTTTTATTGTAAAAATAATGTCACGTTTGTAACAAAGAAGATCAATTACACAACACGTTGCTGTCAGGGGGTCAAAGTCGACAGATGGCATCGCGTGCTTCGGTTGAGCCTTAAAATGTATAGTAATGACGTTTGAGACATTTGAAACTTACGCTCATGTAAGGCTTACACTTCAGCCATTTATTTACTAGCGTTCTGCATAAAGCAATCTTTAATGTGACAAGAAACAACACACTGGGGGCTTGGAGAAACATTCTTACATTTGAAAGTAAAGATGCTGTCGTTAACTGAAGAAAATTTTGCAGGAGTCGGGAAGTTTTTCAAATTTCATGTAGAATTTTATTAGGAACTGTACTTTCAGTTTTCTTAAAGAGAGTATCTTGTAGAGGAATACAAACGAAACTATAATGACTTCTTTTATCTGTATATCAAGAATTTACACTTATAAAATCACCGTTCACAATTTTAACTAGATTATTAAATTTACACGTTATTGAAGCACATATTTAATAATACACATTTATTTCAATCACTTTTTATTGGGGGCTTCGAAATTAGGTCTACATTTCTGACATCAATGGATAACCCGTAATATTGTATTAGACACTGATAAGCCTTCGGATGTCAGCAGAAATAAACTTGATAGTTTGTTTTCTATGTTTGTCTCATGATTCAGACGAATGTCTTGTTACTAGCCTACACACTGCCTTCTGTTTTAATTATACCTGATATACTATAGGCCTTTTGGCCTACTGATGGATATCCCCTAATATCGTCATTAGTACTGAGTAGAAGTGACAATAACTGTCTGTTATTTTTACTACACAGTACTTACTACCGTTATTTCTACTAATACCCAAAACCTTCTATCGGTATTCACACTTCAGTTCACATTTCGCAGGATCTAGACACTCATAAACATTGTATTCAATGATGTTACATATACCATACACAATCCAAAGTATATCAGAATTCGGGATGTGATAACTATGTCACTTCCGGTGTTAGTTGGCGGCTAAAGTTTAGTCAGGATCCCAAATCCAAAGAAACTCCTTGGGGTCACAGTATAATATGCTAAATAGTCAACTGACTCTTATCTTCTGTCACTTGAAAAAGCGATGATATCAGACAATGGTGAAAACTGGATGAAGGCAATCCAAGATGAGTCACAATCTCGCAAAGAGTACCACACATTGTAATCTGTTGTTTCACCTTCAGATAAGAAGCCACTAATAATGCAAAATGGGACTTTGAACGATGGAAAGAATTGAAAGGACACACTGTAAGCTACAGAGCATGACTGATAATAAAAGTTTATGCTCAGGCCTTGAGTTTCATTAAACATACCCCACAGTTATCAAACATAACTTATTGATATATTTATATGCTATGGTCTCTAAACATGACTACGAGATTTGTAAGTTAGATATTGTCACAGCTTTCTTGCAGGGTGACTTACACAAAAAGTTATGAGTTAAAGTTTCAGAAGTAGATTCAGATAGAAAGACAGTGAAAGATACCAGTATTTAAAAACTAGATGTTCTCTGCTGGAAGTAATTATGTAGTAGACTGATGTGTCTTAATTTAAAAATAACAACATATGACCCATGAATCTATTACAAATCTAATATTCAGACATTTTAAAAATTGCTGTTTGTGTGGATGTTAGCAAATTTTTAACAATAATTCAAAAGAAAAATATCTGTTTATAAACAAATTAATGGATAAATTCAATCTAAAAGATGTTGCTGAAGGTGTTAACTGTTTAGGTATTGGAATTACTAGGAACTATGAAGAAGGTTGTGTGTGGACAGACTAGACTCACTAGGTGGAACAAAGCCTCAACAGAATTAACATAACTGAGCGTAACTCAGTATGTACACCACTGGACAGTATTACGTTCATAACCTTTATTGACATGTTTACATCGTTTGAAATTTCGTTACACAATGAATCGAGATTTATCTGCCAGAAAACTTCATCAATGATGTTGGTGAAATTCGTATATGCTCGTTTCTCCTCGGAATGAAGGAACAAACTCAAGATTTTTGGGCCTTAGCAGAAAACAGAGGAAATATCAAATGCCCCAGAAAAATGCCCATGCAGTAGATCAGCAGAGCATTCTCCACACACTAATCGAAAAAGATTGGAAGACTGGATATAAAAATTCCGAAGGCTGTACAGAATCTGCAGAAAACACTACAGGTCAACTACAGATGGATTTCCAATGTATTTTATATCCCCTCTGTGTGAAGCTAATGCCACATAATGCCATTCTTCTGTGGCGAAATCATGTACGAATTATAATATGGTAGTGCTATTAATGAAACTACCTGGTAAATAAACGTCATTTAAGCTGCAAGAATATATATTTTATGAGTTGGTACTATGGACGAATTGCAGTAAAAATCTATATAACATGTGTACAATTTTATTGAGAACAGAGATATAGCTGTTGTCATGAAATTCAAACAAACTTAGAGCAAATGTAAATGAAGATATTTTCATTGATTTTTCTGTCGGTTCTTGGTAGAACAATGTAATACTGAAAAAGTAGAATTTTGTGTATGTTCTACAAGTTCATTTCCACTTAGTTAACCGATTGTCGGCTTACTAGGTCATCTCCACACTTTAAGGTAAGTCGAAATCCTTCTATTAAAATAAAAATCAATATGATGATTTAGGTACCAAGAGCCGACGAAAGTATCAGTCAAAATATTCAAATTTTCATTTCCTTTACACACAGGTGCTTGATAACGACAATATGTTGAAACAGCTGTAGCAATAAATAATAAACTGTAAGCAGTTATTCTGGATCACAAATGTTCAAATGCTTGTTAGGCTTAAGGGACTTAACTGAATGGTCAACAGTCCCTAAACTTACAAACTACTTATGAACTGCCTTATACTAAAGACGACACAAACATCCATCTCTAACGGGGAGTGGCCTCGTGCATCAGAGCATAGCATCTCAAGCCACTTGGCCACTCCGTTGTGGCTATTACAATGTCCTTCAGCGACATTTACCACACTGCAGACCCAACAATTAGGAAGTTAAAATGCTTTATGTTTGTTTGGGTAACATAACAAATTTGAACACACTTTATATAGCATTTTACTGCAATTCGTATTTATTACCATGTCCTAAAATATTTACTATTTTACTTGAAATGTGCTGATGTTGACAGATGAAATATTTGTCTTTGGTGAGCATTATTTGAAGCTTTACCTCACTAAAAAGTTTATGTATAGAGAGACTTTCATAGACACCTATCCTTGGCCATGATATACATAAGCTCCTCAAACCCCGCAGGCTTGAAGTATTTAATCGCCTTTTATAATGCTGATGTTTACACAAGTGAGTAACGTTGTTTCACATGAACAGCATGGAAACAATTAAATTCAGTTTCACAGAGTCGGACATTTACACAAGCGAGCTATGTAGTTTCACTTGAACTGCATAGAAACAATAGAGGCAGTCTAATACGCAAATAAATGTTTTAATCATTACAATAACCACAATATATATTACAATATCTAAAAGTGATCTAACTCAGCGAATCATTAGCTCTAAGTTGACAACAAACGAACTACATATGTGAAGCAGACGACTTGACAAACACATATCATGTAAATGCTTCTTTGTTGTTTGATGGTCTGTTGCAAGGAGCACTGCAGCTGACAACGACTTTCTTGTGCGTGTTGCACGCCCCATGTAGAAAAGGCTTAACATTCAGTCAGTCTCTCTGGTGTAGAGAAGAGAGATGTATATGGCTCTTTAATCAAACCACATTTGTTGTATTGATTTCGTGTAACTGTCCAAAATACTTTACAACAGTGTGTAATAGAGTGAAATAAAATGTTTTTATAATTGTAAATGTAAAAGGAGAATTTTTATAAAGGGATATTCCAAGGAATAGATAAACTTCAATTAACAAATTAAACTTGAGTGCAAACTAATGTTGATCAAGTGAGATACTTAATTTTTTTTTATTTCCAATTGAAAAGTTCCCATTTCAGAATGGCACTCCATCCAAAGTTTTTAATGATGGCAGTTTTTTTATTAATACTGTCAGAATTTAATGGTTGAACATTGTCAATATCTTTGCTACGTTTTATTACTAACTAGCTGCTAAACCCAGCAATGCCTAGGTATATTTGCAATTTTCCAGTCTTATATTTGAAACCGAAAATAAAAACTTGTAAGAGATATCATCTTCACGCAGGAAAACAGCTTAGAAATTATGGAACTAAGAAATACGCATAATGTACAAAGTATGAAGTGCAGTATCCAAAGAAAGAATAATAATAATAAAATACAAATGATGTATGAAATTAATTTAATTCAAAACTTGATTATAAACAATATTTTTTGATACTTGTGATGGGAAAGTTTTTGTGACTAATTGTTTTACGACATCATATATCCTGAACTGTGTGTCATAGGTAGTTTTAAGATCATAGCGATTATTGTTCGATTGTAAGCGATAGGTGTACCATATTTAGTGGAAATCGGTCCACTATTTTAGGAGGAGATGTGGAAAAATGGCGCATGATGTACCAGTTATTCGGAATTATCATTGTTTATGAAGTCTTATCTCCTGGAATATGTGTTGTACTATGATGTAAATTCGAAGGTACAGTCAGTGGTATATGTACCTAATGTCTACAAAATATGTTGTGAATTATTTTAGCAGTAGATACGTGATAAATCGAAACGTCATGTGATGATGATGCTGGTTTTCATTAAGCAAATTGTTTAAGATTTTATATTTCATGAACTATATGTTAAACTGTATATAGTATCGAAGAAACATTCAGTGGTATGTATCTGTACTGTCTGATAATTCTCTCGCAAATACAGTTTACAGTGTAAAAGTAATAACTTGTCATTTCATGCCAATTGCTGTAACTTACAAGGAGACCAGACGAGTATTGGATTTTAGAATTTTTGATATGTATGGTACGTGAATTTCAGAACTCAAATAACAATCAGCCAAAGCCATTTGACACAACTCTAAAAATTTTCGAGAAAATCGATTTTGAATTTTTGCAAGTAAGTGCAAGTACCATACCAATCATTGAATGAATTGTAGCATCTGTTGGTGTAGCTCAGGAAGTAGTACACTGGCACTTCAGTGCTGGGGTAGAAGGTTGAAATCCGGTTGTAATAGATTTTTTTTAGTTTTTTCGTTGAGTTCTAATACTTATATAATTTTAATATCTAATGGTAATTTTTACGAAAAGTGCACATGTTTTTGTTTATTCGTAATTTTCATTATTATACAGAGGTTGTTAATTATGAGGGTTTCAATCAAAAAAATTAAGTTACATTTTTTTACAGTATTGGCTTCACTATTAGTTGATGACGGTAGTAACTGATTGTTCAGTTTGTGAAGAGCTACAGCACTGTTTTTGGAAAGTCATCTCCATAGCTACTAATGGTTATCCAAGCAGCTAATCTACTCAACCATCATTTTACATGACGACAAGGTGTTCAGCTTGTCTACATACACATAAAAAACAGACACAAAACGTGGAATTAGATCCGAAAATGTTTTATATATCTCAATTCTCACTTTAGTTGTGAGGCCATAACGCTACCACCTGAGCTACACCAACAGATACAGCAACTCCTTTAATTATTGCTACTTATGTGTACTTCGCGAAACTCAAATTCGATTTTCTCGCGAATTTTAGAGAGTTGCGTCGAATGGTTTTGGCTGATTGTTATTTAAGTTCTGAACTTCACGCAACATAAATATAAAGGAATTCTAAATTCCGATTCCCATGTGTCTACTTGTTAGATATACATCATGAACCTCGGAAAAGTAGTAAGCAATAAACTTTTTTCCTTTTATTCAGTTTTTGGGGATGTCAGCGATAAAAAGTTTCGCAAAGATATGAAATTATATTCAAAGTTTATTGCAAGTCGCTAAGTGCTCTCATTGTGAAAAAGTTGCTGAAATAAATCCCGCGCTGCAAGAAGGGGCAGTTTTATTGTTTATAACGTGATATCGTATGAAATATGTATCGTAGGTGGTTTACAACCATAGAAAATGATACCTTAACTTAAGGTATATTTGTACCAAATTTAGTTGAAATCGGACCATTAGTTTGAGCAGATGTAGAATATTATCGCATGATGTGGCCGTTTTTCATGACTGTCATTGTTTTTTTCTGGGGGGAGGGGCCTCAAGCCTGAGGAGGGTGACCATATCCTTAAGGACTTTGTGAGACTAATTTTAAAACACACACACACACATATACACACACACATATACATACTTTCTCAACCGTTGACCGCTTCATCAGGAAAAGAGCAAGGGAGGAGGGGGAAAAGGGAAGGATGTGGGTATTAAGGGAATGGATGAGGAGTCGTTACAATCTCGAAAGTGGAAGGACTTACCTTAGGTGAAAGGGAAAGATTCCTATAAATGTCTGCCTTGGTGTGTGTGCGTGTATGTCTATATATATATATATATATGTGTGTGTGTGTGTGTGTGTGTCCTTGTTTACCTTTCCTTTTTTCCCCTAAGGTAAGTCCTTCCAGGATTGGAATGATTCCTCATCCACTTCTTTAAGACCCACATCCTTCTCTTTTTCCCCTCGTTCCTTCCTCTTTTCCTGATGAAGCGGCCAACGATTACGAAAGCTTGATTGTTTGTTTGTGTGTGTTTTTATTTGTGATTTTGAGTCTATCAACGAGCCTGTGCTTTGGGTAAGTTACTCGATCTCTATTTTTTTATACATATTTATCCCACCAGGGAAAGTTATTGTCACATATATCTGCTATACAAAAAACACAATATGTTCCAAAGCCACATTCGCTTCTTAGTAAAAAAACTTTTTAATTTACTACCTATGCACTATTAGTTTCTGCGCGTTATGAAGTTATTTTCAAATACACATGATCACAAAAATTTAACAATGATTCAATCACATTAAATGGTGTAAATTTTCTAAATTTACAACAAAATAAAAAAAATAATTTAGAGTGTGAATACCCTGTGTTCAGCTGTAGGCACACTTTTTTCACCGTCAGTCATAATAAAGGATGAAACACTTGCCAACAGCTAAACACTGGACATTCAGTCTCTGAATTTAATTCAATGTGTAACTGATTCTGAGCTTCGCCAGCTGGGTACATGCGAATCCCTATACAGAGGAAGCCATGCGACATAGGCATAGGTTTCACTACATACACTCCTGGCCATTAAAATTTCTACACCACAAAGTTGATGTGCTATGGACACGAAATTTAACCGACAGGAAGAAGACACTGTGATATGCAAATGATTAGCTCTTCAGAGCATTCACACAATGTCATGACATGAGGAAAGTTTCCAACCGATTTCTCATATACAAAGAGCAGTAGACCGGCATTGCCTGGTGAAACGTTGTTGTGATGCCTCATGAAAGGAGGAGAAATGCGTACCATCAAGTTTCAGACTTTGATAAAGGTCGGATTGTAGACTATCGCGATTGCGGTTTATCGCATCGTGACATTGAACATTTGAACATTTAGTCACATCCGTATGTGGTGCCATTGTGATGAACGCACATAGGAAGTGTGTATTCATCATTGCCATACTGGCGTATCACCCGGCGTGATAGTATGGGGTACCATTGGTTACACGTCTTTGTCACCTCTTGTTCCCATCGACGGCACTTTGAACAGTGGCCATTACATTTCAGATGTGTTACAACCCATGACTCTTCCCTCCATTTGATTCCTACGAAACCCTACATTTTCGCAGGATAATGAACGACCGCATGCTGCAGGTCCTGTATGGGCCGTCGAGAAACTGGCTAATCACAATACGCCAGTTACCACTCTCGATGAACTGTGGTATCATGTTGAAGGTGTATGGGCATTTGTACCTGTATACACCATCCAAGGTCTGTTTGAATCAATGCCCAGACGTATCAAGGTCGTAATTACGGCCAGGGATGGTTGTTTGGGTACTGATTTCTAAGAATCTATGCACCCAAATTGCGTGAAAAAGTAATCACATGTCAGTTCTATTGTAATATACAGGCTGTCTGACGAAAGACGCCCGCCAGGCGTCTTCGGATCGCGCGGTACGGCTCCCGGCCACTGTCACCGCATCCACCAGTCATGGCAGCCCCCCGCTTCTCGATTGTGACGCGGGCGCATACACTGAGTTAAAGTCTAAAAGACATTGCTATTTGAGGAACCTAAGCTTACCTTTATTTACAGTAGATGTTCAAAATGATGTCCCTCTATGGAAAGAGAACACAATAGCGAACACTCGACGAATTTTGGCTGCCAAATCTTTGAACTGGCTAGTAGAATCTTTTTTCACGAAACAAATTCTGACAGGTGTGTGAACAATTTTCAAGAACTTTCACCCAATGAAAAGCTGTACGTTTGTTTCATGCAGGAAATTGCAAGACCACATATTGCCAATGCTTCTATGAAAGCAATACAACGTGTTTTTGATGACAGGATAGTTCGATTGGCCTCTTCGTTCTCCAGATCTAAATCCCCGTGACTTTTAACTCTGGGGAATGTTAAAAAACAAGGTGTATGCAAGCAATCCCCATACATTCGAATAGTTGGCAGACAGGATTCAACTAGTCATTTCCCAAATATCTGCAGACGAAATTCGTCGAGTGTTCGCAAATGTGTTCACGAGATGTCATGCCACTCTTTCCATAGAGGGACATCATTTTGAACATCTACTGTAAATAAAGGCAATAGGTTACTCAGATGGCAATGTTTTTTACACTTTAACTCACTGTATGCGCCCGTGGCACAATAGAGTCCCAGAATCGGGCGCTACCATGGCTGGCGGATGCGGTGGCGGCGGCCAGGAGCCGTACCGCGCGATCCGCGGACGCCTGGCAGGCGTCTTTTGTCACACACCCTGTATTTGTCCAATGAATACCCGTTTATCATCTGCATTTCTTGTTGGAGTAGCTATTTTAATGGACAGTAGTGTATTTACAACTTTGGAATAATTGTTCTATAAGTCTGAATAAGACCGACCACTTGAAAATTCAAACAAATGAATAATATGGTCGAAAAATATTTTGTACAAGTAGATGAGGAATGGGCATTCAACCCCAACTGCCAAAATCAGCCAATTAAACCTTATTTCATAGCTATTTTTAGATCATTTATCATCGAAATCAGCAATTGTTCTTATTTTCAGCATGATATAAACAAAAAATCGGGAAATACACAATTGGGACAATTTGATGAAAAATATATACAAATAATTATATAGAATATTTACAACTAGTGGTGATGAATTAATTATATACAATATTTATAATTTTTACAATAAACTATAATGTCCAATTGGAAGTGTATTTATTCCATCATTCATAATGTGTCTTTTATCATCGTTTGCACTTAATGCTAATTTGTTCAATTTCACTGTATATATTTCATGTTTATCACTTCTAATTAAATTCATTGATCTATATAATTCACTATTATTGAATAAACATTCCTTATAATCATCAATTGATATTTTATTCTTTACTACTGATTTTTTAACACCTTTAGATTTTTTCTTTATTTCATCACCAACTTTATATGCATACATTTTAGCTCTTAATCCTACAAATTCTGTCATTATTTTACCATTACATTCATCTTTCATTTTTCCTAATACTTTTTTATTCATTTGTGGTATATTGTAAACATTATCATGTGGATAATCACTTGTATCAAAGTGTTCAATCATATATTTCATATCATCATAAAAGTCATCTGTTTTTATATTGTATATATAACTATCAGTATCTTGATAACATAATTCAATATTTGTATTATATTTAGGTTTCATTACATCATAATGAAAACTATACATTAATTCTTTTGATAAATCTAATATACTCATACCAATATAAATTGGTTTATTAAATTTAATTTCAGTTTTATTCATATGAATAGCTACCAGATTTTCATTAAATATTGTTCGATGTTTGAAATTTGGTTTAGCTATTAATTTATCACACTTTTTACCATCTGATACTAATTTTATATTAACTCTATTACGTATGTTTTCCATTGTTTTACCAAACACAGAATTATTCATCAGTTTAAAGAAATCTTTTTCAAAATCATTTGTTGCTTTCATCCTCATTTGAGTATTCAAATCTATATATTTCTTCAACCAATCAGATTGTTTAAATTTTAAAATCCTATGTATTTTTGTTAATTTCAATCCTAATTGTAGATATTGTTTTAAGTTTCGATAATGTACAACATATTTATATTTATTATTTAATGTTGTTAATAATTTATGTTCATTTTCTGGTGCTAATGGTAAATCTTTATGTTTGTCATGTAAGTCAATTGGATATTCTAAATCAACTTCAAATATATATCCATATTCAGAATTATCTGATATTTTCATCACATCAATATCTAAATTATTTTGCCATTCAAATCCACCATAAGGTAAATATTGTGACATTGCATATCCATATAAATTATTTGCATCTAAATACATTAAATAGTTTGATTCTTTATTTGAATCATAATGTTTCATGTACTTATTGTTTGCTTTAACATATCTTTTACAACATTGTGCTATACCACCTCTTATACCTTTTTCAACCATCAAAATCATATCATAATCATGTAATAATTCAAGTGGTTGTTTAGTCATTTTCAACATTGCATCCCATGATAAACCAGGTGCTGTATAATACCATGCTGGGTCTAATTCATATGCTTTCATACATGTTTTTCTAAAGTTTTCAAATACATCAGCCAATAATAGTACATCTGTTTTAAGATATAAATCATGGTATTCACCCATATTTTGAATGTTGAATTTTTTCCAAACTAATTTTGCATGTAGATAATCTGCAGTACTTATATCTTCTTCATTCAGTTTACTATAGAATGCTGTTTTAGGTGGTAATTGTGTTTCATTGAATCTATTCCAATTATCCATATAATCATAAGGGTATACGCCTTTTTTAATAACTAGATCGATTACATCATCATTAAAGAATTGTTTAATATTCAACATCTTATCTTTTGATAAATTAGATGATAACTTATCTAATGATGAACTCATAAATCTAAATGTATCAATAAATCTCATTTTTAAGTTATTTGTATGTTTACCAAAACTTATATATTTTTCTTCATTATTTGGTATCAATTCTATTTCTTTTTCATCATAACCAAGTTCTTTTATAAACAAATGTGAATCATAACCAGTTAGATTGTGTAAGAATATAGGCACAAATGTAGGTTGTTGAAGTTTAAGATTACATTCATTACACAATGGTGCTATATAATTTCCAGTTAAATGATCATGATGATGTACTTTTTTGTTATTTGATGTATATGCTGATTCACACAAAGTACATCGTTTAGATTCATTATGTATTTTTATTTGTTCATTTGTTAACTTTTTCATTAGTTCAATTTGTGAATATATGTGACTAATTTCATCAACTTCATTCTTAATCATTTCAATAAATTTCTTATGTGCATTTGGACCTCTATACACAACAGGATCTTTATATTTGTCATGAATGTATTTCACATAGTAACAAAATCCAGATGGTTCATGTTTTTGATATTTCATTGTATATGATTCAGCTGGATTTGGTTCACATGAATCCATCTTCAATAATAAGCTTTCAAAATCAGCATATATAACAAATGGAACACACATTGTATGATTATAATTTTTAAATGTTATATATTCACCTTTATTTGGTACTCTAATTTTAACTGATTTATTTTTAGAACAATCTTCTTTATGTGCATTTAGTTTATTTTCTGAACTGAAGTGTTGTAAACACATTTTACATAGATGTATTTTACCATGATGTGATGTTTTCTGATTTCTAACTAAACGTGATAAATCTTTAATCCAACAATAATGTGAATTATTACCATTTTTCATGTATAATAAATCTATGTGTACTTTATTTTCAAATTTTGTAATCTGTAAAGGATATATTTCATATTTTTCATCATATGCATATACATTAATGGATATATTAAGTTTACATTCATATTTAGGTATATTATCAATTTTAACTGGATATTCTATTTGACCAATTTTAGTTTCTAATTGTTTCATACATTCTATATAGTTACTAGTTCTGTTTGGGTTTTTACATTTTGTAGGATCAACTGGATTTAATGCTGATGCTATCGACCACAAGAAACATTTTTCATCATTATTCTTAACGTTTATACATGCTTTTTTATCTTTTAATATTTTAGGTAGTTCAATATATGATGAACCATTAAGTGGTGTATATTTGTTAATTCCTAATTGTAAACCAATTATCCTATTTAACATCCATCCTGATCCTCTAGCTTGAAAATCATGCATACGTGTTAACATTTCACGTTTACCTTTTACATAAAATTTATTTAGATCTTTTTCATTTGTAATGATGTAGTTGTATGTTGGGAATCTAAATTCTTTTATTTCATTAGTAGTATTCAATTTGAATTCACAAAACAATAATAAATTCACTTTTAATCCATTGTATATTTTAAGATTATCTTTTATTAGCTGATATACAATAGGTTTAGTTGATGTCATAATGTGTTGTAGGTCTTTAATTTTTAAGTTGTTTTCAATATTATATGTTTGTAACCTATTTTGGAATGCTTTTTCAATTGAATGATAATTATGAACATTTCGTTCATTAGGTTTATTAAATATATCTGTAGCAAATGGAAATAATGTTTGACTATTTTGAATCAATTGTAATAAACCTGATTTACGTAATTTAGAATATTTGGTAAGATTTAAATGTTTAGCTAATGTTTTAAGTTCATTAACATTCATTGATGATGTATCTTTATTTTCAATATTAACTAAAGATACATTTTCAGTTTTCCTTTTCCTTTTATTATGATTATCATCAAATATATCTGTAGCATATGGAAACAATGATTGAAATTTAATATACTGTATCAAATCAGGTTTACGTAATTTGGAATAGCCTTTACAATTTAAACTCTTAGCTAATGCTTTGAGTTCATTAAGCTTCATTGTCTGTAGCTCCATTTATTAAGAAAAAAACTATTATTTTTGTTGTCTGTATTTGTTGTCTTTATAAAGGCAGTATTTATGTATATAATTATTATTCAGAATATTTACCATCAACTAGATGCACCAATTTATGTATATAATTATTATTCAGTATTTTCACAACTAGATGTATCTATTTATGTATATAATTATTATTCAGAATTTTTTTCAGTCATAAATTTGTTGTGAATTAATGATTTTAGATGTCGTTTGATTTTACACTTACATACATTTCTACTACATTCACATGTAACCTTTTCTAAAATTTTATCCTTATGATTATCATAATATTTCATAGCATACTGACATGCACATTGATTGCATATACTACGATGACCATCTTTTTTAAATTTGTCGGTATGAAATTCATCAATATTTTTTTCATTTGTACATCGACTACACCTTTTGGTAGTATCCATTTATTATAGATAAAAATCATTCAATTATTGTTGTCTAAATTCTATTACATGTAGCTTTTTATCTGATCTGTCTATCATTCCTTTATATACAATATTCCAACCAATCATATTATTACAATCATCCCAACCTATCATTTTTCCATATCTATCTGGTAATATAATTTTGAATTCATTATTAAGTTCCAAAAATGTTTTATAACCAAATTTGGTATTTATGACATCAACATTTGTGATTTGATACTCTTTATTTACTTCAACATCACACAGTTTCATCAATGGTATGTTTTTATTGATGCTATTAAGCTTAGCAGCTAGATCCATTTATATAGTAGAAAAATGTTCAAGCTTTTGTATTGTATTTCTTAGTACATCTATTACATCCGGAATCAATGCACAATTTATACCAAATAATGATAAATCAGTTGTACCAACTTTTACTACCTTTTTTATGAATTCATTATATTCATAAAAAGTATTATCTTTGAAAAAATACAACATACCATTAATGTACCGAAATACTGAAGTTACAGCAGGTGGTAATCCAGAAAATTGTCTGGTTATAATACCACGAACTTTATATTTAAAATTACATTCATCTATTTCAACATAGAAAAAGTCATTATGGAAAACAAATGTTTTACCAGAATATGTGTTAACTACACCATTAATTTTATAATCATTACGTAATCCTGTACTCGATAATGGTTTTGGATATCCTGGTATTAATTGTAATGTATCTGAATACATCATATAAATCATGTTGTCAACAAATATTACAATTTCACCAGTTGGCCTTTGATATATTCCATTTATTATTTGTAAATTTTTGGGTAAAAATGTTAACCAATCAGTTATTAATTGTGATTTCATATCATTACCAGTCCACATCCATTTTTTATAAAATACATATAAAATTCCATTTGTAAACAGTAAGTGATCAAAATGTTTACTTTCACATAATGATACAACTGGTTCAATTGGTTTGGGTGATGTAGGTACATTTACAATTACTTTTGGTGTTGTAGGTTGTGGTGATACTTTACCATATAAACTTTGAATTGCTTCAATATCATCTTGAGATAAATCTAAATGTGAACCATTATAGTAAGCATACATAATTGATCCATATACAGCTGAGTGTAGTAAACCTAATACATGACCAATTTCGTGCACTAACACTTCAAATAGATTTGTTTGGTATTTTGGTGTATTTTCGTCAATTTCCAAATACCACAATTCATCATCATCCATATGTATTTCTACAGGATTATTATTCATATCTGGAAAAAATGCATGTGCTAATACATCGCCTTTTCCATCTAATTCTTTTAAACATTTGATATTTTTATGAATTTCATATCTATGTTTTCGTCTTTTATTTGTAATTAAGATATCAGGATTATTGCCGTCATGATGAAATTGAATATCTATATATTTTTGCCACAATTTAAATGCTGATTCTGCTACATGTAATACTTTTTCAGTAGCACCTTTATAATGCCATTTTATATTTTTCTTATTCCATTTATATATGCTAGTTCTATAGCTACCAAATTCATCTTTTACACCACATCTAGGCATTTTCATAAAATTTAAAGTATCATCAGTTAACTCACCATTAATCTCAAGATTGTATGTTAACTGAAATAACATTAATGCTTCTCTAAATGCATCATTACTTACTTCACTAATTTGATTATCTGGAATATTCAAATAACCAAAATCATTTAAATATTTTATTGCTTTACTTTTATCATCAGCAATTATTATTTTGACCAATAATAGCAATAGAAATAACTTCATTTATATACACTTAAAAAATTCAATTTTCATACATTCATTATCATTACTGAAATACGAATCAATAATATGATCATCAATTGTCGAAAAAAATTCCCAATCAGATGAAGTAATTGATTCTTTAAAATGTAGAAATACTGTTTCATCATAATTATAAATAATGATTCTGTAAGTTGTATACAACATCTTTTCATGTGTTATATAACCAATTCTAAGATTATTGTGCAAATAAAATTGTATGTTAAATTCCTCAAGTTTAGATATAATATCTATCAACTTCATTTATTAATAATAAAAATGTAATGAAAAATGATTGTGCTAAATTATTAAAACATAAAGATATAAATTAACATATTAAACATCAAATTCAATTAAAAAACATACATCCAGATTATCATGATATCTGTTTCTTAAAATATTCATAAACAACACATATTTCATCACCATTCAGATTATACCCATAATCCAATGATTCATCAGTTAACTGATTTATGAATACAGATACATCATCATCAGGATAACAAACGGACAGAAAAAACTGAAGTGCAAACTTCTTCATTTATATATCATAAAATTATATTTTTGTTGTCTATCCAACTATTATGTGAATTATCAAATCCTAACCATTTAACATATACTTTATCACCTTTTTTTCTTAATACTTTTTCAACAAGATATACATCTGGATATTTTGTTTTCTGTAGTTCATGTTCATAAAATGTTCCTTTAATATCCTTCAATTTGTATGTAATTGGATCTGAATATATTACATCTTCAATTTCAAATAATTCTGATGACCAATTAGCAGTATATCCTTTTTCAAATATTCCTTTCAGTTTGCTTATTCTAACTTTATCACCAATAGAATACTTTGCTTTAATTGGATACATAACCATTGCATTAGGTTCATAATTTTTTTCATTCACATCTATTGGTTTCATTTTTATAGTTCGATGTATTGTGTTATTATATTCATCTACTAATTTTGAGACAATATCTGTCCAATTATAATTGCCTTGAAGGCTAAATTTTTTCCACATTTTTTCTTTCAATGTCCTATTGAATCTTTCAACAACAGATGCTTTTAATTCACTAAATGTTGAATAATGATTAATATTGTATTTTTTCGTCAATCCTTTAAAATCAGCATTATAGAATTCTTTTCCATTATCAGTTTGTAAATTATTTGGTTTTCTTACTTTTAAAATTTTTTCAAAGGCATTTTTACTTGTTTTATCTTTAACTGGAATAGCCCAAGCATATTTAGAAAACACATCAATTACAGTCAATAAATATTTATAGCCTTTATTTATTTTTGAAATTCCTTTCAGATTTCCTGAATCCATTTCAACTAAATCAGCTTGCCATAAATCATCAATTCCAAATGATACTACTTTTCTTCTATTGTAATTTTTCCTCATTGGTTTATGTAGTTCATTAATTATTTCTTTACGAACACTATCAGTTACAAAATTTTTTTAACAAATTTACTTTTTTTAGTTTTACATACAGAACATATACCTTCAATTCTTTGTCTTCCATTTTTTGTTGTTACTGTTTGAGGATGATGTGTTTCAGTAAATTTTTTACACTTCAAACAATAAATATGATCCATTTATATAGCATAAAAATCATAATAATTCACCAAATAAAAATATTTTTACATCTACTGGAACTGTTTTAATTGTTTCATTTAGTGATATAAGCAGTTTATCTCTCCATTTCATTTCATGTACATTATCTAGTTGATCAGTATATATATTTTGTATATTGTCATTAGATCTTTGTATTTTTACTGTAAAATTAACAGGATACACTTCACCATTTGCATTAGCTCCAGATATAATAATTTTCTTAATTTTTACATCATACTCAAACTGATGTTTTATTACTTCATTACCAGTTATAAAAGTAAATTCAATAATTTGTCTATCGTATATTGTATTTTCTAGTCGATGACACATATCTGTCTGCATGTTTATTAATTTTTGATCAATACTTGTTACAGTGTTAAAAATATCATTATGAATCTGCATAACTTTTTTATTAAAATCAGTTTTGTTGATATAATTACTGAATTGTGTTAGAATACTTATATATTCAGGTTTTGTAACGTATTCTTTTTCTAAATACTGTTTAGTAACAGCATCATAACCATTTACTGGATCTTTTATATCGACTATTCGTCTACCTTTAAAATCGACAAATGTTTTAGTTATTTTAAAAATGGTACGTAATTCTTTCTGGAATTGTTTAGTCAAACTTTCTAATTTTATGTTCTAATGAACTTATATCAATTGGTTCTAAATATTCTATTTTATTTCCAAAAATGTCCATTTATTAGATTCAAAATATCACTGAATTTATAGTCATCTGATAGCAACTTTAGCATAAATATACACAAATGACCACATACTACTTCGTTAAAATTTTGGATTCTTTGATTATTGTAGTATAATTCATTTTGTCCTAAATATTTAACTAGTTGTTTAGGTATATTACCACCAAATGAATCAAATACAAATTTTTTATCATTATTCTTATAATAACATATCCAATGTGTACCAACATGATCAGATGCGTCTAAATTAACTATTCCACATTCAACAATATATGGTTTATTTGGTAATTCATCAATCATAAAAACACCTCTAAAATGTTTAATTTTTAATTGTTTAGCAATTTTTTCTATATCAAAATTACTTAATGCATTAGGATGCTGGTCAATTTTTTTTGTAACATTTTTTTAATCCTGTACCTTTTTTTTCCATTTCCATATTGTGACGTTTTTGTTCTGCTAATTCAGCATCAGCTTTTTTCTTATTTATGACTGCATTTGCAATTGCTGCTGAACCACCAGCAAGTGAACCAATAGCAGTTAAATATGGTAAAGCTGCTAATAGTAATGGTAAAAAACCACCTTCATGTTTTGTTTCAATAATTTTTTTCACAACTGGAATAGCTAACGTAACAGTTTTCTTATTTTTCTTTCTTTTTTGTGCATCTGTTAAAAATTGATCAATACTATTTAGTTGTTCATTATTGGTTTTAATTTTAATTGCTTTTGGTGTAATTTTACCACTTGGTAGTAAAGTATAATCAATGCTGAAGTTATTCATTTATATAGATAAAAAATACTATTACAAACCCCATCTTTTTTCATCAACATATAAACCCATTCCTAATTTTCGTTTTCCATACATTATACCTCTAACAGCTGTTGCAGCTAATTTTTCACCTATTGTTGCATCAGAAGCATACATTCTCTCTTTTGCAGCTAATTGAAGTTCTTTATCAGCTTGATGTCTAGATTCTAAATCTTTATAATTTCTGTATGCAATATCATGTTGTTTACATGCTTCATCCAACTGATTTATTCCTGAATCACCACGTGCTAACCTTTCATCTAATTTTGTACCAGGTCCACAATAATTATAACCAGGTAAATGCATTTCGAATGGAAGTTTGTTAATTAATGTGTTTACTAAACCTTTACCATATTTTTCATTTTCCCAAAATGTGTGAGGAAGATTATTCAAAAATCTAATCAAGTATGGAATTCCTTTTTGATTATTGATGATGAAATCACTAAATTTATTTGTTAACATATGTGTAATTCCTACTTTTTCATTATGATAGTTTTTATTTCCAGCTAATTCTTCACCATGAATTACAGCTAATCTGTCGATTAATTCACGTACATCATTCATCCAAACATATTCAACTGGTTTTTCAGTATATTTTTTAATGAATCCTTCACCAAATTTTTCAGGTGAACTATCTATAGCTGGTGTTCTTAAACTTGGTAAATAAACGTCAACAATTTCTTTTATCAAATTATTGTATTTAACACCTCTACTTGACTTTATTTTATTAGGATTTTTATCTGAATATAGTGCACCTGATTCATATAGTATATTTGCATAATTTGATAAATCAACAGAATCAAATGTGTCATTCAAATCATCCATAGTAATGTGTTTTTTAGTTAAAAGTGTCATCAATCCATCTGTCCCTTCATATTCTTTTTCAGCAATAATTAATTTATTTCCATCAAATTTTACTGGTAAACTACCAATATACTTAAATGTACCAACAGGTCTTAATCCAAATACTATATCTTCACTATGATTGATGTATTTTAACATTCTTTCACTTATATTTATTTTTTTAACTGCATCCTTTTTTCTATTTTTAACCTCTTCATCATATTCATTCAATACTTTTTCTATTTCTGATTCACTTATATCACTATCATTTTGTTTGATTTGTGGTATATGATATGGAATCATTTGTTTTTCAACTTCTTTATTTTCTTCAATAGCTTTCAATACATTTTCACCTATGCCTTCAAGCCCTAGTTTTACTTGTTCTATAGCATCAATAACAGGTTGATCTTCTTTTTTATATTTTTCATATTCTGTACGTGGTTGTTTTTTCCATTTTCTAAATTCTTCTTTTAATTGTTTCTGTTTCTTTTTATTTCGTTTAGCTTGTTTAACAACTTCTGGATCATATTTTGCAAACATTTATAGAACATAAAAACGTTGATGTTTGATGTTTAACGTTTATGTTAGACGTTGATGTTTGTGTTTGTTTATGTTTATGTTTATGTTTGATGTTTAACGTTTATGTTGTTAGAAAATGTTTTATTTGAGATCTGTATTTACCATCATTTAATTTACGTGTCATGTCTATGGTTATAAAACCAAAATTATCATCATTCCAACAATTATTGCACATATTTCTAAATTCCTCAAATTTTAAATCACCACCAACAAATTCACAATAAATGTGATGTAGATTTGTGTCATCCTGTCTGAATATATTTAAAAAATTTAAATTATCTCTGACTAATTGTTTTGGTATTTTTGAGTAAGTTTGTGCCAAATAAAAACAATCTATTCCTTTATGTCTACCTCTAGTAAAATATTCTTTTACAACATTTTGATTTTCCAATATAAAATCATCAAATACAACTACTGAATTATCTTGACATTGATCTAATGGTACAATTTCTTCATTATTTTCAATAAAAGTAGCAATTTTTTCATTTTGCTTATCTTCAATTTTTTTACATTTTTTAATAAATTCATGGTACTTTGATTGTTCTAAACTTTTAGAATAAACATACAAATGATTAATTTTATTCCAGTTTAACCACCCTGGTGCTAAAATATAATTATCAATCATCAGTGTAGTTTTTCCACAACCACTTGGTCCAATAATTGCACATCGGATTGAATTTGGTAAAAGTTTACCATGTTTAGTTTTCGACTTTTTTTCTGGAATTCTTATTTTTGGTTCCCAATCTGTTTTCATTTAATTACCAATAAATGAGTAGAATAATTCAACTAAGTGGTAATTCATCAGTACTCAAAAAAAGATTAACTGTTCCAATAAAATATAGCTTTAAAAGTGTAGCATTGGTTGGTTTTTATACTACATTTTTAACTCCAAATGTTACAACAAAAAATAATAAACTATATTGTGATGGTGAAACAATAATTATTCCAACTGGTCAATATACTTTGGAAAGTTTGGTAAAATATATTTATACGAAGAAGCCTAATATACATATAAAAGCAGATGAAATATTAAATAGAGTTACAATTCATAGTGATGTTAAACTGTATATGGATATGAAAAAACAGGATAATATAGCAAGTGTGTTAGGATTTAATAATCAAGTAATAAATGTAAATGAAAAAACTGTTGCTAAAGATGTTCCTAAGATTATTCCATTTGAATTAATAAATGTAAATTTTAATTTAGCTGATGGAATGTATGTAAAGCATACTGATCATTTTCATCGTGAAACAAATATTATAGCTTCATTTAAACCGAATGTTGAATTTGGTGCACCAATAATTTATGAGCCAAATTATCCATTATTTGTTCCAGTTCATGATAAAATTCAGGATTTAGTAGTAACTATAACTGATGAAAATGATAATCTAATCGATTTCAATGGTGCTACTGTAACTGTAATTTTATTCCTAATAAATGGACAAGATTGAAAGCTATCAATTTCAATCATTTCCAGTGAATGAGAAAACAAAAAACAACCTGAATATTCCAAATAAAGATACAGAAATTAATATACATATTGGTGATGGATGGTTGCATCCTCATCGTGCTCAATTGTACATGAACTTCAGTGTTATTGGTGCTGATGGTACAGATTATCCAACATATGATGGAAAATCCAATAAGTTGTTAATTGACAACTATGTGGCAAAACTATTTGACTTTATAACAATAAAAAAGGGTAATAATGTTTTATCTAGAATTGAACATCCATTTATTTCATCATCAGTTTTGTTTCATTTAACATCATCTGTTGTTGATAAAATAAGTATGGAAGGGTATATAGTTAACAATGGAAAATTAAGAAAAAAGAAAAATGAAGTATTATATCCATTGGAAATGTTAGGCGGATTTTTCAAAGATTATGAAAAAATTATGTTTGAAGGTGATATTACTGTATGTTTTACATGGTCATCAAGTGCAAGTGATTGTATTCATAGATGGGCTGACTACAATGATGGTGGTGTTGAAATAAAAGATACATTACCAAAAGAAGGTAAAATTGTAGTTGAACATATGGAAATTAGAGTACCTATTGTTAAATTTGAACCTAATTATGAACTTGAAAAACGTGAAAAAATTCTGAAAAATCCAAAAATACCAATATCTTTTTATGAATTACAAACTGTAGAAGTGGCTGGATTAAGTGATAAGAAAACTTTCGAATTAGACATCACAAATTACTATAACTCAATGGAATTTGATATGCCGTTATTTGTATTTGTTGTATTTCAAACTAATCGTAAAAATAATCAGTTGCTTGATTCATCATTATTTGATCATGTTATGCTACGTACACTGTATCTGAAAAATGGACGAAATGAGGTTTTTCCTGAAGAATTTTGGAATTTAGATATGCCATATGATTATTTGAAAGCTTATGATGCATTTCGTGATTTCAAACTAGTTAAACAACAGAAAGCAGATGTTGATATAAATCCATACAACTTCGTAACAAATTATCCAATCTATGTGATCAATATGACATATAGAAAAAATGTTATTGCTACACAGAAAACGACTATGAAACTTTGTGCTACATTTAGTGATAAAATACCACCTGATACACTAGCATACATAGTCATGTATGGAGAGAAAAATCTGATTTATGATCATCAACATAGAATACTAACAGAAAACTTTTAAATTCTAGCAAATGTTTAATATATGAAAGTGAACCATATTTTAGAATATAAAGACACTAATGATAATGATAAATTATTAGACCCGACATTTTGTCGGGTATGACATACTGTTTAATAATAAAAATAATTATGATTCTAACAGTATTAATGCATTTAATAAAATTAATTTAGATAAACAACTTGAAAATGATATAAATCTTAAAATGACTGAAAAATGTAATCATTAGTAATAAATGGGTGTAGTATTTATTAGAAATATATAAATCAAATGATAACATTAAATGAATATAAATGTTTATATTTCGTTTATAATGATGTAATCATTTATTAAAGTAAAAATTGAATGTTTATAATTTATTGTACATATTTTGTAGTAGCTCTAATTTGTGCTTCCATATATTCATCAAATTCCTTCTGTTTTTGAAGAACTTCAAAAGGCTTCATTTCTAAAAATTGTTGCCATAAATCTTTGTTACGTTTTGTGTCATGTACTTTTATTTCATATTTAATATTTAACAATTCAGCTATTTTTGCAATAAAATACTCATATGGTAAAGCTTTGCCTTTATAACGGTTATTAAACACATCAAATACTTCTATAATACGACTTTTATCCCAACCACTAAACATAGATATGTATGCACCATCAGAATTAATTATCATTAATTTATTTAGTTTTTCCATAAAGTATTTTTCTCGATATTTACGATTGTTATGTGTACTAACTTTATCAGGAAAACAATTATAGCATCTTGTACCATCACTACACCATTGATAACAATTTTCACAATAGTCATTTTGATTAAGTTCAGGAACATCTCGTTGAATAAAATTAGGTAAATTTGGATCAAGTATATCATCAATGTTAACTGCTTTTTCGAATAGTTGAACTATATCAAACACATTATTCTGGCTTTTATTCGTGTTAGTTTGAATGTTGTTGGTTTTCTTAGATTGATATCTGTTTTTTCGATCTTGATTTATGCATTTTTTACAAATCGATCTTGGTTTACCTAATTTCATTCCATATTCATTTATATCTTTAACCATATCACATTTAGTACACTTTCTTAATGTATCATCCTTATTAACTATTTTATTAGAATGATATCTATTTTTTCGATCTTGATTTATGCATTTTTTACAAATCGATCTTGGTTTACCTAATTTCATTCCATATTCATTTATATCTTTCAGCATTTCACACTTAGTACACTTCTTTGTGTTGTCCATTTATTATATAAAAAAACTTAAGTATTTGTTGTCCATTGTTTGTTGTCCATATTGTAAATATTAATTCATTATTCACAAAAGTGACCCAATTATGCATTTCCCGATTTTTTGTTTATATCATGCTGAAAATAAGAACAATTGCTGATTTCGATGATAAATGATCTAAAAATAGCTATGAAATAAGGTTTAATTGGCTGATTTTGGTAGTTGGGGTTGAATGCCCATTCCTCATCTACTTGTACATATTAAACGAGCTAAATGACTTAATGGTTACTGTACAAAAACGTAGGACATATTGTTTCAAAAATGTTCAAATGTTTGTAATCCGAAGAGACCAAACTGCTAAGGTCATCGGTTTCCCTCAAAACATAAAATCAGATTATCTGTGTTTGCATTGCATTGAATCAATTTCTTCTTCATTCTTTGTAAAGTTGCTATGCAAAACGAGATAGGTTTTCAAGACTGCTTTCACGATCAACAAAATTATAATTCAAACTTCCTGGCAGGTTAAAATTATGGGCGACAAACGGGATTCAAACCTGGGACCTTTGCCTTTCGCTGGCAAGCACTCTACCATCTGGGCTATCATGGCACTTTTCACGGTGTGATAACAAAACTCTGCTTCTGCCAGTACCTCTACTCCTACTTTCCAAACTTCGCAGAAGTTCTCCTGTGAACCTTTCAGGACTAGCACTCCTCATTCTGGAAACATCCCTTAGGCTGTGGCTAAGTCATGTCTCCACCATATTCTTTCTTCCAGGAGTGTTACTCCTACAAGGTTCGCAGGAGAACTTCCGTGAAGTTTGGAAAGTCAGAGGTGAGGAACAGGCAGAAGTAAAGTGAAGACAGACTGTGAGGCGTGTCGAGATAGTTCAGATGGTAGAGCACTTGCCCGCGAAAGTCAAAGGTTGCAGGTTCGAATTCCGGGTACTACAGCACGTAATTTTAATTTGCCAGGCAGTTACTCATCAAGGCACATTCAGTGCAGTGTGAAATTTTGATTCTGTAAATTACACTTGACTGTGTTTCAAGAAGAATTTCTACTGCCATGAAAATCCATCGTATCTGATGTGTGGAAAGATGCCATTGAAATTTCTAATTTGCTACAATAACTGGAAAATCAAAACCCGAAGCTTCAAATATAACTGTTAGTAGTGGGTGGGAGTACCATTTCTTAGTGTCTAGGAAAAGAATAAGATAAACCGTTTACTGAAAACATGTAAATGCGACAGCCTGAACGCAGCCCTGCTAATTTACAATTTACATTTTTTTTTACATAGTTAAATCCTCTAACTTTATTTATGTATCAGTAAAACATACATAATAGCTCATTTATCTCCCAAGCAATTACGAACCAATAAACAACTTTTATTTATTTTCATCGTAAATTATTGACAAAAAAGAGCAAGAAGCTTTAAATGGAAGCATAACACAAACAATCAAATTACGATATGTTAATTACAGGGATTTTACATTTTTAAACTCACAGTTACATGCTGCCCATAAGTAAAAGGTAATTGTTTTAATGCTAAGACTTTTTCAAATGTTCAAATGTTTGTAAAGCTTATGGGACTTAACTACGGGGTCATCAGTCCATAAACTTACAAACTACTTATGAACTAGGACGGCACAAATATACATGCCCGAGGGGGGATTCGAACACCCGACCATAGTGGCCGTGCAGACCGTGACTGAAGCGCCTCAGTCCCCTCGACCACCGCGGCCGGCTAAGACTTTTTCCCTCCCTCCCTTCCTCACAATCTCTCTCTCTCTCTCTCTCTCTCTCTCTCTCCTCCCTTCTCTCTTTCTTTCTCCTCCCATCTCTCTCTTTCTTCCCTTCAATCTCTCATTTTTCGTCAGGCCGTCTGGGGGGGACACACGTGCCCCTGTGATCCCCCCCCCCCATTTGAATCCACCCTTGGCCCTGCCCCCACCGATTGGTGGCTGATAATAAGGAACATGTGTACCACCTTTGGTTGAAATTGGTTCAATCCTTTACGAGGAGATGTGGAACATACATATATACAAATATACCCACATACATACAGCCTATTTTATAAGATGTATGTGCATTTATGAGAACTTATGTGATGATACATGAAGCAGGAGATATATGGATATAAAGGAGAGTACGAATGATAGATTTTTTCTTTAATTTGAGAAAGAAATTCATAATTACCTAATTAATTTACGATATCTTTATTGTCAATTAATAAACCACAGATAATTCATGAAATGTTTTAAGTTATCTTTTAAACTTAGAAAACAAAAAAGAGTGCTTTTTTTCTTGTGTTTTAAAACATTAAATGGTAGAGTTAGTCTTCTTTAGTTATCTGAAATGGTGTGAGCAAGACAAGAGATAATGTAACGTTGTGTAAATTTCTTTTCGAAAAAAACATTAAAGTACGTATGACATTGAAAGTCGAACTTATGTGTTCGAACTCTTTTCATTAATTCCTGAAGAATTTATTCTGAATTGGCCAAAATACAAAGTTAATTATTGATTACCTACAAAATATTTTCAATCCAAATATTATTAACTTCACATAGTAATAATAACAATAATAATATAAACTTATTTAATTTTCATTATGTATCAGTATACTTACAACATTGAATACACTCTACACAAAAATCATGTCATTTCACATTGTTCACTCCCTCTTCAAAATCACTTGCATAACAGTAACCAAGTATTCACTCATTATATGAGCCCAAAAAATAACGAAGATCGAGAAGCTATGGTGTATGTACATACCCTACTGTTTAGCATACTCAGTTATACTCGGCATCACCTACGAAGGCGGCACACTTTTCAGCTGTTCTGCGCATCCCCTCCATAACCAATATGACAGCCAATAATGTTCATTCTGTAGACGCGTGGCTGGCCACAAGTTACGCAATGTTTCTCCCACAGTTGCAACTGTTGGTGCTCGGCCATAGCTCCTCGCATCTATACTTCCCTTATGCAGAAGTGCCTTCTTATATGACGCCGTGGAGGTATCTTATTCATGAGGAATTGTCAGCTGTGTTTGTATAAACGTGGGACTACCAAATTGGCATTCAGTCAAAAGGATCTTCAGATATAGAAAATGTACCAAGGATACAAAACTATGGTTTTCTAAGGCAGACGACTGCCACAAAATTGGTTAGTGTGATGCAGACTGGACCAGATTTTCCCAAAGACATAAAGTCAACAACTGAATATCTGTTAAAATTTTAAGGAGCAGCGATATCTTGGCAAAGTAAGAAACAACCTACAGTAGTTTTATTGAGAACTGCGGCCCTGATCTCTGCATGATGGGATGCTCTATGGTTTCAAGCATTAGCCACAACAATATCAGCCAGTTCAAGAAGGACCTCTCAAACTACTATTTAACAATGAGAAAACAATTGACTTATCTGAGACTATAGCGTGAGAAGGGTAGAACACAACGTGTAGACACAACCCACTATGTTGCAAGGATAAAAATAGAGTCAGTCCTTGTTGGACACATACTTTCAGAACTCAAGCTAGCAGTTACGACAAAAAAAAACGTCTGTCAACATCTCGCCATCACATCCTGCTTCAAGTTTTTGGATTGAAAATTTATTTTCGTTTTATGTATGCTTTTAACAGGTATAATTATATTTGCCACTCCCATGAACCCAAACATTGCCGAGGTGGGGTGGCTTGCGTGCCTTAATGATACATATAGCCATACCGTATGAGTAACCACAGTGGAGGGGTATCTGTGGCGAGGCCAGTCAAACATGTGGTTCCTGAAGAGGAGCAGCAGCCTTTTCAGTAGTTACAGGGGCAACAGTCTGGATGACTGACCGAGCTGGCCTTGTAACACCAGCGAATGTGGCTTTGCCACACAGTTACTGTGAACGGCTAAAAACAAGGGGAAACTACAGCCATTACTTTTCCCAAGGACTTGCAGCTCTACTGCATGAACATCTCGGGTAAAATATTCCAGAGGTAAAACAGTCCCCAATTCGGATCTCCAGGCAGGGACTACTCAGGAGGATGTGATCATCAGGAAAGACAACACTGGCATTCTACGGATCGGAGCGTGGAATGTTAGATCCCTTAATCGGATATGAAGTTAGAACATTTAAAAAGAGAAATGGATAGGTTAAAGTTAGATGTGGTGGGGATTAGTCAAGTTCGGTGCAAAGAGGAACAGGATTTCTGGTCAGGTGAGTACAGGATTATAAATACAAAATCAGTTGGGGGTATTACAGGAGTAGGTCTCATAATGAATAAGAAAATAGGAATGCGGGTAAAATAGTATTAGCTACACAGTGATCGCATTATCATAGTCTAGATAGATACGAAGCCAACACCGACCACAGTAGTACTTTATAAGCCAACTAGCTCTGCCAATGATGAGGAGATCGAAGAAATATATAAAAAAATAAATGAAATTATTCTGATAATTAAGAGAGAGGAAAACTTAATGGTTATGTGTGACTGAAATTCGGTAGTAGGACAAGGAAGGGAAGGGAAGAAGTTAGGTGAATATGGTCTGGGCGAAAGAAATTAAACAGGAAGCCGCTTGGAAGAATTTTGCATGGAACATGATTTAATCATAACAAACACCTGGTTTAAGACTCATGAAAGAAGGTTGTATATGTGGAAGAGACCAGGAGACACTGGGAGATACCAGATAGGTTTTATAATGGTAAGACATAGATTTCAGAACCAGGTTTTCAGCTGTAAGACATACCTAGGGGCAGATATAAACTCTGGCCATAACTTATTGGTCACGAATTGTAGACTGAAACTGAAAAAAACTGCTGAAAGGTAGGAAAACAAGGACATGGGACCTGGATAAACTGAAGGAACCTGAAGTTCTTGAGAATTTCAGAGTGAGCTTTAAGCAACAATTGACAAAAACAGGGAAAAATAAAACAGTAGAGAAGGAATGGGTAGCACTGAAAGATGAAATAGTGAAGGCAGCAGAGGACAAAATAGGTAGGAAGGCAAGACCTACAAAAAATCCCTGGATATCACAGGACATACTAAATTTAATCGATGAAAGGAGAAAATATAAAAATGGAGTAAATGAAACAGGTAAAATGGAGTACTGACGACTAAGAAATGAGATTGACAGGAAGTGCAAAATGGCTAAGCAGGAGTGGATAGAAGGCAACGCAAGTCTGTAGAAGGCTGTATGAAGAGGGGAAAAATAGATACAGCATACAGGAAAATAAAAGAGATATTTGTAGATAAGAAAAACAGCTCTATGAATATCAAGAACATAGATGGAAAACCAGTTCTCGGCAAAGAAGAGAAAGCTGAAAGGTGGAAAGAGTATATAGAGAGGCTCTACGAAGGAAATGAACTTAGAGGCAATATTGTAGGAAGGGGAGAAGATGTAGATAAGGATGAAATCGGAGATACTATACTGAGAGATGAATTTCACAGAGCACTGAAAGACCTACATCGAAACAAGGACCCTGGAGTAAAGAGCTACTGAAGTCTCTGGGAGAACCAGCCATGACAAAACTGTTTCACTTGGTGTGTAAGATGTATGAGACTGGCGAAGTAACCTCAGACTTTAAGAAAAATGCAATAATCCCCATTCCAAAGAAAGCAGGTGCAGACAGGTGCAAAAACTATAGAACCATCAGTTTAATAAGTCATGGTTGCAAAATATTAAGACGGATTATTTACAGAAGGATGGAAAAGCTGGTAGAAGCCGACCTCAGGAAAGATTAGTTTGGGTTCAGGAAAAATGTAGAAACACGGGAGGCAATACTCACTTTACGGCTTATCCTAGAAGATAGATTAAGGGAAGGCAATCCTACATTTGTAGCTTCTGTAGATTTGGAGAAGGCTTTTGACGATGTTGATTGGAATAAACTCTTTCAAGTTCTGAAGAAAGCAGGAGTAAAATATAGGGAGTGTAAGGTTATTTACAACTGGTACAAAAGCCAGACAGCAGTTGTCAGAGTTGAAAGGCATGAAAGGGCTGCAGTGGTTGGGAAGGGAGTAAGACAGGGTTGTAGCCTTTCTCCAATGTTATTCAATTTGTACATTGAGGAAGCTATAAAGGAAAGCAAGGAGAAATTTGGAGAAGGAATCAAAGGTCAGGGTGAAGAAATAAAAACATTGCGTTTTGATGATGACATTGTAATTCTGTCAGAGACAGCAAAGGACCTTGAAGAGCAGCTGAACGGAATGGACAGTGTGCTGAAAGGTGCATATTAGATGAACATTAACAAGAGCAAAACAAGGGCAATGGGGTGCAGTCTAAGAAAATCAGGTGATGCTGAAGGAAATAGATTAGGTAACAAAACAATCAAGGAGGTAGATCAGTTGTGTTACTTGGGCAGTAAAATGACAAATGATGGTCGCAGAACAGAGGATATAAAATGCAGAATGGCAATGGGTAGAAAAGCGTTCTTAAAAAAAGAGAAATTTGTTAACATGGAATATTGATTTAACCCTAAGGAAGTCCTTTCTGAAGGCATTTGTGTGGAGTGTTGCCTTGTATGGGAGTGAAACATGGACGATAAACAGTGCGGTCACGAAGAGGATAGCGGCTTTTGAAATGTCGTGCTACAGAAGAGTGCTGAAGATTATGTGGGTGGATCACGTAACTAATGAGGAGGTACCGAACAGAATTGGCGAGAAAAGGAATTTCTGGCATACCTTGACTACAAGAAGGGTTCGATTGGTAGGACACATTCGTAGACATCAAGGAATCGTGAATGTAGCATTGGGGGGAAGTGTTTGGGGTAAAAACCGCAAAGGAAGACCAAGAGATGGATACAGAAAGCAGATTCAGACAGCTGTAGGTTGGCGTTCTTATGTTGAGTTGCAGAGGCTTGCTCGGGATAGGGTGTTGTGGAGAGCTGCATTAAACCAATCTCTGTACTGAAGACCACAACAACAACAATTATAGTGGGGGTGAATAGAGAATTTATGCATCACCTGAGAATATATACCTTTTGCACTGTTATGTACTGTCTTATCTTTAAGACAGCCAGGGCCGGCCCGAACAAATTCAGCGCCCTAGGCAAATTATTATAATGGCTCCCCGTATAATAAAATCGCAATGTAAAATACATATTGCATCTTTTTTTATTCAAATACATAATTATAACATATACATTACATAAAATGGGGCACATCATCCACTTTTATACAACAATGCTTTTTCATCATTTTGCAGTAACTAAAATAAGTACAACTGTTGATTTTTGAAATGTGGTCATTGAAGAAGACAGTGGTTTTGTCGTAAATGGTGGAGGTTGTGTCACACCCCATTATGCGTGGAGGAGGAGGAGGAGGAGAGTGGCTTCAGCAAATGACAGGTGCTCGAATACATTTGTTGAAAACAGTTTGGATTCAGCCTTCGCCCTGCCAGGCTTACTGTTTACTTCCATATAACTAACAAGGCACTAATAGTTTCAAATGTTCAAATGTTTGTAACTGTATCGGACCAAACTGCGAGGTAATCAGTCCATAGCTTACAAACTACTTAAGCTAAGTTAAACTAACCTAAGGACAACACACACACCCATGCCCCAGGGAGGACTCGAACCTCCACGGCAAGCAACCGCGCGCTCCGCAGCGAGACACACTAATAGTTTCTGCGCACTATGTCTTCATCTTCAAATGCCTATGATCACATTAACAGTGTACATTTTCTAAATTTACCACAAAATAAAAAACAGAATTTAGAGCATGAATGCCCTGTTCCACTGTGTGCACACTTGTTTCATACTTCATCATAACTGATGAAACACTTGCTAACAGCTCAACACTGGACATTCAAGCTCTGAATTTAATTCAATATTTAACTGATTCTGAACTTCGCCAGGTGGGTATATGCGAATCTCTATACAGAGGAACCCTTGCGAAATTGGCATAGGTTTCTCTACATATTTACAACTTTGATATAATTGGACTATAAGACTGAATAAGATTGACCACTTGAAAATTCATACAATTGTACAACATATTCGAAAAATGATTTGTACATATGTAATGAGCCAAATGACTTAATGGTGACTATAGAAAACCCTAGAACATATTGTTTAAAAAAACGTTCAAATGTTTGTAATCCGAAGTGACCAAACTGCTAAGGTCATCGGTCCCTAGTCTTACAATCTACTTTAACTTCTTCTAAGGTCAACACACACACCCATGCTCGAGGGAGGACTCGAACCTCTGGTGAGAGTGGCCGCATACTCCATGACGTTGCACCCTTGATCTCACGGCCATTCCCGTGCGGCGCACATGGTTTGATAAATCATTAAACTTTTCACTGTTTAATGTGGTTGAATCACTGTAATATTGATCAAACAACTTACGGGTATGCTGCCGGGTGACGTCTACAACCGCCGATATTTCGGCAGGAGGACACCCTGCCATTCTCAAGGCACAACTGTACTTAAGGAAGCAATGTGCAAGCGTATTTAATACCTCGGTTTGCAAAGGGTAAACAAGGAAGATAACACACACAGTACAAGTCACAGCAGAGTCGACACAACCAAAGATGACCAAACATAAAAAATATCGATAGTGACGGTTAATCAACAGGTGAGGCAAGCGTTAATTTTGTCCCTCTGTTTTTTGACGAGAGACAGTGCCGGATTCCAAGCAGAATTTAAACAAAAACCACCAGCTCTGTTTATAAGGTCGCTTGCTGGTTTAATTTCAACAGCTTCCTTAATAACACTATCCCAATAGGTGGAAGTGCATGCCAGGATCTCCGTGTGGTTGTATTCCATAGGATGACCGGTGCCAAGACAGTGTTCTGCAACAGCGGATTTGTTTGGCTGTTGTAAGTGCGTGTAACGTTTATGTTCAATACCCCGGTCTTCCACAGTCCTGATTGTGTGACCAATACGTGACGTGCCACAACTGCAAGGAATACGATATACACTTGCCTTACACAAACCAAGATCATCCTTTACGGACCCCAAGAGGGCCTTTATCTTAGAAGGTGGTCGAAAAACACATTTCACATCATATTTACGCAAAATTCGACCAATCTTGTTGGATATACTTCCTGTGTAAGGCAAAAAGGCCATAGATTAAGGTGCCACTTCATTACTATCGTCACTCACCCGCTATGCAGAAGGCTGATAGTGCAACACACGTTTTATCTGTCTCTCACTATAACCATTCTGACGAAAGGTCTCCTTGAGATGAGACAACTCAGCTGACAAACTTTCAGGGTCTGAAATGACATGTGCCCTGTGAACCAAGGTACGAAGTACTCCTTCACGCTGAGCTGGATGGTGACAACTATCAGCTCGCAGACACAAATCGATGTGAGTAGGCTTCCTATAAACAGAATGTCCCATAGTACCATCAACCTTCCTTCTAACCAACACATCAAGGAAAGGAAGACAGCCACTCTTTTCCACCTCCATTGTGAACTGAATATTCGGGTGGATTGAATTCAGGTGTTCCAAAAAACCATTTAAATTCTCACTACCTTGAGGCCAAACGACAAAAGTGTCGTCTACATATCTGAGAAAACACTCAGGTTTCAGAGGCGCTGACGCTAAAGCACGTTCCTCGAAATCCTCCATAAACAAATTGGCCACAATAGGTGACAACGGGTTTCCCATTGCAACTCCATCAGTTTGTTCATAGTACTGACCATTGAATAAAAAGTAAGTGGAAGTCAACACATGTCGAAAAAGATTTGTTAACTCGACACCAAACTTAACCTTAATTAGCTGCAACGAATCTGACAGAGGAACGCGAGTGAAGAGAGACACAACATCAAAACTCACTAAAATATCAGTCATTCAAACGCAATCCCTGCAATCGTCGTAAAAAAAATCCGCCGAATTCTTAATGAGGTATTCACACCTCCCCACCATTGGAGTCAACAAACTAGCAAATGTTTGGCTACACAATATGTCGGAGCACCAATGTTAGACACTATAGGCCTCAGAGGAATGTTCTGTTTGTGAACCTTAGGAAGGCCATACAATCTAGGTGGTACAGCACAGTAAGAATTAAGACTCTTGATGGTCTCCTGTGAGAAAGGACTTTTCTTCAGGAGGTTATTACTCTTTCTCTCAACACTCTTTGTGGGGTCAGCACCGATCCTACGATATGTCGAATAAGAAAGTAGACATTGCATCTTATCGTCCTTATTCGACAAAACTGTGGCGTTTCCCTTGTCCGCAGGCAAGATAACAATATCAGGATCCATTCTGAGAGACCGTAAAGCAGGCGCCTCAGCTGCTGTTATATTACACTTGGGCGGACAGGCCCCTATCAACACACGACAAGCTTCCCTCCTAGCCTCTTCTGCAGAATCGGAAGGTAGTTTAGAAACAGCCTGTTCAAAAGAACTTATGAAATCAACGACCTGCAAACGCTTAGGCGTCGGTGCGAAATTCAAACCCTTCCCCAACACAGATAAAGCTGTGTCGTCATAAGTTTTCTCCGTGATATTGATCACAGATCGTTGCAAAACTAAATTGGAATCAGACTCTGAGCCAAGGAAACGTTCAAATTTCGCCGAATGCCGAGCAGTTACAGATTGAAATTCCCAGTCAGACTGTATCGTAGAGGCACCGTCCAACCAATCCCAAGAAAATTCAGAAACTGTAATTCTCACACTGTAATATTGTTTTAAATCATAGGAACTTGAGAATGACGCCATAGTGCGTCGAAACTAGTAGCACATTGGTAATTAGATGGAAGTATATTAATTTGACATGTGAAGACGACTTTACCTGATGGATATCCATTTATTTCGAAATGATGTCAACAACGTTACGCTGCCCCTACACGTGAAATAATACTTCACACATTCTTACATGTAACGTTTCCAACACTGCGCACTGCGCTGATGCTCGCCACCCGCCCTCCCCCCTTGGACACAACCAAGCCATAGCACACGCCTCCTGCCACTGCGCACGAATCTTCAACTTACCCAACTTACCCTGGATAAGCAGTACAGTAACCGGAGTAGCTGTGTCATTACCAAACAATGCAGAAATTGGAAAAACAGCGTATCCTAAAAGGTTGCCCAATTACGGGTCAGAAACAAACAGCCTGTAAATACGAGTATGTCATGCTAAGTTTCATATTCCCTCAAACCCTGTGTTTGCGTTGTTCTGAATAATTTTTTTTTTTTTTTTTTTCATTCTTTGTAAAGTTGCTATGCAAAACGAGATAAGTTTTCAAGAATTCTTTCGCGAGCAACAAAATTACACTTCAAACTTCCTGGCAGATCAAAATTGTGGACAAGAAACGGGATTCGAACCTGGGACATTTGCCTTTCACTGGCAAGCGCTCTACTAGCTGAGCTATTCTGGCACGCTTCACAGTCAGTCCACAAAACTTTGCTTCTGGCAGTTCCTCGCCTCCTACTTTCCAAACTTCACAAAATGTGTCCTGTGAACCTTTCAGAACTAGCACTCTTCTTTCTGGAAACATCCGTTAGCCTCTAGCTAAGCAATGTCTCCACCACATCCTTTCTTACAGGAATGCTAGTCCTGTAAGGTTCGCAGGAGGACTTCTATGACGTTTGAAAAGTAGGAGGTGAGGAACAGGCAGAAGCAAAGTTGTGACGATGGACTGTGAAGCGTATCGGGATAGTTCAGACGATAGAGCGCTTGCCCTCGAAAGCCAAAGGTCGCAGGTTTGAATCCCAGGTACAGCAGAATTTTAATCTGCCAGGAAGTTAATACCATTGCACACTCCACTGTAGAGTGAAAATTTGATTCTGAAAATTACACTTCACTGTGTATCAAGAAGAAATCCTATCACTATGAGAATCCTTTGTATTTGATGTGTAAAAATTTCTAATTTGCTCCAATAACTGGAAAATCGAAATGTATAGCTTCAAATAAAACTGTTTATAATGGGTAGAAGTACCATTTCTTAATTTTAGGAAAAGAATCAGATAAACCGTTTACCAAAACATCTGAATGTGCCAGCCTGAACTCAGCCCTTGAAATACACAGTTTTTTCACATAGTTAAATCCTTTAACTTTATTTACGTATGAGTAAAACATACACAATAGCTCATTTATCTCCCAAGCAATCAGGAAACAATAAACAACTTTTACTTATTTTTTCGTAAATTACTGGCAAAAAAGAGCAAAAAGCAATTAATGGAAGCATAACACCAAAAGTCAAATTACATTATGTTTATTACAGTGGTTTGCATTTTCAAACTCACAATTACATGCTGCCCAAAAGTAAAAGTTATTATTCTAATTGTAAGATTCTTTCCCTCCCTTTCTTCCTCACCATCTTTATCTCTCTCTCTCTCCCTCCCCCCTCTTCATTTTTCGTCAGGCCGTCTGGGAGGGGCATGTGCCCCTGTGCCGCCCCTCTCGAATCCGCCCTTGATCTAAACCATTAAATGACATTATAAGTAAATAGTGCGATGTATGAAACATACCTTACAAAACTCTGGGCAACGCTGAGCTTACTTCACTATTTAAAAACAAGCACAGTGGAGTTGTTTCGTCCACACACAGAAGAAACTGGACAGAAAATGCTGGGAAAGATATAGTCAAATAGCGTAAAAAGATCATAGTGGAAACTCTTTTCCAAACGAGCACGACAGCAATTGCAGTATACCCTGGTGGCGTGAAATGTATACAAACTGTTACGTGTATGTAGACAGACTACAGTCGCTTTGTAAGATAGTTTCAGTTTATGTGCTGAATTGGTTGGTATTTGTGCCATATATGGGTGCCAGAATTAGCGACAACAAACCGATCGAATGTCTTTTTACGGATTCACAAGGAATAAATTATTAGGATCCATTATTATCTGGCTCATGGGCCTGCCACGCGAGGTAGCCTTTGTCACCTACAATGTTATTTTTTTACATTACGCTATTTTATTGAAATGAGTGATAATACAATTGCTGCCCTACCTTGAGAGTTGCTAACAATGTCTTCTGTTATGCCTATAATAACAGTTACGTGTTGAAAGCGAGGAGCGCAACCCTTGGTTTTCGCAGATTGTAGTGCAACCACTGCAGACGTCAGGGGTGGCTTGAGGAGGCCGTGGCTTAAGCTTCCCGCTCGCCTCTATCACTGTTGCAGAGATTGTTTGGGACTTGGCTAGCATTTTACGCTCCCTATTCCGCCCTTCGGAAGTCTGCCATCTAAAGGTTAACACACAGTGGCCTACGCTCTTCGTCTTTACTTTACCCTGTATGTAATTGAAAAAGTGCTTATGTGTTTCTTGCTAATGTCGCAAATAAGTTGCTCTAAACTAGAAAACGCCAGTTAAATTACTCTGCAATCACATTTATCTACCTTCATGCAAAGTTCGGACCAAGTACTTTAAGATTATTGTGTATCAGTAACGCGCATCAACAACCTGCCACAGAAAATAGTTTTTCTGCGAATAAAATCCAATCGATGCACATAAAAATGGTTCAATCAACTGAGCATTTATTTCAGCACAATTGATGTCTTTTGTAAAAGGAATTAATCTATTCACACTAGTTACTCGGCCGCTAGCTTCGTTTGTCATTAAACTTTGCTTTTGTACCGAAATATAGTTACAGTAAGACAAAATATGTAATGGCTATACAAATGGGAGCCGACCGGATATAACCCATACCTTTTTACCCCATGATCCCAGATCAAATAGGAACCGAGTAGTAACAAAAACCTCAAAAGCGATATTTTTAAACGTATTTCCTTCAGTTTCACTGAGCTCAATTTATTTTTATGAGGCTTAAAACATAAAAATATATGCATTCCAACATTTCACTGCTGATACAATTTGTTATGAGACGGCATCTCTGCATTTTAAGTTCATGCTTAGTTCCTACATAGTAGTTTATAATTTATTAGCGACATAACCTTTAAAGCAAATTATTGTGTCATCGAGTTCAAACGATTTTGAAAAATGTTAATGAAGAATGATGCAGAGACATCGCCCCTAGGTTAAAATTAATTGTTATCTTTAGCTATCGACCTATGAAAGGATTGCGCGGTTGTCTAAAATATCTACACCCTGCATAGTAGAAGCGTTTACCCTGCTTCTTCCGAAAGCTTCCGACGCAAAATAGATATATCTGCATGATAGATGGATGTTGACAAAAATTAGTTCTGATTTCATAAAATAGCCGTACACACCCTCATTACAGGTTTTATATTGGCTTCAGGAGCTGTGTGATCTTTCAAATGCTCGTTTACAGATTTCATCAATGTCATTTCCGTGGGTGCGCTCTTGTCACCAGACGAGCAGTCGTCAAAAGGTATGACTTCACTAGACGCTCTGATATTTGAAATGATTGAGCTATTGTCTTAATAAAACTCCTCAGTTTGCTTGTTGGTCATTAATAATTCTGATCTGAAAGTACTTAGTAGCCCTAGAACTGACCTCTTACAAGGTGTGCCGGTGCCCTATTGTTTGGTTTTTCTATAGATTTTCGATGTTTTCGTGTAAACGGTAGTATCTTGTAGGATGACTGGTCCATTGCGGTGATAAACGTCATCCGTTTCGTATCATTTGCCGAATGAAGTTTCGGACTTCAGTAACCGTTTTCAGAGAGCAAGGTTTGAAAGAGTTGTATTAATTGTGATGCATGTTGCAGTCAGTCAGTAACGTTTTAAATGATAATGTGACATATCTGTATTTAGAAAAAGTCATGTTATATATAATTTGTACTGTAGCTAGTTGTGGGCAAGTTTGCTTAAAATACGAAGTAATGCCATTTTGGGCGACATTAGTGCCTTTTTAACAATACTAGACAATTTATTTATAATAGATAGGCCTACTTTACTACTATCATTTTTAATTTGACACGTTGGTTTAGTGACTTGCACGCCACTGTCCAAGAACTGAGTTAATGATTACTCTTATCCTTGTTGTAGTTGCTTTATTACTACTGATTTTCTTTTATTGTGGTGGTTTGCATATTGAAGAAAATGCCTATATTTTAATGCAATGAAGTGTTGTTGATAGCTAAAAGTTAATTTATCAGAAGGAAGAACAAGAATTAGTACTTATACTACTACACCAACAAATACACTGTGCAGTCTGTAAGCCTAATTTGGGTTCATGAACAACCACTCAGTATATAAAAAATTGTAACTTCATAGAACCTAGTTTATACCTCACTGTACAGGAAGTAGTTTCACACATTTCATAACATTTTAAAACATTGTGCTAATAACTAGAATTGCAGGCATTGGCTTTTTGAAAATTCCAACTGTTTGAAAAGACTTTTTCTTTACTCACTTAAAAGTGTTTTGGAATAAGCACATTGCTTGAAAAAGGTCTCATTTAATGGGAGCAAAAAATAAACCCCATAGCCTATATAACCCATTTGCTGTGTTGTGATCATAACCTTGAAAACTGGTTTTGATGCAGCTGTAGATGTTAGTGTATTGTGTGCAAATAATTTTCTTTTCATAATTACAACTTAATGCCAAATGAAATGGCAAACTGTAGTAAAGTATTGGGCCCCTCACAAACTTTCAACCCTTTCCTCTGCTGCCCCCCCCCCCCCCCCCAATTCCTTCAACCTTCCATTCCATTACCAAATTACCTTTGTTTTCAATGTTTTTGTGTAAGAAATTTCTCTCAGCTCCAGTTCAATTTACTATATAAGTTGTACCTGATACATGATCTAATCACTAGCACTCAACTGAAGCATGTTCCCAGATGATTGTAGTCTCTTCTTGTCTTTTTCCTCTGCATAAGACTATGTGTGAGTACTTCATAAGCTAGTTAAATGGCTCACTACAGTATACAGCACAACTCTAGGCTCACCTGTAGACAGGGATACCGCCCGCAGCTTTAACCCGTGACATCATCGCACCGCGGTAGTTTTTAGGTGCATGCGTGTTTGTAGAAGAAGGGTGATTATGTGGTGGTTGAGTTTAAGACGATAGTTTGTTTACAAGCAAAACAGATTAATATTTTGTATTTAAGAAGTGGTCTGTAGCTTCTCTCTGATGGTTCGGTGTAGGTTAACCGAGAGATTTTTTTTCATATGTGAGCGCCAAAGGTGCGTATTTTTGGGCTAAGACCTGTGATCAATGGTACATTCTGTTATCTATAATAACTACAGATTATTTGTATCTACAATACAGAAGTATTACGATATCCCGTGTACTGGTTTTCCGACATCTGAATGTCATGGTTCAAAGCAGACGGGTGGTATCCCAGTCTACAGTTATGCCCAACTCTATACAGTATGCAATTCAAAACAGTCCTCCAAAGTAATGTATTCAGTTAGTGATTTAACAATTGCAAATTTCAGGTAAGGCATACAGCAATTAGAAGTACAAACAACCTGAAGCTGATTTAAAATACAATCTGATTCAGTATAAGCCTACATATGAAAGTGCTAATAAAGACTGTTTCCAAAGGAAATAGTTAAATATAATTGTAAGGAAATTTAAAAGCCATAGCTTATCAAAGGAATAAAAACATGTAGCATGTAACAAGAAAAGGTAAGAAAGGGAAACTGGGCCACCAACAGCTCAGGAAGACTTCATACTAATCAAACTGAATGAAAAATTTCCTAATAAAAAGTCAGAGGTTGAATATATCTTTAATCATTTTATTTATTTATTGTGGAGAAAATAGGATCTAGATCTTCACAGAGAAGGCAAGGTTAATAATGATTGAGGCCAAAACTATACAATTTGATCCAACTGAAATTCCACCTTCCTCTCCCTTTAGAAGTAGGAAAATTAAAAAACTCGAACTAAAATATAAGTGTGCCTGGCATTGATGGCATTTCCAGCACAGTACTAAAAACTTTTCCCACCAGACATGACACCATTACATGCACATATGTAACACCTGTCAGAAGTAGGGCATTTTCTATGGTGACTGAAATATGCTATTCTTAAACAATTGCATGGAAAAGTTTGATGCCAACAACTATTGCCAAGTCTCACATTTGACACCTTCATATAAAATTCTTGAAAAAGTAATATATTCAAGAGTAGTTTCTCTAATTTGTAAGAATAAAGTACTAACAAAATGTAAATTTGGTTTTCATAAATGCTTTTTCATCAAAAAAATTGTGTGTGTGCTTTCACTGATCAAGTATTAAATACTCTGGGCAAGCAAATGCCACCTATTAGGATTTTTTTGTGAACTTTCAAAGGATTTTGGTTGTGTAAATTGTGGACTACTACTAGATAAGATCAAGTATTGTGTTATGATGGTGACAGTGCACAAATGCTTTTATTCATTTTGATGTGGAAGAGTGCAGAAAATTGAAATAAGTAATTCATGTAATGTGCAAAAAATCATGTGATTCCTCAAATGGGGGCACTATCAAGATAGGTGTTACACAGGATATAGCCTCGGGTCCTTTGCTGTTCTTAAAATATGTTAATGTATTTGATACTCTACAGTGTGTCCACAAAGTCTGGGTATATAGTGAATTTTAATAAATAACCTATAGATATTTTATGTAAGTGGTGAATTGAGCAGACAAAATCTATGATACTGGTCTCAAGTGAATCCACATTACATGAGTCCATCTAAAGAGCAGGGCTGCAAATGGTGATAAGTGGGGTGTGGTTTTGGAAAGCCCATGTACTAGGACCTCTCTTCTTTGATGAATGTGTGAGATTTGTCTGAAAATGCTGAGAGACTAATTGAGAGTTTGGATGAGGGCCTTCCAGACAGCTTTCAGAAGGAAGGATCCCTGACCATTTTAAGACATTGGTTGAATGATAATTCTCACTGGAGTGCGAAAAAAGGTCATTCCTCAGACCTCTCTACCCTTCATTTCTTTTTCTGGGGTATGCTGAAAGAGAGAACGTTCTTGATGAATATTAGAAATTTAAACCACCTGACAGGATGGATTACTAGTTCACCTGCTAACATAGATGGCAATTCAGGCTTGTTCCATTGAATTCACCACAGACTTGCAAAATACAATCATTTTACCAATCCGATAGGAATATCAATAATGGAGGATAGGTAACAATTCACTATAAAGACTCGCTGAGCTGCTGACAGACACGAAAATAATCACATTCACAAAACTTATATTTTTGCTCATGGCTTTCATTAGACAAAGAAACACATACATTCACGCAATCACTCAGACAACTACACACACACAACCATCATGTCCGGCCAGTCAAGCGACACAAGCATCTAGACTGTGAGTGAGGATGCCGGGTAAAGGTGGGGATGGAAAGTTCCACTTTGCATGAAGGATTTTACAGGCTCTGATGGATAGGAATTTGAATTGCAGCAATGAATATAGTGAAAGGAAGGGGCAGGAAAGGATAAAAGGGAGGTGTAGCAGAGTGTGTGGGGGATTTGAAAATATAAGAATAATAAGGAAAAATAGAAATAGGAAAAGAAGGAAAATTAGGGAACAACTCACCGTAAAGACGAACTTTGAGCCTCCGACAGACACAAATAAGACACACACACACACACACACACACACACACACACTCACACACTCTTCTCAATTTTTGGCCACAGCCTTCCTCAGAAAGAGAACACTCCTCCACACAACCACTTGGGCACACTAATCCACACACGTCAGCCAACTTTGGCCGCCCAACACAGTCTGACTCACGGCAAGCAGAAGGGGCGGGAGGGGGAAGGAGCAGAGGAGTGAGAAGGGGGGGCTGGAAGTGGAGTGGGAAGTTGGGTGGGTATACAGGAAGCAGACGCGATGTCCGGTGAAAATGAGATGCAGTATAAAAAAGTGTGTGTGTGTGTGTGTGTGTGTGTGTGTGTTTAGAAAGGAGGGGGGGGGGGGGGGGGACAGGAAACGCACAGTAGGGAAAGGGGCATGAATCTGAAAGAAATGTAGGATGTGATGGGGAGGTGGACTGTGGGGCATGGAATGTAGGATGTTAGGTTATCTGAGGATGAGGTCAGGTTGGACACGGAACAGTAGGATGTGCTGTAGGGATAACTCCCATCTCCGTAGTTCAGAAAAGCTGGTGGAGGGAAGCAGCTGTTAAAGTCCAAGGTGTTGTGCTCCGTTGCATGCTGCACCACATGATAGTCAATATTGCTCTTGGTTACAGTTTGACGGTGGCCATTCATCCTGATGGAGAGCCGGTTAGTTGTCATTCCAATGTAGAATGCAGAGCAGTGATTGCAGCAGAGTTGGTATATTACGTGACTGCTTTCACAGGTGGCCCGGCCTCTGATGGGGTAGGACAAACCTGTGAAGGGACTGGGATAGGAAGAGCTTCGTGGGTGGATTGGGTAGGTTTTGCATTGGAGTCTTCCAAGGGGGATATGAGCCCTGTGGTAAGGGATTGGGATTAGGAGTGGCCCCCTCATGGGCTAAGCATTAATTTGCTGAGTACGGACTTGGCAAACCCGGGGTCCTGAGCTTTGGGCTGTGGCGTGCCAACAGTCCGCTGCACCGCAAGCTCTGTGCGTGCTTAAACAACCGTCATTTGGCGTGATGGTGGAACGTTGTACATTTCAGAGCCCAGGGATCTTGGCTTAATCGCCCGGGTCGTGAGGACGGTACAAACCTCTATAAAACCCCTCAGTCTCAAGGTTTGCTACATGCCGAGGAGATGCATGGCTGTTGAGGTTGAACAGTCTGTATTGAGCAACCTCTGAGGAACCTGCCAAACCTCAGTTGTATAAGGCTTACCCAGGCAAGCAGGTCTCTTCCTGATTGGACTTTTGGATGTCTAGCTGTTCGTGGGACGACAATGAAATGAGCCAGTAATAGCGTTGCCGGGCCCAAAACTGGCATCTGCAGGCATGGGAAGATCAACTTCAATGTAGAGAGATATGATCCCAGATCATTCCCTTCTCTGGCCACACCATGGGAGGAACGTAGGGCATATAACAGATCTGAGCCGTATTCACCGCAGTACTTGGTACGCACGCGAACCAATGGGGAATCCTTTTCACCAACAAAGCTGCAGTTCTCTGTCGAAAATCTTGAAGACAAGTTAGGCAAGGTGGCGTCTTTCTCCAAGATGAGAAATGGGGCAATATTAATACAGACGACACCCCTGCCCACTCAAAGGAACTGCATGCCTGCGACAAGTGGGGTGATGTTCCTGTCAGTATCATGCCCCACAAAACACTCAACATGGTCCAAGGTCTTATTTACCACCGTGATCTCCTGTCGCAAACAGATGATGAGCTGCACACAAACCTAGAATGAAGAAGAGTTCATTTCGTCAGGTGTTTCTATTGGGGACCTAAAGATCAAAGAGTTGCCACCGGTGCTTCCATTCTGCCCTTAGAGGGCAATACACTGCCCTAGAAGGTCCAAATCATGATATTACGGTGCGATGTTAAACCATACGCCCCAACCCCTATGAGCTGCTTCAGGTGCTGGAAGTTTGGGCATATGTCATCCCGATGTGCTTCCAGCCACATGAGCAGGGAATGCGGGCATCTATCCCATCCGGACACTCCATGCACCCCACCTCCTGTCTGTGTGAACTGCAAGCAGTTACATCTGCCTTGTTCACCAGATTGCTATCATCTGCATAAGGAATGTAAGATCATGGAGATCAAGACCTTGGACCAACTCACTTATTCCAAGGCAAGACGAAAGTATGAGCGGCTCCATCCAGTTTGTACGCTTGCATCTTTTGCTGCTACTGTGTCGTCCCCACTCTCATTGGGTACAACACCTCCCACTGAGCCACCTCCTCCTGTGGGCCCTAGGGGCTAACCATCTTCCACTGCCCCCTAGATGGGAGCAGGTGCTTCTTCATCCCCTATTGAAATGTCTGCAGTTGTGGGAATTCTCCCCCATCCCTCAGGGACACCAATCCCCACCTCCCGACCGGAGAGGGAACAGCCTCCTCCGGCTCCTATTGCTTGGAAGGGGTCCCTCGGCACACCCCCTTCCGTGGCTACTCGGTGCTCCAGAGGATCCTGGCAGCAGTCTTAAGGATCCACAACCTGTCGGTTGAAGAACCTCCCGCTCTTCTCCCATTCCAGATGCCACTTCTGAGAAGCCTTCTCGGTCCTGCAAACCAAAGGATCAGTGAGAGGAAAAGAGGAGGAGGAACAAGAAACAGTACTGTTCGGTGGTTTCAAAGCCACAACTACCCTCACCTTTTGCTTCAGATGATGAGGTACAGGTCCTCACATCACCTGAGGATCTTGCACTGACTGAGGCACCAGCATCTATGATTCTTGACTCAGCTGATACCAAACGGTTGGCAGCAGATGTCCCCATGGAATAATCTGCTCTATATTTTTATTATGGACCATCAGCTCAAAGACATTGTCATTCTCCAGTGGAACTGTGGCAGTTTTTCCCCCACCTGGCTGAGCTGCATCTACTTCTGAGCATAACACCTGCTCTCTGCATTGCTCTCCAGGAGACCTAGTTTCCAGTAATGCAGACCCCTGCCCTCCATGGGTACAGGGGATATTATTGTAATCGGTGTGTGTAACAGTCTCAGGTGGCGTCTGTGTGTATATCCTTAACTCTGTCTATAGTGAACATGTGCCCCTTCAGACACCATTAGAAGCTGTCAGGTTAAGGATACCACAAGACCTAACCATCTGCAGCCTGTATCTTCCGCCAGATGGTGATGTACCACCAAACACACTGGCTACACTGATCTCGCAGCTCCCACCGCCTTTTCTATTTCTGGGTGATTTTAATGCCCATAATATCTTGTGGGGTGATGCAATAGCCAGTGGCCGCGGCAGAGAGGTCGAGAACTTAATATCCCAGCTCAGCCTCTGTCTTCTAAACACTGGAGCCCCCACGCATTTCAGTGTGGCACATGGCTCTTTCTCAGCTATTGATCTGTCGGTTTGCAGCCCTGGCCTCTTACCATCTGTCCATTGGAGGACACATGACGATTTGTGTGGTAGTCATCACTTTCCTATCTTTAAATTACTACCCCATTGTCACTGCTCTGGAAGACTTCCTCGATGGGCTTTAAACAAGGTAAATTGGGATGAATTCGTTCCTGCTGCCACTCTTGGACCTCTCCCAGATGACACTATTGATGTTGTGGTTGCAACTGTCACTCAGAAAATTTTATCTGCTGCAGAGCACACAATCCCCCCGTTCATCGGGATGCTCCCGGCGAAAGACAGTGCCTTGGTGGTCGTTGGAGGTCACAGGCGCCATTCGAGACCATAGGCGTGCTCTCCAGCGCTATAAGAAATATACGTCACTCGAGACTTTTATTACTTTTAAACGACTCCGTGCTCGTGCTCGCCAGATAATACAGAGGCAAAAACAGGTCACATATCTCTCCTTCACAAGTCTGGACAAAAATCTGACCCTTGTATGGCTACCAGCCCCAGGTAGCAATACCTGGTATCTCTATCATAGGGTCTGTATGTACAGATCAAGGCACTATCGCCGAGGCTATTGCCGAGCACTATGCGCTGTATCCACAAACTATCAACCTGCCTTCTGTACATTAAAACAGCGAATGGAGCACTAATAGCTGTCTTTTACTTCACACCACCCTGAAGTCTATAACGCTCTGTTTAGTGATTGGGAGCTTGTCAGTGCTCTAGCCCATTGCCCTGACTCTGCCCCTAGGCCAGACAGAATCCATAATCAGATGTTGAAAAATCTACCTGACGATTCAAAGCGACATGTTGTTGCGTTGTTTAATTGCATCTGGAGTGGTGGTGTCTTCCTGTCACAGTGGCAAGTGAGCACCAATGTGGAGCAGTGGTGTCTTCCTGTCACAGTGGCAAGTGAGCACCAACTGTCCCAGTGCTTAACTGGGTAAGTACCCGCTAGATGTGCACAGTTATTGACCCATCAGCCTTACAAATGTCCTTCGAAAATTGCTCGAACACATGGTGGACCAGCAGCTGTCTTGGCTCTTTGAATCTTGGGGCCTGCTGGCTCCATGCCAAAGTGGTTTCCGTAAGGGGCGCTTGACCTTGGATAATTTGCTCTATCTTGAGTCTGCCATCCAGACAACATTTTCTTGATGTCACCATCTGGTAGCCGTGTTTTTTGACTTGTTGAAGGCATATGACACAACCTGGCGACACCACGTTTTAACCACATTATATGGTGGGGTCTGGGGCTCACTCCCACTTTTTATCCAAAATTTTTTAAATGCCCATACCTTTCGTGTTCAAGTTGGTGCATCCTACAGCACCCTTTATACCCAGGAGAATGGGGTCCCTCAGGGCTCTGTCTTAAGCGGCCATTAACGGCTTAGCGACAGCAGTCGGTTCGTCAGTATCCCCTTCATTGTATGCTGACGACTTCTGCCTCTACTTTAGCTCGTCTAGCATGTATGTTGCGGAATGCCAGCTGCAGGGAGCCATACACAAGGTGTAGACATGGGCTATCTCCCATGGGTTCCAATTTTCTGCTGCCAAAACGTGCGTTATGCACTTCTGTCATCAATGGCCAGTCCACCCAGGTCCAGAATTGTATCTCGATGGGCAACTACTCAACGTAGTTAAAACACATAAATTTCTAGGACTGGTATTTGATGACCTGCTCACATGGCAACCACATATTCGCCAGCTTAAACAGAAGTGCTGGCGGCACCTCAACACCCTCCGCTGCGTTAGCGCTACCACTTGGGGTGCAGACAAGAATACCCTGCTGCAGTGCTATATATCTCTTGTCTTGTCGCAGCTTGATTATGGGAGCATAGCATATGGTTCTGCATCTCCATCAGTGCTGCAGGTGCTGGACCCTATCCACCACTGTGGAGTTAGACTCGTGACTGGAGCTTTTCGAACCAGCTCCGTGGACAGTCTCCTTGTGGAGGCTGGGTTGCTCCTCTGCGAATAAAATGGCAACAACTGCTGGCGAATTATGCAGCTCAGGTTTGTGGTATACCTACTCATCCCAACTACTGTCTAGTTTTTCCGAACGGAGTACTCCATATTCCACAACAGCGCCCGAAATCGGGTTTGACATTTAATGTCCTTGTTTGGTCTCTTCAGAGTGACTTTGAGTCTCTTCCTCTACCATCCCTGTACAAATTCCAGTCGCGTAGGCCACCATGGTGTATTCCTCAACCTCTTATTTGACTGGACTTGTCACAGAACTCCAAACACTGTCCACCCTGAGACCCTTCGCTGCCAATTTCTGTCAATTCTTGACAGATACTGGGGCTCCAAGATGATCTACACAGATGCTTCGATGGCCTTGTTGGGTTTGTTTACATGCACGCAGAACACAATGAACAGTGCTCCCTACCAGACAGCTGTGGTGTGTTCTCTGCTGAGCTGGTGGCCCTCCTTTGTGCACTCGAGCATATGTCTGCTTGCCCCGGGGAGTCATTCCTCATTTGCAGCTACTAACTGAGTGGTATCAGGCCCTGACTCAGTGCTTCCCTCGCCATCCTTTGACTCAGGCCGTCCAAGATTCCTTATATGCAATTGACCGACGAGGGCAGTCAGTAGTCTTTCTATGGACTCCAGGACACAGTGGAATAGACAGAAATCAGCTAGCTGATAGGTTAGCAAAGAAGGCTATCCATAAACCTACCTCTGTTCGCAGTTACACAGTCGAGTTCTTGGGCTATGGAATGCAGAATGGTGTTCCCTCCCAACACCCAACAAGTTACGCGCAATAAAGAAGACAACGAACATGGGGAGGTCCTCTATGCAGACTTCCCACAGGGATTCTGTCGTCCTCAAACGACTCCGTATCGCCCATACTTGGCTGACGCATGGTTACCTTGTGCATCGCGAGGACCCTCCTCGGTGTCAATGTGGTGAGCATTTGACAGTCGCCCACATCTTAATTTCGTCGCTCAAAGGCAGCATTTTAATCTCCCTTACGCCTTAAACCTTGTTTTAGGTGACAATGCCTCTGTGGCTGATACTGTTTTAAATTTTATTTGTAACAGTGGACTATATAATTCCATCTGATGTTTATTGACTGATTCATAAATTTGCTCTGCACATGCTTAATTTTTTTTTTTTTAGGCAGGTGATTTTAATGTGTTACAGAGTGGCATGCACATTCTTTTATTTCTGTGAACTCGCAGTGCAGGTATTCTGGTATTCTTTTAAATTTCTCTTCTTTCTACTCTTTTATTTGACGTCTTCCATCTATGGTTTGATGTAGTTTAACACTTTATGTCCCATTTTAACAATCTTTTATGTCATCTCTGTGATTGGAAAAAGGGATTAGATTAGATTAATTGGTTCGTTCCATAGATCCATGTTGAGGTGATTCTCGTGGATGTGGAACATGTAATACATTTTTTTTTTACAAGTTGATAATATAATATTACTAATAAAGCTACATACACTTTTTACAAGCTGATAATATAACAACACTAATAGTATGAATACTGATACATGCATCATTTTGTTGTATTTAAGAACTTGTCAGTGGAGTAGAATGAGTTGGTCACTAGAAAGTCTTTTAGGTTCCTCTTAAACTGATCTTTATTTGTAGCTAAATTTCTATGGTTGTTGGTAAATTATTGAAAATGTGTATTCCTGAGTAGCGGACCCCTTTTTGAACTAAAGTAAGTACTTTTAAGTCCCAATGTAGATCATTTATGTTCCTAGTATTGTAGGTATGAACTGAGCTGTTTGTTGGGAAAAGGGATATATTATTTATGACAAATTTCCTTAAGGAATAAATATCCTGAGAGGCATTAGTTAATATACCCTGATGACCATAGTAGTTTGGTCCCTTTATAACCCCAACCAACTAGAAGTGGCATAGGGATGGACTAGGATGTTGTGGAGGTTGGCTAGACGACGGAACACCACATTGCGGGGGGGGGGGGGGTGTCTCTCATTTCAGGGCATTATGACAGATAATCAAAGCCCTGATGTTGGATATGGTTCAGTTGTTCCAGTCCAGGATGGTATTGGGCGACAAGGGGGGCACTCCTTTGTGGCTGGTTAGTAGGGTTGGATGGAGGACTGTTGGTGTGTGAAAAATGGCACAGGAAATCTGTTTATGGCCTAGGTCTGCTGGGTAATTTGTCTATGAAGGCCTTTGTGAGGTTTTTGGCATACTGGTTAAGGGAGTTTTCATCACTGCAGTTACCCCTTCCACAGGTGACGAGGCTATATGGGAGGGATTTTTTGATGTGGGGAGGATGGCAGCTGTCAAAGTGAAGGTACTGTTGAGAGTTGGTGGGTTTGATGTGGACAGAGGTGTGGATGGAGCCATCAGAGAGATGCAAATTAACATCCAGGAAGGTGACATGTCGGGTTGAGAAGGACTAAATGAAGCGCCTAAAATTGCCTCTGCTTGTTGCATCCCCACCCTTATCTTCCCTCTCCACTTTCCCCCTTCCTCTGCTCCTTCCCCCTCCCCCCTGTCAACCCTTCCACTTGCCGTGAGTCAGACTGTGTTGTACGGCCAGAGATGGCTAATGTGTGTGGATAAGTTTCTCTTTCTGATGAAGGCAGCGGCCAAAAATTTAAAATTGTGTATGTGTGTGTTTGTGTGCCTTTTATTTGAGTCTGTTGGTGGCTCAACGTTCATCTTGTTCCCTATCTACATATTATTATTAACATTCCTTACTGGACCTTCCATTGTTGTTATAAAATAATGTTAGGAAAAGGGCTATTCCGTGCCAAGTGGTCTATTATCGAGAAAAGTTCCCACATGACCCTCATGGATATTGATGAAATTTTGTATGATCAATCACATATGTTCTCAATGAACACTGGTAAAGTTTCAGTTTCAGAAATTCAATACTTCCGGAGATACAGTCACTTGTTTAAGACCATAGCACAGCTCCCAATAGTGCGTCCTTGAATTTTCAGCAAATTTGAGACGATATATCTTTGGGAGTATTTGCATGAAAGAAACAAAACTTGGCCCTCTTATACAACTTTTAGAGCTCTTTAAAGTAAAATATTAAGAACAGGATTTCTGAGCAATTTTCATATAGATAATTTGGGGCAAAGTTGGGCGAAAAAATTGGTGGTTAAAAAAAGTGCAAACTTTAGTTTTTTATATCTCCAGAAGTAATTGTGGGATGTACATGAAACTTTGCACACCATAACTCATCAACACAAGGTCATAGAATATAAAGTTTCATTCTCCTATTACTTCCCATTATTTCACATATCTAGGGTAAAGTTTACGTTTTTTCAAAAAGTGCTAAAAATGGGTATTTTTAGTCATATTTTTCAAAAAAGTGTTTTCTCCAAACTCCTTTAAACTATGCTCATTAGAAAGAGCATATTCTAAACTGCCTAGAAAAGTAGATTTGGTTTTGCAATGCAAGCATATAAGGCCCTAAAAAGTAGCATCACCATAGAGGCGCACTGGAAATTTGAACTAATTTTTCTGGCACTCAAATTATACCTGAAATCTTATTATGTCTAATAAATGTTTGTTAATGCCTGGGATAGGTGAAATAAGAAGTCCTGATGAATAGGACGTAGCTTAAGTCTGAATAGAAAAATAATAAAACTAGAAACACTGTTATTTCTTAATTGCCCCCCCCCCCCTCCCCCAACTAACACACACACACACACACACACACACACACACACACAAACTGAATTTAATTCATAAAATTTATTTCCATAATCATTATCTAATCATTAGTAGCCTGTTTAATGAACAACACTAGCTTACTGATGGAAAAGAAGTGTATAAATGAGTTGCTATGGTTTAATCACTGCTAGTTTCATTTTACCTGAGAAAACCAGCATCCCCATTGCCATAGGGGCAACAACAGCCACGGGTGGGTTCCTTTACCACAGAATATCCCAAGCGTGATAAGCATTTCTTTACACATGTTCCCAAGCCTGATAATAAAATTATTGGTATAATTTTCCTCTTGAGGCAGGTCTTGTTGAATTTTATACTCATAGAAACTCATAGAAAGTATAAAATAAAATTATTGTAGTGCCCTGGGTAAAATTAGGAGCCACTCATAGGTTGCTTAGTTTCCTCTAACCTATTTCAATTTTTGATATGCTACATTAATTTTCTGATGAATATCAAGAGGAATGGTGTATTGTCAGACAAACAAATTTACTGATGGAGCTGGAATAACTGCATCTTAAAGGCCTTAAATGTCATCTGGAATACAAATAGCTTGTTGTCCTAACAGATTTTTTGGAAAATTATTCTTTTATTATTCAGGATGCTATGCAAGGCTTCCACTGGAAAGCAACAATTCATCCATTTGCTATCTACTTTCATCAAAATGAGAAAGTGGAATCTTTAAGTTTCTGCATTATCAGTTCTTGTTTGTGGCATGACACTGGTACAGTTAACGTTTTTATCAAGGAGCTCATCAAATATATAAAAGCACAGTTTGCACAGATATCTCACATTCATAATTTCAGTGATGGCTCCAGTGCTCAATCTTATTCCCCTACATCTGTTTCATTTCTGCTCTGAAAACATTAATGGAATTAAATTTGTTTTCGTCAGTAAAGATGAAATTGGGGGGAAAATTGTCACAAGAAGAGAGGTTTAAACTTGGACAAACTGTAGCAGGCACTAGAGAAAATTGTCACTTTTTACCTATTGATGAAACAATAATTCAGGTCAGCAGAGTTTCAAATGATTGATCATATTTTCTAGTTACAATGGGTCAGATACCTGAAGAAGGCATTTTAATGTCTGCTCTCCAACCAGGACAATATGTTGCATGCTTCCAAGAAAATTTTTTGGTGGATTGGGAATATCTGTGAGACTTCCAGTAATCAAAGGGATGCATTAATAAACTTTATGCACCCTCAAGGTCCAGCAGATTCATTTTATTGACCACCAATAAGTGACAAGTGCTGGGTTCCATAACACCACATTATTGCAGTTATTCCAGCTCCGTCAGTAAATTCGTCTGGCTGGCAAGACACCATTCCTGTTGATATTCATCGGAAAATTAATGTAGCGTATCAAAAATTGAAATAGGTTAGAGTAAACAATCTAAGGAACCTAAGAGCGGCTTCTAATTTTACCTGGGGCCCTTAAATAATTTTACTATCAGGCTAGGAAACCTGTGTAAAGAAACTCACCCATAGCTGTTGATGCTAGAGTGTGGCCCCTATGGTGATGGAGATGCTGGTTTTCTCAGGTGAAATGAAACTAGCAGTGGTTAAACCACAACAACTCATTTATATATTTATTTTCCTTCAGTAAGCTGGTGGTGTTCATTAAAAATGCTACTAATAATTAGATAATGATTGAATGTAAATTGTAAAATTTATTTGCACAATCTAAATTACAATTGTGTGTGTGAGTGGGGGGGGGGGAGAGAGAGAGAGAGAGAGAGAGAGAGAGAGAGTTGGGGGGGGGGGGGGAGCGTGACAATTAAGAAATAACAGTGTTTCTAGTTTTATTATTTTTCTATTGTCTTAAGCTACGTTATATTCATCAGGAATTCTTATTTCACTTATCCCAGGCATTAACAAACATTTATTAGACATAATAAAAGATTTTAGGTATAATTTGAATGCCAGAAAAATGATTCAAACTTCCAGTGCGGCTCTATGATTATGCTACTGTTTAGGGCCTTAAATGCTTGCATTGCAAAACCAAATCCACTTTTCTAGATAGTTCAGAATATGCTCTTTCTAATGAGCATAGTTTAAAAGAGTTTGGAGAAAACACTTTTTTGAAAAATTTGACTAAAAATACCCATTTTTAGCACTTTTTGAAAAATGTAAACTTTACCCTAGATTTGTGAAATAATGGGAACTAATAGGAGAATGAAACTTTATATTCTAAGACCTTGTGTTGGTGAGTTATGGTGTGCAAAGTTTCATGTACATCCCACAATTACTTCCGGAGATATAAAAAACTAAAGTTTGCACTTTTTTTAACCACCAATTTTTTCGCCCAACTTTGCCCCAAATTATCTATATGAAAATTGCTCAGAAATCCTGTTCTTAATATTTTACTTTAAAGAGCTCTAAAAGTTGTATAAGGGGGCCAAGTTTTGTTTCTTTCATGCAAATACTCCCAAAGATATATCATCTCAAATTTGCTGAAAATTCAAGGACGCACTATTGGGAGCTGTGCTATGGTCTTAAACAAGTGACTGTATCTCCGGAAGTATTAAATTTCTGAAACTGAAACTTTACCAGTGTTCATTGAGAACATGTGTGATTGATCATACAAAATTTCATCAATATCCATGAGGGTCATGTGGGAGCCTCTAGACCACTTGGCATGGAATGACCCAAAAAATAAAAAAATATTACTAAAAATAAAAAGTAATTAAGGGGATAATGTAAGTGGTGACACAGTTGCAAGGAAGACAGGAGATCAGGATAATGAGTGGGGAAGGAAGAAGGGGGGGGGGATATGTTAGGCATAGAGTGCTGGGATGGGAAGTTATCCTAAGTTGAGGCCAGGACGGTTGTGGGACCGTAGAATATGAAATTGAAATTTTAATATCCACTTTGGGATAACGTAGTGAGACATCTAGGGACATGAATGTAGTGTCCGACCTGGTTGTGCACATGTTCAGGGTGACATGGCAGTGTGTGTGTGTGAGGGCATGGTGTTCACATTACAAAATATTTTGAAGAGCAGCAAGCTGTTATCAAATTTATGTCTGCAGAAGGTGAACTTGGAAGGCAAATTGAAGGACTGTCTCTTGTCACAGCCACAGGAATTTTAGGAACAGGGAGTCCTTATACGTAATTAAACAGTAAGATAGTTGTGTTCAGGCCTCTTGTCATTACTTGTAAATAAAGATTTCAATTATACCCACAGTCTCATTTCATATCTTTTCATTTGAACACTAATCGTATATTGTTAAAAGCAACACCTCGTATAACACTCCTGTGAGCCATGCCTGAAACCACTTTCACTTCTGAAGACCTCTCTCTGTTAAGGATGACATGCCGCTTTCTGATAGCTAGAAACGCCTCTTTGCAGTCACACACTTGGTCTGATATTCAATATGCTCACACTTTGTTCACCAGGGGACAGTGCAGAATGGCACTGAATGCCTTGTGGAAGTCAAGAATAACTGCATCTACTTGAGATAGTATATCTACTGCCCTCTGGATCTAGTGGATGAATAGTGCAAGCTGGGTCTCACATGATTGTTGTTTTCTGAAACCATGTTGATTCCTACAAAGATTTACAGTCTCCAGATATGTCATAATACTCAAACATAAAACATGTTCCAAAATTCTGCAACTGATCGATAGCATAGGTATAGGCCAGGGCTGGGCAAATGCCGTTTCGCGAGCGTGAGCGCTCTCGGCGGCTCACGCGGCCTGCTCGCGGCTCACCCCCACTCCGCTAGCCAGCAGTGGCCCCCCACTCATACTCGACTAGCTGCGCACCTCACTACACCACGCGGAACCACTCGTTCTGTTTACTTGTGGAAATCGTGTCCGGTGTTCGTGATAAAGCAGAACTAGTGTCTGAAAATGGCTGAGGAGGACATAAAATCTTTGAAAAGAAAGTCTTCTGAACACCCACAGTGGGAAGTGTTGGAACGCAAAGCGGACCTCAGTGTTTGTTTTGCAATTCAACATTGTCTCCATGGAAGAAGTACAATGTGAAGCGTCATTTTCAACTGCTTCACGAAAAAGTAGTAGTTAGTTTGAGTAAAGAAGAACAAAAATTTTCGACAATAGATTTGAAGACTTAAATCGACTTGAAAGCGATTTCAACCTTTTCAAACTCCTTTTGCAGTTAACGTGGAAAATTTTTCTTCTGAAATTCAGTTAGAGCTCATTGACTTTCAATGCAATCATGTGCTGAAGGAGAAGTTTCGCACTGCAGAAAACTTGGAAAGCTTCTATAAATATTTTCCACGTGAACAGTTTCCATTGTTTTTCAAAACAGCTGCTAGTGAGTATAGTTTTTCTGAAACAACATACTTGTGCGAAAGTGTTTTCTCCATAATGAAACAGACAAAATCGAAGCTTAGAAGTAGTCTGACTGACGTTCATCTGACTGGTGTTGTGCGCCTAATGACCAGCAATTTCACACCAAATATCGAGATGTTGGTTCAAAATCATTTTAAATAAATCCAGAATGATGTAAATTAACACTTATTTCTTTTTTGTTCGTAGTACCTCTCCTCTGAAATGACAATTCTTTTATGTGTATGTCACCTTGTTGTTTATCTTGGCAGGTAACTGATAGGCTTTGTGATCATAGAGTTTCTTCCCCTTTATGTTTTTATATATCATAGGAGTTTAATTATCCCTTTTACTTCCTCGAGGGAGAAGGTTTTTGTTCTACACTTGATAAATTATCTTAATAGTTCCTAGGTTTTTGCTTCGCGTAGCAGGGATATTTTACTTTCCTTTAGCTTACAAAGTTTCCCATGTACTTATTTGGTTATTTTTAGAAGTTCTTTATCGTACCACGACAACTTCGTTGTGGTACCATTGACATAGGCAGGGAACTTTTTCCATTGCTCTCAGGTCTTCAGTTCTGGAATTTTTTCCCCTTCGGAATGGTGTCAGTTTTCATCCTTTCCTAAGGATGTAATGAACCTTAATAATTGTTACCTTCTGACCGACCACCCAGTTTCTCGTCATTGTAATGAAGCAAGTTTTTAGTTGCAGAAAGTTCAGTTTTTTTACACTTTGTTAAAAAAAAGTATCTACACAATTCTGTGAAAATATAACGTAAAATTTAGAATAAAAGAGTCTTTTCTTAATTATTTACGTCTATGTCGTATTTGTGGCCACGAAAGTAGGTTTTATAGTGGTTAGAAACTGTGTTTCATCCTTACATGAGTAACAGTTGCATGGTAAAGGATACACAATTTTCGGGTAAGCTCTATTAAGACTTAATTGCCACTCAAACATGCTGTGGCAGATATGATTGTACTGGTGCCCTTTTCACGGAAGCCGCATCAGCTTGAAACGACCTCATGTGTTTTCTACGTGCAGTAAGTATTTCAGTTTGTCCTTACTCAGCGCCCTCACATCTGCACAGTTGCCCCATACCCGTGCACTGTGCACAGCTCTGCTACCCGCACTGCTGGCTCTCAAGGCCGCTCAACGCTGCCCTCGCGGCTCTCGCTGCTCGCGGGCAGCTGCGCGAGCAGCTCTCGTGCCCACCTCTGGTGTAGGCCTATAGTTTTGTGTATCAGATTGACGACATTTCTTGAAAACAGGAATGACCTGTCCTTTTTGCCATCCTTGGGAAAGCTTTGCTCCTCTAGAAACCTGCAGTACACTGCTGCCAGAAGGGAGCAAGTTCCTTTGTCTACTGTATGTAAAATCGAATTGGTGTCACATCAGGTCCAACTGCATTTCTTCTGTTGAGTGATTTAAATTGCTTTTCTGTCCCTCTTGACATGTAATTCAATATGTCATTTTGTCATTCATATGATAGTTTAGAGTAGGAACTCGGTGCAATCTCTCTGTGGAACAGCTTTGGAAAAAGAGATTTAGTATTTCCACCTGTTGTGTAGACATCAATAGAACTAATATGTAGTCTTACCTATTGCGAAACACACAAAGTATTGTGTACTTTTTTCAGGAATCGTCAACAAAATTATAGAATCTCTCTAGTTTTATTGATGTTTTAAGTCTTTATAGTGTGTGTTTTGTTTTTTCAAATACCATATGTTTTAAAGATGGGTATCAAGAATATGAGGAAAAACTTCTTCAAAGAATCATCATTGTAGATTCATGGTTACATGTAATTATTGCAAGGCTTTGCAAATGGTCAGAAATGCAAATAGCTTTTAGTTTCTATGTTCAGGGTGGAACTGCCAACTTTTTAATGTGTTGTCTCTGACACATATTCTCTCTCTAATTTTGCACTGCCTTCCTATGAGTCATTTGTAAAATTTATTGATAATGCCAGTATTTTGTCTGCAGCAGAAAGATTGATTTGTGTGCAAGTTGTTTCAAAGAATTCACAAATATAATGAGAATAGTTTGCAACTCACCGTAAAGACATTTGTCGAGCTGCACCATACGCATAAGAAACATTCATAAACACACATCTTAACTGTCAGCTACAGCCTTTCTTAGAAAGATGTCTACTCTCATTCCTATAATTACACAGGCTCACATCTGCCATCTCCAATTGTTGCATTTAGAGTTTCATTGAGTGTTGGGCTGCAAAAAATGTTCATATGCCAACTTACAATAAAATACTGATGGGTTCACAACTTTTCCTCAAGAACCTGTGTACATCTCATTTCTAGTGCAGTGGGTGAAAAGAAAAAGGAGGGGTAAGGAACTGCTTGGAAACCTTAAATTGAAAGAATTTGATTATAAGGTGAGATATTGAATTAAAATTGTTGACATTGCTGGAATACAAACCCCAGGTTTCCTGCTTACTAGGCACTCGTTTCATCCATTCATCCAATGTTGCATTATGGATAACACAAATGCATGGAGAATGTAAGTATGTTGCCTCCTCAACACAAACCTCAGTTCTGCCTTAATGTTCCCCTAGGTAATATATCTAATTCCTCAAATTATAATGAATATCTTCAATATGTTGAGACATCTGTATCTGGAAAATGAATTTATATTGTTTGAAAAAATGTGATTTCACTAAAAGAAACCCACTTCTGTGGCTACGGGTAGTATTCCCAATTACAGATTTCACCGTGAAAAATCAGTGCAATATGCAGTAATGACTCTTGTCCTCCGCCAGTATCTTTCCTTTTTCTCATTATATTTTGATGTTGTAAAACTACATCCACATACATATTCCACAAGCCACCATACAGTGCATGGTGGGGGAGACGGACCTGTATGAATGCCATTTGACAGAGTCCTTGAAAACCTTTGAAACCTGGAAGAACATGCCTTAGCAAAAGCTTCAGCCAAAACAGCTTTAAAGATTGCTTTTGTATTCTGCTGCACTATTATTGTAATAAATCTGTAAATATGTGGATCTCAAATTGAGGGTGAGCTAGCATATACAGATTATCATTGTTATTTTCCTACAAAAACCTTTGTGCTTTCTCAGATTATACTATAACCCCTGTATGACTGGAGTCATACTTGTTTCTTTGCTGCCATAAGCTCAGTCAATAAAGAGCTAATCATATGGAAGTAGAGTGTGTGTATCATTACACCTCTAAGGTTGAATTGCAGTTTGCCAATTCTGACGTGGCTTGGATATATAGGCAGTTATTTCTCCAGAGCTATCTAATGGTCAACAAAATTGTATAGATGCAATCCAAATTTGTTTCTAAATAAATATTTATGGGGCTGTGTTATTGACTCTAGAGATTCATAATTACTACTGCATTTTATGTAGCTGACTGGCTTCATTGGACAGATTTTTTTACACTGGAAGATGGTAGGCAAGGAGCCAAATACAGTTATCTAGTACTTTAATGTAAATGGAAAGGTTTTAAATCATGAGAATATTCTTGACGTTCTACAATCATTGGTTGTGCTTTGAATGGACCCAGTAAACTGAGCAAAGGATATTGAGCGTCATCTACAGAGTGAAAAGCCGGCCGCGGTGGCCGATGGGACTGAGGCGCTTCAGTCACGGTCTGCACGGCCACTGCGGTCGGGGGTTCGAATCCCCCCTTGGGCATGGATATTTGTGCCGTCCTTAGTCTTAGTTAGTTCATAAGTAGTTTGTTAGTTTAGGGACTGATAACCCCGTAGTTAAGTCCCATAGACTTTACAAACATTTGAACATTTTGAACAGAGTGAAATGTTATCAGGTGCGAGGTGAATGGTATTTATTGTTCCACTTCTTGTGTTCTCGCTCACCAGAACTGCAAGTTAATAGTTTAATAAATTGCACTCATGGGCTACATTGATTATTTCTTAAAGCGGAATGAATCTCAACTGCTGATCTTGGATTATACCAAAGGTATCATTCATGGTATAAATTCAAGAACAGCGTGCCAATACTTGATCAAAAACAGGGCATACTTAAAGCACCTGAGTATATGCATTCCTTACTGAAATTAGTTGTAAGTAGTCTCTCCTTTTTCCAGCTAGTAACTCGGTGTGTAATATCAATTATAGGAATAAAAACAAGCTACATAATGACTTCAAATAATTTACCCAGGTCCTCTGTTTTAGACTGCTGCCCTATCAGTGCTAGCTCTCTTGAGGCATTACGAAGTGGTGTTATTGTTGTGTGAGTCAGCTGAGAAATAAGTAATGTAACAAATGTGTTTAAACATAAGCATCTCTATACTCCGTTTTGGTGAGTCCTTGTTACTTTTGTGTATTACTTAACTCCTGATCAGTGCCAGGCAAGAGCATCTGTGGCCTGCCAGTAATGAAGAAGCAAGTGAACATCTCTCCTCTTATGACCCCTCTGGGCTCACAATGTCATTTCTTCTTTGGCCCTTACATTCACATGAGCCAAACCATCTTTTTTCCATACATACATGAACAAAACAAAAACTTTTTGACATCTGGCAGTCAGGAAATTTGCACTATTGCTAATAAAAAACATTTTGGAGAATCAGGCAGTAAGTTAACTGGAAGTGTTAAAAAGACCTTAATGTGGGATGACCTCTGGAAAACAGAGGAGTTGTTTGTCCTAATGTTCTTTACAAAAGTTAATCCAAATAGAGCGGAATTATTTTTGGTTTAAATTGTTTTTCAAAAGCTGTTAATTACCTTGACATGACTGCACAAGATTGATATAAGTGATTTCTTTTAATCTATTTATTTATTTTCACAGTCAGTACATTTGTTTTGTCATACTGCCCTTCTTTCTGGAAGGACGTAAAAATGAATGTTTTAGAATTTTAATCTCGTGAATCGTTATTATTAAAATGAAATATATTCATATAAAAGTTGCAAAAATTAAATAAGGTTCAAGAAATACAAACCCAACAACAAGGTAGTCTTGAATATCTTCTGTATAAATCTCAACTTCGAAGCCATATCCAACCACTTTACAATCAACAATAGAAGCTAAAACTGATCTGCATTGGGAGCAGGCTACTCAAAGAAATAAAATATGATACTGTGCACAAATTCTTAAATACAAAAATGAAAAAGTAAGTTACCGTTCTCGTCCTGGAAGGACGTCAGATGTATCGGGGTTAAAAACACTCTACTGGTGTGTGTGTGTGTGTGTGTGTGTGTGTGTGTGTGTGTGTTCCAATTCAAAAATTGAGCAAAGTTGTGTGGACTGTACATATTCCATGGAAGACTTCATTGTATAAGTTATGGCTAAAAATCTCCCTGCTTAACTATGTTGTGTAATATCTAACAATAAAAAATTCAGATTAGATTGTCAAAATAGAGGATAGATGCTACTCATCATAAAGATGATCACTGAGCCACAGACTGGCACATTAAGTAGACAATCACATTGACATAACTATATTTCACAGACATGTGAAGCTCTGTGCACTAGTGTGGAATACAAAGGAAATCATTTTGATGGTGTTTAAACCAAATGAAGTAAGTAAGCTAAATGCAGAACATGTAATTGCAGATTACTAGATAAGTGTCCATGTAGGTTTATTGCCTCACCTTAGTGGATAGCTCATATGAGCCTCACTGTTCTTGGGGGCCAAGAATGATGGCAGTAGTGTTTAAGCTGCTTCTGTGCACGTAATTCGCGCATTCTCCAAACACCAATGACTATTCAGTAGTGTTCTGAGCATTCTTCTGCAAATGTCATAGCCATTGTGAGATTAAGCTTGATTGTAGCAAATTATTTTGAGAACTTCTTTCCATTTGTTGCAAATGTGTCATTGCTGGTGATATTGGTATGCACTGAACTCTACACAAGGAAATGAGACATTATTTTTGGTACAGACACTTTCGTCAAGCCCAAAGCATGCATATGCTTGCACTGCAACTGTCACTTGATATCTGCAACACTGCAAACCCCATAGCGGCCTTCCTTCCAGTTTCCCAGGCCGCTTTTCCTCCTCCCGGTTCCCTTCCCTCCCTAATCCTTCTTCCCACCCTACCCTTCTCCAACCCTGTCTCTAGGTGTTCTCGCAATGACGGCCCGGCTATGTCCACGGTACTCCTGGTTTCTCTCTCATGTTTTGTTTGCCGTTTTCACCATTTTCGGCCCAGTTAGGTCCCCTTCGGGGTTAGACCTCCATCTAAATTTCAGATTTAGTGTGAGCCATTTGGGGAAGAACTCCCAACCTAGCCCCTACGGCGCGGATTCCTACCCTTTCCTTCCACATCCCTTCCTCGCCGTAGCTCCCTCCCCGCTAGGTCACCAGCATGGTAGCCAGTCCGTGTGGTGGGGCTGTTATGTACCATCATGGTTGAGCCCCCTGAATTGCACAGGGATCACACTGCCGATGCCTGAACTGTGACCTCCTCGTGCATGGCAAGGAGTCGATGCTTGTCCTTGCGGGGCATCAGGACTCCCGGCAACGGTCATCCTGCCAGGTGGCGTTACTGTGGCTGGGTGGCGCCCTTGAGGAGAGCCCCTGTTTCGGAGTGGGTGGCATCGGGGCGGAAATTCCGCAATGAAGAGGAAACAAACCTCTGAAAATCCTGGCTCTAAGTCAGGTGTCTCTAAGGTTGGAAGATTTAATTTCAATAGATACGACCCCAAATCGTTTCCTTCCCTAACTCAATCTTGGGGGGAACGCGGGTCCACAAAGCAGGCTGAGACATTTCACCAAGATACTTAGTGTGTACCAGACAGGATGGGGAATCTTTCCAGGCAACTAAGCCTTCCTTCTTCGTCGAACACCTCGAAGAAAGGTTTGGCGAAGTTGCCGGAATGTCGAAACTGCGCGACGGTTCGGTCTTGATACAGGCGGAGACCCCTGCTCAGTCACGGAGCCTCTTAAAATGTGATCATTTAGGCGAAATTCCTGTCACAATAACGCCCCACAAATCCTTAAATAGGGTACAGGGGGTGATATACCACCGAGACCTTTTGCTACAGACAGATGAGGAGTTACGCGAGCACCTACAACAACGCGGAATCCATTTTGTCCGGCGCGTATTTAGAGGACCCAAGGATAATAGGGTGGCCACTGGCGCATTCGTCTTGGCCTTTGAGGGTGACAATCTGCCCGAAAAGGTCAAGGTCATGATGTATCGCTGTGAAGTCCAGCCATACATCCCCCCTCCAATGCGATGTTTCAAGTGTTGGCATTTCGGGCACATGTCCTCTCGTTGCAACGCTGCTGCAACCTGTCGGGACTGTGGCCGTCTCTCCCATCCGGACACTGCCTGTGCCCCTCCACCTTATTGTGTCAATTGCGGTGGTCACCACTCTCCCTGTTCGCAGGACTGTCCCGCTCTACAAAAAGAGTGTAAAATAGTAGAGTACAAGACCTTGGACCGACTCACATACTCAGAGGCTCGGAGGAAGTACAACAAGCTGCATCCAGTATCCCTACTTACATCCTATGCTGCAGCTACGACGATGGCGCCACCACCGGTGGCCACTTCTCGCCCTGCTCCACCTCCATCTGTGGGCCCTATGGGCCGCCCCTCTCCCTCTGCCTCCCAGACATCTGGAGGCACACCATCTTCTGTGGGGCAGGTACTGCCCCCCATGTCGGGAGTGGCTAGCCCCACTCCCCAGCCAGAAAAGGGTTCCCCTTCTCTGGCTTCTGTTTCTGGGAAGGGAACCTCTTCTCCCCTTCCAACCATGTCCCCCCAGACATCCGACACTAGCCAGCGGCTGAAGGACCCTCGGCCAGAAAGCCGCCTGGCTCTCCAGTCTTCCCACACTCCTCAAGCCCCTCCGGAGAAACCCCCATCCTCCGGTAGGCCCAAGGAACGACGGGAAGACAAAAAAGAAAATAAGGATAAGACAGTGAAGCGCAAGGAAACGCTGGAGGCCTCGGTGCCCCCAGCCCTTGCACGTGACGCACCGGAGGATGAGGTCATCCTTCTTGCGACGCCCGAAGATCTGGCCTTCACAGATCTCGGGGATGCCATGGAGACGGAGGATCAGACTTCACAGCCAAAGACGAGTGCTCCTGCCATCCCTCTTCCATCTTCATCTTCATGCACCGTCAACCAGGAGACAGTCTGATCCTCCAATGGAATTGTGGAGGATTTTTCGGTCACTTGGCCGAATTGCGTCAGCTGATGAGCTCTTTTTCACCACTTTGTGTTGCTCTCCAGGAAACCTGGTTTCCTAGTGATCGGACCCCCACCCTTCGGGGCTACCGGGGGTACTTCAATAACCTCACCATCTACAATAGGGTGTCGGGCGGGGTATGTCTATATGTACATACCTCTGCCTATAGTTCCCCAGTGCCACTTCACACAGCCCTGGAGGCTGTCGCTGTCAGGGTTCGAGCAACACGGGATGTTACCATCTGTTCCCTTTATCTCCCTCCTGATGCAGCAGTGGCACCAGCTGACCTGGCAGCCTTGATCGGTCAACTTCCTTCCCCATTTCTTATTTTAGGAGATTTTAACGCACAACACCCCCTATGGGGGAGCAACGTGACTACAGGACGTGGTCGAGAATTTGAACTACTTTTTAACCAACTGGACCTTTGTCTTCTTAATACAGGAGCTCCAACCCATTTTAGTGTGGCCCATGGCACCTTTTCCGCCATAGACCTTTCTGTGTGTAGTCCGGGCTTACGTCCACTACTTAACTGGTGGGTCCATGATGACCTTTGTGGAAGCGACCACTTTCCCATCTTCCTTTCGCTTCCCCACCACCAACGCCACGCACACCTACCCCGCTGGTCCTTCCACAGGGCCGACTGGGCAGCATACACTTCTGCTGCAACGTTGGATACCCCTCTCCCTGCTGATGCGACAATGGCAGTAGACCAAATTATTTCCATTGTCGTTTCTGCTGCTGAGTCCGCAATACCATCTTCTTCTGCCTTACCTCGGCGAAGACCAGTGCCCTGGTGGTCACCGGAAATAGCAGCAGCTATCCACAATCGCCGCAGGGCTCTGCAGCAGTACCGGCGCCACTCCACCCTTGACCACCTGGTTGCATTTAAGCGTCTTCGGGCCCAGACACGTCGGCTTATCCGGCAGCACAAGCAGGCATGCTGGGAAAAATACGTTTCCGCACTTGGACCCCGTGTCTCCTCCAGCCAGATTTGGACGAAGATTCGCCGTATATCAGGCTACCGTCCACCGGCAGGGATCGCGGGTCTCTCTATCCATGGAAATATTCATACTGACCCGACCATCATTGCCGAGTCTTTTGCAGCGCACTTTGCTCTTAATTCGGCGTCCACTGCGTACAGCCAAGGTTTTTGTACCTTAAAAGAGCGGGCTGAGCGAAGGCAGTTGGTATTTCGCACAAACTGCCAGGAGCCGTACAATGCGCCTTTTACCGAGTGGGAATTTCAAAGTATTCTTGCCAGTTGCCCCAATACATCCCCAGGACCGGACCGAATCCACTGTCAACTGTTAAAACATCTCTCTGTAAACTCGCAACACCATCTCTTGGATTTCTTCAATCGTCTCTGGATCGAGGGAGCATACCCGTCCCAATGGCAGGAGAGTACCGTTATTCCCCTGCTGAAACCAGGTGCAGATCCACTGAACGTTGACAGTTACCGTCCCATAAGTCTCACAAACGTTCTTTGTAAGCTTTTTGAACGTTTGGTGAGCCGGCGACTTCTGTGGGTTCTCGAGTATCGGGGTCTGCTCGCCCCACAACAAGGTGCTTTCCGGCAGGGTCGCTCTGCCATTGATAACCTCCTCTCTTTGGAGTCGGTGATCCGTACTGCCTTCGCCCGACGTCACCACCTCGTCGCCATCTTTTTCGACCTCCGGAAAGCATATGACACAGCATGGCGTCATCACATCCTTGCCACACTACATAGGTGGGGGCTCCGTGGCTCCCTCCCACTTTTTATTCAGAATTTTTTACTTTCGCGCCGTTTTAGAGTCCGCGTTGGCACCTCCTTCAGTTCCTCCCATATCCAAGAGAATGGGGTACCACAAGGGTCCGTCCTAAGTGTACCCCTCTTCTTAGTGGCCATTAATGGCCTAGTGGCTGCAGTGGGGCCATCAGTTTCTTGCTCCCTCTATGCGGATGACTTTTGCCTGTACTACTCTACCGCTAGTACAACTGTAGCTGAACGACGACTGCAGTCAGCCATCCTTCGGGCACAGAATTGGGCCTCTGCCCATGGTTTTACATTTTTCCCTGCGAAAACCAGGGTGATGCACTTTTTGTCGCCAACGCACGGTACATCCACATCCGGAGCTCTACCTTGATGGTTGTGGATACACACCGTTTCCTGGGTCTCCTTTTTGACTCGCGTTTGACATGGCTTCCTCATCTGCGCCAGCTTAAGCAACGGTGTTCACGACATTTGGACATCCTTCGTTGTCTCAGCCATACTGTCTGGGGGGCAGCACGCCCTGTCCTCCTGCGGCTGTACAACGCTCTGGTGCAGTCACGTCTGGACTACGGAAGCCAGGTCTGTGGCTCAGCCTCTCCATCTGCACTGAGAGTACTCGACCCAGTGCACCATACCGGCATCCATCTGGCCACTGGAGCCTTTCGTACAAGCCCTGTCACAAGTCTCTTGGCAGAGGCTGGAGTCGCCCCGTTGCGATACCGGCGCCAACAACTACTCGCCCGGTATGCTGCTAGAGTTCACTGTACCCCTCGGCATCCGAATAACAGACTCCTCTTTCCGGGAGAGGTTACTCGTTTGCCGCAGAGGCGACCTCGGACAGGACTCCCGATAGCAGCGCGTGTCCAATCGCTACTGTCGACCCTGGACTCCTTTCCTCTTCACCGTCCCTTCCGCTCGACTTTCCATGCTCCTCCCTGGACCGTTCCTCGGCTGTGGATTCGGTTGGATCTTTCCTGTGAGCCGAAGACCTCTACTTCTCCTCTGGTCCTACGGCATCAGTTTTCTGCACTGCTCCGTGAGTTCAGTAACTCCGAGGTCATTTATACAGACGGTTCTTCGGATGGCGACCACACTGGATATGCATACATGCATGGCGCCCATGTTGAACAATGCTCCTTGCCACCCGGCAGCAGCGTCTTCACCGCAGAACTGGTGGCTATATACCGCGCCCTTAACCACATCCGCATGTGCCCCGGGACCTCCTTTCTGATCTGTAGCGATTCGCTGAGCGGTTTACAGGCCCTTGATCAGTGTTATGCTCGTCATACATTGGTCTGGGCCATTCAGGAGTCGATACTGGCTCTTAGTGACTCCGGTCGCTGTGTTACATTCGTTTGGACCCTGGGCCATGTAGGAATCCCGGGCAACGAGAGCGTTGACCAGCTAGCCAAACAGGCTACCACTTGCCGCCGTCTGGGGATTGGCCTCCCAGAAGCAGACTTCCGCCCGTTGCTTCGCAGTAAAATACGCGACCTGTGGAACACCGAATGGTCCGCTCTGGACGTGCCCAGTAAGCTGCGTACGATAAAGGACACAACATCTGTCTGGAAGTCCTCGCAGCTGGGATCCCGTAGGGACTCCGTGGTTCTCTGCCATCTCCGCATTGGTCACACCCATCTGATGCATGGTCACCTCCTCCGTCGAGAGGACCCGCCCGTGTGCCAATGTGGTGCCCCATTGACTGTGGTCCATCTCCTACCCGACTGTCCCATTTTAGCCCCACTGCGGCATTCTTTTACCCTCCCGAACACTCTGTCTTTGGTGCTCGGCGACGATGCCTCTGTGGCTAATTTGGTTTTACGATTTCTTCGTGCTGCGGGGATTTAGCAGTTGCTGTGAGTCCTTTGGGTGGTCTTTTAGATAATTTTTTATGTTCCCCTTGACGTGTCTTTCGACTACAGTTTTTATTTTGTACGCTATGTGGTTGACTTTAGCCTTTTTATACACATGGTCGGTCAACCACATTCACTGGCTCTGTCATTTTTGTCTCGTTTTTGTTTCTGTGTGTCTGGTGTCTTTTGTATTGTCTTGTGTTGTCTCTGTCAATAATTCATTGATGGTGCATTCTTTCATTCTTTGTTTTAAATCTCATTCAGGCACATTTTTTATGGTTCTGTTTTTTCTCTGTGTTGCCTAGATATGAAGCGGGGGACTGATGGCCATAGCAGTCTAGTCCCCCTAAAACCCCCCATAACAACAACAACAACTGCAAACCCCAAGCAAGGATTGAAACATAATTATCAGTATATCAGAACTCAAAATTGTCAATGCATTTGTAAATACAACTATTGAAATGGTAAAGCAAAGTATTCTGAAAACATAATATCAAGCACGGTGAGTTAGTGTAATGAAAAATATATACTGTGTACTTCTATCTTAATAGTGACACTTAACACGATAGTGTCTTATTATGAAAACAAACTTGATGAATTAGATTAGACTTTAGAAATAAATAAATTTTACTATTCCATGAACAGTAGTCTTGATTCCAAATAGCGAATCCCATACCTCAGTCTCAAAAAAGGCAGAAAGGGGTGACTTGTGAAAGATTCATTATTAATTACTTGTGCAGATTCTATTATTAAATATTTAAACTTCTAATACATTTAAAATATGCATCAACAAATACACTGAATGCTGCAAAGTACCTACCTGGAAACAAGATCATTCTCAGTGTAAGCTAACATTATTTTTAAATTAAAAATCCTGTAAAGCCTTTTCAGAAGTTGCAGGGGCAACAGTCTGGATGGTTGACTGAGCTGGCCTTGTAACATCAGCTAATGTGGCTTTGCCATACAGTTACTGCAAACCTCTGAAAGCAAGGGGGAGACTACATCTGTTTATTTTCCCAAGGACATGCAGCTCTACTGTTTGAATATATGATGGTGGCATCCTCTCAGGTGACATATTCTGTAGGTAAAATAGTCAATTTGGATCTCCAGGCGGGGACTACTCAGGAGGATGTGATCATCAGGAAAGACAACACTGGCATTCTACGGATCAGAGCGTGGGATGTTATATCCCTTCTTCGGGTAGGGAGGTTAGATATTGTGGGGATCATTGAAGTTTGGTGCAAAGAGGAACAGGATTTCTGGTCAGGAGAGTACAGGCTTATAAATACTAGATCAGTTGGGGGTATTACAGGAGTAGGTCTGATAGTAAATAAGAAAATAGAAATGCGGGTAAACTACTATGAGCAGCACAGTGATCGTATTATCATAGTCAAGATAGATACGAAGCCAACATCGACTACAATAGTACAGGTTTATAAGCCAGCTAGCTGTACCGATGATGAGAATGAAGAAATGTATGCGAAGATAAAGGAAATTATCCACATAATTTAGGGAGAGGAAAACGTAATTGTGATGGGAGACTGGAATTTGATAGTAGGAAGAGGTAGGGGAAGGAAAATAATAGGTGAATATGGACTGGGCAAAAGGAATGAAAGAGGAAGCCACCTGGTAGAATTTTGCACGGAACATAATTTAATCATAACAAACTCCTGGTTTAAGTATCATGAAAGTAGGTTGTATACATGGAAGAGACCAGGAGACACTGGAAGGTACCAGATAGATTTTATAATGGTAAGACAGGAATCAGGTTTTAAACTGTAAGACATACCCGGGGCAGATATAGACTCTAACCATATCTTAATGGTCAATAACTGTAGACTGAAATTGAAGAAACTGCAGTAAGGTAGGCAAATTATGAGATGGGACCTGGATAAATGGAAGGAACCTGAAGGTCTTGAGAATTTCAGAGGGAGATTCAGGCAAGAATTGACAGAAATGGGGGGGGGGGGGGGGGGAGATAAAACAGTAGAAGAGGAATGGGTAGCATTGAGAATTGAAATAGTGAAGGCAGCAGAGGACAAAACAGGTAGAAAGGCAAGATCTACAACAAATCCTTCGATATCACAGGAAATACTAAATTTAATTGATGAAAGGAGAAAATATAAAAATGCAGTAAATGAAACAGGCAAAATTGAGTACAGACAACTAAGAAATGAGATTGACAGGAAGTGCAAAATAGCTAAGCAGGAGTGGCTAGTGCAAGTCACTAGAAGAATGTTTAAATAGGGGAAAAATAGATACTGCCTACAGGAAAATAAAAGAAACATTTTGAGACAAGAAAAGTGGCTGTATGAATATAAAGAATTCAGATGGAAAACCAGTTCTCAGCAAAGAAGGGATAGCTGAAAGGTGGAAAGAGTATATAGAGGGGCTCTACAAAGGAAATGAACTTCGAGACAATATTGTAGGAAGGGAAGAGGAAATAGATGAAGATGAAATAGGAGATACTATACTGAGAGAAGAATTTGACAGAGCACTGTAAGATCTAAGTTGAAACAAGGCACCTGGAGTGACTGGAATTCCCTCAGAACTACTGAAGTCTCTGGGAGAAGCAATGATGAGAAATCTATGTCACCTGGTGCTTAAGATGTATGAAACAGGGGAAATATCCTCAAACTTTAAGAAAAACATAATAATTCCCATTCCAAAGAGAGCAGATGCAGAACTATCAGTTTAATAAGTCATGGTTGCACAATTTTAACACACATTAAGAGGCTCACTCCAACAGAAATGTACACTTTTTTTAAAACACAGTTTTTATTCTACATGTTCAAAATTTTTACAGTGTGTAGATAAATTCTTTAAGAACTATATTTTCATTTCTTCTCATAATTGCCATCCCTCTCAACTGCCTTATGCCATCTTGCAACCAGCGCCTTATACGCAGCCTGCCGCTGCGAGGACGATCCTCAATATTGCCGTGCCCATTTTCATCATGTAACCTGCTTGCCAACCGATTTACTGCACTGCAATTGACAGCAGCATCTCCATACACCTTTTTCAACCTCTTGTTGGTGTTTTCCACTGTCTCGTTTTCACAGCACAGTAATTCAATCACAGCACTTTGCTTCTGACGAACGTCAGGTTGAACTAAGTTTCAAATCAAGTGGGAAGGATGTATCTACACACTGTAAAACTTTCAAACATGCAGAATAAAACTGTAATTTTTTTTAGAAAATAGTGTGCATTTCTTTTAGAGTGACCCTCGTATTTACTGAATAATGGGAAAGCTGGTAGAAGCTGACCTTGAGAAAGGTCAGTTTGGATTTATGAAAAATGTAGGAACACGGGAGGCAATACTCACTTTATGGCTTATCTTAGAAGATAGACTAAGGAAAGTCAAACCTAAATTTCTAGCTTTTGTAGATTTGGAGAAAGGTTTTGACAGTGTTGATTGGAATACAGTTTCAAATTCTGAAATCAGCAGAAGTGAATTATAGCGAATGGAGGGTTATATACAACTTGTACAAAAACCTGACAGCAGTTATCAGAGTTGAAGGGCATGAAAGGGATGCATAGGTTGGGATGGGATTATGACAAGGTTGTAGCCTTTCTCCAATGTTATTCAATTTGTACATTGAACAAGCTATAAAGGAAAGCAAGGAGAAATTTGGAGAAGGAATTAAAGTTCAAGGCGAAGAAATAAAAACATTGTTTTGCGTATGACACCGTGATTTTGTCAGAGACAGTTAGGACATGGAAGAGCAGTTGAATGGGATGGACAGTGTGTTGCAAGGTAAATATAAGATGAACATTAACAAGAGCAAAACATGGATAATGGAGTGCAGTCTAAGAAAATCAGGTGATGCTGAAGGAATTAGATTAGGTAACGAAACAAAGGTGGTAGATGAGTTTTGTTACTTGGGCAGTAAAATAACAAATGATGGTCACCGTACAGAGAATATAAAATGCATAATGGCATTGGGAAGAAAAGCGTTTTTGAAAAAGAGAAATTTGTTTACATTGAATATTAATTTAAGCATAAGGAAGTCCTTTAAGTCATTTGTGTGGAGTGTTGTATGGGAGTGAAATATGGACGATAAACAGTGCAGACAGGAAGAGGAAGAGGCTTTTGAAATGTAGTGTTACTGAAGAATGCTGAAGATTAGGTGGGTGTATCACTTAACTAATAAGGAGGTTCTGAACAGAATCGGGGAGAAAAAGGATTTCTGGCATACATTGACTAAAAGAAAGAGTCAATTGATATGTCACATTCTCAGACATAAAAAATGAATTCAGCATTGGGGGGAAGTGTGTGGGGTAAAAATTGCAGAGGAAGAGATGAATACAGGAGACCAAGAGATGAATACAGTAAGCAGATTCAAATGGATGTAGGATGCTGATCTTATGAAGAGATGGAGAGGCTTACTCAGGATAGAGTAGGGTGGAGAGCTGCATCAAACCAGTCTCTGGACTGAAGACCACAACAACAAAAATCTTCTTTGACAGCAGGGCACAACATATTGCACCAGCAGTTCTTTACAGACAGAAGTAATATTTGATATGCCTAGAGAAGTATAATAGTGTTAATTTTATTTTGAAAATTAAAGAGATCATTTTTTGCAAGATTTCTGGTGGCATACTGATAAACTATTCGCAAATGCCATACTCCCCCCCCCCCCTAATAAATAAATAACTTTAGGCACAAATATTTAAGAAAAGTCTAAGCTTGAACATGGATAAAGTATCTTTTGATGTTAATGGAATTTCTACATTTACTTTGTACTACACAACTACAGACAGTAAATCCACTTGATACTTGAAAATATTGTGTGAATTGGACAGGATATAAACGTAAAACTGTAAATTCCTCATTAAAAATATTTGTGTGGTTTATTTTACTCAAAATTTTAATTGAACAGAAGTAATTTACAAGGGTCGACTTTGTCCACACTTCCACCTGACAGGAAGCATAATATAGAAGTGTTTGCTGCTTCTCTCTGAAAAATAAACTGAATGTGGCACAGCACCACTTTTCACAAATATCATTTGGAAACCAACACATCACATGTTTACCGCTGCTGCATTTGTTCTGTTATACATAATGCCTTAGTAAATAGTATTACTTTCAATCTATGGATTTTCATATGATGTTATTTCTAAGGAAATTCTGTCTGATCGAAAGTGTACTGTTGTCGTTAGATCTTGGCAAATAATTAACCTGGTTACAACACAGTTATTAATGTAGAGGACTGTTAACTTCAGACACTTCAGTAACACTATGGAATCCTTTGAACAAAAGATTAAGAAGGCACAACTGAAGTCAGTCATGTAGAGACATGAAGAGAGATTGATTGCAGAAGATTCAATCTTTGTACAACATGTCATCTTCCAAATAAATCTGACTGATCTCCAGTCCCTCTTGGTGTTGAATTTTGTATGGTCAGCTCTGTGTAAGTAGTGGACTTGATACTAGAAAGACTGTACTGGTCAGTCTGACCGTTGGGCATTGTTTAACATTAAATAAATCACGTATGTTTCAATTTATCGAGTTTATATTTCCTGACTTTTAATATATTTTGGTGGTCTAAAATTTCTGTAAAATGCTAATATATTATAAAAACTGAATGAATTATATATATATTACATTATGTTTACCTTAAAATTCCACAACTGGTCATTTTGACTGGTGAGATTTGTTTTGTTCCATGTCCCTAACAGTGCAGAATTATTTTTTTCATCTGCTTAGCATGTACTATTTGATTGATGTCATCTTATTCTCTCACTCTTTCCCTTTTTCTGTATTTCATGGCTGTGTGGGCATACTTCGTTAATGCTATTTGTCAGCACATTATTGTGCTCTATAGAAGTTTACCTCTTCCAATTATTATATGTCAGTATTTTCGTTCGTGAAGAATTAATAAATTACTTGAATAGTTTATCAGAAGATTCTGAACAAGAAGATATTTTTGAATATAATATTATCAACCTATGTACAACATGGTGAACTATGAAATTTGGAAGATGAATATTCAGAACCTGTTCAAAAACACTTAAATATCCAAGTGCATATTCGATTCTACAGGCGCCACAAATTGCTACTCAGAGCTGAGGAAGAAAACAAAGAGAATCATATCCAGAAATTGGAAGTGAAGAGACTGTAGCCAATGTGTTCTTTAGCTTACACTTCATTTTCTTTTTTTAATTAAATAATATTTCTATTTAGCATAGGACATTGGTAGGACAAGCACAAATCTCTAGTGATATTCAAAACCATTGAACTAAATTAATTCAACAAATAAACCTTTTAAAAAAGTCACCAGTGTTTTTTGTCATGGTAATTGGCCTCTGTATACATCCAGGTTCTTCTCACAAACTGTCAGGCTGTACTAATATTATCCATGAGATGTGATAATTTGAGCCACTAGCATTGCTGTTGGTCGCTCGGCGAGCCATTCTAATCTCCGGCTAGTTCCATGGTGGATCACAACTATTGCTGCAGCCATTCATAAGACTTGTTGAGCCTTACAACATCTTAATCACCACCTGAACCTCACTGATCTCATTAACTTTAAACACCTAAGCACTAAAGCCTCTTACACAATCAAAAAGAGGAAGTCGGTGTGTTGGGAGAGTTTTCTCTCTTCCTTGGGCTCTTCTATGCCTTTGTCAAGAGCATGGTCTTTGCTCCACACTACCCAAGATTGCCAGCGTCCGTCTTCAATAACTGGCCTTGTGCCCCCCCCCCCCCCCCGGTGGTAATTGTACAGACCCGTCCATTCTTGTAGAACATCTTGTGTCTCATTTTGGAAGGCATCAGCATCTATTCAACAGAATAGAGGATCAAGAGAATCTATCTTAACATTAAGATAAATCATGGATAAATTGCTGGACCTAAAAAGACCACTGTTTATTGCTTTTGTGGACTTGACAAAAGCCTTCAATAACGTGAACTGGAATGTTCTGATGGAAATAATGACTAATGTTGGTCTAGTTAGAGAGACAGATGGATAGTACATGAACTCTACAAAAATCAAAGAGAGGTTATAAATAAACATGGTGAAATACAAGAGGCTTAGGCCTACATACACACAGATGTATGACAAAGATGCAGTTTATCACAAGTGCTGTTCAACTTGTATATTGAGGAGGAAATTAAGGAATGTTAAGTGTCTATGGAAGGAATTAAGGTCAATGGAGTAAAAATTAGAAGAATAAGATTTGCTGGCGACTTAGCCATCATTGAAGAGAGTAGAGAAAATCTGCATAACGCATTATAAAGAATGAATGAGATCTTGCAAGAGACATGTAACATGAAAATCAACACAGAGATGACAGACATCATGGTATGCAGCTGCGAGCAAATTACAACTGAAATTAAGATTAATGACATACCATTGAAACAAGTTAATGAGTTCAACTACTTAGGAAGTAAAATCACACCAGATGGCAAAAGTTCAGCAGACATAAAAAGCATAATTTCACAAGCTAAAATAGCCTTCAACAATAAACTGATGGTTCTTACATCAGAAATATAGAGGCCAAAAAAGCATTTATAAAATGCAATGTGAGGAGTTTGGCATTGTATGGCTCCGAAACTTGGACACCCAGCATTTGCAACGAGAGAAGACTAGAAGCATTTGAATTGCAGTGTTGGATGAAGATGCAGAAAATCCCTTGAATGGCAAAGATAACAAATAAAGTTCTTAGAAGAATCAGCAAAAAGAGAGCACTTCTGAAAATGATAATGAAGAGACAAGTTAATAGGTCATCTGTATAGGCACAGTTATTTTATAGTCAATGTAAGGAATGATAGACGGAAAAAGAGGTGGAGGATGACCCAGATTGCATTGCTTGTAACAGATTAAAAAAGATACAGGAGTTGAATCATATCAGGTAATGAAGAGGCTATCAGAGTACAGAGAAGTGTGGAGGAGAAGAATTGTTGCCAACCAGTCTTCGGATTGAGAATGAGAGAGAGAGAGATGGCTTCCTATTCAGCAACCTTTTTTTCTTAAGAACCAACAGGCTGAAGCCCCCAACTTATGTTTTACCTCTCACTAGTAGGAACCTTACTACAAACCCGTTACTGAATGGGAACTACTTTTGGCCCTTTACTCTTCCCACGATTCAGTAGCTGGTACAATACAATCCATAACCAATTGCTCAAACACCTCCATGACAGTATCTCCTCCAGGTATATAACCATATTTGGCTCCACAGGGTTTTCCCCTTTCAGTGAAGGTACAGTCTTGTGCTTGCTGTCCATAAGCCTGGCAAGGATACATCTTCCCTTGACAGTTACCAGCTGATTAGCCTGAGAAATGTACGTTGTTAATTACTTGAAAGGATGGCTGCAAGTAAATTATGCCGTGTTCTCATATCACGGGGACTTCCGTCACCTTATCAGTGTGGGTTCTTAGAGGAACTGTCTACAATAGATCTACTGAGACTGGAAACAGCAATCAGATGGGCCCTCTCTAAATGTCAACGTCTTGTGCACCCCTCATGGGCTCAGCATTAATTTGCTTTGTGAACCCGGGGTCCTGAGCTGTGGACTGTGTTGAGCCAACAGTTCGCCACACCGTAAGCTTTGTGCGTGTTTAAATAACCATCGTTCGGCGCGATGGTGGAACATTGCACGTTTCATAGCCCGGGGATCTCGGCTAATTGCCCGGGGCGTGATGACAGTACAAACCTCTATCTCAAGTTGTGCTACATGCCCAAGAAATGCATGGCTGTTGAGGTTGAACAGCTGTTAGCGAGCAACCTCTGAGGAATCTGCCGCACCTCAGTTGTATAAGGCTTACCCAGGCAAGGGGGCTCTGCCTGGGTGAACGTATAGTTTCCTGGGGGGACGATAATGAAACGAACCAATAATAGCGTAGCAAGACAGAATTTAATGCGACAGCCTATGATCCCAAGATGTTTCCTTTCCACTGCATGGGAGGAACATAGGGGCCTTAACAGATCAGAACCATACTCGCCACAGTTTCTTGTGTGTATAAGCTCAGATGAAGAGTCGTTCATGCCTACTAAGCCTCAGTTCTTTGTTGATCATCTTGAAGACAAGTTTGGCGAACTGGCGTCATTTTCCAAGTTGAGAAATGGGTTTGTTCTGATACAGATGGCGTCCCCAGCCCAGTCGCGGGCACTGCTTGCCTGCGATAAGCTGTGTGATATCCTGGTTAGTATCACGCCCCACAAGTCGTTAAACATGGTCCAGGGTCTAATATATCATCGAGATCTCCTGTTCCAGATTGATGATGAGCTGCAAGCAAACTTGCAGCGCCGAGGTGTTCACTTCATCCGGCATGTATATAAGGGACCAAAGGATCAGAGGGTTGCCACCAGTGCTCTTATCTTGGCCTTTGAAGGCGATACACTGCTTGAGAATGTCAAGGTAATGATATTCTGGTGTGACGTAAAACCGTACGTCCATTCCCCTATACAGTGTTTCAGGTGCTGGAAGTTCGGACACAGGTCCTCCAGGTGCATTTCCAGCCCAACTTGCAGGGAATGTGGGCGCCCAGCACATCCGGACGCCCCATGCACTCCACCTCCCCCTTGCGTGAATTGTGGGCAATACCGTCCACCATGCTCGCCGACCTGCACTAAATCCGGGCACGGAAAATAATTGACATCAAGACTCTGGACCGACCGACTGACTTACTCAGAGGCACCCAAGAAATATGCTGTTTGCTTTCTTCCATGTTTAGGCTCCTGCTCTAGGGACGTGATTTGTTGACCAGTACTTGCTCGTCCATAATGAATCAGGGTTTGTGGGGATGTGCATTGCAGGTATCCCTAGTTTTTGTCGGTTTTAGTCTTGCTGCTATAACTGATTTTAATTTTAATTTTTCTCCTTTTACTAATTGAATAATCTTAGTTGGACCGCATCTTTAAATGCACTATCTTCTGAATAACGTCATTCTGAGCTAAAGGAACTCATAACATATCTGTTTCGTTCCTTATTCCAACCAATCAACAAACCGAAGTACTAGAGTGTCAAGCCACCAGAACCACACGGAAATAAATGGTAATAAAATTGAGGTAGTAAATAGCCTCTGATCTGAAGGGGAAAGCTACTGAAGATATATCTGAGATAGTATCAAAACTTGTAAATAACAACTGAAGGCAATGGCGTATCAACTGGAAAAGGGGGGGGGAGCAGGAAGGATAGTGGCCCTCCATTTGAAACTTTGAAGGGGCATGACACGATTTCTGCGCCCCCCCCCCCCCCCCCCACTCACCCAGTATTTTTGATGGCAGCCATTTTTACCTCTGACTGCTAATACGGGACAACATCTGTACTGATGGGGCACTCAAGGTTTCTATTACATATTAATGAGACGCAAGCGCCTAAATGAAAGTTCCATGACCTCGCCCCCTCCCCCTACTCCCTCCCCCTGACTAAACTCCTGGAATCGCCAAGACGAAGTCACTAAATTAGGTTTTCTGCCCCCCCCCCCTCCCTCTAAAGAGATAGTTGCTACGCCACTGACTGAAGGTAAGAGACCCACAAGAGTTATAAGCATTATCCGCTTACAAGACGAGAGGAAAATTCTATCTTCAATACCTCCACATATTCGGAAGCTCCATGTTGATCTGAACACAGTAAATGTGAAAACTAACGATAGGGCGTATCTGTTGCTACATAACGACACCGATTAAAATATTATTATATTTTAATAATATAATTAAATTTATATTAAGGGTTCCCAACTTAGGGGTTTCCCCCTAAATTTAGGGGAAAATTATAAATGGGGGATATTAAGGGGGATAAAAATTCTAAGGGGCTCTTTAGAGGGGTAAATGCTTCAAGGAGAAGTGTTTTTGAGGGAAATTTTATGGGGCCTTCCCCTTCCTAGAGGGGATCGTTAGCAATCGGGAGACATCGCACTCTAAATTATGTAACAATCGCCTCCCCAACAGATTTATTTATTTATTTATTTATTTATTTTTATTATATTTATTGTCGCTCAAAATACAACTTATACTATTTGGGTGGATTTAGGGGGATTTCATATACGATTTAGGGGGAAACTGTGCTTAAAGGTTGGCACCGCTGGCTCAGACGGCAGAGTTGTATGGGTCAAGTCTAATGTACGATACCACACGTCGGCTTTGACGAAGGACGTCATACATTATATCCATCGTTCTGTCCTTCAGCGTTTATATTTATCCTTTGAAAACTCACGGATAATACTGTAACTGTTACACAGATATTCATGTATGTACCAAGGAGGGACAATAAAGGGAGATGGCATTGTCTATGCTGAGCACATACGTCAGTTGAAGGACTGTGGTTGAAGCCTGTCCGCCATCTTGGTCAGTTTTCGAATGCCATTGCTCCGTTAAACTAGGAGTTAAGTCGACCCTCTTACTGTTAATGAATTGGACTGACAGTCACTGCAAATAGGGTTGCCAGATCTCCGGGCGCCGCCCGGAGTGCCCGGGTTTGGAATGAATTCTCCGGGTCTACGGGCCAATGAGTCTCATCTCCGGGCTTGAATGTAACCTTCATCTTAACTTTTTTTTTTTTTTTACGACGCATATTAAGAACTATGCTCATGTAGCGACGATCTACATCGAACTTAACGTAACTTAAACTAAGGACGAACTCAACATCCATGCCCAAGGGGGGGGGGGGGGGGGGATTTGAACCTCTGGCCAGCTCCACTCTAGTAATTATGAATAACTTTATATAAATGTCAATTTCTTATTGCAACAAAACGCTACTTTGCTATTCTTCCTCTGAAAACTTTTCATTGTTGCGTCGGTAGTAATCGGCTAACGCATTATTAAGCAAACACTGTTGCGGCAACGTGTCAACTGGCGACTTCTATTTTTTGTGTTCGTTCGTTCAATGTTTGTTATCAGTTTACCGGCAATTTTTTGAATACTCGGATCCTGTGTGAACAGAGACGCTTACATTAACTCAGATTAGTGAGTAATAACAGTGAAATGAAGAAACTAAGTTCGTTCCGTGAAGAATGGTTGCAGGAAGAAAATTATAAAGAGTGGCTACAAAAAGTCGATACTCATGAGTGTATGTGTAAGTGCAGAATATGCAATATCTTATTTACTGTTAAGTACGACAGAGTGAAAGCTGTGAATAAACATTTACAATCAGAAAGACACAAAGCGAATATTACCACACAAAAGAAGAATCAGTCGCTTCTTAAATTCTTGCCGAAACAATTTTCTGCAGAAGACGACAAAGTCACTGCAATGGAATTAATTTTGACTTACCATGGTGTGAAACACCACCATTCTTACAATTCTCAATATTGTGGTAATACGCTATATCCTTATGTTTTTAGAGATTCCTCAGTGGCAAAGAAAGTAAGATGCAGCTGAACAAAAAGCGAGGCATTATTAAAAAATGTGCTTCTGTCTTATGCTAAAGAGAAGTTACTTAGCGAATTAAAGCAAAATGTCCGTTTTCATTACGCATTTTTTTCTTTTAGAATTCACGTGTAATCCTGGTGGGGGGGGGGGGGGTGAGTCATTGGCCAAGGGGGAGGGGGCACGTCTGGTCTCCGGGCCTGCCTCCAGTTCAATCTGGCAACCCTAACTGCAAAGTATGTACTTTCAAACAATATACTTTCTTGAATAAATAGTAATAAATGCTTATCATAATATATTGGAAAAATTAATTTTTAACAGCTAATTTGCACCCTTTTAACACATTGTACATCACAACAAAACCGTTGGACGTTTTATTCCTATTTTAAGTGACATAAAACATTAGCTCTTCTATACGAACACTTCTCCAAAACTTAGCTATGTGGCGGAAGGAGGCTTCACGTTTTCGGCGTAAGGGCGTCTCCCTGTATTCTAACCTCGTTGATATGTACCAGGGAGGTTTGAATAAAGAGAGATAGCGGTATCTATGCTGAGAACAGGATTGGTTGAAGCCAGACGGGCCATGCTTTTGTACCCAAAACAAGATTTCTCACTTGAACGCTGTGTGAATATTGCCATCTTTATGTTGTTGTTGTGGTCTGCAGTCCGGAGACTGGTTTGATGCAGCTCTCCACAATACCCTATCCTGAGCAAGCCTCTTCATCTCCACATAAGAATGGCAACCTACATCTGACTGAATCTGCTTACTGTATCCATCTCTTGGTCCTCCTCTGCGGTTTTTACCCCACACACTTCCCTCCAATGCTAAATTCACAATTCCTTGATGTCTAAGAATGTGTCCTAGCAATCTATCCCTTCTTTTAGTCAAGGTATGCCAGAAATTTCTTCTCCCCCCAATCTGTTCAGTACCTCCTCATTAGTTACGCGATCCACCCACCTAATCTTCAGCATTCTTCTGTAGCACCATATTTCAAAAGCCTCAATCCTCTTCCTGTCCGCACTGTTTATCGTCCATGTCACACTCCCATACAAGGCAACACTCCATACAAATGCCTTCAGAAAGGACTTCCTTAGGCTTAAATCAATATTCCATGTTAACAAATTTCTCTTTTTCAAGAACGCTATTCTACCCATTGCCATTCTGCATTTTATATCCTCTGTACTGCGACCATCATTTGTTACTTTACTGTCCAAGTAACAAAACTCATCTACCTCCTTTATTGCTTCGTTTCCCAATCTAATTCCTTCAGCATCACCTGATTTTCTTACACTGCACTCCATTTCCCTAGTTTTGCTCTTGTTAATGTTCATCTTATATGCACCTTTCAGCACACTGTCCATTCCGTTCAATTGCTCTTGCAGGTCCTTTGCTGTATCTGACAGAATTACTATGTCGTCGGCAAAACGCAATGTTTTTAATTCTTCACCTTGAACTTTAATTCCTTCTTCAATTTTCTCCTTGCTTTCCTTTATAGCTTGCTCAATGTACAAATTGAACAACAATGGAGAAAGACTACAACCCTGTCTTACTCCCTTTCCAACCACTGCATCCCTTTCATGCCCTTCAACTCTGACAACCGCTGTCTGGTTTTTGTACAAGTTGTAAATAACCTTACGTTCCCTATATTTTACTCCTGCTTGCTTCAGAACTTGAAAGAGTTTATTCCAATCAACATTGTCAAAAGGCTTCTCCAAATCTACAAAAGCTAGAAATGTATGTTTGCCTTTTCTTAATCTACCTTCTAGGATAAGCCGTAAAGTGAGTATTGCCTCCCGTGTTCCTACATTTCTCCTGAACCCAAACTGATCATCCCCGAGGTCGGCTTCTACCAGCTTTTCCATCCTTCTGTAAATAATTCGTGTTAATATTTTGCAACCATGACTTATTAAACTGATGGTTCTGTAGTTTTCACACCTGTCTGCACCTGCTTTCTTTGGTATGGGGATTATAACATTTTTCTTAAAGTATGAGGAGACTTCGCCTGTCTCATACATCTTACACACCAGGTGAAACAGGTTTGTCATGGCTGGTTCTCCCAGAGACTTCAGTAGCTCTGAGGGAATGTAATGTCACTAAATTGACAGTCACATCGGAATATTTACTTATATATGACGTATATTTCAGCGACTAGAACTACTATATACACGCACCACGACAAATGTTTCGGGTACAAACAAATTCCGGAGTGCTCAGTTTGCTGGCTGCACTTCCTATTCTCTCCAGAGATTCTAAGTGTATACGTGTGTGTTCGCATCTCGTAAATTCAAAACAAAACAAAAAAAACACGAATTTTGAATATAGGATTTCATACAGATGTAAAATATGACTATTAATCGTTTGCAAACAAAAAAAAAAGTTTTTGTCATTCGTTAATTGTGCGTAAATTGTTTTATGACTATGTAAAATATATTTTGTTGTAATTAATGGAAATCGCGTTTGTGGAAGTGAGTTATCATTTGGTGGAAAACGGCAGACGTAGAAAAGTATAATGTGAAAAAGTTGTTCGAAATCCCCAATGGCAAAATAGATAGCATAGAATTAAATTTTTGCATTATTTCGGTCTAATCTGGGGGGATGTGTTTGTAGAGTGCATGTGATGTCAACATGTTGTTGGTGAAAGTGCCTAAATCACGCACTACCGATGAATGAAATCCCTCAGACACGGCGGAAAAATGTTACCTACCACACTGATCGCGTGATAAAGTTTGTTATTGTTATGGTCTTCAGTCCGGAGACTGGTTTGATGCAGCTCTCCACCCTACTCTATCCTGAGCAAGCCTTTTCATCTCCTCATAAGAACGACAACCCACATCCACTTGAATCTGCTTACTATACGCGTCTCTTGGCCTCCCTCTGCGATTTTTACCCCACACGCTTCCCTCCAATGCTAAATTTACGATTCCTCGATGTCTAAGAATGTGTCCTACCAAGCGATCCCTTCTTTTAGTTAGGGTATGCCAAAAATTCCTTTTCTCGCCAATTCTGTTCAGTACCTCTTCATTAGTTATGTGATCTACCCACCTAATCTTCAGCATTCTTCTGTAGCACCACATTTCAAAAGCCTCTCTTCTCTTCATGTCCGCACTGCTTATCGTCCATGTTTCACTCCCATACAAGGCAACACTCCACACAAATGCCTTCAGAAAAGACTTCCTTACACTTAAATTAATATTCGATGTTAGCAAATTTCTCTTTTTTAAAAATGCTTTTCTTCCCATTGCCATTCTGCATTTTATATCCTCTGTACTGCGACCATCGCATGTTATTTTACTACCTAAGTAACAAAACTCATCTACCACCTTCATTGTTTCGTTACCTAATCTAATTCCTTCAGCATCGCCTGATTTTCTAAGACCGCATTCCATTATTTTTGTTTTGCTCTTGTTAATGTTCATTTTGTACGCTCTCTTCAACACACTGTCCATTCCATTCAACTGCTCTTCCAGGTCGTTCGCTGTCTCTGACAGAATTACAATGTCATCGGCAAAACGCAATGTTTTTATTTCTTCCCCCTGAACTTTAATCCCTATTCCAAAATTTTCCTTGCTTTCCTTCATCGCCTGCTCAATGTACAAATTGAATAACATTGGAGAAAGGCTACAACCCTGTCTTACTCCTTTCCCAACTGATGCTTCCCTTTCATGCCCTTCGAGTCTAATAACTGCGGTCTGGCTTTTGTACAAGTTGTAGATAACTCTCCTTTCCCTGTATTTTACCCCTGCTGACTTCAGAATTTGAAAGAGTGTAGTCCAGTCAACATTGTCAAACGCTTTCTCCAAATCTACAAAGGCTAAAAATGTAGATTTGCCTTTCCTTAATCTATCTTCTAAGATAAGACGTAAGGTAAGTATTGCCTCCCGGGTTCCTACGTTCCTCCTGAATCCAAACTGATCTTCCCCTAGGTCAGCTTCTTAAAGTTAGCAACATTAACTACACGGTATAAAATTTTTGCCGCTTTGTTAATATTCTTAGAAATCCACTTGGGATGAATTATTTTTTCGTGCGGTCCATGAAGTAAAGAAATAATGCCGTTCCTACTCTATGGTTGACAAGTTTTTATATGTACCCTTGTCTGCTCAGTAAAAGTAATTGCCTTCGTAAAACGAAGATTACATGTCAAAATATTTTTGTTGTCACGTGACTGGCTAATGCCAACGTCACATAATTGCCAACATTATCACGCGAGGCAGCCAGTACTGTAAGTAAAATTTAACTGATTGTGGCATCATTGTCAGCGGACGGCATAAAACATGAATTTGTTTGCATCCCGGGATGTTTTAAACTACGCATTGATCAGGCATCGTTGTGAATAGCATCTGTTAGCATCCGATGAGGTTTTTTAAATAAATAAATATCTAAAGTGAAACGAAAATGAATTTGGTATTGGTAACTAGACCTGAACCATATAGGCCAAGTCTACATAGCGATACCCATAAATAAATGTCACCCAAAAATTACAGTGATGTGGTATCGGTAACTAGATTTGACCTATGTACCTAATAAGTACTGGTGAACTACAAAATATGAAGGGCTGCTATCGGTAATTAGACTTGACCTGTGTAGGTTAAGTCTAGATAGCGATTCCAACTAACTATATCTGAAATATGTTTCAGCGATTTATTTTGTTTCGATTTAGTATGTCCCCGCCCCAAACTCCCAATTTTCTCACGGTAGTCCCGTTATATTATTTATATACTTTTTATGCCGCTGAGAAAGTTATTCTCTTGCCATATTTCCATAATTTCGCCGCATGTTTTACTCGTTATCAAATATTCTGTTGTTATTTAAAGTACATAATGTTAAGTACCACTCCCATGAACCACAGACATTGCCGAGGTGGGGTGACTTGCGTGCCTCAACGATACAGATAGCCGTACCGTAGGTGCAACCACAGCGGAGGGGTATCTGTGGAGAGACCAGACAAACGTGTGGTTCCTGAAGAGGGGCAGCAGCCTTTTCAGTAGTTACAGGGGCAACAGTCTGGATGATTGACAGAGCTGGCCTTGTAACATCAGCTAATGTGGCTTTGTCACACAGCTACTGCGAACGGCTGAAAGCAAGGGGAAACTACAGCCGTTACCTTTCCCGAGGACTTGCAGCTCTACTGTATGAACATATGATGATGGCATCCTCTTGGGTAAAATATTCCGGAGGTAAAATAGTCCCCCATTCGGATCTCCGGGCGGGGACTACTCAGGAGGATGTGATCATCAGGAAAGACAATACTGGCATTCTACAGGTCGGAGCGTGGAATGTTAGATCCCTTAATCGAGTAGGAAAATTAGAAAATTTAAAAAGGGAAATGGATAGGTTGAAGTTAGATATAGTGGGGATTAGTGAAGTTCGGTGGCAGGATGAACAGGATTTCTGGTCATGTGAGTACAGGATTATAAATACAAAATCAGTTGGGGGTATCATAGGAGTAGGATTGATAATGAATAAGAAAATAGGAATGCGGGTAAACTACTATGACCAGCACAATGATCGCATTATCATTGTCAAGATAGATACAAATCCAACACCGACAACAGTAGTACAGGTTTATATGCCAACTAGCTCTGCCGATGATGAGGAAATCGAAGAAATATATGAGGAGCTAAAGGAAATTATTCAGACAATTAAGGGAGAGGAAAACTTAATTGTTATGGGAGACTGGAATTCGCTAGTAGGACAAGGAAGGGAAGGGAAGATAGTAGGTGAATATGGTCTGGGCAAAACGAATGAAAGAGGAAGCCGCCTGGTAGAATTTTGCACAGAAAATAACTTGTTATAAGATACACCTGGTTCAAGAATCACAAAAGAAGGTTGTATACGTGGAAGAGACCAGGAGACACCGGGAGATACCAGATAGATTTTATAATGGTAAGGCATAGATTTCGGAACCAGGTTTTAAACTGTAAAACATACCCAGGGGCAGATATAGACTCTGACCATAACTTGTTGGTTATGAACTGTAGGCTGAAACTGATGAAACTACAAAAAGGTAGGAAAATAAGGAGATGGGATCTGGATAAATTGAAGGAATCTGAGGTTCTTAAGAATTTCAGAGGGAGCTTTAGGCAACAATTATCAGAAACGGGGGGAAATAAAACAGTAGAGGAGGAATGGGTAGTATTGAGAGATGAAATAGTGAAGGCAGCAGAGGACAAAATAGGTAGGAAGGCTAGACCTACAAAAAATCCTTGGATATCACAGGAGATACTAAATTTAATCGATGAAAGGAGAAAATATAAAAATGCAGTAAATGAAACAGGCAAAATGGAGTACAGACGTCTAAGAAATGAGATTGACAGGAAGTGCAAAATGGCTAAGCAGGAGTAGCTAGAAGGCAAATGCAAGGATGTAGAAGAATGTATAAATAGGGGAAAAATAGATACAGCCTACAGGAAAATAAAAGAAACATTCGGAGATAAGAAAAACAGCTCTATGAATATCAGGGACACTGATGGAAAACCAGTTCTCAGCAAAGAAGGGAAAGCTGAAAGGTGGAAAGATTATATAGAGGGGCTCTACAAAGGAAATGAACTCCGAGACAATATTGTAGGAAGGGAGGAGGATGTAGATGAAGATGAAATAGGAGATACTATACTGAGAGATGAATTTGACAGAGCACTGAAAGACCTAAGTCGAAACAAGGCTCCTGGAGTAGATGATATTCCCTCAGAGTTACTGAAGTCTCTGGGAGAACCAGCCATGACAAAATTGTTTCACCTGGTGTCTAAGATGTATGAGACAGGTGAAGTACCCTCAGACTTTAAGAAAAATGTTATAATCCCCATACCAAAGAAAGCAGGTGCAGACAGGTGTGAAAACTACAGAACCATCAGTTTAATAAGTCATGGTTGCAAAATATTAACACGAATTATTTACAGAAGGATGGAAAAGCTGGTAGAAGCCGACCTCGGGGATGATCAGTTTGGGTTCAGGAGAAATGTAGGAAGACGGGAGGCAATACTCACTTTACGGCTTATCCTAGAAGATAGATTAAGAAAAGGCAAACCTACATTTCTAGCTTTTGTAGATTTGGAGAAGGCTTTTGACAATGTTGATTGGAATAAACTCTTTCAAGTTCTGAAGCAAGCAGGAGTAAAATATAGGGAACGTAAGGTTATTTACAACTTGTACAAAAACCAGACAGCGGTTGTCAGAGTTGAAGGGCATGAAAGGGATGCAGTGGTTGGAAAGGGAGTAAGACAGGGTTGTAGCCTTTCTCCAATGTTATTCAATTTGTATATTGAGCAACCTATAAAGGAAAGCAAGGAGAAATTTGGAGAAGGAATTAAAGTTCAGGGGGAAGAATTAAAAGCATTACGTTTTGCCGACGACATAGTAATTCTGGCAGAGACAGCAAAGGATCTGGAAGAGCAGTTGAACGGAATGGACAGTGTGCTGAAAGGTGCATATAAGATGAACATTAACAAGAGCAAAACTAGGGTAATGGAGTGCAGTGTAAGAAAATCAGGTGATGCTGAAGAATTAGATTAGGAAACGAAGCAATAAAGGAGGTAGATGAGTTTTGTTACTTGGGCAGTAAAATATCAAATGATGGTCGCAGTACAGAGGATATAAAATGCAGAATGGCAATGGGTAGAAAAGCGTTCTTGAAAAAGAGATATTTGTTAACATCGAATATTGATTTAAGCCTAAGGAAGGCCTTTCTGAAGGCATTTGTATGGAGTGTTGCCTTGTATGGGAGTGAAACATGGACGATAAACAGTGCGGACAGGAAGAGGATTGAGGCTTTTGAAATATGGTGCTACAGAAGAATGCTGAAGATTAGGTGGGTGGATCGCGTAACTAATGAGGAGGTACTTAACAGAATTGGGGAGAAAAGAAATTTACTGGCATACCTTGACTAAAAGAAGGGATAGATTGGTAGGGCATATTCTTAGACATCAAGGGATTGTGAATTTAGCGTTGGAGGGAAGTGTGTGGGGTAAAAACCGCAGAGGAAGACCAAGAGATGGATACAGTAAGCAGATTCAGACAGATGTAGGTTGCCATTCTTATGTGGAGATGAAGAGGCTTGCTCAAGATAGGGTATTGTGGAGAGCTGCATCAAACCAGTCTCCGGACTGAAGACCACAACAAACAAACAACAAATGTTAAGTAATTCCATTTCGTGTAAATTTGAATCACTAGACTGGCAAACGTCCCTCTGTGACTGAAGTCTGACGGCACCGTCTTGCTCACCTACCTCACGTCACAAAGTTTTCCTTACGGTACTACTGTAATCTGCTGACACGATATAACGTTGTAAGCTTTACTAGTTGGTAAGAGCATGATTTGCATTCGAAGCTAATACTTCCGCAATAATTGGTTTTAACTCATACGCGTACATTGTTGAATCGTGTTCTGAGAAGAACGTGTTACGTACGGTTAAATTTTGCTTAGGTTCCTAGCGGTCTCGCGTGATTATGTTGTCGATTATGTGACATTGGAATTAACCAATCGCGTGACAGCGCAAATGTTTTGTCATGAAGTCTTAGTTTACGAGGGCAATTATTTTACTGTACAGTTACAGCATTATTTATTTATTTCATCTTCTGTTCGAAAGAGTCATCAAGTCACTCTCTGTCGATTTCTAAGAATATTAACATCTTGGCGATGGTTTTCTACAGTTTTGTTGAAGTTGCCAATTAAATCACGGAGGCCGCCGGGATGGCAAATAAAATTTTTCTTCAAAATTTTAATCATGGCTGCAATTCAGCAACGGTGGAACACGATCCAAAACTCAACACAGTTTCAGCCGACCAGTTGCATAAAATGTCGATGTGTTAATATTCTTAGAAATCCACTTGGAATGAATTATTTTTTCGTACGGACCATGAAGTAAAGAAAGAATGCTGTTCCTACTCTATGGTTGACAGGTTTTTATATGTACCCTTGTCTGCTCAGTAAAAGTAATTGCCTTCGTAAAACGAAGATTACATGTCAAAATATTTTTGTTGTCACGTGATTGGCTAATGCCAACGTCACATAATTGCCAACATTATCACACGAGGCAGCCAGTACGGTAAGTAAAATTTAACTGATTGTGGCATCATTGTCAGCGGACGGCATAAAACATGAATTTCTTTGCATCCAGGGATTTTTTTAAACTAGAAAAAAAGAAAGTGTCCACAATTTCGTGAGGCGTGCCGTGCCACTAGGTTTCTCGTAACTAAAAGACGTTGTTGTATACTTCTGAAGAAGGCAAAATTACTTTTGCCGAAACCTATGTAAAGGTTTATGCATGTAAACCACTTTATGCAACTGGTCGGCTGAAACTGTGTTGACTTTTGGATAAAATTTTACTGTTACATACAGTTAAAGCAGATTGTAGCTATCTGCAAAACACTCAGAAGAATAAAGATATGTTACCCACGATAAATGCACATTTATAACGATCATACTATTAAAGGAAAATCCGAAGTTAATCGAAATTGTAACCGATTAATAAAAACAGGAAAGGCAACTCATTAGTGTATGTGTCAAATGAGACTGTAGATTCAGTAAGAACTCTCAAAAGAATTACAATACGAGTCATCCACGATTAGCAACACTTTGATAACCATACGACTGAAGGAAAATCCTGCAACTCATTACTGTATGTGTCAAAGTTTACTAAATCTGAAAAAATACAGCCATATACAGTGCAGGAATTTCTCATTTGTCAAAACGCTAAAGACAGTGTAGTTACGTCAGTTCATTCGTATTATTACGACTACATACACGTTTATAGTATAGAAATATGGCTTGAGACTTCACTGACATCAATGATACTGTAGGCCTATACGGCTTTGCCAGTCAAATTGTTGTTGTGGTCTTCAGTCCGGAGACTGGTTTGATGCAGCTCTCTACAATACCCTATCCTGAGCAAGCCTCTTCATCTCCACATAAGAACGGCAACCTACATCTGTCTGAATCTGCTTACTGTATCCATCTCTTGGTCTCCCTCTGCGATTTTTACCCCACACACTTCCCTCCAATGCTAAATTCACCATTCCTTGATGTCTAAGAATGTGTCCTACCAATCTATCCCTTCTTTTAGTCAAGGTATGCCAGAAATTTCTTTTCTCCCCAATTCTGTTCAGTACCTCCTCATTAGTTATGCGATCCACCCACCTAATCTTCAGCATTCTTCTGTAGCACCATATTTCAAAAGCCTCAATCCTCTTCCTGTCCGCACTGTTTATCGTCTCACTCCCATACAATGCAACACTCCATACAAATGCCTTCAGAAAGGACTTCTTTAGGCTTAAATCAATATTCGATGTTAACAAATTTCTCTTTTTCAAGAACGCTTTTCTTCCCATTGCCATTCTGCATTTTATATCCTCTGTACTGCGACTATCGCATGTTGTTTTACTACCCAAGTAACAAAACTCATCTACCTCCTTTATTGCTTCGTTTCCCAATCTAATTCCTTCAGCATCACCTGATTTTCTTACACTGCACTCCATTACCCTAGTTTTGCTCTTGTCAATGTTCATCTTATATGCACCTTTCAGCACACTGTCCATTCCGTTCAATTGCTCTTCCAGGTCCTTTGCTGTATCTGACAGAATTACTATGTCGTCGGCAAAACGCAATGTTTTTAAAATATGTCTGTAATTTGAATAGTATACACATTCGTATATTCCAACGAAAACAAAATTGTTTATTATAATGCGTTCCTTGGATAAAATGTATCATGAAATCATGAATGTAACGTCTCTGGATAACGTATGACGTCATTGTTCAAAACCGACGGGTGGTTGGGTTGTTTGGTTGGGATAGGGGGACTAAAATACTGAGGTTATCATTTCCCCGGAAGGAGGGAAAGGAGTGAGGATAGGAAAGTAGGGGATGGAAGGGGGAAGGAAATGCAGTCCGGGAAGTAAAGGAGGAAGGAAGACTGCATTAGCTCAAGACCCCATGCTCGCCACGCACATACTCACGAAAGAACCGTGACCCCTGGGGGGGCTGACGGGTGGTATCGGACATCAGACTTTATCACACATTTGTATACACCAACGAGCCTAAATTTCATATAGTGCCTAACATGAGTTACAGAGCTCTTTGCGGCAACTTCTGTTAACTCCGCCATATTTTTGGTGATCAGCATACTTGAGAGGAGTATGTTGTTCTTGAGCTAGAAGTGTTGTATTTGATTTATATTGTATTTAGTGCGTATTGACTACACAATTTTTGTTGATAACATATGCCTAAAGTGTGGTCAGCATTTAAATACACAAATCGAAGTGATAAAACAAGTACTTCGTCGAAGGACACCAAATGTTTTGCCTTGTTTGATCTCAGTTTGTCTATACTCAACAAAATTCCTGACTGATGACACTTAGATGCCCCAAGAGTGAAGCTTCAGATGACCTGTGTTGCAATTTCCTTGAAGTACACTCCATAGAAAACGGCTCAGTTTTCTATCTGGTGTGGTTTGAGATATTTCTTCTTCTGTCGCTCCTGTGGCTGACGAAACCACACTTTTGACTGTCTACGCCTTTTCATTTGTTGTTGACAATTCTTGATCGAGCTTGGTTGGAATGTAACCAGTGCAAAGTGTGGAAGCAGTAGTGACAGCCACTTGTATATGTTTGTGTTCTTTGCAGCAAATATGTACTTATTTCAGCGTGGCAACAACGAAATATTAATGATATGTTATTTCGGTGTGGAATGCTTTAGTGGCAACTGACCCAGGCGCATTTTTATTGCAATATTATATTGTCACTTTCGTCTCTGTACTTAAATTTCACGTACCAAACGTTACTTGTTTTAGCATGGCAACAAGGAAACTTATTAACGACATCTTATTTCGATGTGGACTGCTTTTGTGGCAGACGACCTAGGCGCATTTTTAACTGCAATACTTTGTCACTTTCGTCTTTGTAGGCACATTTGGTCCACCAAAGTTCACAACTAAACCCTTTAACAGCAATTTTACAAGTTTGTATACTTGATAGGTTAAGCAAACACAAGATAAATGTATACTAGACTTTATGAAAGCAGTTGTTAAAACACATTAACAACAGATGCAAATCCATGGTCATGTTTGTCCGTCATAACAAGTTGTACTCACTACATGTTTCGCAGCTCGTTCAGACCATGTACTTGCATTAAAATTAACACAAATATTTTCACAGCGGCACTTTCGTTGTTATTGCAAACCGCATTCAATAGTCAATCTTTATTTAAAACGTAGAACTGTAAATAGGTACAACTCTCTATTGGTTGTGGCATACGAGCTGTCAACCGATAGCCGCGGTGAAGTAGCCGAGCGGTCTAACGCGTCTCGCTGCGGAGCGCGCGGTTGCTCGCCGTGGAGGTTCGAGTCGCAGGCCGCGGTGGCCGAGGGAACTAAGGCGCTCCAGTCACGGTCTGCACGGCAACTACGGTCGGGGGTTCGAATCCCCCCTCGGGCATGGATATTTGTGCCGTCCTAGTTCGTAAGTAGTTCATAGGTAGTTTGTAAGTTTAGGGACTGATAACCCTGTAGTTAAGTCCCATAGACTATACAAACATATGAACATATATGAACATGGAGGTTAGAGTCCTCCCTGGGGCGTGTGTGTGTGTGTGTGTGTGTGTGTGTGTGTGTGTGTGTGTGTGTGTGTGTGTTTTGTCCTTAGGTTAGTTTACCTAGGTTTAAGTAGTTTGTAAGCTACTGACTGATAACCACGCAGTTTGGTCCGATAGATTTTCAAACATTTGAACATTTTTTGTCAGCCGATACCCCAAACAACATGGTGGACGCCACTTGAATTTGCTTCAAACATGGTGGACCTATCACCACTCTATGAAATTAAAGCTCGTTGGTACACTCCAACGAAAAAAAAAGGTAATTAATACATTCAGTTGTTTATTATAAAGCGATCCTTATATCAAAATTATCGTGACCATAACGTCTCTGGACAAAGTTTGACATCATTGTTCAAATCCGAAGACTGGTATCGGATACCCGACTTTACCCCGCGTCCACGCATTAGTACCAACGCTGGCGCCAACATTGGCCAATATTTTTGAGACAGCGCCCACACTTTGGAGCCAATATTCAGTTGAATTCGTCGAGAGACAACGAAAACATATCTGACGCACAAATCGCGGCCAATGTATTAACGCTTTTGAGTGTGAATAATTACATTTTGTCATTGTAAATCAAAGTGGGAAACATACGTAAAAGATGATGGGGTGTTGTGACCCGAACATTAATTACGGTACGAATCATTAATTTTTTTAAATATGCTGCAAGTAAACGATACACATTATAAAAACTGAGACCTGCTACTTTAAATGATTGGAAAATAAAATAAAAAAGATGTTTTGGAGGGATGCTACTCTTTTGGTATTACGCTTCGATTTCTTGCTAAAGGAGACAATATTAGAAGCCTACACTTCCCTTTTAAAATAACCATGTAATTGATATCACTAGTAGTGCCTGAAGTTTGCAAAACGATATTTAAAACTTGAGAGGAAATATTAAGTACTGTACTGTTAATTTTAAAAATTAAATTCAGTAATGGAGTGTGTCGAAAGTCTTGAAAGTTTTTAATTTCACAGTTCGCGCCTAAGTTTTGCTGTGGCATTTCGTTTTTTGAGGTTTCTTTCACAAATGAATCACTTTCCGATACAGTTCTAATATTTACAAAGAGATTTCGAAACTTTAAAACGGCGACGAAGAACGAACGAAGAAAGAAACAGTTTCGAGATGAGCAGACGACAAAGACAGAATGAAACGTTGGCGCCAATGTGTGGACGACGTACCCATATTGGCCCAACGTCCTTTGATGTTTGGTCGAAATACCGACAAGCACCGGAGCCGTACCAAGTAGTGATGGGACAACCGACTGTTTTTAACAACCGATTGGTCAATCGGTTGTTTTTTCGTTCAGTCGGTTTTTTCAGTCGAATGAAACAACCGAATGAAAATAGTCTCTGTGGCCGTATGAATGTTTTCACTCACTGGCGGGGTTTGAGTGGTTTCAGTCGATGCGAAACAATCGAATGAAACCAGTCTTTGTCGGTTGCAGCCGCTATATGAATGTTTTCACTCATTCAGTGGGTTTGAGTGGGTTCAGTCGATGCGCGAGCACCGAATGAAAGAAGTCTCTGTCCTTTACATGAATGTTCTCGGCATTGAGTGGTTTCACTTGATGCGATACAACCGACTGGAAAAAGTCTTTGACAGTTTCTGCAGTTATATGGATATTTTTATTAATTCATCGACTTTGTGTGTCTTTATTTGCATACTCCTTCAACCTTTTCGGGTATAAATGAACCGTGATTCAGCATGAAACATTCTTAGAGACAAATCTTAAAAATATAGCAGTGGGTCCGTGTGTGTGTGTGTGTGTGTGTGTGTGTGTGTGTGTGTGTGTTTGTGTTTCTATTGCATGCAAATCTGCAGTTTTGTTCCAATTTGACCTTCAAAGCAAGAGGAACGTCACTGTCGACATAAAATTTCATTCGGTGCATGACGGAGGGTACTTTACCTACTAACTTCGACAAATTCCGTTTGTATTCGAATTTTAATGATATATTTCACACTTCACCTTCAAAGAAACTGAATGGTCACCGTCTACATCTACTTTAGTTTGATGCATGAGAGAAGCTATTCCAGACTTCGACACCAATATAGAGTTTTATTCCGATCTTGATGAGATTTTGTACACTTGACTTTCAAAACAATTGGCAGTTCACCGTTCATCTAAGATTTTGTATGGTACATGGCGGAGGGATGGAATAAACCTCCACACCGTTTCTCCGATCACCACAGGAATATCTGTGACAAGAGTGAATAATTATGAAAGTTGAGAGGAATGTTTTCATACACTGTTGACGAATACAGACGCGCTGAAGAAATTTACTGCACTGATAAATGTTGTATGTCTTCTCGTACTCCTTCAAAGTAGATGGAATTAACAAAATAAAAAATATAAGAAATATTTTTATACAAAATACTTTAATAAACGTATTTTTTTACAATACCTAATGTTTTACTGATCTTCGAATTTGGATCTAGCAAATAAGCTCAAAGTTAAAATACTTAACACTGTCCTACTAGTACCTTAGATATGTATGAACAATAAGCCGCAAACCGCACGTTTCTACCTGTTCCCACTTCGGAGATACAGTATGCGAGATTAAATTTGTAGCGATCATTTTGGAACACCCTGTAGTTTCCACGCTTTTTTATTGAGACAGTAAGAAACCGACAACAATGGGCGATGGCACGCCCCGCCCCCCTGGCCAGACACTGTTGTGTGGAGTTTGGCGCGCGCCTGCTGGACTAGAGCTGTCAGCAGTGGAAACGCAAGCGAGGCAGCACCCCTCTCGTGTCCCCGCTCCCCGCGGTACTTCGTGGTCATCGGCCACTTACCTTCTGCAGATTGTGGGTGTCTGCGAAAGTAATCTGATCGGGCCCAGATGATCGGCGTTTTTGAAGTCTGGGGTGGGCGATTAAAGTGATCGCAGGCCTGCTCCAGCGATATGAAAAAACTTACTGCCTGTTTTCACTTGAAAAGAAAGTATGAGTAATTCAGTCAATGTACAAAACTGCAAAAGTTTCGCATGTTTTCATTCAGTTGTTCCCACAGACTACTTTCATTCGAAAAAAATAAACGAATGTTAATCCAACCTAGTAAAACTACGACCGACTGACTGTTTCATTCGGTTGCTCCCACTGACTGGTTTCACTCAAAAGAACGAATGAAGAGGCCAACGTACTGTGTCAGTTTTTTCATTCGGTTGGTCCCATCGACTGATTTAACTCAAAAGAAAAGGAATGAGTGGTCCAACCGACTGTGTCGATTTTTTCTTCGGTTGCTCCGACCGACTGATTTCACTGAAAAGAAGGAATGAATGAGTAGTCCAACCGACTGAATCGGTTGTTTCATTCGGTTGGTCCCACCGACTGGTTTCACTCAAAAGAACGAATGAATAGTCCAACCGACTGAATCGGTTGTTTCATTCGGTTGGTCCCACCGACTGGTTTCACTCAAAAGAACGAATGAATAGTCCAACCGACTGAATCGGTTGTTTCATTCGGTTGGTCCCACCGACTGGTTTCACTCAAAAGAATGAATGAATAATTCAACCGATACGAGAAACTACAACCGAATGATCGATTTTTTCCAACAACCGAATGAATCGATTGTTTTCATTCGATTGTTCCCATCACTAGTACCAAGGTTGGTTCCAACGCTATTTCACCGATCCACACACTGGACCAACACTGTTGGCGCCAACGTTGGGTCCAATGTGTGGATCTGGCCTTATCCGATTATACGTTTAGATTCCGCACCCATACAAGTCTATTACATCGCATATTGACATAAATTTCAAAACAAGAAGCAAGCAAGCAATTGTTTGTCATGTAGAAACTGCTGGAAATTCATTTGTCTAGTTCAAACATGGCGGACAGTACAAAATCGTGTGCAAAACATGTGAAAGAGCGCACGCTACGGTTCTATGCTCAGACAGCAGAGTTGCGCTTCCAGTTTGTATAGAGATTACTGGTAGCGGTGGATGCGATTAACGATTATTGGCAACTGTTCACTGTCTCAATGAAGTGCGGAGAGGTAGAAACTGAGGGTTGTTCATACATACCTAGACTTGTAGCTCCGGTAGCCATTGATCAGACGACTGTGTTAACGTGACTATATTTACTAGATTCAAATTCCGAACACACCAAAACATGATTGTAAGAAAAGTCTACCTATACAATGCGAACTATCACTTTCATTATTATAAATTTAATGTTTATTAATACCTTTTAATAGGGAAGTGCGTCTGTATTCATCAAAGTCACATGAAAACAATCAACTCAAGTTTCCTTACAGTTGACTCTTATTCACTAATTTTACTTTTGTAGTTTCTGTAGAAAGGGGAAAAAACTTTTGTTTGTTACTACAACATACATCACTTGAGAAAAAATATTCGTTTTAGTAACAGCTTAATGATATAGGTCAACTGAGTTTGTAATCAGGATTAATGGTTTCGTAATTGTTACATCCGGGTCAAATTGCTGTCCTGAATTACTACTCAAAATAATTTGGAATAGCTAGAAAAATTGTGCTGTCGGAATAAAAGAGGAGCGGTAGGGAACGGTTGACCCTTTTAAATTGTACGCTATTTTCCTAAGGATCCTATAAACCAGAGTTGGTGCATCCGCCATTTTCTTCCCAAGCGCTCGTAATTTTAACATATTTCCGTGCTTGCTATATAAGATTTGCGTCACGGCACTTTAGCGCGCAATTAGGTTGTTGTCTTGCTATAAACTGCTAATTCATTCCAGAAATGGTTTTAGACTGATTCACTTACCGAAAGATGCTGAGAGAGAAAAAAATGGACTATTAACTGTCGTCGCAAAAACTGGGAACCCGCACGGAGCATACAGATATTTATTGTAAGTAAATAATATTTAATAATAAATACCGTGTGTGAAGTAAGTTTTTGTATAGCTGTTTTGCAAATACTACCTCGTAACAGATCTGTAGGGAGTTAGCAGACTCAATTTTCTATGATGTTTTACTGTGTTATCATATTTTGACGAAGTATTACAAACACAAAAACGAATAAGAACATTAGTATACTGGGCAAAACTTAACTTCCAGCTGTGGCAGCGTACTGTTCTGATGATGGCAACTACCGATGTCTGCTATTGTGGTATTTCGATGTTTTGGTCGTTATAACTTGTAAGCAATTTGACAGAACGATACCTGACGTTTTATCACAAGACACACCCTTAGATCAGTGGCGTAAGTATGGGGGGGGGGATGAGGGGGATAGAAACCCCCCCCCAGAACCAGGAAAAAAAAGAAAAATTGTATAACAGCAATTTCGTAAAGGTAATGATTGGAAACTTTTGGTGTTTTACCATAAGTTTTCATTGGATGGGAGTGAACTATTTTCTTCAACGGGAGTGGTAGATGGTAGTCTGTCTGGAAACTGTCTAAAATTTTGCTCGTCAAGCAGATCCATCCCCCCCCCCCCCCAAAGCCAAGTCCTAGTTACGCCACTGCCTTAGATTATTTCTTATAAGTAAATGTCAATATACATGCATATCTATATGAGATTATCCAGTATTCTATGCCACTTATAAAGTTTACTTACGGCTGCGGTGGCGTAGTGTGCTAACGTTGGCAGCGAAATGGTTGCATTATAAGGTTGATAAATTTACTGACAAAACAAGGGTACTCGTACATAAAAAAAAAAGCCTGTCAACCTTAAAGAAGGGACACATTTATTACAACACAAAGGATTATTCCCCTCATCCTATAAGATTAGGTTTTCAAGTAGCATTCAACGGTTGCTTTGCCAACATCGGCACTGTACGCCTCAAAAAATGTTTGTAGAACTTATGGGACTTAACTACGGGGTCATCAGTCCCTAAGCTTACAAACTACTTATGAACTACCTAAGACTAAGGGCACTTATGCAGTTTAGGGGGTACGGGATCAAAGTTTATCTCTGATTGCGGCTTTTCGTCTTCAGTAAACTGACAATCTCGCGTGTCTGTTCGAGCAGTACTTTCACATTCGCGCGTCTGTTCCATGGTTATTGTAACCTTCGTAAATAATTTACACAAAGAATATGGTTAGTAATAATGATTTATTTGATAATATAATAACACTGTTTTTCACAGTGTCACATTTTTTCCAATCCGCAGCGTTAGGATAAACTCACCTAATATGTTCAACAAGATGATGAAATGCATTATGTTGTAAACGTTGTCGCCACAAGAATTCAGTCAGATAATTGTTTATCATACTACGATGTGTACCAAATCGCCGTTTGTTTTTTTCCTTTGCTTTCTGCCACACGTATTCAACATGACTTGTTGCACGAATAATAGGATCCACAAAATTAATTGAATGATTAACAGTTAAATGCTTATATCCCAAATCATTAACGGTATTGTATGCAGCCCATAAGTCAGATACAACAGTTGTACCAGGGGAGCACAAGCTTTTGTAAAATAGGCAATAAAGTTTCAACATTTCTTCTGTCTACTGTTTCCTTAGTTACATCATCATAACCACCAAACACCCACTGTTCTTTAACTGCGTGACCGCGTTCATACTTGCGACGAACAAAACAACTGTCATCAATTTCAAGAGTGTGACCTATGCCTCCTAGAAATATCGGATGTATTAAAAAAAATATTCGTGACAAATGTCTCTACATAACTGCTTCCAGTCTACTATTGTGTGTGTGCTACCAATTTCTAGCTATCTCTCCAAAAAATGTTGTTTATCTATTTCATATAACCACATGTACCTTAACTGAATTATCTTAGATACTTCCAATGGCTTCCTGAAAAAAATTAAAATTTCCGAATCGAGGCCTTCTTTCTACAAGCACGGCCTGCAGTACACCGCCAGATGACACCATCTATACATTTATTATTTTCCAATCGCATCTCCATGTTACCGGCGCACTTCCCATCGCAAATCATCTACTTTTTTAATAAACCATGTTCTTGTGCCCACTTAATAGCGTCCTCGTTCGTTGCCGTCACTTGAAATAAATATTTCAATCGAAAATCTGTAAGATCTGGAAATTGAGGGGCCATGATGAAATTAAAAAAAAAAAAAACCTATATACTTACAATCTCGATGTCAGCATGAAAATCAATATTACACTATATAAAATTGTAACACGCATTTCTATTGGCTATGTCCATATGCGTTCATATTGGCTGTATTCAGGCGGAAAAAAAGAAGACGAAAAGCCGCAATCGGGGATAAACTTTGATCCCGTACCCCCTAAACTGCATAAGTGCCAGACTAAGGACGGCACAAATATCCATGCCCGAAGGGGGATTCGAACCCCCGACCGTAGTGGCCGTGCAGACCGTGACTGGAACGCCTCAGTCCCCTCGGCCACCGCGGCCGGCACTGTACGCCTCTACAACTGTAAATATACTTAGGATCATGTACATTAATATTATTTTTCGTTTTAGTGCTTGTAAACAATTCTGAAACTTATTCAATAACGTAATAGGATTATATTCAGCAATGTGAGTTCTAATATCCTATGTGGTATGTTGTCACAGCAGACGAACACTTATTGCAATACAGGGGTACGGCAAACACACCTCACATATTGATAGTCACGATTCAAATACAAGCCAAGATCATTTAAAACTTTCATGTAGATCACCAGTTTTGGCAGAATTAAACTTGGTACGCGATTTTATCACAGAAATGTTTCTTGCACTTTTTTCTTTATTCGGCCAGCAAAGAAAAGCAGCAATTGGTAAAGAAAAGAGATTTTCGTGTATAATCCACATATCGAAGTAAACAACAGCGGAAAGCAAGATCAAAATAGCACGAACTAAAGCTCTATGTAGGACACTTCTAAAATTATTTCACAAAACTACACAGTTTGCATAAGCTAAGTAATGTGTTTAGCATTCGTTTAAATACAATATGGCGGATACGCCAACCTGTGTTTTTTAAGAGCTGTAGTACTCCAGTTCCATATCGTGGCGTATGCGGTCGTTGAAGTATGCTATTGTGGCTCAGATGCGAGCGTACAGTTCTGGCAGGTTCCGCGTAATGAAAAGGAGGGTAAAAAAAAAAGATATACTCTGTGCCGACTGCTTCGGGGGAGGGGCAGTCATTATCTTATATGGAAAAAAAAGTGTGTGTGTGTGTGTGTGTGTGTGTGTGTGTGTGTGCGTGCGTGCGTGCGTGCGTGTTTGTTAGAACATCCTGCATGTATATAAAACAGCCTCTAACCGTTATTTACGCTTTATTTTTGGTAATTGTTAAGAACGCTTGCACGGACGCCCGTTTCGATAAATCTCGAAAGTGCGACTACACTTAGATATATGGTGCATTTTGATATGTTCCAAGCAGGCGGGAAAATCTGATTTGTTGACGTACGAAACAGTGATCATTTTAAGTGAAAGTTAGGTTAGTTGTAGGTTAAACAATATTTTTTTTGGTATGTCAGGGCGCATAGCGCCCTAACCTCCGGTTCAGGGCGGTAGATTTGCAGAGTCTGTTGCCCGTGATTTTAGCATGGCGCGTATGTTGGCAAGTTTGTTTCTGAACCGGAGGTTCGGGCGCTACGCGCCCTCACATACTAAAATATAATGTAGCAACATTATATATATAATTAGTATGTGAAGGCGCGTAGCGCCCGAACCTCCGGTTCAGAAACAAACTTGCCAACATAAGCGCCATGCTAAAATCACGGGCAACAGACTGCAATTCTACCGTCCTGAACCGGAGATTAGGGCGCTATGCGCCCTAACATACAAAAGAATTCTTGTTTTATCTACAACTAACCTAACTTCCACTTAAAATGATCACTGTTTCGTACATCAACAAATCAGATTCTCTCGCCTGCTTGGAACATATCGAAATGCATCATGTATCGAAGTGTGATCGCGCGTTCGAGATTTATCGAAACGTGCGCCCATGCAAGCGTTCTTCACAATTACCTTATTTTCAACAGACTAAAACGAATAAACTATTAACGGCCCACTTATGGATGGTTCACTTAAGTAGCTTATAGTTTTATTGAGTTATGTGATCTGTTGTGTGATTTTTCTCAACAATGGCTATTCTGTACAATTTTCACTGGTATTTATTGCATGGCCACCGCGCAATTTTATAATTTTTCAGTTATTGCCATAGCTACTAAGAATCCACTACCACAAGTTTTCATAACCATTTCTATGACGTTAGAAATCTGTAAGGGTCTAGGAGGCATTTTTATATATTTCTAGGTCAGTTTCAAAGTCGTATTACAGTAAAGGTTTTTTGTTATATAGTCATTTATTACTTTTTAGTCTTATGTATGTGAAATTATTAAACCGATTTCAAACATTCTGATGTGATTAGAAGAGAGATGAGCTACGTTTCAGGTATGTTTTAGTCTCTCCTCAGCAGAGTCAAAATATTACTTCCTCCTACATCAGAGCCGGTCAAGCGAACTGCCGCCCCGTCCGAGTTGCAAAATTGCCGTCCCCTCAACAACGCTGTGAAGAGTCGCAAGAAACAAGTGGTTTGGATTCCACGTTAAGCTGTAGGTCTCCTATCCGCGGTTGGATAACTGGGATGGGCTACGTACTCGCAAGTAGCCGTAGTGGCGCCCGATTGAAAGACTTGCACCAGGCCAACACGTCACACGAAATTATTATTTAAAGAAAAAAAAAAGGTCCAATTTTTGTATGAAAGTACTGCTGTACATGTTTTCATAATAAAAAATACGTTTGGCAGTTATATATTACTTATTGTGTAGGCCTAATATATAAATGGGATACGTTTTTACAAAATATCTAGAAACGTTCTTGACAGATTTTTATTTATTTATTTATTTTATGACCTTCATTGGACCACTTTAGACGATATTACAAAGGTTATTACAATTTGTTGTTATGCATTAACACAATTTAGTTCAAAAATAATTAAACATGACAGTTTAATAATACAGTGGTTATTTATTTTTTGTTTATTACTTTTATGGCCAACATAAATATTATGAATTAGGTTCTTCTGTTATTTCTTTTTTATTTATTTTTTTGTTGGCCCAATACTTTTTCATTCTTTCAGATCGTGCCCTTCTCTCCTCATCCGAAATCACCCTTCTCAGTCTCTGTTTGTTAATTTCTATTGGTAGTGTGACGTGTTTGTCCTGAAGTATCTTGAGTGTGTCCGTCTTGTTTTTCAAATCTTCCATCGTTATCTGTAGTTTTATCATGTCTTCCTTGATTTCTGTGATCCATATTATGTTGCTCTTGCTGTTCCATAACTTTTCAATTATCTTTCTGCTGATTCTATTTTCTGGTGTTCTCATCAAATGTCCTAGGAAAGAGATCCGTTTCTTTTTCATTGTACTTGTCACTGGTTCTACTTCTTTATAAAGTTTCATTTGAAGATATTCTCCAAATCCCGTCTTTTTGGTATTTCTTATTTATGCAAGTTCTGACTATCCTCCTTTCTATTTTGAGTAACCTGTCTATTGCTACAGTGTTGGTTGTTTTAAATATAGTTTCGCTAGCATATGTTATTTGTAGCTGTGTGACTGTTTTGTAGTGTTTCAGTTTTGTGGCTATTGAGAGGCATTTTTTATTATGTGTGTTCTTGGTAACATGATGCATTTTAATAAGTTTATTTATTCTACTCTGCCATGATGGTTTCTCGTTAAAGTTATGGGTTATTATTTCTCCCAAGTATTTAAACTTTTCAAAAACTTTTGTTATGTACTCCAATTCTAATTTTGTTTGCCAATGGCGGTTTTGTTACCATTATTTGTTTTTTCAAAGGATATTTTAAGGCCAATACACTGGGCTATTTCCTGTAATGATCGTATTTGTTTTTTGGTTTCTTGAATGTTGTTTGCAAGAAGGGCGAGGTCGTCAGCAAATCCTAAACAGTTAAACTTGTTACCTTTTTGTGTTCCAACTTTAATATTCTTTGGATTGGCCTTATACCATTCCCTCATTATGTATTCAAGGGCACAATTAAAAAGAAGGGTTGGCAGACCGTCTCCCTGCCTTAGACCAGTTTTTATCATGAATGATCCTGAAAGTTCCCCTCTGAACTTAATTTTTGAATTTGTGTTTGTCAAGGTAAGTTCTATCAGTCTGATTAATTTTTCGTGGAGTCCGAAATGTCTCAAAATTTTTAACAATGAGGATCTATGGATAGAATCATAGGCTTTCTTAAAATCTATAAATGTAATTGAGGCTTGTTTCTTTTGCGGTAATAAGCCATGATTAATTTTAGAATAATTATTTGCTCAGCACAGCTCCTCCAAGGTCTGAAGCCTCCTTGGCATTCCCCCAGTTCCTTATCCAGTTGTTCTCTGATCCTGTTTTGTAAAATCTTGGAAAAAATCTTGTAGGCGCAATCCAAGAGCGAGATTCCTCTATAGTTATCTGGATCACTTTTGTCTCCTTTCTTATGAAGTGAGGTAATTATTGCTGTGGTCCATTCTTCTGGGAATATTTCTGTTGTCCAAATTTTTTGTAAAATAGTATGTAGAGACGTCCGAATTGTTGTGCCAGCATGCTTCCACATTTTCGCAAACACTTGATTTTCACCACATGCTTTATAGTGTCTCATTTCTGTAAGTGAAGTTTCTATTTCTTGTACTGTAGGTGGGCTTATATTTTCTGGTTTGGTTGTTACAGGGTTGCTTGTGTCTATTGTTAAAAGCTTTTTAGGTTCGTCACAGTGCAAGAGCTTTCTGAATGCTTCTGTCATGATTTCTGCGTTTTCCTTATTATGAGCTATTCTTCCATCTTTATTTCTCAGCAATAAAGTGGGAGGGTTGAATTTACGCAATTGTTTATCAAAGGCTTTGAAATAATCCCTGTAATTGGTTTTTTGGTAGTTTTCTTCAATGGAACTCAGTACATCCTTTTGATATAGCCGCTTTGTTTTTCTGATAATTTGAGAGAATTTTTTCCTGATGTTTCTGAAGTTACATGCATTTTCCTCTGTTCTGTGAGTCTGAAATTTTATCCAAGCTTGATGCCTTTCGTCGTGAATTTCATCACACTCCGTAGTCCACCGTGCATGTTTTTTACGTTGGTTTACTGGGGCCGATTGTTCGGCATGTTGCTTTAAGATTGGTATTAGTTCCTGAAGATTATCTGTTATTACTGTATTCTGTGTGTTTTTCTGATACTTGTCATTTTTTATTAATTTAGTGGATCATACTTTCTTTTATCTCCAATTGCTCTGTCTTTTTTTACTTACTGGGATGAATTTGATTTTAATGTTGATAATGATCTGAACCTGTGTCTGTTCTTCTCAGTAACTTAACATTTTGAATTTCTTTATGAAAGAATTTGTCCATGCAGACATGGTTCAGCTGCCACTCTCCTTTTGTCTAGTCAGGATGTTTCCATGTCATAAGCTTGCTCGGTTTTCTTTTAAAATATGTACATTTAGAGATGAGTCCATATGTTCCGCAGATTTCAACAAGCCTTTGTCCGTTTCTATTGGTGTGTTTATGCGGAGCCCATTTTCCAATTATATCTCTGTATTTCCCCTATTAAAATCTTTACGTGGATTTTATTGACTTGATTTATGGTCTGATCCAAAAGGTCCCAGAATTTTTCTACTTCTTCCATAGTTCTGGTTAGAAAATTTTTCTGATTTGTAGGAGCATGGGCGTTTATGATGGTATAGATCTTGTTTGTGGCTTTCAGAGTTAAGGTCGCGATTCGTGGAGAAATAGCTTTAAAATCAGTTATTGAGTCTATTACTTTCAAATTTACTATAAACCCTGTTCCAAATTGCGGGCACTGTTTCATAACTATTTGTCCTGGTTTTCCATTGTAAATTCTATAACCTTGAGATTCAAATGGATCTTCTATTATATTTCTCATTTCTTGGAGCCCAGCTATTATGATGTTCTGTCTGTTCAATTCATCTGTGAAGTTCTTGAGCTTTCCAGTTTGCAGTAAAGAGTTTATGTTATGTGTTGCAATGTAGTTGATGTGTTTGTATTTTATTTTTGCATTACGTGCTTGATGATAGTTGGGTGATTTCAAATGCTCAGATTCATTTGAGTCTTCTAGTTGGCTACCCACCGAATCCGACGTAGCCTTCTCCATCCCTATTATGTTGGACGGTGGAAATTTTTCTATAAAAGACCTTTTCCTGATTGACTGTCAGAGGCTATCAACCTCGAGTGGAGCGAGCTCCGTGTTACAACTATGGTAGTTAGCCACAGAGGATACTGATCAGCCGCCACTGACATGTGGAAAGACGCTGTTGGGGTACCGCCACTGACATATGGATCCGTCGTGCCCTTATGCTAGTTTTGGTCCACCCCGGGTATTTTATTTCCCCGGTACCACAGACAAATATATACAGACGGGAAACCTCCGTAAGGGCCCGGTCCTACGCTCAGGGGTGCGGGGAGGGAGGGCTTCCAGCAGTTCCGTAAGATGTCCCATGATGGCGCTGCGGTCAGAAGCAGCTCTTTAAGCTGGCCAGAGCAGGCGGCAGGTAGCGGCTGCCCCCACCACCACCTCCCCTCAAACGCCAGCAAGCCGGACACAGCCGTGGCCTCGTGGCAGGCGGCACGAGCTCTCCCCTCAGCCTCCCCTCCACGTTACCTTCTGACGTGTGAGAGGCACCTTCAGTAGTGCCTCTAGGATGGTCTACCGGTACTAAGATGGTGGAACCGCCTGACACCTGCTAGCATCTTACGGAACTACGAGGGGAGTGTAGGACAGTGGTTTAGGGGGGGCTGCACCTCTGTATATGTTACTCTATGCCGGTATCCACCATATCTGGTGAGCATCCCCCTATCCGCCATCTGGGGAGGCGCTCGGTAGGAGACAAGCAACTCCCTCGAGTCTTGACAGATTTATTGCAAACGTTTACATAATATTCCGATGAACATTTGGAAGTGCATAGGTTGCATATTTTTGAAATTATAAATTTCGAGGGTTCCTAATTGAGAGAGTACATATTTTGATGAGGACCTCGTGTGAAGAAATGTCATCCAATGACACCACGAGCACTTCTGTGCATGCTCTTTGTTTTCCAAGAGGTAGCATGGACCAAAACGAAGAGACGTGGCATGCATCTTAGAAACCATGTTCACTAGAATTTTTTTTTCTTTTTGTCCATATTCCGCCTTTCTAAAATATGGAAAGCGAAGAGTTTGCAGTAATGTTCATAGCGTCAATGGATGACAGTCCGGGACATGGGTCCTCTTCAAATTATTATGTATTGATTCCCAGTAGAATTTTTGCATGATGCTCTACTGAATGTTGTCAGAAATAGTCATAGGGTGTGAGATGTGATGAGGGGAGGAGAAGATGAACGGAGAGAGGGGGGGGGGACTGAGAAGATGGGCTGATATAACATTGGTGACGCTAGGAACTCTCACTGCAACAAGCTGTCTTCTATATTGGTTGTACAAGAAATAAAATTCACTTCTGCAACTCAAAATGTCTAATGTCGTTAGATTAAAATTAGCTACCTTCTTTCTGGTAGCATTCTTTTGCACCTTATGCATTCATACGATTTTTTGCATACTCTTCCCAAGCAGTGTTGAAGAAAGCGTTACAAAGTGAGTCTCAAAGAGATAGTCTGTTTTATGCATCAATAAGGCTCAACCTCTTAAAATTTCATCACTTTCTTCTGACCCGTTGTTCCAGATTTAGTGCATGGCAGAAACTTTGTGTTTCGTAGTTAACATCTACATATATAAGCAGAGGGTTTCTGGTGGTTGCAAGCAAATGGGATTACATACTTTTCAATTTCCATCACTTTTTGCTTTAAAATGCTGAAATTAAGAACGCAATAGAGATAATTAGAAAAATATGACAGCGCTGCACTGCGCTCGCTCATTAGAAAGAACAGACACTTTGACGAATACAATTCTTATTGTGAATTAGCTCTTTCGTGTCTTCATCTCTATGCCGCGTTAGTCGTCTTCCCTTTATTTTAAATTCTACCTTTTGTAAATACGCATGCTTATTTGCTACCCTGCCAGTTTTTTCAAATAACAGAAGATAAATTATCCTGTATCCTTGAAGAAGAAAAATTTCCGACCAATGTGAATGCACAATACTAAATATTGCCACATGGTCGGGATTTGTCTGGATTGTCCGCCATGTCATACAATGTCCAGACTCTAGCCAAAATACAGAATCTCGCGACCAAAACCTTCTGGTAAAGTTCTAACAGCAAATCTCAGTTTGTCGCACACTTTAATTTGCGTCTTTGTCGAACGGATTAGACATCATTCCGAAGGCGAAAACGAACAAAAATTTAAAAAGAAATTATATTATTCGTTACACAAGGATCTGTCGCGTTTGTCACTCGGCTATGGAGAGGATTTGGACTGTCTGGGTGTCTGATCTTTCTTAAATGTTCAATAGTTCAACATCTGTGATTTTGTGGAGAAAATGCGAATTGGAGCCATAAGTTTTAGAAAAACTCATATTTAGTATAATTTTCTATTGAAACTACTCTTGTCAAAGTGGTCTTCTTTGCCTTTAATCCCTGCTCTTAATAAGGGAGGAACACTTGCTGTCAGCCAGTGGCGGCGCGTCCCGTGTGTTCACTGGTTAAGTGAATCCCCAGAAAGAAGCTCGTCGTGAAAAAAATAAATAAAATAAGTGTTTTAAACTATCATTCTTCGTTTCGTTCTTCTATCAGATCATTTTATATGTACAAAGTATTTTTATCGCATGAGAAAAGTTTCACATCGCGGAGACAGCATGTATGAGCCACAGCGCGGCCGCTTAAATATATGCGCCAGTGGCTGGAGCGTTGCAATCTGCATGCGCTGCTGAGGTTCAACTTCTCTTCTGAACCCCCTGGAGGCAGCATATGGGCGCTCCCGCGGCAGGGAGGGGCGAGGAGAAATGTCGCTTTCAACAATGGCGTTGGAGCTGATAAGAAGCACCAGCTCCTGGCTACTCGAGCCCTGGCGGTTACACACGAATGATCCCGAAGCAAAGGCAGTGAAGGTACTGCGCACCTCGCTATGTGCATGCGTAAATAGTCCATAAAGGCAAAATCCGCCCTTCATATCTGTTTTTGGCACATTGAAGATTTATCAAAAATGCGTCATATTTGGTCAAATATCTTATAAATTAAAGATGCATCAACAGTAAAACCCTTCAAAAGATTAGACTTGAATAATAATGAAGTCACTACTCTCCAGGTAGCAAGCATAGCCGTGTGATTAGCGGCATCGCGCTAAGCTATCGAAGGTAGTGGGTTCGCGATCGACTGCAAGCAATTTTTTTAAAACCCAATCTCCTTTTTAACAGTTACAGGAACAACGACTTCTGTATTGTTACTTGTCACATATCTTTGGACGTTTTAGCAAATGTGTCATGAGTTTTAGGGTAAATGACATTTATACTCATCGTTGTAACAAATATTTAGCTGTCTGAAAAGATGTGGGGGCAGAGCAGCCTTTGCGCAAGCGTAAGGTTAGGAAGGAGTGCTGCTTATAGTGTCACGTTATCCGAAGGTAGCTCGTCTCTTCATCGTAACAGATTCATTTTGTTACAGTCACTTAATAGTGTAAACTGTTAAAGTGTTTTAGTGTTTGTGTGCACATTCATATGTTCTTGGTATTTATTATCAAACAAAAATGAACAGTGTTCAGTATCTTTTAGAAACAAATTACTCAGCTTTAAACTTTGAAGAGAAGTGTGAAATAAGGAAGCTTGGTAGGCCGAGGTAAGACATTCTGCAGATCTTGTAACGAAAATACATGTAAAGGGAGGGGGCGACGCCACTACCAAGAGCCGGTGCTGAAAGAAGTGAACCCCCAGTCATCTGAAGCACCAGGCGCCACTGCTGTCAGCATTGCGAGTACAAGGAAAATTGTGCTGACTCCGCACGAGTTAACACAGGTAGCACACCACCGGTGGCGTGCTCGCGAACTACGAACAGCACTGTCGTCAGAGTTGTCAATTTGGGTGGAAAGTCGCTATATCTGGGGGATTGAGCGATCTTCTTGGCGACAAAAAATTATTTTTGGGATAATTTTTGGGGGGAAATCCAGGGGATTTGTACCATCTACAATAAAACCGTTTGAATTCAAAATTTAGTGACGATTTTCTTTCACTTTGATGATATTTGATACGTGTATCCCTCAATTGAAATGCTAAGTGATTTGTCGTAGTGTAGCTGGCTAGCAGTAGCCAGGATTATTCGCATCTCTTCTAGTAATTATCACAAATGTTTTACTTTCACCTGGACTGGTAGTGTTGTCTGAAAAATGGGACCTAAGTAGAAACAACATCATAGGAAAGTTTGGGAAAATTGTCTAGAGTTTCGAGCATGAACGACTTTGCAACCCTGACTGTTGTTTGAGACTGAAGTTGGCGCGATTTTACTGTTGCGGATGGTGTATGTTGCGATTGTCTGTGCTTATTTTGTGAGTTTGTTTACGATGTTATGGGTTAATATTGAGAAGCTGAAGGCTGTGTGGGGATAAATTGGTGTTTAGAGTTATACTTACCTGCATTTAAAGATAGTGAGGAACGAAATATCCTCACCTGTTTAATTACATCGTGCCGACGTGACGACAGAGAAAGTAAAACATTTTTTTTTTTTTTTTGACATCCAAAAAAATTTAGTACAGCTTTGAACATAGGTGAGAGCAATTTCTCGCAAACACAATAATCTGTCTCAGAATTGTTTTCTGTGCGATTCACATTTTGCTGAAGAACTTATCGACAGTAAAGAAGTCGAAATTCCAAGACAAAGATGGCCTCTCAAAACCATAAGTGCGTCCTCGTTTATTTCCCAGTTTATCTAAATATCTATAGAAAGCACTGCACAAAAGAAAATCACCAGTAAAACATTAGCAAAAGATAAGCTTCTACATAAAAGTTTTGTCTTTCAGTGTCCCTTCTTTCGCGGTAAATCTACGGAACGAATAGGTACGGTAAACAACAGTAATTAAAAACAACATTAAAGTGTAAAAATCTTGAAGTTACAATAACGGGTTGAATTAAGAACAGCTAATGCCGAAATGAATAGCGTAACACGACTGTCAAATATCCTAGATTTTTGTAAACTCGATAAGAAACAGACAATCTTAGTTGACACTATGGCAAAAAAATGTCAATTGAAATAAATCAGGGAATGCGGTAGATTAGTTTCTTTTGGACAGCGTGTTCTTGAAGATGAACCCTTTCGGGCCCTGCACGCACAACTGTACGATTTTGGATTTGCTCGCTTTATTTCTTTGTGATTCACGCTAGAAATTTCGGGCCTGCATCATACAATTGTGGATGGACTGTGGTAACGTGCGCAACGTGTTTTAGTTCCATGTTTCTAAACTGGGTGACTCCAGCAGTCGGCAAACTTCCGGTACACTTACAATGGCGGGAGGAAAGACTTGTTACAAGGTCAACATGGATTTAGAAAATATCGTTCATGCGAAACTAGCTGTTTATTCACACGAAGTGATGGGTGCTATCGACAAGAGTTCGCAAATAGATTACGTATTTGTTGATTTCCAGAAGACACCGTACCTCACAAACGGCTTTTAATCAAACTTCCTGGCAGATTAAAATTGTGTGCCGGAACCGGGACTCGAATCTGGGACCTTTGCCTTTCGCGGGCAAGCGCACTACCGACTGTGCTATCCCGACACGACTCACGTTGCCGCCTCACAACTTTACTTCCGCCAGTACCTCGCCTCCTACTTTCCAAACTTCACAGAAGTTCTCCAGCGAAACTTGCAAGATTAGCACTCCTGGAAGAAAGGATATGGTGGAGACATGGCTTAGCCACAGCCTAAGGGATGTTTTCAGAATGAAACTTTCACTCTGCAGCGGAGTGTGTGCTGACATGAAACTTCCTGGCAGATTAAAATTGTGTTGTGAGGCGGCATCGTGATTCTTGTCGGGATAGCACAGTCGATAGTGCGCTTGCCCGCGAAAGGCAAAGGTCCCAGGTTAGAGTCCTGGTTCCGGCACACAATTATAATCTGTCAGGAAGTTTCTTAACACCAATAGTTTGTAATGTGAAACATTCGCGCCTGGAGCAGGAAAACAACGTACGACTGTGGTAAGAAAGCGAATTAATATTGGATTATTTTCCATTTCTGAGCTATATTGACAGTTTAAATTATGTAGATTATCGGGAAGTTAATTTAAAATCAGTTACAAAATTTATGCGCAATAGTGTGAATAAAAGTTCCTTCCGCCACATACGAGACGAAAGCGAGATTCTACAGTATTGCAGTAGCATCCATTTTTTAACTGAGGTTTGAAATCAGTCGTAAAATTTCCACAAAAAAGTCAAGAAATCAACCAAATGAAATCTTTTTAAAAAGTGATTTGTTTTGTATGGAACCATATATTAACAATTTAACAACAGATATTAAAACTTTAAAAACCAACCAAAATTTGATATTTTTAATTCAACAAATACGAAAATTCGTCTTTAAGTAAGTAAAGACACACATTTTGAAAATACTTCCGACGCGATGGAGTGCGTGAACGTTCTAAGGCGAGCATGGTGTGTGTGTGTGTGTGTGTGTGTGTGTGTGTGTGTGTGTGTGTGTGTGTGTAGTCCGTACGTTTGTTTAAGAATTACAAACTTTTAAATTTGAAATGTCAAAAAGTCAAAAGTGGAAAAAGTGAAATGTCGACTGTAAGGAGTTCAGAAACAAAATTGATAGCTTTTGAAATTGGTGCTGCAGGAGAATGCTCACGAACAGATGGTAAATCACATTACTGATTAGGCGATAATGGCCAGACTTGGATAAGAAATTTGTGGCACGTCTTGATTAAAAGAATGGCTCGATTGGTGGGGACACATGCCGAGACATCAATGAATCGTCAATTTAGCATTGGAGGGAAGTGTGTGTGGGGTAAAAATAGCAGAGGGAGACGGAGGGACGAATACAAGAAGCAGGTCCGAAGGAATGTAGGTTGCCCTTCTTACCCAGAGCGTTGCGCAGGATAGAGAGGCGTGGAGAGCAAATCAGTCTTTGGACTGAAGACCACAACAACATGGAAGGAGAGACTGACTACTTAGTAGCCCCTTTAATCATTAAATCAACGAAACTGAAGCGCCTAACACACATGAAGTGTTAAGTGCCATCGACAAGGGATCTCAAATCGATTTCATATTTCTGGATTTCAGGAAGGCTTTTGACACTGTACCCCATAAGCGGCTTCTTATGAAATTGCGTGCTTATGGAATATCTCCCCAATTATGCGGTTGGATTCACGATTTCCTATCAGAAAGAACACAGTTCGTTGTAACTGACGGTAAGTCATCGAGTAAAACAGAAGTGATATCTGGCGTTCCACAGGGAAGCGTTATAGGTCCCCTACTCTTCCTCGTGTTTATAAACGATTTAGGAGACAATCTGAATAGCTCCCTTAGACTGTTCGCGGATGATGCTGTCGTTTATCGGTTAGTGAAGTCAACAGAGGATCAAAAGCAACTGCAAAGCGATTTAGACAAAATTTCTACATGGTGCGAAAATTGGCAATTAACACTAAATAGTGAAAAGTGTCAAGTAAAACACATGACCACTAAAAGATATCCTCTGATCTTTAATTACGCGATAAATCAAACCTTGATGTCGTAGATTCTACCAAATACGTAGGAGTTACAATTACGAACAACTTTTACTGGAGAGAACACACAGAAAATATTGTGTGGAAGGCGAACCAAAGGTTAAGTTTCATCGGCCGAACGCTTCGAAGATGCACCAGTTCCACCAAAGAGACTGCCTACATCACACTTGTGCGTCCTCTCCTCGAGTACTGTTGCCCCTTGTGGTATCCTCACTAGGTGGGATTGACGGAAGACATTGAGAAGGTTCAGAGAAGGGCAGCTCGTTTTGTTCTATCACGTTATGGGGGGAAAGCGTCACGGAAATGTTGCACGAATTGGGGTGGAAATCATTAAAAGAAAGACGTTATTCATTGCGGCGTGATTTGTTTGCGAAGTTTCAAACACCGACTTTCAGTTCTGAATGTGAAAATATTTTGCTAGCACCCACATACTTAGGGAGACGTGACCATCCCAATAAAATAAGAGAAATCAGATCGAAAACAAAACGATTTAAGTGTTCTTTCTTCCCGCGCGCTATTAGAGAATGGAACGGTAGAGAAAAGTTATGAAAGTGGTTAATGAACCCTCTGCCAGGTACTTAAATGTGATTTGCAGAGTATCTATGTAGATGTAGATTATCGTAAAGCAGATTTGCTGGGTTGTCGTAAGTTCGTTAAGTCGGTCGCACGTTGCATCTATAGCGGCTGCAGCCGCCGCCCCCGCACCACCCTCTCCCCGTACATAACGGCACATACGACGTAGAGGTAGACAACCTGACGCACCATTGGACATATCATTGTGTGTGTGAGTGCCTGGCGTTGGATGGAACAGCGAGAACGTGTGTTTGCAAAGCTATAGGAAGCAAGAACGGACATTTCCGACATCACATGCTGTTTAACTAGCGTAAGGGGAACACCCTCTCACAGAGCCGACAAAATATTTGAGCTGTATACGAGGACGATGCAGTAACGGTTCGAGCACGTCTAAAGTGTTTAGTAGATTTCGAAATGGAAATTTCGCGCCTGCCGCGGTGGTCGAGGCGACTGAGGCGCTCCAGTCACGGTCTGAACGGCCACTACGGTCGGGGGTTCGAATCCCCCCTCGTGCATGGATATTTGTGCCGTCCTTGGTGTTAGCTAGTTCATAAGTAGTTTGTAAGTTTAGGGACTGATGACCCCGTAGTTAAGTGCCATAAGCTCTACAAACATTTGAACATTTGAATTTCGCCCTAACGGACAATTCTCGATCTGGAAGGGCTGTAGTTACGGACGTGTAACGGCTTGACATTGCGCTCAGCAATCTACGAATGACAGCGCGGATGTTGGCATTTTGGAGATCGGTGTCGCTCTTAGTAGTGACGGGAATTTGATTCAGCGCGTTTCTGTCTGTGACTTCTTAATGAGACGCAATCAGAAAGCTGCTTTTCTGGAATGCCTGGTGACTCGAGAAGTGAATTCACTACAGCAATCATGGTGCAAGACAGGCCAATGACCGCTACCAGTTACTACCAGGGTTTCATCGGAAAGGGTTCTGCTATGCATGTTGTGGGATTGCAAAGGCGGCCTTTATTACGAATTTCTTCCAAACGAGACTATCACTTTTGAGAAATACAGGTCGCAGTTGGATGGCCTCGAGGCTGCCAACGTCATTTAGACACAGTCGTCTTTCACCACGACAATGCCACACCACATTATGGCGACCAATCTAAAGCCGCATTCTTTTGAATGGGATGAGTATTCACCAGACGTTGTCCTTCCGACTTTCATCCATTACGTTCCCTGTAGAATTTCCTGAATGAAAAACCCCTCACCTTAGATGACTGCAGACTGAAACTAATATAGTTGTCAACCTGAAAACTCCACATGGGCATTTATAACATTTCACAGAAAAGCAATATATAGTCGTCAGTCATGGTGAATACTACAGAAAGTAAAGTTTGTGTACAAAGCCGATTCGCATTATTTAGTTAAATTGTTCACGACGTTGTTAGAAGCGTGTAAGCTGACAGGCCGGCAACCACACTACTGTAACTGTGCTACAGGGACATGTCTTCCCAGGCGTTTTATGTGATTTCATTGTAACTAAACGAACCTTTGAGGCAACCCAGTCAGTCATGGCCGACAACGCATAAAATTCCGTTCGGTTAGGGTTTACCACGGAAAGAGCTCTTGGAAGTTGTGAAACGCTACAAGACCGATCAGTAACATACAGTGAACTACTGCAAGTACCTGTAAGGGTACTTTGTGTTAATCCATCCTCCTACATATGTGATTTGAATCTCGGCGACTTTATCTGAAATTTAATGAAAGAATTTTTTTTTTTAAGGTTGCGCTTCTTCAGTGCTGTACGGTAGCAGTCTGTAGATAAAATAACAGGCAACCAGTGTAGACTAGTTTATTACTTTTTACAGTCGCTTTCGACAAACTAATTTTGTTTTCTACAGAAGGAATTTCGGACTCGTAATGTTACATGGGAATGACAAAAAAACGGAGCCAAAAAAAAACTACATGGTATACGCCGTACACAATTATCGACGGTTAAATCACACACATAATCTGATTCACATAACATATGATAACAGTTTTTAAAATTTCAGCCGCTTAGGAATGACCTTAAGGTTCTAAGCGCCATGACAGGGACTTCGCGGCAGCTCCGACAGGGGTTCGAGTCCTTCCTACAGCATTGGTGTCATCCTTAAGATAGGTTTAGGTTAGTTTAAGTAGTTCGTAAGTCTAGGGGCCGATGACCTCAGTAGTTTGGTCCCATACTGTAGCTGTACAAACATTTTAAAAATGTCACACACGGAGCGAGTGAGCTTCATTGCTGACGACAGTCGGCAAGGCAAGAATCGTGCTACATTTTAATCAAAGGCAAACCCCTTCACGCATCATTCGAAACAACGAATAGCAGAACACGTAAACTGTCGGTAGCGCACCCAACAAAAACGGCGTTGTAAAGTGAACAGGTTGTAGTTACGTAAGTAGCACAGCTACAGCCCCAGGGGCCGGTACACGTCGTCGCCTCAGTCCGAGGCTTGTCCACCACGCCGAACGTAGTTCCTAGCTTTCTTCTACATCCACACACGCCAGACGTAGACTATATGCCAATTTTGTTGGCTAGAACCAAAATGCATTGGATGGATTAAAAATATTTAAAGGTGACATTGCCGAAAGCACACGAACCGTTGGTTGATAATGATAGCCGTAAATTCGGAATATTCAAACGTGTCTACTGTTTCAGGGCAGTGAAATAAATTTATTGGTGAAGTTCAAAAATTGTGCTCGACCGGGATGCGAGCCCTCATTTCCCGCTTCGAAACAGTGGTTACCTGAACCAATTAGGCCGTCCAGACATGCCTCCCGTCCTGCCAAAACTCTCAAATTACTGGGCGGTAAGAGTACAGTGTCCCCTATCCATTAAGCTGTAGCTAACGTTCGTAACTATTGAACGCTGAGAAAAAACCGTGGAAGCATATTTGAAGCTGATTAGTACGCCATACGGAGTTTTTTTTTTTTTTTTTTTACTACACATCATAATTCAGTGGCTACTTTCTGCTCTGAAATCATAAAGCAATGTATATGATCCGATAAAGGATTTCTAGGATAGGAAAGAACAGACAGCACATCAATAATTATATATATGCCCCCAATAGGCAGCTGACAATTTCTGAGCGGTTGCAGCCGCGCGGAATGGCCGTGTGATCTTAGGCGTCATGCTACGAACTGGACGGCCGTTTCCGCCAGAGGTTGGAGTCCTCCCTCGGGCTTGGGTATATGTGTTGCCCTTGATGCAAGTAGTTTGTAAGTCTAGGGACTGGGACTGATGACCATAGCAGTTTGGTCCAGAGGTTTACTAACGTTTGAACATTTGATTCTGTGCGGATGCACAAAGAAGCCCGACCCCTTACAGGAATAGTCATAACTGCGACGAAGAGGAAGTATTGGGCAGAAGCACTGCCGTAGTTATGTGCATTATGTTGAGAATTTGGGCAGGACGCATGCCTGGGTACCCCAATTGGTTAAGGCGACCTGGCCTCCGAGCAGGAAATCCGGCTTTGCAACCGGGTCCAAAATAAATTTTCATCTTCGCCATTGCTTTTAATTCATTAGCCCTGCGACGGTCGCGATGTTTCAATATTTCGAATCCATTTCTGTAGTCACTAGTTTGCGCTGCGCGACACATGAAATGGCGCAAAGACACCACTGGAACTAGATGAATGATTTGGAGTGGTGAATCACGTCATATCCTCTGGCAATCCCATGAGCTTGGAAACGTACCTGCCGTCGTCATTTCTAGTGCCAACAGCGAAATACAAAGATGATACAGTGCGGAAGTGTTAGTGTGAGGATTCCTTGATGAATTGAGAAAAGGCTAAAATTCGGAAGAAAATGAAAAATTTTTGGTGCACCAAGTACTATCTATATTAATAAAAATGTTCGTTCGTGCAAAACCGTTAACTCCGAAAGCTCTTTACCGATTGCTTTGAAAGTTTGAAACAGCGTTGCATTGCAATCCAGGGGATTTTTTTACACCTATTAAAAATATAACATATATCATGTTCATATGTAACGTTTTGCATTTTTTTAACATCGTTTCTTCGTGAGGGAGGAGGTGGTGATGCACTGAAAGAGGCAGAGGGGGATGAGGATCAGATGGACATAGAGAGGGGGGGGGGGACGGATGTAAGGGGGAAAAGGGACAGGCAGAGGTGGAGGAGAAGTACAGAAAGAGAAGATGAAGGTAGGAAGATGGGCAGAGAGAATGGGACAGAGATAAGGAGAGCAAGAACTGTAGGCTGTATGTCCAATTCTCATTTACAAGGCACACGTATTAGATGCGTGCTTTTCTCTTTCCTTACTATTCCATTTAATCTGAAACATGCCACAGCAATACATGGTCGCCTGCAGCAAGTGTACAGTAGAGGAAGTGTTCAGAGACGATGCCTGCAACAACATAACATTCCCTAAGTCAGTTGCTGTGAAGCAACGGGTTTTGGACTACATCATTGCTGACCTGCCGGAGCCCAGGTCTGCACTTGACGATAAATCATTGGGATGAGTCAGAAGGTCACGTCGCGTCACACCTCAGCGTCCAACATCAACACGTTGCCTGTTATTGAGGAATAATGGGGGCCATTATTTTACTCAACTGAAAGTGTCCCCATCAGATTTGTTATAACAGTTAAGAGTGTTCACATACTATTTAGTTTCCGAATACTTTTGACGCACGATTTTAATAATGCCAGCACCCTCAATTTCTTGTGCAAGGCGCGTAAAAAAATAAAGAAATCATATGTTCATGAATGACTGGAAGTACCGGACAAATTTAGGCGATTCGGTTTTTAAAACAAGGCAATGCAAAGTAAACTTCCTATAAAATGTAGTTCCTGGAAAGGGATATTTTCTCTGCTGTTATTATTATTATTATTATTATTATTATTATTTTGTATTTCTTAAGTACATGGTAGGGCACATAAAAGTTGCAAGAAGAACAGGGTTCTAGTGTTCAAAGAATCAGAAAAGGGGAAAAGAAATAAAATTCTTACCTACAAATGAAAATTTCACTCTGCAGTGGTGCGTGCGCTGATATGAAACTTCCTGACAGATTAAAACTGTGCGCCAGACCGAAATTCGGACCCAGGACCTTCGCCTTTCTCGGGCAAACGGTCTGCCGAATGAGCTACCTGTGTACGCCTCGTGACCCATCCTCACATAGTTCTGGCAGTACCTTGTCTCCTACCTTCCAAATTTCACAGAAGTCCTCCTGCGAACCTTACAGGACTAGTACTCTTGGAAGAATGGGTATTATGCAGACATGGTTTAGCCACAGCGTAGAGCACATTTTCAGATTTGTCAGGAAAACTTCCGTCTAGATTGCAAGGTAGGAGACGAGGTACTAAGACTGTGAAGACGGGCCGCGAGGCGTGCACGATAGCTCAGTCGGCATAGCGCTTGCCCGCGAAAGGCAAAAATCGTCGGTTCGAATTCCATGCTGACACAAAGTTTTAATCTGCCAGGAAGTTTCTTAACGTTCATCCGCTCTCGCCTTTATCTGATCTAATTGCGCTCGCGGGGCGGCTAGCAGTCGCCCTGCACGTTTTTCCTCATTTCAGTGATTTTTTGTATTTGAACATCAATAACTTCAGAGTTTTGGTTTGTTAATCTGTTAAATAAATTAATACACTGTCCTTAGAATGAAAGACGTTTATTAATAATGACTAAACTTTATTACATTGTTTACCTATACAAGTAAATCACAACACATACAAAAAACTCAGTTTCTCATTAGTAATTTACTTATTAGATAGACAAGACTAGAAAGAAATAAGAAACATTACTCAAATTTTTAAAGCATCATATTCTTGTGAAATCAGTCATCACACTCTTCGTCTCCTCTGTTACGAATATAATGAAATATCACTTGGCAGTGCTTTTTGCAAATGTATTTTTGACAATTGTGCCACGTCCATTTCGGTCTGTAGTTTTGCTGAACCGACAGATGGCTCGTTGGTTGCAGCCTGTATCTCTAGATTTGAGGCCTGCCGACTGGTTATTTTCGTCTACTTCTCTGTAGAGTTTCAAAAACTGTCAGATCTTTGGGAGGAGACATTAGTTTTGCACGATCTTTCAAATTTCCTTCCGTTAGATCCATGGACAGTTAGTCGAGATTGTCAGGTTGTGAACAACGACGTCTAGCGGTGCAAGGTCTAAGTAAAGAATACAGCCATATCACACCGCCATCTACTAACGTGACTATTCTACATCTACATGGGATACTCAGCAAATCACATTTAAGTGCCTGGCAGAGGGTTCATCGAACCACAATTATACTGAAACTTCCTGGCAGATTAAAATTGTGTGCCGGAACCGGGACTCGAACGTGGGACCCTTGCCTTTCGCGGGCAAGCGCTCTACCGACTGAGCTACCCCGACACGACTCACGATGCCGCCTCACAACTTTACTTCCGCCAGTACTTCGCCTCCTACTTTCCAAACTTCACAGAAGCACTCTTGCAAACACGCAAGACTAGCACTCCTGGAAGAAAGGATATGGTGGAGACATGGCTTAGCCACAGCCTAAGGGATGTTTCCAGAATGAAACTTTCACTCTGCAGCGGAGTGTGCGCTGATATGAAACTTCCTGGCAGATAAATATTGTGTGCCGGAACCGGGACGCGAACCACAATTTACTATTTATCTCCCATTCCATTCTCGAATAGCGCGCGGGAAGAACGAACACCTGAATCTCTCTGTTCGAGCTCTGATTTCTCGTATTTTATTCTGATGATCATTTCTACCTATGTAAGTGGGAGTCAACAATATATTTTCACATTCGGAGGAGAATGTTGGTGATTGGAGTTTCGCAAGTAGCCCACGCCGCAGCGATAAGCGCCGTTGTTGTAGTGATTCCCATCCCAGATCCTGTATCATTTCCGTAACGCTGTCTCCCCTATATCGTGACAATACGAAACGAGCTGCCCTTCTTTGGACTCTTTCGATGTCCTCCATCAAACCCACCTGATAAGGATCCCACACTGGGCTGCAATACTCCAAAAATGGACGGACAAGCGCAGTGTATGCAGTTTCTTTAGTAGTTCTGTTGCATCTTTTAAGGGTTCTGCCAATAAAACGAAGTCTCTGGTTCGCCTTTCCCACGATATGAAGATGTTGAAAGTGACCACTTGGAACTTTTGGGCCCTGCTCAGCAAGTTGTTGAAGGCATATCGAAGCTGGACGCTTGAAATTATTGCCATCTCATCAGAAATTTTCTGCTGCAGTGCTTGGACGTTATGAGGAATATTGCGATACACATTAGGCTTGAGCGCTCATGACACACAGTAATCGCAGACAAATAAGGTGACTAGATACTGTAGCTGCCAGATTGACCTCTGCTAATACCTATGTCAGACTGAAAGGTTGTGTATACATGCTCGAGGTTGGCTGTATGGGAAGTTGATGGAAGTAACTGTAGGTCTTTTCCTCCTCCGTTAATGGTTTCAAAATAATTCCAAAGTAACGCGCTGAAGTTTGCGTCTTATAAAAGAAGATGGCCAATAACGCGGTGTGCAGAAAATGCATGCCAAACCCCAACATTCTGATCATGCAATGGCGTTTCCTGGAAGTTATGGGGATTCTCCGCTTTACATAACCTGTGAATGTATCAGTTGATGTAACCATTAATGTGGAACCAACGTTCCTCAGACATACCGAACGTCCATGTCCAAGCCAGTCATTGATATCTCAGTGAACAGACACTCTCAAAACTGGGGACGCTGAGGAGCTTCTCCTGGTTTTAACACACAAGCAACGGTCACTCTGTAGGGATGCGTGATCGACGTGATATGCCGGTCTCTTGCGACAGGGGTCGGCTTGATTTGGTAGGCCTATGAACTCCTTCAGGACTATGTGAAAAGGTCGAGCAGGCGGGTAATAATGTACCGCAAGCCAGTATTCGCCATCTTTGTGACGGAGTGGATGTCAGAAACAGTGTCTGCATTGCCGCTCGTGGAGGCTACACAGCGTACTACTGTTATTGATGTTTCAGCATAGACAGACACCTGGCATCTCAGTACAGATTCTGCTACGCTCTATACATGTAACCATTTTCGTACTCCGTATGCCCTGTTTCAATAATACGAGGGTTCTTTTTTTAAGTATTGGTCGTTTTTATTTTTTTTTTAAAGATACAAATACTTCTGTAAAAAAAACTTTTATTTTCTGATTCTACACACTTTTACCTATTTTTCTACATAGTTGTCTTGTTTACTGAAGCACTTGTAATACCGTACAACTAAGTTTTTAATTCCCTCTTCAAAGAATTCGGCCGCCTGCCCCAACAGCCTAGAGTTCTCGGCCGCTTTCACTTAATCGTCGTCATTGAAACGCCGCCTGTCATGATAGTGTTTCAGGTACCGGAAAAGGTGAAAATCGCTAGGAGCAAGGTCGGGGCTGTATGGTGCATGGTCCAAAACTTCCCAGCCAAAAGAATCAATCAAATTCAGAGTCTTTTGAGAGGTGTGAGGCCTAGCGTTATCGTGCAGGAGCAAAACTCCTTTTGTCAGCATGCCGCGCCTTTTGTTTTGAATTGTTCTGCGGAGCTTCTTTAGAGTTGCACAGTAGGCGTCTGAGTTGATTGTCGTTCCTCGTGGCATAAAGTCCACTAGCAAAACACCGCGCCGCTCCCAGAACACAGGTGCCACAATCTTGCGCTTTGACAGCGTTTGTTTGGCTTTGACCTTGACGGGTGAGGTTGTGTGTCGCCATTCCATCGATTGTCGCTTGCTTTCAGAAGTGATATAGGATACCCATGTTTCATCTCCAGTGACAATTTGACGACGATGAAGTGAAAGCGGCCGTGAACTCTAGGCTTTCGGAGCAGGCGGCCGAATTCTTTGAAGAGGGAATTAAGTGCTTAAATAAACAAGGAAACTATGTAGAAAAATAGTTAAAAGTGTGTAGATTCAGAAAATATTTTTTTTACAAAAGTATTTATCTCAAAAGATAAAAAATAAAAACGGCCCTTGTTTGAAAAACAACACTCGTAAATCTTGAGTGAATTTGAAAACCCTAATGAGGATGTACTAATTTCTATTTCCAGCAATATTCTGAGGACCTTAGACCGTGGTCCATGGCATATGTCTTTGCCTAACGGTTTGTCTACCAATGATGGAGACATCTCAGAGGCTGTATAACAACTAAGAGAGAAAATTGGAACTTCGTAGACGAAATGGTACGCAGAGAAATGTGCCTCGCCCCAAAGCCTGTAAAATAAATATTCACTCAAACCGCAAATGCCGGATGAGAAAGGCTGTATTGTATTAGTCATTTTATTTTGTAACTTCTCAGCAACGTTTCTGATGACCACGATGTCGACGGGAAGTTAACCTCAACCTTCCTTTTTTCGTTCATTCTCATAAGGGGAACTCCCCGTCGCACCCCCCTCAGATTTAGAGGTAGTAAGGCGCATTGAATAGCCCTAAACTCAACACCGATCAAGCGTGAAAAAAGGAGTGTGTGGAACTATGGAAAAAGAATCAAAATAGGAACAGTGAACGGTATATAAAACGAGAGGGAAACATCTAAAGTGAGAGCGTCGTGGTCCTGTGATAGTGAACTGCGAATTTAAAGTCCCTGGTTCGTACCTTCGCCAGCGCAATACCTAATGTTTTTCCTTTCACAAAATTATGAATTGTCTGTCATTTCAGTGACGTGTTGATTCACTGTAACCAGTCTTAGCGAGTCAGGCCGTTCTGTCGCTTTTGTATGGAGGCCGGGCCACATAGGTATACTAGGCGATGAACGCGTCGATGAGCTGGCCAAGAAGGGCACTACTTCACAGCCCGTGGATATTGGCCTCCCAGTCTCAGACCTCCGATCCCAGTTGACCCGCCAAGGTCCTTGGGGTTTGGAATTCTGAATGGGCAGACTCGACAGAACCCAATAAGCTCCGTGTTGTCAAGCGCTCTACCGCTGTGTGGAAGACCTCCCTGAGGGGTTCTCGCAGGGAGTCGGTTGTCCTTTGCCGTCTCCGTATAGGCACAGACAAATATGTTACTCTGTGGCCATACTTGGCTCACGCATGGTCACCTTTTGCGTCGCGAGGACCCCCCTCAGTGTCGATGTGGTGCCCTTCTGACAGTTGCCCACATCTTACTTGAATGCCGCAATTTAGCCGAAAAACGACGACATTTTAATATCCCTGACGCTTTGCAGCTTGCTTTAGCCAACAATGCCGTCTGTTTTAAATTTTATCCGAGAGTGTGGATTTTACAAGTCCATTTAAAGTCTGTGTATGTCTGTCATTACTCTGTCCTCCACCTGCCTAAGTCTTCTAGGTAGGTGTTTTCAATGTGTCCCAGAGTGGCTGGACGACACCTCCACCACCGGGGGTGACGGGCTGGATGTGTTACTTATATTTCTGTGATCACCCAGCAACAACACTCTTGTATTGTTATTGCCCTTTTCTCTCTTCTTCGTTTTAACTTGTATACCTTCTTCATATTTACCTGTTCATTTAAACTTTAAATTGATAACGCATCTACTTCTGAACGCTTAACAAAATGTTTTATCTCTAAGACTGGAACAAGGGACTGATAACCGTCGGTGTTTAGTCCCTTCCAAAAACCAACAACAACTGTAACCAGTTTCGTGTCTGTGTTGTGCTGTGACAACCAGTCACGAATAGTCGACTGCCGGCAGGGAACCTCCTCAGCAGGGATTCTCTCACCGCCGTGCTGTTTAGTCAACGGACGTCCTGTGTTCAGGTGTTTGTTTAGGCATAGCGGCCCTATACTGCGGCGCGGTTATCTCGCATCACACCTACTGCTTCCGGTGGGGTTCGAACTACCTGCAGATTTTATCCGAGATCACGTATTTTCACAGCTACTTGACATTGCGATTATAAGACGATGGGCCCTTGTTGTGACATTGTTCCCACCCGTTTGTTGTTTTCATGGGTGAGCGGTCTATGCGGCATTTCGTCTGCACTCACCATTCATTACATTTCCTTGTGACATTACACGTTCTTACCAAATTACTGCCGCGTTGGAGCGGCCGAGCGTATTGAGGCGCTATGCTGCGACGCGCGAGGCCGTTCCCCGTCTCGGGCATGGATGTTTGTGCCGTCTTTAGTATAAGCTAGTTCATGAGTAGTTTGTACGTTTAGGGACTGATGACCCCGCAGTTAAGTCCCTTAAGCTTAACAAACATTTGAACAGTTGAAAGTTCCTGGAAGATTAAAATTGTGTGCCGGAACCGGGACTCGAACCTGGGACCTTTGCCTTTCGCGGGCAAGCGCACTACCGACTGTGCTATCCCGACACGACTCACGGTGCCGCCTCACAACTTTACTTCCGCCAGTACCTCGCCTCCTACTTTCCAAACTTCACAGAAGCATGTCCTGCGAACCATGCAAGACTAGCACTCCTGGAAGAAAGGAAGTAATGTTGTGAGGCGGCATCGTGAGTCGTGTCGGGATAGCACAGTCGGTAGTGCGCTTGCCCGCGAAAAGCCAAGGTCCCAGGTTCGAGTCCCGGTTCCGGCACACAGTTGTAATCTCCAGGAAGTTTCAAATCAGCGCACACTCCGCTGCAGAGTGAAAGTTTCATTCCCCTACTCTTCCTCGTATTTATAAACGATTTAGGAGACAATCTGAATAGCTCCCTTAGACTGTTCGCGGATGATGCTGTCGTTTATCGGTTAGTGAAGTCAACAGAGGATCAAAAGCAACTGCAAAGCGATTTAGACAAAATTTCTGCATGGTGCGAAAATTGGCAATTGACACTAAATAAAGAAAAGTGTGAAGTAATACACATGAGCACTAAAAGACATCCACTGAACTTCAATTACACGATAAATCAGTCATACATTAAGGTCGTAGATTCTACCAAATACCTAGGAGTTACAATTACGAACAACTTTGACTGGAGAGAACACATAGAAAATATTGTGGGGAAGGCGAATCAAAGGTTACGTTTCATTGGCAGAACGCTTAGAAGATGCACCAGCTCCACCAAAGAGACTGCCTACATCACACTTGTGCGTCCTCTCCTCGAGTACTGTTGCCCCTTGTGGGACCCTTACCAGGTGGGACTGACGGAAGACGTTGAGAATGTTCAGAGAAGGGCAGCTCGTTTTGTTTTATCACGTTACGGGGGGGAAAGCGACACGGAAATGTTGCACGAATTGGGATGGAAATCATTAAAAGAAAGACGTTATTCATTGCGGCGTGATCTGTTTGCGAAGTTTCAATCACCGACTTCTAAATGTGAAAATATTTTGCTAGCACCCACCTACTTAGGGTGACATGACCATCCCAATAAAATAACAGAAACCAGATCGAAAACGGAACGATTTAGGTGTTCTTTCTTCCCGCGCGCGCTATTAGAGAATGGCACGGTAGAGAAAAGTTATGAAAGTGGTTAATGAACCCTCTGCCAGGCACTTGAATGTTATTTGCAGAGTATCGATGTAGATGTAGATTTGAACATTTGCCTGCATTGAAATAAATTATATTCTACTTGTAGGCTGACTTATACGTTTGGACATTGAGTACAGCGTTTGCCTGGTTTTGTTCTAGAGGGAGCAGGAGTTAGAGATGCTGGTTCGCCTGGAGAAGAGGGTATCGGAGGAGGAGCGCGGAGAGTCGGGCGCGGCGCCAGCGTGAACGAGGCGGGCGGCTGGGCGCGGGCGCTTGCCGGTGGTCCCGCTGGGGGCAGCTGCATCGCCGGCGCGACGCTGGCGGCGGCCTCCGCCACGTCAGTTGTGGCGCGCGCGCTGCCGACGCACGACGCGGACCACGTGCCAGCCGGAACCGGCGCCGGGAGCGGGAGCGGCACGCAGGCGCAGACGCAGCCAGGTCGGTGCGTGCGTTCGTGCGTGTGTGTGTGTGCGCGTGTGCGTGCGTGTGTGCGTGTGCGTGCGTGTGTGCGTGTGCGTGCGTGTGTGCGTGTGCGCGCGTGTGTGCGTGTGCGCGCGTGTGTGCGTGTGTGCGTGTGCGCGCGTGTGTGCGTGTGTGCGTGTGCGCGCGTGTGTGCGCGTGCGTGCGTGCGTGTGCGCGTGCGCGCGTGCGTGTGCGCGTGCGCGCGCGTGTGCGTGCGTGCGTGTGCGCGCGTGTGTGCGTGCGTGTGCGCGCGCGCGTGTGTGTGTATGTGTTGTGCGTGTGTGTGTGTGTGTTGTGCGTGTGCGTGTTGTGTGTTGTGTGTTGTGCGTGTGTGTGTGTGTGTGTGTGTGTGTGTGCGCGCGCGCGCGCTTGCCATCTCCTCGCACTAACAGCACACTCAATGCTCATTCTTTATTGTTTTTGCGCCAACATTTTCCTTTTGAGACCGAGCATCCGCGACCGTCATATTTTTTATCGAAACGCAGCACAAGATGCTCCAAAATTTCGCTTCAATCGGTTTGCACCGGTCGGCTATTTCCAATGACACCGTCCGCCTCCGTAGTCCAGTGGACAGCGTTGTTGGTTGCCACGCAGGGGGTGAGGGTTCGATTCCCGGTCGGGTTGCAGATTTTCTCCACTCGGGGACTGAGTGTTGTGTCGTCCTCATCATCATTCCATCATCACTGACATGCAAGTCGCCGAAGTGGCGTCAGATAGAGAGACTTGCACCAGGCAGGCTGAACACGACCCCAGTTGGGGTCTAACGGTCATAAATGCCACACGATCATCATCATCCAATCACACAACTCGAGAAGTGTGTCTTGTGCTCTCGAAGTGACACTGGATTTTCTATTATGCAGTTGTGAACACTTGGTAATGATCTGAAAGCCAGACTTGCTGTGTTTCGGGAACTTTTGGTCCAACTGGTGTTTAAATCTGATAATTTTATAAACATTATAGTCGACATGGTCGATTTGAGAATGTCCGCAACTGCACTATGTTATTTGAAATGTGTTTATTTCAGTCAACAGTTGCAATAAAATTGTTTAATAACATGTTTCGATCTCTTGGATCATCTTCAGATCTTATAGTTGCGTCCGCAACTCGTCTGGCTGAGTAGTAATTGGTACACAGCCAGACGAGTTGCGGACGCAACTATAAGATCTGAAGATGATCCAAGAGATCGAAACATGTTATTAAACAATTTTATTGCAACTGTTGACTGAAATAAACACATTTAAAATTTTATAAATGATTTAGGAGATAATCTGAGTAGCTGTCTTAGACTGTTCGCGGATGATGCTGTCATTTATCGGTTAGTAAAGTCAGAGGAAGACGAAAAGCAACTGCAAAATGATTTAGATATCTACATCGTCCAAAAATTGGCAATTAACCCTTAATAACCTTTAATATGAGGACATCCATATGACCACTAAAAGAAGTCCGTTAAACTTCAGATAGCCGCGGTGGACTAGCCGAGCGGTCTAAACCGTCTCGCTGCGGAGCGCGCGGTTGCTCGCCGTGGAGGTTCGAGTCCTCCCTAGGGCATGAATGTGTGTGTTGTCCTTACGTTAGCTTACCTAGGTTTAAATAGTTTGTAAGCTACGGACTGATGACCATTTAGTTTGGTCCGATAGATTTACAAACATTTGAACATTTGAAACTTCAGATACACGATAAATCAGTCAAACTCACAGGCCGTCAATTCTACTAAATACTTAGGAAGAACAATAAGGAACAACTTAAATTGGAGAGAACACACAGAAAATATTGTAGGGAAGGCGAACCAAAGATTACGCATCATTGGCAGAACAATTAGAAGATGCAACAGTTGTACTAAAGAAACTGCCTACACCAAAACGTTCTATTTTGGAGTATTGCTGCGCATTGTCGAATCCACAACAGGTGGGACTGACGGACGATTTAGAGGAAACTCATAGAAGGCCAGCTCGTTTTGTACTATCGCGATATAGGGGAGAGAGTGTCACGGAAATGATGCACGAGTTGGGGTGGAGACTATTAACGGAGAGGCGTTATTCGTTGCGCCTAGATCTATTTGAGAAATTCTTTCACCAACTTTCCGAATGCGAACATATTATGTTAGCATCCTTCTACATAGGGAGACATGATCATCACAGTAAAATAAGAGAAATCAGATCGAAAACAAAGATTTAGGTGTTCCTTTCTCCCGCGAACTATTGAAGAGTGGAACTATAGAGAAATATCGTAAAAGTAGTTCGATGAACCCTATGCCATGAACTTTAATGGGACTTGCAGAATATCCATGTAGATGACTCATTCCCCAATTTTATTAGCAATGGACTAAACAATACGATGTTACTAAAAGCATCTAGTGCTTCAGTAAAATAGATGTTTGTATGCGTTGTCTGTAAACTAATTATTGGTGTTCATTACTACGGTGTGTCCTATCGATCCAGTTAATAGCGGATCCAAAGGCTGAAGACCCCCACCCGCAAAAAAGTACCTTGTTGTTAGTGTTTCCCTTGATCATGTCCATCTTCGAATGGGTCTAGCCCTCCACAAAACGACCTGGTTCTTAGCTCATCTGGGTCAAGCCCCTCTCAGACCAAATTACTAGATCTGCCACTGAATCGATCCCTCCTTTTATTCAAGTTAACGTTACGAATTTATTACCCACTTCTATTCAGTACCACCTATGCCTCTCAATTACTTGATCTACACATCTGATCAGCGCTCATGTGTAGCAGCATATTTCAAAGGCCTCTCTTAAATTGTGTGCATTGTTGACGGTCCAAGGTTTGCTAGTAATTTATACTGAAGTAAGATCTGACACCAATCAATGTGAACGGACTTACATGTCGATCACATAACGATAGGAACTCAAAATTTGTAGCAATCAGACACGCAAGGTTAATTTTTGGCTCATTACGTATTTTTCATATTCATAGCTCGTCTCATTGCAAATTCAGCAATGAAACATTTTGTTGTTTTTCAGATGATATTAGAATAGTGCCAGTCTCGTCACTGAAAGGGCAATTGATTAAACATTTGAGAACAGCAACATATGGTTAAAGGCTAATGGAGTATCATTTAATTTAGGGAAAACAGTGTGCATACAATTCAATAGTTATCATATACCTGCCTAACATCGTGTAGGGACCCCGCGAACGCGCAGAAGTGCTGGAAGGAATTGACACCATCCATTCTCCATGGCTGTTTATAAATCCGTTCGAGGGGGTGAAGATCTCTTCTGTACCGCACGTCGCAAGGAATCCCATATGTGCTCAATATGTTCACGTCTGGGGAGTCTGGCAGCCAGCAGAGTATTTTACACTCAGAAGACTTTCCTGGAGCCACCCTGTAGCAATTGTGGACGTATGGGGTGTCGCATTGTCCTGCTGGAATCGCCCAAGTCAGTCGAAAGCACAATGGACATGTGTGGATGCAGGTGATCAGCCAGGATGCCTACGTACGTGTTACCTGTCAGAGTGGTATCTAGACATCAGGGATCCCATATCTCCCCAACTGCATATGACCCACACCATTACTGAGCGTCCTCCATCTTGAATAGTTCACCGCTGACATGCAGGGTCCATGGATTCATGAGGTTGTCTCAATACCCGTACATGTCCACCGCTCCATACAATTGGGAACGAGATTTGTCAAGCCAGACTACTTGTTTCCAGTCATAAAGTCCAATGTCGGTGTTAACGGGTCCCGGTGAGGCGTAAAGCTTTGTTTCGTGCAGTCAGCACTGCTACATGAGTGGCTCCGAAAGCCCATATCGATGATGTTTCGTTGAATGGTTTGCACGCTGACTGTTGATGGCGCAGCAATCTGCGGAAGTATTGCTCTTCTGTCACGTTGAAAGATTCTCTTCTTTCTTGTAGGATCTTTTTCCGGTCACAGCAATGCCTGACAGATGTTTTACCAGATTCCCGATATTCGCGGTCCACTCGTGAAATGGCCGTACGGGGAATGTCCACCTCATTGGTAATACGGATATATTGTGTCCCATGTCTCGAGCACCGACTATAAAGCCACATTCAGACTCACTTAAATCGTGATAACCTGCCATTGTAGTAGGACTAACTTATCTAATCCTGTGACAGACACCTGTTGTTTATATAAGCGTTGCCTCAATGTTGACTTATATCTATGTTTGCATACGCACGCATCTACCAGTTTTTTTTTTTTTTTTTTTTTTTTTTTTTTTTTTTTTTTTTTTTTTTTTTTTTTTTTTTTGCTCTTCAGTGTAGAACTGGACGAAGTATAGAAGTAATGATCTGAAACAATGAAGTACTCAAAAAACATTGTTTGGGACGACGTACAGACCACAACCTAAATTTAAGCCCCACTGCCATATTAATGAAGCACCTGGATTCAGTTACTTTTGCATAATTACTGTAGGGTATGTCAAATAGTAGGAACTAGTTCATTCGGCGTGTTTGTTTACTAATGAGGTTTTTTTTTTGGCAGTTTCACATTACAAGGTTAGAATTTTCAGAATATGTAATGTGTTATAAGGATTATTTCTGGTGGTGATTCAGTAGCATTATGTGGAGACCACTTAAATGATTTTGTCTGTGACTCGCATTATGGTTTCCATCTGTTATCTATGTGACAAAGTTTGCGCCTTCATTCTTAGTCAATTTCATGGTCTCTTTCCATAACTAACAGGAACTGTTGTCACGAGTGGGAGGAAGCCAAGATGATTACCCACTTCCTCCATTCGTGTTCCAGTCGGCTTTAAATGTCATCATCGACAGAACGTTTAAAGTCTAATTTTCATCCAGGATGAAAGACTTGTTATTGCTGCGGCTAGAAGGACGTTGCTAGAATGACGGAGCTTACAGCTTAGTTCTTCACAAAAAGCCGGAAACAGTATAAAATCCTAACATTTGATCTTTTGTGATGTACCGGAGGCTGCGTTTCTAATTTCTCTCTCAGATATGTTAAGATTATTAGGGGCCGATGTTATTGGAACCTTTTCATTTGGATATCGTTAGTGTGTGACCGGTGGTACAGATGTAAAAGTCAGAATGTCAAAATTATTCTTTTGAAGAGAATGCAGCCGATTTCCTGTTTCATCCCGGCCATAATCTACTAGTTCTCCCCCACCGATGGGACTACTAACCCCATTAGGTTGAGGCTTCTGCAAAAGTACGACAAATCAATGACTAAGCTTCTCATCGCTTATCTCTGGAACTGTTGATAGCCACCGTCTAACGTTCCACTTTTATCGCTTGCTAGCTTTCAAATTATCCGGTTGACCTTCACGAGTGTGCAGAATGGAACCGAGGTCGTTCAGTGTAGTCTTGTGCATCAGTGAGGCATGTTATTTGGTAAATACTGGTTGGAGAGTGAATCAATTTACTAATGATTCCCACTATTTTTCCCACTTTGCTATTACATTTATGAAGCTATTCCACGTATTAGCTACTTGAACTATTTATCCAGAATTTATACTTGTGCGTTGAAGTACAGTTAGTTATGATTTTCCTGCAGACACGATCCTTCGCCGAGTGAAGTAGTGCAGCAGCTGGAAACGTACTACAGGACAGAGGATATTACATTATTTTGGTGTGTCTAATTTGCACCCATTCGTCGTGAAATTCTGGGGCCATATGGACCAAATGCAATGTCGCATTCATCAGTAGGGAAGTGGTTCCAATAGTTGGACTAGACTGAACAGACAAGTGTGGTGGTGATCGTTAAGGAAGACTCTTGCTAATAGACAATGCCCAGGCAATCGAACTGATTCGCAGCAGTCAACACATTTTCCAACGATGACGTTCATTTTGTGACCCAGTGTTTTATATAATAATGTGATGACGGGATCATAGGGTGTATTGCTCTGTGACTTTTTTCCCATTTTCTTTGATCTGCTCAGTTTCTCGTCACACCTCGTTCACATCGACCATTTAAGTTCTTATATGAAGTCTGTGTCGGTTAGTATATGATAACAGACCGGTTCTGGCTTGGCGGTGTAAAATGGATTTTCAAGGTCGTGAATGATGAGGGTAAATCAATTCAGTTTTCTGAATATTTTAGTGCTTCTTGAAATGGCTACTACCTCTGGTCATAATAGACATTTTTTCCGGTAATTTATAAGTTTCTCAAGCATGTGTTGTCTGCTCGATCCAGTTAATAAATTTCATCGAACCGCTTCCTTGTAACTTACACAGAAAGTTAACAAATGTCAACAAAAATAATAGCAGTTCAATTATGAGACGTTTAGGAACACGCCAATCAAATTTTCACGGAGCTAATGCAGTATATTCCCACTTAACTCTCATGAAGTATGGTTCTTTTAGGAGTATTTCCTGTAGCTCTGTGATTAAATACAAACCTACTGCTGTAAAATCAAAAGCGCCCATCTGGAGCTGTCAGCTCCTCTGCGGCTTCAAGGGCTAGATTATACCCTCGGTTTTCCATTACCTGTCGTAAGAGTCGACCAAAAGGAGCCTCGGATAGGGAAGCTTTGATGTTGGGTAGTCACCGAAAACCATCGGTTTTAGTGTATTTCGTAATACAGTACTTTATAAAATAGTACAAATATGATTTTACTGGTTGTGTTGGAAATTGTCGTTGTGATCAATAGATTGGACCACGTACAGTGAAGTGTTTGAAATCTGATTTGTAGACATTATGTTCAGTGATTAAGCCCTTGAAAATTATTTGACATTTTCCAAAATTTGTTTATAATTTGTCGTTGTGGAAATCGTAGTAGTAATCACGTTATTTTTGTGATCTTCGATCAGACCTCTCCGTTTGGACCCCTCCATCAACTATCCACCAGTCTATCTTACGGTTCAACCCATAGATGCTCATATTTCGCTTCTTTCAAACTACAGCATGGGTGCTACAAAATATCAGTAGAACACGAAAATAAACTTATTTTCAACTCTGCTTCCATTACATCCTAAATCGTATGTTGGCAATGTTGTAAACAAAGGTAAGCAGATTTTTTTTCTAAAGTACAATCGTACACATATTTGTTTGTCAAAACGCCGAACCGACGAACGATGCAAAACCTGACTCTGAAATTGCACTGCAGTTCTAAGTTCAGAGTTCCACGTCCGTGTTGTAGAGAGATCACAGGAGCCTCTGCAAAAGTAATGCATGTGAAAACGGGCCCTTCCAGTTCCTGCTGGATTGCTTCCTTCTAGCTTCTGGTGGTCATTATGGGCTCCCCGATTTCACGAGTATTTGAACAAATCACCAACATTGTTAAAGTTGATGATCTAGTCCAGGAGCTCCAAAAGATGGGCTGCGATCTAGATGCCGCCCGTGAAGAGATGTCCCGCGCTTGAGTGAATGTTTTTAATGATGGTGATGATTAGTGTCCGATTTTCGCTCGTTAAACTCGGAGATCGCTTGGAGAATTGCATTGTTCACAGCACGTCAAAAATCGTCTTCATTGTTCATAAATACAGACGCCACCAGAATCTCCCTACTTGCAGGTGACTGATATTTACTGTTATTCACTTTATTTTGCTGTCCTCATCTTGTTTCCTTTGTTATGCTGTGCTGTTATATCAAGTAGTAAATGGAAATCATATCTGGGTCAACAAATGGCACATTGAATGACACACATAAGAAAGGAAATCTTGGTCAGTTTTATTAAGTTCTTGCGGATGAAAACTACCCCGATACCAACGATTTTATAGGACCTTTGCTTTCTATATTTGGCTCTGCGTACAGGTGTGAAGAAATATTTTCTTGAGTGACGAACATTAAGAAATATTTTATTCATATTAAGACTAAGTTGGACCCACAGTTCGAAAAATAAATTGAATTAAAGGACAAATTCATAGTACGGCTTTACTGGGGTAATAGAATCAGGAGTGGGCGTGCTTGGTGGAATGAAGTTAATGTCAGCCAGTGAGTCAGATGTTGTTACGTCACTTTTAAGCCGGCCGCGGTGGCCGAGGGGACTGAGGCGCTTCAGTCGCGGTCTGCTCGGTCATTACGGTCGGGGGTTCGAATCCCCCCTCGGGCATGGATATTTGTGCCGTCCTAGTTCGTAAGTAGTTCATAAGTAGTTTGTAAGTTTAGGGACTGATGACCCCATAGTTAAGTCCCATAAGCTTAACAAACATTTGAACATTTGAGCTTCGCTTACCTCTTAACAGGAAAAAATTTATATCTTCTTAGCACAAACTGGTGTAATCTTAGAAAAGACAGGAGGAGCTCTAGAAAACCGCTATACTACAACGCCACACAACGTGACACTAAGAGACTGACGAATGGCGCGAAAACTTGCGTTGAGCAGAATTGTACCTATATCGAATTTGTACCATCTTACCCTACGTCAATCCATACGTACTTTTAAAGACTATTTTCTGTAATTAAACACACGACTACTCACACGTTTATAGTATAGAAATATGGCGGCGAGGCTTCAATGACACCAATGATATACGGCATTGCCAGTCTAGTAATATTTGTCTGTGGATATTACAAATGCTGCCAAAGAGTAGACACCTATCGTCTTAGGTTTACAAACTTGTGAACATTTGAATAAGGAGATGGACTAACATAAGAATGGAATAAATACTTCCGCGGGCAATTGCGGGAACTGAAGCTGGTTTGCAAGTAAATCTCCTAACTATGAGTATGAATATATCAGCGCTAGTCATAAATTTCGTGTTGGTACACGTAACAGAAGCAGCCACAAATTATTGTTTTTATCTATTAACTAGAGCAGGACACGAACTTTTGCCCAACATCACAGAATTTCATGACATAACGCGTTAAAGTGCACGGCTAAACATTATAGTACAGTACGTGGCAGTTCTGCTGTTGTATTAGAAGCTTCTTACAACCGCCATGTATTTCTATTCATCAATTTCAAATAAATAACTTGTAATAAACATTTTGAAAAGTAGCCTATGTCCTAATCCAGGACATAAACAATATCTATACGAAATTTCATCTAAATCAATGCTGCAGTTTTAGCGTGATGCGGTAACAAACATACAAGCTTTCGCATTTATAATATGTATAGGATTAATTTAAAAAGATTGGCGCCTGCAGACTCACTACCATGGCGGCAACCAGTGGGACCTCGTATTTTACTAAATTGGCGCACTTTACACGGAAGAGACCCGATGCAGCCTCTTCCCACCGTCAGCTTCCCCACACCACTGCTGACGTCACGTGCCATGTATATCGTTTTCCGCATCTGTATTAAACTGCGGGGACATGTCTATAACTTCGTCAAACGTAACTATTTTTCGTTGAAAACGCAGATCTGACAGATAAAGATTATTGGCATGGTATATGGTTGTTTGATGACACTAGCAAAAGGCACATTGAATAGTTAACGAACACGAAATCCCCAGCATTTGCGATCGTACTCAGAAGCTCGAAATTTAGCAAGGATTTCAATGCGAGATGCCTACAATATTTATCACAACGAAACTCTTTCTCGTAATTTGACTGAAAACCCAAAGAGATTTTGGTCATATGTTAAATATACTCGGGGCAAATCACAAACAATACCTTCACTACGTGATAGCAATGGCGATCCTGCCGATGACAGCGCTACTAAAGCAGAGTTACTAAACTTAGCTTTTAGAAACTCATTCACCAAAGAAGACGAAACCAATATTCCAGATTTCGAATTGCGAACAGATGCCGTAATGAGTAACATAGAAGTAGATATCATCGGAATAGTGCAGCAACTAAAATCACTTAACAAGAAAAAGTCTTCTGGTCCGGATTGTATACCCATTAGATTTCTATCTGATTATGCTGAAGCAATAGCTCCTTACTTAAGTCATACACAACCGCTCTCTCATAGAAGGATCTGTACCAAAAGATTGGAAAGTTGCACAGGTCACACCTATATTCAACAAAGGCAGTAGGAGTAACCCACTAAACTACAGGCCTATTTCATTGACGTCAATTTGCAGCAGGGTTTTGGAACATATCCTGTATTCAAATATTATGAATTATCTCGAACAGAACGATCTATTGACCCAAGGTCAACACGGATTTAGAAAATATCGTTCTTGCGAAACACAACTAGCTCTTTATTCACACGAAGTGATGGGTGCTATCGACAAAGGTTCGCAATTCGATTCCGTATTTCTTGATTTCCAGAAAGCTTTTGACACCGTACTTCACATACGGCTTTTAATCAAATTGCGTGGTTATGGTATATCGCCCCAAATTTGCGATTGGATAGGGGATTTCTTGTCAGAGAGGACACAGTTCGTAGTAATCGATGGTAAGGCATCGACTAAAACAGAGGTGATATCGGGCGTTCCACAGGGTAGTGTTATTGGTCCTCTGCTAATCCTTATTTACATAAACGATTTAGGGGAAAATCTAAGTAGCTCTCTTAGGTTGTTTGCAGATGACGCCGTCATTTACCGTCGAGTAAAATCATCTGAAGATCAAACCCAACTGCAGAACGATCTGAATAAGATATCAGTATGGTGTAAAAATTGGCAATTGACTCTAAATAATGAGAAGTGTGAAGTCGTCCATATGAGTACGAAAAGAAATCCGTTAAACTTTGTTTACAACATAAATCAATCAAATGTGAAGGCCGTAAACTCCACAAACTACCTAGGAATTACTATTACTTCAGACCTAAACTGGAAAGAACACGTAGATAATATCGTGGCAAAGGCGAACCAGAGACTGCGTTTTATTGGCAGAACCCTTAAAAGATGCAGCAGAACTACTAAAGAAACTGCATACACTGCGCTTGTCCGTGCATTTTTGGAGTATTGCAGCCCAGTGTGGGATCCTTATCAGGTGGGTTTGACGGAGGACATCGAAAGAGTCCAAAGAAGGGCAGCTCGTTTCGTATTGTCACGATACAGGGGAGACAGCGTTACGGAAATGATACAGGATCTGGGATGGGAATCATTACAACAACGACGCTTATCGCTGCGGCGTGGGCTACTTGCGAAACTCCAATCGCCAACATTCTCCTCCGAATGCGAAAATATATTGTTGACTCCCACTTACATAGGTAGAAATGATCATCAGAATAAAATACGAGAAATCAGACCTTGAACAGACAGATTCAGGTGTTCTTTCTTCCCGCGCGCTATTCGAGAATGGAATGGGAGATATAGTATAATTGTGGTTCGATGAACCCTCTGCCAGGCACTTAAATGTGATTTGCAGAGTATCCCATGTAGATGTTAGGGCCTGATAGCGAATTGTAGAGAAAGAATAATACATTACAATCGATAACGATGTCCTTGGAGTAATTTTACATAAATGACTATAAATTGAATGCGATTGTGGAAAATAACTATCAGTAAAAAAAAGCGCATAGTAAACATAGAAAAATTGGATCTTTTGGTTGATCTATCTCGGGAAGTTATCACATAAACGTTTCGTAAGTTTTATCTCGTGAACGTTCGGCGTGGGGTGGGCGTGGTATACTGCGCTAATCAATCATGACGATGTCGATACGAACTAATTTTCTGAAAAGACTTTATTGTGTCTTCCAACTTGCGCGCTAGTGTTTTTTTTTCTCTCTCTCTCCTGTCCAGGAAATTGCTTGCATTTGTGACTAGGCAGTTACCCTTTGCTTTAAAAACACAATAAAATTAGCATCTTACGTTACGAATTTTTCCCACATCTTCTTGGCAATCGTTATGAAACGATGTCACGCTCGTAGTCCTCGGCACAGAGAAAGCTAAGAAAATGATGATCTGCAGATTCGAGAAGACGTTGTCGCGATATTACGTGTTTCTACGTGTGTATTAATCCCTAATTTGTTTCTACATAAATAACTTTTAATTTTACAGTACACAAAGTAAATTCGTCTAATAAGTAGTTAAATTTCGAGAGTAGTTTACAGAGTTAGAAGTAAAATAAAGGGCGCTTTGGCACAACAGTTTAAAGGAACTTAGCTGTACATTGTATTAACAAGTAACCTTCCAAAAAGGATAGGAAAAACATAATACTGATTTAAATCTCAACCCATAGGTGTGTCATTTCATGTTTCGACCTACTAACAGTTTTTGTGCCTGGTTCTTAATTCATTTCTTTCTACGAACCCTTCGTGGTATCATGCACCAAGGTGAACAGAACATATTTTTTGTTTGTCTTAGTAATATATCAATAATTTAAATATCGCAATATAAAGCTTCAACAGCGGAGTCAGTAAAAAGTATGAATATGCTAGGTCGAAACAAGTAATTTGTCTCAAGCAAAGTGTCCATCAGCACAGCTTAGTAACTGGTTGTTTATTAGGACGTTACTTAATATGTAATTAGACCTTTTTTTGGGATAGACGAAAAATTGTGTTAATATATACTTGCTGAATTGATAAAACTTTGATATAATTGACTGAATCAACTATTATTCGCATAATCCGTAAATTAATCCACGAGTTTTTAGACAATTGTGTATGGTGGATGCTAACGGGCGTGCCGCAATACATACACCGGTTCCTGCTAGAGAACTGTCGGGCTTGGTGCCAGTTAGGTCTCCCGGGGCCTGTAGGACGGAGTTTACATTTTTTTTTACAATTGTATGGTGGACTTGGATTTAAAAAAAGAAACTTTTATAATTATCGGTCATTTGATGGAAAAAGAAAGTACATCACGCAGGCCACAACAGTTATCGACAGTTATGATTCATGATCGTCATAGAAATGAGGAAGTAATTTAACTTCAGTTACTCATTAATATGCAGTTTCGTCATATGAAGACGTAGTCGAAGACGGTGGCTGTTATATGGATAACTTCTTGATGAACAGCAGCCACCCACAAATTGGAGGCTAGTAGCTGTTCAATTCAAGTTACTCGTTATTTTTATTTATTTATTTATTTTATTTGTTCTTTCAAAGGCCTGTTTTCTTCGTTTTTTCACAATGTTAGTTAGATGTAAATATGATGTGCAGTGTTAGTTTATGATTGTAAAGAATGTAAATTACCTGACATGCATGCACGTCTGGAGGACAGGACACTGCGGCGACCACCGCTGTCAAATGGAAATCTGGGTCGGTCCGGGAGGCGTGCGTGGATGCTCAAATGTTCAAATGTCTGTAAATCTATCGGAGCAAACTGCGTGGTCATCACTCCGTAGCTTACAAACTACTTAAACCTAGGTAAACTAACCGAAGGACCACACACACACACACACACACACACACACACACACACACATCCCCCAGGGAGGACTCGAACCTCCACGGCGAGCAACCGCGCGCTCCGCAGCGAGGTGCTTTAGACCGCTCGGCTACTCCACCGCGGCATGCGTGGATATATTTGTCTGTGCCAGTGGTTAACGTGACCCCCGCGAAAAGCGAGATATCCGGTTTCGAATCCTGGTCCGGGATAAATCATATGTCACCTTTAAATTGTACAGCTGATGCGAATTCATATTAGCAATCGTTAATACATTTCTTGTATTTAATTTTAACCATAAAGATATTTCTCACTGGATACTCATTTTCACGTTATAATTCTACATTTCATCTCATTATAGCCAAGATAATTACCGGGAAAAATTCCTTATCTAGCATGCACCGTGCAGGTTTGTAAATATGTAATATAGTAATTTGATTTTTTGGAGCAAGTCCCAACAGGTATCCAGTTGGGAGAATTATTTGTTATTTGTTATTCATATACAAATCACGTGCCAACGCAATGAGGCATGTGAATGTAATGTAACAATAAAACGTGATGGAAACGTTTTTGTTGGATAAAAATCCGCTGTAGTTGTTAAATATGCATTTTTATGATATAACCGGTTCTGGGACGATAGTCCCACCTTCAGGTGCACAGGTAACTATTGAAGTGGGTAAAAAAAATGTTTTATCGGCCCAGGGAATGCCAGATTCGAAGTGACAGCACCACAACCGGTGCCATGCATCTGCCGCCAAGCAAGCCACACTCCACGGACGCCAATACTTGCTGGCTGAGCACGTTCTCTTTTTTGTGGTTCTAGGGCGCTCACCTGCAGTGGTCATTAGCACCCGATGCTGACCCTAGATTGACTTAAAACAAGGTTAAAAAATGTGCCGATAAGGAGAATTTCAGAAAATCGCTAAAACGAGGAATAAAAAATATCATGAGAAGGAATTAAATGTCCTTGGACAAATTAATCATATGTATAAAACTCAAAACTCTAGCAGCTGCCGGCCGCGCTGGCAGAGGGGACTGAGGCACTTCAGTCACGGTCTGCACAGCCACTACGGTCGGGGGTTCGAATCCCCCTCGGGCATGGATATTTGTGCCGTCCTAGTTCGTAAGTAGTAGATAAGTAGTTTGTAAGTTTAGGGACTGATGACCCCGCAGTTAAGTCCCATAAGATTTACAAACACTTGAACATTTTCTAGCACCTGCCCGTGCGTCAACGGCTAAAATGTCCTCCAAAGTGGACGGCAGATTTACTGCAACACGAACATGATTAAAATTGGGGCAGAACATTAAAACATGGCGCACTGTCGTTGGGTGACCGCAGGAACATACTGGTGGGGGTCGCCTGTTGATAAGTGTCGGTGGCTGAACCGGCAATGACCGATTCTCAAGACGTTCCGGATGCAGCCATCTGCAGTGAAGGTTATGGTATGCACTATGCGTTTTCTCGGGGCACTACATGACTACGGACAATGCAATCACTTTTGCAGCATATTCTAGTATGTTAAAAAGCAGCTTCTGCCTGCAATGCCATCAAAGCAGCGTGGACTTCTGAAGACGTGTCATTTTGAAACATAAGAGTACTCACTCCTCAGTACAGCCCGTGTGACTTTGCAACCATCGATGAAGTGCACTGTGATACTCCTCCACTTTCACCAGACTTCACGCCGAGTAATCCCCATATGATTGGACCGCTAAGAGGCGACCGAAGGGGAAAAAAAGAATCTTTCCGATAATGAGTTGTACCGGGAGGTGCACAGCAAGCTGCGCACAAAATCCGTCGACAGCTTAGTCATTAGAGCCGGAGCTCACGCTCAAATTTTTAGGTAAGGATAGGAAAGGAAGTCCCTTTGAAAGAAAACATCCCGGCTTTTGTCTGGAATAATTTATGGAAATCACGGAGATGGATTTGAACTAGTGGGTGTTGTTGAGTGCTGAACGATAGGGAGACTGTCGAAAAACCATTTTCACTGCATTAACAAATAATAAGGTTTTAATTTGCACTGCCTCTCGTTTCTTGCCAAAGTACGACATGGCTGCTATGAAATGCTTCTAGATCACGAAAACGAAATATGTATCGGTTCTGCGCCGCCGGCCGCGGTGGCCGAGGGGGCTGAGGCGCTCCAGTCACGGTCTGCACGGCCACTACGGTCGGGGGTTGGAATCCCCCCTCGGGCATGGATATTTGTGCCGTTCTTAGTATTAGCTAGTTTGTAAGTTTTAGGGACTGATGACCCCGTAGTTAAGTCCCATAGACTATACAAACTATTTGAAGTATGTATAGTCTATTGGACTTAACTACGGGGTCATCAGTCCCTAAACTTACAAACTACTTATGAACTAGCTAATCCTAAGGACGGCACAAATATCTATGCCCGAGGGGGGATTCGAACCTCCGACCGTAGTTGCCGTGCAGACCGTGACTGGAGCGCCTCAGTCCCCTCGGCCACCGCGGCCGGCTTTGAACATTTGATTTGGTTCTGCGCCATACCAGGGTATTAAATGGTTTGCTAAAATAAATTTCGAACCAAAAAGTAAACAAGCAATTCTTTATCACACAAAAACTGATGGAAATTGGTTTGCCATATTAAAACATGGCGGACGCTGCAGTCATGTGCAAAACATACGAATGTGCATCCTGGTTGTATAAAGATCAGTGGATCGTCTACTCGAGCTCCGAACGTATTGTCATAACTGTAGTAGAGACCACTGTTAACACTAAATGCTTTTTAAATTTACTGCTTGTGTTACACAACTTTCTGAGCGAGTTGGCGCAGTGGTACCACACTGGACTCGCATTTGGGAGAACGGCGGCTCAAAAACGGCTTTCGGCCACCCTGAGTTTTTTTTCTCTTAATCTCCCTAAATCACTCAAGGCAAATAAATGCAGGGATGGTTCCTTTCAAAGGGCACGGCTGATTTCCTTCCCAATTCCTGACATGAATTCCGACCATGTGTTCCGTCTTTATGACCAAGATGTCGACGGGCCGTTATACCTAATATTGCTTCCTTGCTTTGACACAACTTTCGACAGTTGCTTTGGATTTTAGTACGCGTCGTTGCGTTGTTCTAGTGTGCCTGCAAGTAGCTACTGGTAGAAGACTCTGAAATTTTTTGTCGCAACAGTGCTCACAAAAGTGCTTCGTGTTCACGTGGTCACAGCAAACTTCTGCAGTTATTCGGTAAACCACGACCACAAGGTACTGTCATTTATGGTGCAACAATATTGCATTCTGAGAATAAGTGGCGGAAGATCGCATAAACGCTCCAGCTGAGTGATATTTAATGGAGGGCCAATAGGTAGCAAAATGTTCAAATGTTTGTGAAGCTTATGAGATTTAACTGCGGGTCATCAGTCCCTAAACTTACAAAGTGGCGAACTATCCGCCTAAGTCCGTCTCGACGGCAGAACGTGTGCAGGACTATTGTGCTGAGCATGGAAGGATTGCGAAGGACAGGGCGGTTTGTTACCCAAACTAGTAAAAAGAAACAGGTCAGCTTTACATTATTCTAGTGCTGAAGCATCCACATATCCTAATGAACTGTTTCACGACGACTATACAGGTTACCAAGATGTTGTTGTTACATCTACCCGATACAACTTGGAGCATGATTCTAGACTTCAGCTAAAGTGCAAAGAGAGCTAAGAACTTAACCTAAAAAACACGTTGCAGCCACAGGTGGCGCGTTCTTGATCAAGACGGATTTACTACCATAGTCGGAAAGCTGAAACAAAGGAAGGCAACGTCCTAGTAATACTGGTGTAGTGAATCCTGTAACTGTTACGTGCTGTGTCCAATGGTCAACGGACGTCGGATTATACAGACACTGAGAAGTACCCATGTCCGGGGTGCGATAATGCAAGACGTCTCTCTGAAAAGGTTGTATCAAGAGCTGTATCGAATGAGGCGGCGGAGTGGTAGTTGGGAGGACGGCCGTTCAAATCCACTTCCGGCCTTACAGATTGTTTTCAGCGATTTCCCTAAATCACTACAGGCAAATGCCGGGATGGTTCAAATGTTCAAATGTTTGTAAATCTAGCGGACCAAACTGCGTGGTCATCAGTCCGTAGCTTACAAACTACTTAAACCTAGGTAAACTACTAAGGACAAACACACACACCCATGCCCCAGGGAGGACTCGAACCTCCACGGCGAGCAACCACGCGCTCTGCAGCGAGGTGCTTTAGACCGCTCGGCTACTCCACCGCGGCCGGGATGGTTCCTTTGAAAGGGCACGGTCGGCTTCCTCATCTTTACTCAAAAATCCGAGCGTGAGCTCCGTCGTCAATGAGCATGCTGTCGACGGAATGTGTAAACCTCAGCTTTCTTCCTCATTTCCTTCTAGAGCTGTGGTGGAAGGTAAAATCATAACGCTTGGCCATTGACTGACCAAGAGGATATTGAAATTTGGACTTGGAAAGGCTTGACAATTAGAAGTTAGTGGAGACTTAAATTATTCCAGAAAGACGAAGATCAAGTCTGTCTGTTGATGTAGTGTTTGGTCTTCGGAGTCATTGTCACGATGTAAGACGATGGAGGTCGGCTAATTGTAGTTCCAAGTGCCATTAAGTTATTTTAATCATCTCAAGTATGACCAATAGGAATACTGTCGAATGTTTCCGCAATTGAACAGAATTTTAAATCGGGCTTATTGGAAAGGTGCAATTTATGATAGGAAATGCATTCTTTCGCCGCTTGTTTGTTATGAATCCTTTTCAAAGCGGTGAAAGAATGCATTTCCTATAATAAATTGCGCAGTTGGTGAAAATATACAGCAACAAAGATAAAACGCCCTGTTTCATAGTGACAACTATAGGAGTGTAGACTATAGTAACGGCAGGGAGGAAAGCGCTCTCCAGCATTAGATATTAAATTGCAAGGTTTGTGGGTAGTAGGAAAGGTAGAAGGGAAATAAGGGCAAAATAAGCTTAACGAATGTATCTCGGCGTCTTGAACTTTACGAAGTCTCTAAATTGTTTAGAACAGCGGGGTCCTTCATAACAGTTTATGAAAGCCTCCGCGTTGTAAATGAAGCAGTTATCTCTAATTAACAGCTGAAGCGGTTAGACGTCTCGCTCTACGTACCGGAGATACGCTCCTTTGTGTTACGCAGCGTTAGTTAGTATTCTGGTTCTGGAAATGTTTCTTGAAATACATAGGCTGGCAGCTATATATTACTATTATATGCTGCATTCCCTTAAGCTTGTGTTAATGTAGCAGCTACTGTGCTGTTATCCGATGCACGCGACATCAACCAAATTCGAGTTTGCCAACTCAAATGTTATTACCTCCATTGACGGTAACCTTCTAACAGCACACCGGCGACATAGAGATGTCGCTTTCGTGCACGTTAGAGTTATTAAGGACAACATTTTCAGTGACAAAGTAAAATTGCCGTTTTTGGCTTGTCGTGTAAGACTATTTTTGTTATGACGCCGTTTAATCTTCCAAACTCTGAAAAACGAATTTGTTTCCCTTCTCTCTGCAGCAAGGGAAATATTTCTGTTGTGGTTTTTTTAGAGAATTCACATAGCACGAAAGCAACATAGTGGTTCATCCTATACAGGGTGTATCAAACCTTTTGGGCCGAATTGTAGGTTATAATGACAAATACGTTTTAGACGTATAGTAGACATCTAACGTTCTTACGACTGAACTAGTGTGTGAAGCTACTAAAGTATAGCGTATTATGAACAATATCGGAAGTACATCTTTTCATTATAGCATTTTCAGTGTTTTAAGTTGTAGACTGTCTACTAATTGTATTTTTTTTTTTTTTTTTGCCATGTTTTGCTGCAGACCTGAAAATGGTTAGTACTCGCCGAACTTGGTACACTATGGACGGAAGTTTTATGCTCATAGATGTAAATAAATTTATCAGCAATCGTGGATCACCGTTGAATTCCGACCAACAGGTTCCATCTCTTTGTATAATTCGTTGTGGCCCCGCTATCAGCCGTTAGATTTGGAACACCCTGTAAATGTTCGAGGGAGATCATATATGTGTGTTGCAAAGTCAGGCCCATAGATTCTTCTGGAGGTGTGTGTGTGTGTGTGTGTGTGTGTGTGTGTTTCCTTCGTTCTCGAATCAGGAAGTTCACTCGGATCAGTATATAATAAAATATCTGCAGCTGAACTGACAAGAAAAGAAGCTCCATACATATTGCACTCTGAGGGGATGGACCACATCCGTTTTGTACGCTCGTGTGGAAAGTGGGTAGCGACACTGATGGTATAGCACATAGACCAAAGATAACATAGACTGTGCATTTTCCTATCTCTGCTGTGTTGTGGCTTGCAAAATTTGGTTAACTAAATGATAATAATATCACTGGCATGTTTTACTGCCCCCTTTTGCCGATATTTTGGACAAGAAATATTAAATTATAAATATTAAACCATTAAAATTAAATACATCAAATGTTTTACATTATTGTGTACTTAATCTAGTATTATTTTCTTATATATCATATTTCATATTTTTAATATTTTTTCCATCATATAGTGAAAGTCATGAAACTATAGGAAAAATAAAGTGGGCCGTAAAATGCACAAGTGCAATTTTTTCATCTGCATAATGATGTAATCCCAAAAAAGTAAAGCAATGAACGACTATTGTGCGGTCACAACAGGTTTTCAAGGGAACTACAATTCTTTTTTTCTTGCGGAGTACAGTTTAAAACAATCTGCTAGGGTCTACGCTGATTACTAGTACAAATGTTTGCAAAACCTATAGGACCTAACAGCGACATTGATCAGTCCCTAGACTTACAAACTACTTAAACTAACTTGCAAATCAAATAAATGTTCAAATATTTGTAGAGCTCATGGGACTAAACTTACAAACTACTTATGAACTAGCTACTACTAAGGACGGCACAAATATCTATGCCCGTGGGGAATTCGAACCCCCGACCGTAGTGGCCGTGCAAACCGTGATTGGCGCGCCGCAGACCCCTCGGCCACCGCGACCGGCAACTAACTTGCGCTGAGAACACCACACACTACACCATTCTTCTTGTTATGGGTTTATATCTCGAGTCCTAAAATTGTTTCACATTCAGTCTCTCAAGGATGCGAATCCACTGTGAATCATTCTTCAGCCCAAATCGAGACTCATTTGTGAAAAGAACATTGGTAAAGTGGTCGACAGTCAGTTGAGATGTTGACTACTCCACTCGATACGTGCCTTCTGTGACGATGCATAAGGGGTACGCAGACAGCAGATCGACATAAAAATCCACTCTACCGAAGCCGTCTTTACGTTTGCCTCGATACACCCTTGCTGTGACGTCAGGTGCCATTTGCGGTGCAGTAAAAACTGCGGTGTATGCGTGCCCTTACAGCCAAATAACGATTCTCGCCTTCTGATGTCAACGTAGTTGGCCCTGCCATGGTCTTCGGAATGCAGTTATGAACAGTCGCCACGTCCTAGAAACCACAGGACGATTTACATAAAGCCATCTGGCCACATCGGTTTGAGATGCCCTGTTCCTTTCTTCCTTTGGCCTTTCACAATAGTCTGGTGGGCTATTTCTCTGTGCTGTACTGCACCCCCTATGAATGTGTACACAGCGATTGTGGTTCTGGGACTATCCAGCAAACACTACCCTGTTTGATAGGCGCCGTGACCCCCTCCAGCGTGACGTCATCTATTCTGAAATGGTCGAAGGCTGACCGGAATGCCATCTTCCGTGCGGAACACGACTGTACGACCATCTATTGACAGCTTGTATGATTACAGCGTGAATTTGGTTTGCTGCTTTATTATTGAAAAACAGTTTTCATCAGAATTTAAGTATATTACACTAGTTTTCACTTTAAGAACCCTCTCTCTGTTTTACATTATGAATGTTTTTCAATCTTGTAGTTACGATTTAAGAGTTAACAAATGTGTGTCTCCAGAATGAAGCTTTCACTCTGCAGCGGAGTGTGCGCTGATATGGAACTTTGGAAAGTAGGAGGCGAGGTACTGGCGGAAGGAAAGTTGTGAGGCGGCATCGTGAGTCGTGTCGGGATAGCACAGTCGGTAGTGCGCTTGCCCGCGTAAGGCAAAGGTCCCAGGTTCGAGTCCCGGTTCCGGCACACAATTTTAAAATGTCTCTCTTACGTTCTTGATGTAATCCTTCTGTTTCACCAATCAGACATTAGGCATGCATGTTGCGAGCGCATCTTCGTGTCAGTTAAGTTTAGTTACTGGGTAAAAAAATATTCAAATGTTTGTAGAACTTATGGGACTTAACTACGGGGTCATCAGTCCCTAAACTTACAAACTACTTATGAACTAGCTAAGACTAAGGACGGCACAAATATCCATGCCCGAGGGGGGATTCGAACCCCCGACCGTAGTGGGCGTGCAGACCGTGACTGGAGCGCCTCAGTCCTCTCGATCACCGCGGCCGGCTCACTGGGTAATATGCACTGTTTGGCTACATACAGTTGTGTATTTCTGTTAACACATTAATTCCTTTTGTAACATATCTAATAACAGATAGGTCGAAACTAGTAAAGATATCCCGTCCGTATGACCAATGGCCGAAATGAGACATTATTCCTTGTTGTTTCCGTCTTAGACCTAGCAGTTTTCCTGCACTCAGTTATCGTTCCTTGAAAAAGGATGCCGGACAGATATTTCTTTTCAATTTGACGGCTAATTAGACGTGCTTATTACATTAGTCAACAATAGAAGTGTTCTTCTCGAAACGTAGCGGAGTTGCCGCGGATCAACCGTGCGCACTGGGGCGCAGTGCTGCTGTGCGCGCGGCCGTTCGCCGTCGGGGGTTCGAGTCCCCCCTCGGGCATGGGTGTTTGTGTAGTCCTTAGGTTAGTTAACCTTCGTTTAAGTAGTTTGTAAGCTACGGACTAATGTCCAGGCGCCGGCCGCGGTGGCCGAGGGGAATGAGGCGCTCCAGTCACGGTCTGCACGGCCACTACGGTCGGGGTTTCGAATCCCCCCCTCGGGCATGGATATTTGTGCCGTCCTTAGTATTAGCTAGTTCATAAGTAGTTTGTAAGTGTAGGGACTGATGACCCCGTAGTTAAGTCCCATAAACTATACAAACATTTGAAAATTTTCGAAATGTCGCAGAATCTTGCGAATACGGTTGTAAATATGACAAGCGTTTATAGTTCTTCGTTAGGATATAAACAGCAGCTCTGTCAGGCAGCGGCAGTGGCGCTAATCCTGAACGTGATGGGTCCGTTCAACGCGTCTGAAGCGGCCTGGTTACGAAACACTTTATCTGGCCGCCTGTCCTCTGCGATAGCACCTCGGCAACTTATGCCCCCTTCAAAAATATCGTCTTATCGACTTTCCTCTGGCCGTAAGATCATTCACTAGTCGTGGCTCATTTACGGCGCAAATGAAGCTACTGATGTATGTATCCTGTTCATGAAAATGCCTCTTCACAGGCAAATTCTTCATCAACATCTACATCCGTACTCCGCAAGCCACCCGACGGCGAGTGGCGGAGGGTACCTGTAGTACTACTATCGGTTCTCCCTCCTATTCCAGTCACATATTGTTCGCGGAAAGAAAGATTGTCGGTATGCCTCTGTGTGGGCTCTAATCTCTCTGATTTCATCTTCATGATATCTTCGCGAGATGTACGTAGGAGGGAGCAATATACTGCTAGACTCCTCGGTAAAGGCATGTTCTCGAAACTTCGACTAATGCCTGTACCAACCTACAGAGCATCTCTCTTGTAGAGTCTTTCACTGGAGTTTATCGATCATCTCTGTAATGCTTTTCACGATTACTAAATGATCCTGTAACGAAGCTCGCTGTTCTCCGTTGGACCTTCTCTACTTCCTCGCATTTCGCATTTCCGCGCAAGTGTGACACACTTTTGATATTTGCATTTGCACTTTGTACCCAATTCACTTTGGTTTAGAGGGATATTGGGGGTTGGGGGGAGGCCCATCGTGCCCCGGGTATCACTCACAGTGGTACGCCAAAAGGTCTTCCAGAAAGAGAAGGCATGGTAACACTATAGATTTTAGCCTCATATTTAATGCCTAATTTGAGCCTAGGATCTACACTGCTATTATCTGTAATACATTTTTATTAACAGTATTTTTATTAACAGCATTTTATATTAGACTAGCTGAACCCCCGCTGCCTCGCCGGCCGCGGTGGCCGAGGGGACTGAGGCGCTTCAGTCACGGTCTGCACGGCCACTGCGGTCGGGGGTTCGAATCCCCCCTCGGGCATGGATATTTGTGCCGTCCTAGTTCGTAAGTAGTTCCTAAGTAGGAACGGGCACACAAGCAATCCGATGAAGTTAAAAATTGACAAACTGTCACTCTTCCACATTGGAACAGAGTATACGCGATTGCTGGTCAACGGTAAAGTTCTCTTATTAGTCGTATTTAAGGGCATTCCGCAGCTAAACACAGACTATAAAGCAGAAAAACCACGATGTATTTCGAATTCCGATGACGTACCATACCCGACTAGATGTTGCGATATCCGGGTTCGTGCGGACCACCTAGGTGTTCTGAGCTGCAGATTAACAGAAAACCGTTCCTTTCACCTATGACTCTGGTAGCTTACAGTATTGGAGTTGGCATTTTTAGTGGAATGAGTCGCATTGTGACATCTTTGAAAGGGAGGTCGGTGCGACGATGTTGTGTACCTAATAGGAGCATGTAGATGATTGCTAATTGGTATATTTAGTAATGTGAAGTCTGCATCAATGTGGCGACAAAAATATTTTACCGCTCAACCTAACCAGAAGAACGGTTAGGGTGTTAGGACGGATGCACGGTAATGAAGGAATAGTTTATTTGGTAACGTAGAGATTTATGCATGGTTAAAGGACTGCTAAAATTGTTTAGGACTGTCAAGGCTTGAATCCAGTAAGGATGTTAAGATACAAAGCTGTAGAATGAAATGACCGTACATCCTAACTCCCCCTCCCTCGGCGTTATCTGCCCCATCCCCACCCTTTCTCTTCGGTCATCGTCTCCTCCTCCCGCCGCCGTAAGGTCTAAGGCGCCTTGCCACATATTGCACGACCGCTTTCCGTCGGAGGTTCGATTCCTCCCTCGGGCATGGGTATGTGTGTTGCCTTAACCTCAGCAGTTTGGTGTCTTATCTTTACAAGATTTGAACATCGCGATACCTGGTATACAAGTAGTGGTCTGTACGATATATAGAGATCACTGTACACGAGGTACGAGAAATATGGAACAGCTGAGCATCAACTATTCTCTAATAGCTTCTGACACCCTTGAAGGCTCCTGGGAAAAGCTATTTACTCTTTGACGTTTGAAATTTCACATTTATTAAAATACGTTTAACTGTTGATATATTATACGTAATAATATTCAACATAGTCAATAAAATTCTTACACAAGACGTCACCATCTTGAAACCGCCGAATCGATTTCGATGACATTTGAACCCTGCATAATATACACATTGTGTAACGTAGGCCTATAGCTTCTGCAGTCAGCGGTTTAGTCACTATGTAACAGAGTGTTTCTTTTCGTTTTTAATAATATCGTTATTTTCATCTCGCTATAGGACAGTATTTACCATCATTATACGCGCGGTTCACATTTAAACCGGTAAACTGGAAACTTTTCTTTTATCCTGATTACCCTAGTCATAACTTAAGAAAAAAAAAGTTCGGACGTTATTGTACTTTCGATGGTCTTAGACACGTATGCAAGAACATCAATGCGAGCCTAGCCGCGGTTAAAAGCTAGTAACAAATTTTTCTTTTTTGTCCTTTCGTCCCACAGTTGCTTTCTATAATATAATGTAGATATTAATTGATGTAATCCGTTTATGCAACTGAATAATAAATTTATTTTGCTATATGCATTTCGCCTTTATTTGTAAGGCATTCTCAGTGGCAACATTTGGTGTTTGGTGACTTTAGGTTGTTTTGTTTCCGTCTTTCATTCCATTGGCTTTTTCGTTTTTGCACTTTACCACTAGCACATGTCATTTGCTTTTTGGACAGTCAATAAATATCTACATTATAGTTACAAATATATGTTTACATCTCATGTTACGGTGCATGAATTTGACAAATGCCTTCCGCTACTAGAATAATTAAGTGGATCATGCTAAGACGTGATCCGTTATGGGCACTGAGCTATATTTCATACATTGTCCAGATGCTCAATTATGTCATGTGCTGTTATACTACCTACCATACGACTAAAAGACTACTACTGCAAGAGTGTACAACGTAACAACAGCACCCGGTCAACAACAAACAGCCAGAATAACCCTAGCACTAACTTGGCCATAGCAAGGCCGTTCTTTCTAACTGCCTCTTAGTAGGTCCTGCATTGAATCCCAAGACATTTCGCAGTACGTAGATATAAAACAAGAAGTAATATCTCAGTCTAGCGCATAGTTTTTCACATAATGCAAACAATATCAGTGCATCATTAAATAATAGTACATAACAATATTTAAAATAAAATTGTTTAACATTTTAGTCTAAAATCTAAGGGGTTGTAAATATTATTAATAGCATGTAAAATAGAAACATTCAATATGAGAAAATCTCTTTGGTGAGAAGGAAAGTGAGTTTGGTAAGTTAACATCCGGAATAAATAGATTTTGTGACTGTATCGGTTGTGTGTCTGAGTGTCTCTAGTTCTGGATGTCTCCAGTGGAAAATGCCTGCTGGCTACGTTTCACGCACGTTGTCACAACGCAGCGGTTTCTTCCTCGTAGTCGGTTTCAAGTGAAAACTTGTACATTATCATCCATTATACAGGGCGAATCCCCTTCAACGTGCACCGCAAACACTGGGGAAATGTTAAGTACGATTGATATGCAGTTTTCATAGGCTGGACTTTTTAAATGGAACAATGCCTATTGAAATTAACAAAATAAATTAATATGTCAATGGAATTTGTTGCACATCTGTAGTGCAAGTAGTTCACGAGATATGTATTGTGGTCGTATTATTCCACTTAAAGTGTATGTTTGCACAAAAAATACTCGCCTGTTTAGTGTACTGTGTAAATAAAGTTAATAATTCAAAAGCTTTTCAACATTTTTAGCGACAATGTTCCTTACGTATAGTTGTATGTAAGATGCATTAAAATTCATCGCGGAGGGAAAAATTGGTACACTTGGAAAGGCGACGTAGGTTTTGAATCCGATGACGGCAGATGTCTCCTGGGGGATAGCAGGTGTACATAAGTTTCAACAGCGTCCGCCAACACATAACGAAGTGACATAGGCTGCAAATCAAAATGTTCAAACGTTCGTAAATATATGGGACACACACACACACACACACACACACACACACACATACATACATACATACATACATACATACATACATGCCCCAGGGAAGACGAACCTCCGACGGCGAGCAACTGCTCGCTCCGCAGCGCCTTAGACCACTCGGTCACTCCACTGTAGCGAAATAGGCTACCAGAGCGCCCTTTACCCTTTAAAGCATGATTTTTTATTTGAAGCTATAAAAATCAGTGGCGTAACTATGGGGGGGGGGATGGAGAGGAATAGAACCCCCTCCCCCCCCCCCGCAAAAAAAAAAAAAAAAAAAAAAAAAAAAAAAAAAAAAAAAAAAAAAAAATTCGTGTAACAGCAATCTGGTAAAGGTAAAGATTGGAAACTTGGGGTGTTTTACTTAATCTTTCATTGGATGGGAGTGAATTAGTTTCTTCAATGGGAGTGGTAGGTGGTAGTTTGTCTGGAAACTAACTAAAATTTTGCTCGTCAAGCAGATCTATCACCCCCCCCCCCCCCCCAAAAAAGCCAAGTCCTTGTTACGCCACTGATAAAAATCACCACGATTAATGTATGATGAGAATGCTGTATTCTGAGAAAAATATTGAAATAAATTCATTAAACTTTTTGTGCTCTATTAGCAAAAAAAAGTGCATAGTTAGCTATATAGTGCTTCCATGATGTACTCGATGCAGTAAATGTCACTATTATGCCTCTAATCTTTCCAGTGAGTAACTCCTAATGAAACAGTAGTGGGTGACTGACTACTTTTACAAGGCAAATGAGGAATAGGAAAGTAAACAAACTCGCGTGTTAGGAGTAACTCATTGCATCTAACTGTCGAAATGATTCAGCAGCACTCTGCAATTTATAATTTCTACTAGCATATGTAACACTATATACATACAAGCAGCTACAAATGAATTTTTGGTAAAATGTTGATCCGTTTGAGAGCTAATGGGAAAAATAAGGTATGTAGCTGATCAGCTAACTATGCATTTAAGGGTTAATAGGGAATGTCTACAGCCGAAAGGCTCAGTGTGATATGAACGTATGAAGCAATCCGGCGTCATGCCACGGAGACGCACTCGTGCGCCCTACTACCAACTGAACCAGTTTCAGAGTGGCTGGATTGTCCTTCCGAAAAATTGCCACTCAAGTTTGACGTGCTGCGCCCGTGGTGCATCACACCCAGAGACGAGCTTCTGGATGTCCACGCAGCACAAATGCCCACCAAGTTTGTATTGCAAAGGCAACAGTGGTAGCTCGTAAGATACCGCAGCACGGATAAGAGGGTTTGTGAGCCCAGAAGCGTCAACACGAAGTGTTGACAACAGTAATTAAAACTCCCTGGCTAAGAGGCCGTGGTCGAACAGTAGAAATTTCTTCCCCTGGCGTTTCGTTGCCAGCTGCGGGCAACATATTCTGATGTGAGTCGACGACTGGCTGCTGGGCTTCACGCTTCACTTTCTTGACGGACCTCGACCTTGGTCCGATGATTGTGCAGGCTAAGCATTTGCTGCAATTCCTGCTGTACCTGAAACATAGGAAAGAGTATTAGAACCTGGCTGTATGAGTGGACTTAGACTGTCAGATTACTGACGATGTATTATTATATTCTCTTCTTTTTCCTGGTTTGCTACGAGATTTTGTTAATCTCGCAGCAGGGCAGGCCAGCGGGTTGTTGGCCTGAAGTGGTGTTGTGTCCTCAATTGCCGGATGAGCCGGTTGTGGGACTGCTCTGTCTTCTCGTAGAAGGTCCTGGCAGTGACGCGGAATCTCTCTCGGAGCGGTAGAATGCCGGCTTCTTCGCGAAGCAGGTCGGTTGGGTAGCGCGTTGGAAGATGCAGGGAAGTCTTCAGAGCGCGGTTCTGGATGGTCTGCAGAAGCTGGATGTGGACATCGGCGGCGTTTCCAAAGACTGGGGACGCGTACTTGAGCACAGGACGGACCAGTGACAGGTACAGCGTGATCCCGTGTTGCTGCTGGGCCGTGGAGTTCCTGCTTATATAGAGGGCCTAGAGGGCGCCACCACTCGTCAACAGTAAAACTATCTCTGGCTGGCGTCATTACTCTTGATCGAAGGTAATCGATTATCATATCTTTGGTACAAAGTAGACCGCCATATCTTGTCTAACTTCAAGCCTTCTTCCTTCCTGTTAAAATTACTGTGGTGTTTAAAAATCTCTATAGCGTGCATAATAATGCGATGTCTTAGCTAGCATGTTTGTCTCACTAAATTTTATTTTCTGGTCACCGTTTTCAAAAACATGTTCCCCTACGGCCGATTTGTCCGTGTGTCGTAGTCGACAGTTCCTTTTGTGTTCAGTTAGGCGAGTATTGATACTTCTCTTTGTTGTTCCAATATAAAACTTCCCACAACTACATGGATCTTATACACACCCGGAGTAGCCAAAGGGTGTCGCGCATCTTTCGTTGATCGTATGCATTCACTGATCTTTTTGGTGGGTTTGAATATTGTTTTCTTTCTAAACTTGGCCAGTACTTTCCCAATGCGGTCCGTGATATTGTGGATGAATGGGAGAAACACTTTCCCTGCCAAAGGTTGTTGGACCACGGCCTCTTAGCCCGGAAGTTTTAATAACTGAAGACGCCGGCCGTGAAAGCCTACACGTTATGATGTTGACAACAGGTTACTTGGCAGTGGGACTACGGCCATGACACATCTAGCCCGTCTTCCGCTCACGCTACAATATCGACGTGTACGGCTCGACTGCTGCTGCCAAGAGGATCGTTTGGAAGATGGAATTGTGGTTCGTGGTCTTCATCGATAAAAGCGTCTTCTTCAAGTGACGGTTGTTTAGGTGTACAACGTAGACCTGGCGAGCGCTGTTTCGTATAGTGCATCGTCCAAGACACATTAGCCTCATCCCAGGTCCGATAGTCTGGGTGCGATTAGCTATAACTTACGTTCACCTTTGGTGTTTGTGGAGGGAACGCTGACCAGCGCTTGGTAGGTCAAGAATGTTGTCAGACCCGTTGTTTCGCTAGCCTTGTAACAGAAGGATGATGTGTTCCAGAATGAAATTTTCACTCTGCAGCGGAGTGTGCGCTGATATGAAAGTTCCTGGCAGATTAAAATTGTGTCGGAACCGGGACTCGAACCTGGGACCTTTGCCTTTCGCGGGCAAGCGCACTACCGACTATGCTAACCCGACACGACTCACGATGCCGCCTCACAACTTTACTTCCGCCAGTACCTCGCCTCCTACTTTCCAAACTTCACAGAAGCTCTCCTGCGAGACAAGCAAGACTAGCACTCGTGGCAAACGTCCCAGATTCGAGACCCGTTCCGGCACACAATTTTAATCTGCCAGGAAGTTTCAGATGATGTGTTGTTCCAAAAGGATAATGCACACCCACTCACTACACTGGAAACTCGTCGAGCTCTGTAAGACGTGCTGCAGTTTCCCTGGCCAGCACGGGCTACGGACTTATCTCCAGTCGAGCACGTGTGGTATATGACCGTGAGCCAACTGACACGTGCGATTCGTCAACCCGACAGGCGTGGAGTAATGTACCCCAAGACAATATTCGTCATCTGTGTGACCGAAAGGATGCCAGAATTAGCGTGTGCATTGCTGAACTTGGAGGCTACAACACGATGGATGGTTGTTTCACCACGAATTGATACCTGGTAACTTGTTTGTTCAAATGTTTGTATAGTTTGTGGGACTTAACTACGGGGTCATCAGTCCCTACACTTACAAACTACTTATGAACTAGCTAATACTAAGGACGGCACAAATATCCATGCCCGAGGGGGGATTCGAAACCCCGACCGTAGTGTCCGTGCAGACCGTGACTGGAGCGCCTCAGTCCCTTCGGCCACCGCGGTCGGCCTGGTAACTCAGTACTGCTTAAGGTACTGATCTGTAAATGTAATCATTTCTTGTACTCCATGAGCACTGTTTCAACAGTAAATCTTGAATGAACTGGAGACCTCTAACATGATGTACTAATTGAATAAACGGACTTTATGCTTAGTCATCTGGGTTTCTAAGTTTGTGGCAGGCATCGTCAGCTCTATTATATACCGATACTTACCTTTATATGCTTCGTTCTAATGGTAGGTGTAACTAGTATCTTGATGTTGCTGCAAAAATATCCTAAGTGTACATGATTCATACATAAACAAAATGTAGAGATTTACAGTACGAAACTCTGAACACCCGAAAATGTGATTTGCTAACAATATATGCTGTGCGATTTCAAGTAACGTTTTAATAAGTGAAAGAAGCAAGATGCTAACATTACCACAGAATTCTGACGAAAGCTATCGTCTAGTGACAATTTGGTTTCATGAAAATAACTTCTTTATCCAAATACGAAAATGTAAGTGGCTTTATTATGTTTTATATGTTCGTATCAATTAATGAAGCGCTTTCAGGCGCTTTGCCACCTCAGAAATTACAATTACACGTAAAAAATTCGAAGTAAATCGGTCAAGTACTTCTCGTGTTTTTTGATGACAGCGTTATACATAGACTTGGCTTTATATATGAGTAGTTGTATAGATAAAACGAAAACACTCAAATATGCAACTTTCGTCGCGTGGATATGTAATCTCCGATACCAGTAACTGCAGTTTATACAGCAGCCGCTTACATCGTCTGGTACGTGTTCTACAGAGAAACTTTGAGATTCTCTCGGGAAGTTTTTGCTGTTGCGTAATTACGACCTCCACCACACCTAGCTGAGCGAACTGTAGATGCTTTCGGTATATCTGTTTCTAATATGCTTTGTGTTTTAACACATTCTTTGATTGCAACGTAGTTTATAATTAATTTTTATTTTTTTAATCATATTTGACTCGACTTTGTAGTATACCATTATTTTTGGGACTTTTACTTTGATTTACGGAAACAATCATGTGTATGAACTAACAAAGCAACACTCACGAATTATCTCCAGCGAATAGTTTTTCAGACTAACGTCAAGAAACTGCTATCGTCATCGCATATGTCACGAAAGCTTAAGAGAACTGAATCGGTAGTCACTTTCCTTTCTCTCCTCACTTGAAAGTTACCATAAATTACGCGACTGTTGATCTGACGTAATCCTTGCCATATAATTTACAGTGGTTGCGGAGCACCAACTAGCAGTATATGCAGGAGTAGGTCATATTTGAAAAAACAAAAACAAAGAGGATCATAGTGCTTTAATCCCTCGCATAAGATAATCACTGCAAACTAAACATGTAACGAAATTTCCTGAGTAATATTGGAAACTTAATTTTAGAGGGCAGGTGAAACCCCCTGTGGTATAAGTATCGGTGTTAAAGGATGACACGGCATCGAGGTTTCGTGCACAATTCCTATATGGAAGAGATGAAGGTTCACGGAGAGCCTGTACCAGACGACGGAAAAAAGCGTGAGAAATGGAACTTTGCTCGACACGATAAGTGTTCAGATAGCTGCCGGCTGAAGAGTGTGTATCAAGCATAAGGTTTCAGTCACAGAAGTAACACAAGGAACGTTGTATCGCGGAGCGAGTGAAGGAAAGCGTCACCAAGATGAAAAAACAATCCTAGTGTCAGATATCTTTACGAACTACCAACATCCTTATTATGATATAGACGATAAGAGCTCAGTCGTTTGAAATTGATGAAAGGTAAGATAGCTCTCTTTTTCCTATTTCCTTTTTATTATTACCATAATGGTTATTAAGCTTAATTCGTTAAATTTTCTCTGTGTTGGTATCCCTACACTAAAGCCATTACACTCAAATTACACACACTACTTGGCAATAGACCATAGATAATATTGACTACGCGTGACGTCATTACACTGAAACCAACATCTAAGTCACATGACTCGGGACAACAAGCCGTTTTCGTCATAACGAGAAATGTGAAGTGGAGCTGACAGGTGTAGTTTTTCCCATTTATAACTGAAATGTGGCTTTCATTTTAACAACAAAACATCTAATCATCTCCTTATAACGCTTTTATCAGTATAGTTAACATAATTTCTCCGCAATTCTTAATGTTAATGCGATGGTTATAGTTTTTACATGTGGCTAGGTGAAACGTATAAATGACTTGCTCTTAGTAAGTGAATTGTTGTTTTTGTTGCTCTGCGAGTCTCTTACTTGACAACCGCCATGGGAGTAGAAGGCGAAAAATCAGTTTTACAAACAGCTTCATTTTTCTTACGTTTTCTCAACAATACATGTCATGCTTTTATAGGAACTAAAAACGGTCTATATCCATTATATGATTTTTTTACGCAATAAAAGCGTTTGTATTTTATGACTTTTGCATACGGATATGCCAATACGTAAACCTTGCAAAATACTCGCTATTTACATTGGAATAAGTGATGTGCAAACACAACAAAAACTAGTTTTATAGCTATACTTAATTATCTGTATTCAAATATAGCTGTGTACACCTCTATAAAAAGTATATCTGCGCTAGAAATGACTTACTTGACGGAATATAAATTTAGTCAATACCAGTTAGAATTGTCCTCCCGGCGATAATTACATTTTACATTCTATTTCTTATGAAAAGAACTGAATAAGTGTAACTCGTCACATATAAAAACGATCATAGTATTACTGTTATTAAAATTGGGCAAAAACTATATTACCTTCAAAAGCGTTCAAATGTTTGTAGAACTTATGGGACTTAACTACGGGGTCATCAGTCCCTAAGCTTACAAACTACTTATGGACTAGCTAAGACTAAGGACGGCACAAATATCCATGCCCGAGGGGGGGATTCGAACCCCCGACCGTAGTGGCCGTGCAGACCGTGACTGGAGCGCCTCAGTCCCCTCGGTCACCGCGGCCGGCTTCAAAAGCGTATAAACGTCGTTTTATTGTTAAAATCAATACTTGACTTCAGCTGAAAACTAGAAATACTTTCTCGTAAGAGGTTGGTTTAAGCAGCTACTAGTTACCACATTCTTGTACATTGAGCATGCGCAGAGCTGTTGCAGTACCTCGATAACAGTTCTGCGCATGCTCTGCTCAGTTTGCGGGAATCTGGTAACTGGTACCTACTTAAACGAACCTAATGACTAAAACTCAACACGGCAGAGATAGGGACACACGCAGTCTATGCTATATTCAGTCTATGCTACTTGTAAACGTGCAATTTTGTAAAAGAGAAGAGAAACACACTAAGACAAGGTATAGGCAAAGATGATACATTCACAAAATTTGTGATAGGTTTGTTTCAACTGCATGTGTGTGTGTGTGTGTGTGTGTGTGTGTGTGTGTGTGTGTGTGTGTGTGTTTTTATTATTTTTTTCCTTTTTTACGTTGATTTGAAGAATCATTATATCATTAGCACAGTCGAACATACACAGTCGCGAACTCACTGCTGTCACGCTGTGGAAAGTTGGTACCAACCGACAGTTGCAACATCAGCGCTCCTAGCGGTAGGAAAGCCGCCGAAGGCGTGATGTTTGTTTATAATTATTTGTGTACGTAATAAGCGCCAGAGTTATTAATTTTTGCGTTACAACCATTAGTAAAATATCAAGAGTCATACATTATTGGGACATTAATGTAAAGGCAGCACAGTTTCACCGATTCAGAAGTGTAAAGAACAATTTCGTGTTGGACAAACACTTACGAATATGTGTATATTTGCAGATTATTCCACTGAAAGTAAGTAGAACATAAACATATATGTCTATTGTGGGCGTTTGATCCTATGACAGGCAGTTTTTTTTATTCTTATAAATTTGGTATTGAGTGTAATGATTCGTACATGTTTCTTATTTCTTATACGCTCATATTCTTTTGAGTGTAATTACTTGAGCTTAAAAAGCAAAGGTTTCGAAGATTCTTGCGGTTTGTCGTTCAGCTGCAACAACAATAGTGAAATTTGTTTCTTTGTTGTTGCGAAAAAGTTTGATTGCATCTGCCATTTTATTGCCACCCTGAGACGTTTTACCTTCAGTTACTGCTGTGGTGGCTGATTTGGTACGTTAAATTCTGTACTTATCCCATTATATTTACGTTTCCAGCCTCATCGATTTTACTGGATTTGTAGGAAAGAAAAATTAACGTTCCTGACTAGAAAAGCGACGTCTTTCTGTCAAAGGGAAGGTCTTCTGCTGTTTCCTAGCTCTTTTTTACTTTTAATAGAAAATTAAATTGTTCAGTAAAAACCTTTCGGTTACAAGATAATTGTGAAGAGACTGTCCTGTAATGTACAGTTTCCTATCTTGTCCAGAATCTTACCAACTCTAATAAAAAGAAATATGGAGATATTTTTAAATTATCTCTTTTTATGGCACTTCATGCGTTCCCCAATGTAAAAAGTATGCTAAAATCAATATAAACGATACTATTTGCACTCATCCAGTATCTTATTCAGAAATGTAGCTTGGCTGCCGCTTGGAGCGCTATTGTCGCAGTGTGTAACAAAAATCTGTGAGAGTGTCGTAGCTGTATATCTTACACTGTGTCATTAGCTTCTGGGTAATTTCCAAGAATGCTTGCAATCGAAGTAGCTCGGCCTGAAACGGTGTATATCGAAAGTACAACACTAAATCGATTACGCTGGCTTTGACGTGTGACGTGTCAAAATATGAATATTAAGGAACGTTTAATTACGTACAAATAATTTTGACGAGTAACTCTAAGTTGGTATGAATATTTTGAATGGCAGAATCTTAATACATTCGTAGGAACTTCATTGCTCCAACTGTCACTGACTTAAATTGAAGATGTGGTAGTACGTTTCTACACAACAACATATTCGGAAGTCGTGGTATTTTCGTAGAAAACTGTTGTATGTTTCTGATGATGTACATTGTAATGTAATTTCGGATAAGCGTTACCGAATGGGATATCTTCAGAAAAGTACATCAAGAATCATCACTTCTTGTGTTTGACAGTTTTATAATTAACAGAAACTGAGTGCAATTCATTCGTCAATCATACTGGTTTCTTAACAATTAAAATACTTTGCAATCAAAGCTACATAAAGGAAAACGGAAACTGACATATCCACATAGTTACTGATTCTCGATGTACTTCCTCTGAAAATCTTTCGTAGCGACTCTAGGGAAGTAATTACATTGAGAATCTGTCACTACATGGATGTGACAATTTTCATTTTCCTTTACGTAGCTTTGACTACAAAGTCTTTTAAATGGTAAGAAGTGAAAAAACTCCGTTATTCGCGACAACAGAAACCAATTAAATACGTTCCGAAAACAATAAAATACGTTCCTGTGACTACGAATAAAACACACTTCATGAACCGCGCGTTAATAATCTATTACATTTGCATGTTCCATATATATCGTTTTAGGCCGAGCTACTTCGATTGCAAGCATTCTTGGAAATTACCAGCTTCTGCTGTTCCACTGTTTGGAATGTCAAGTTTTCTGATTATTTCCTTTCATTTACTCATTTATTTTCGTCCTCTGAACCGTTAACTAAGTCATGTCAAAGAACTGAATTTTTCCGGTCTATTGCGTTGACTGAGCTGGAAGTTATAAATGTGCAGTCTACATATTTCATGGTTATGTGTTGAAGATAGTCTTCTTGAGCACGTTATACACAGCTTGAAGCTGCTACGATAAGTGTATAGAAACACTGCTTCATTTATTGGCAGTGAATATTCATCCTCGGCCACACGTTGACAAACCTCTTTAAGACCTGAACTCGCTAATTTAGGAAGGTCTTGAACGGTGACTGCTAACGATAAATGGGAGGCGTTACCTGTAAATAAGAGGATAAACCTCATAAGAAATAATGCAATGGCACAAGTGTATTGCATACAAAACTGCCACATAAAAGTACATTATCAGCATAAATACCACCTTATCATTTTAATCGGAAACTTCATCAAAGTGCCGGCCGCGGCGGCCGAGGGGACTCAGGCGCTTCAGTCACTGTCTGCACGGCCACTACGGTCGGGGTTCGAATTTCCCTCGGGCATGGATATTTGTGCCGTCTGTAGCTAGTTCATAAGTAGTTTGTAAGTTTAGGGACTGATAACCCCGTAGTTAAGTCTCATAAGCTATACAAACATCTATCTATCTATCTTCATCAAAGTCGCAGAAGAAAATGAAAGAAGAGTGAAATAATGGTCTGGATATTCCACGCACGTCGTGCTGGAATGGTCGTGCGGTTCTGTTCGTCGTGTCAGGGCGGGGCTGCACGGCCGATCCTCGTCGAAGGTTAGCGTCGTACGGGATTTTGTGTGTGTGTGTGTGTGTGTGTGTGTGTGTGTGTGTGTGTGTGTGTGTGCGTGTGTGTGTGTGTGTGTTCTTAGCATACAAACATTTGAAATTTGAAAATATTTCACATAAAAGTTGATTGAAAGCGTTGAATAGTCTGTTGTATTCACACCAGATTTTCTTCCCCTCTGCCCTTGTTAATTCTGTGATTTGGATGCACAATTTTGTGCCGGAAAAATCTACATATTTGAGGATTCCCAGTTTTCGACTTACATTTTTTGTTTGTAGAATGTTTAGGCAGTTTTCGGACTAGTCAATAGTGTGTGCAATTATAAGCAAATAACAAGGTACTGATGATATGTTTGGTTGGTGGAGGCGAATGTCTGCAAGTTCCCTCATTAATATTCACACTTTAGGCAGTCAGTTTTATGTACTCCAGAAGGCGGCCAGTATTTCTTTTTAGTCTATAAAGTGATAGTTCGTGTATAAAAGTGATATTTATATTCGTTTAAAATTTTGTTCTTTCTCATGTGTGTGGTTGCCCACAAATTGAAGATTACGGCGTATCTTCTTATTATCGTCAGATGACAGTTATGAATTGAGCATTATCTTTCTTTTGATAATTTTTTGGTAACTGGAATCTATTTTGTGGGAGGTGTATCCATTACTTCGGATAGTGTTTCTCTTTTTTTTTTAAAAAAAAAGCGAAAATAATCTGCGCCGGCCGCGGTGGCCGAGGGGACTGAGGCGCTTCAGTCACGGTCTGCACGGCCACTGCGGTCGGGGATTCGAATCCCCCCTCGGGCATCGATATTTATGCCGTCCTTAGGATAAGCTAGTTGATAAGTAGTTTGTAAGTTTAGGGACTGATAACCCCGTAGTTATGTCCCATAAGCTTAACAAACATTTGAACATTTTTGAAAATAATTTGCATTGAGGTCAGATGGCATTCGGCGTGCAGTAGTACTCTTACGGAGAACCATTACAACATGTATCAGTATTCACAGTCAACATTTTAAGTACTTAATGTGTCCGTCATGGCAATAAACAGCCAAATGAGAACCACACTTCGATGCACAATGGCTAACAAAGAAGAAGAAAATCATCCAGAAGGTAGGCTCAGGTGTGAATGTAACTTCGTACATGCACTGTACACCCCATGAGCGTACGTAAGTGTAGGTGCTGGGCCGCAGGAACTCCCAAACGTGCGTGTTGTACGACTTGTCTTGATAAGCAAGTTGGTGGTTCTTACGCAAGGTGGCGCCGCCTTCATAGATTTTTATACCTATTAAATAATTGTTTCATTCTCTAAAATATGTTTTAAAAACACAATTTTATTTAGTGTTTGTACGTGTTCCAAATCAAAGGTCACAATTTTTTTATCACACACGCTTATTTGCGACAGTGTTATATTTACAATCGCAACATTTTATCAATGGAAAATGATTTAATACGTAAGTAACTGTTGTATAGAAACAATTGTTTAGCAGATTCAGTAAATAATGGTTAATTTAATGAAGTCTATTTCTGCTGATTGACGGTATCCGAAACGTAATGTGGGTATTATGCTAATATACTGTTCTAAATTGAGTCTTATGATTTGAATTTCAATGTATATATCTTTATACTAGTAAGAGAGAAAAACATGAAAAATAAATTTTGAGGGTAAGGTTCCATTTTACTATGGGCACTTGGTCACTGGAACTTAAACCTATGTAAAAATTTTTGAAGCATTTCTTCGTTGAGGCACTGATTCGGCATAGGTTTTAATACTGACACTGAATCTTGCTCCGTAAGTATTACGCTTTTTGGTGAGTGTATTTTCAATTACTTTTTAAACTTTGTTTCATCTTTTGTACCTTGTTATTGGATAATAAACGGCCGTCATCTGTTTCTACAATGACGATGGCAGTAGCCGAAAAGGTCTAATAAATAAAGGAAAAGTTTTATTAGCGATCTAGACGAGTTAGCAAAATATTCACAATGAGCGCAGAAACGTACAGGAAATTAATTTCCGTTATTAATAATTCTTCGTAACTGTAGCAACATGGCGTACCTTCTATACCCATGGAGCATCATGTCCGAAAGAACAGTCGCCGCAAGTCCCAATTTGAAAATCTCCATCCGATGTGTGATGCTCAGTTCAGTGCGGATGCACACGAGGAGTTCCCATGGTGGGAATGCAGGCACGGCTACGAGACAGGGAGTACAACGGTCGAAGTAGGACGACTTATGAGAATTTGGGTAGTCCATGCAAATGTGTTAACCCCGTGTGCCTGGGGAGGACCAGGGTTTTAGGTTAAGTACCTAGTAAGCAGGATGTTCCTAGTTCGAGTCACGGCTCCGGCACAAATTTCCTTATGCCCACTTTGTATAATTACAACACCTACCTGCAGCTGAGACTTTCTTTGACCGCCAGTTTATCTGCTTGCTCTGAACGTACACAGAAGTGGCCATTCTCATGGGACACCACCTTTTTCCCGGCGAAATGTAGCAACACGACGTGGCATGGACTCGACAAGTCGCTGGAAGTCCGCTGCAGGATCCATGCTGTCTCTATAGCCGCCCATAATTGCGAAGGTGTTTCCGGTGCAAGATTTTACGGCACTCTCGTTGATTGCCATAAATGTTCGATGGTATTCATTTAAGACGATCTGACGACCAAATCTTTAGCTGGAACTGTCCAGAATGTTCTTCAAACCAACCGCCAACAGTTGTGTGACGACTGACTCTATTATCACCCATGAAAATGCCATCTTTGTTTGGAAACATTAAGTCTATGAATGGCTGCAAATGATGTTCACGTAGCCAAGCATAAACATTTCCAGTCTGTGGTGGGATCAGTTTGACCGTAGAAAACAGGTCATTCCATGGAAAGACAGTCGATACCATTATGGAGCCACCGTCAGCTTGCGCAGTGCATCGATGACGGTTGCGTTCATGGATTCGTGGGGTCACCGCCACCCTCAACCCTACCATGTTCTCTTACCAACTGAAATCCGGACTCACCTAACCAAGTCACGTTTGAGCAGTCCTCCAGGGTCCAACCGCTTCGACCACGAGTCCAGAGGAGTCGCTGCAGACCATGTCGTGCTGTTAGTTAAAGCACTCCAATTGGACGTCTGCTGCTATAGCCCATTAACACCTTGACTGCCGGCCATGTAGACCGTTCCATACCATAGAATGCCACACATTCTGCTTGCAGGAGTAAACCGAGCTGCACTTGGTTTCCTTATCTTCTGTCTGGTATAAAAATGTTTGTTCTTTAAAATGAGCAATAAGGTTCCCTGTCCTTATAAATCAATCGGTTGAAGAATCATCAAGCTCGAAATAATTTCACGCAGTTCTTGTTGCACAAAGATTGGATCATCATCTGAATTGTCGATTTCGTCGCCCTCACTGTCATCAATAAAATGTTTCTCAAATTCAAGTAAAATTTCGTCCGGCGTAAGAGAGCGTGAAGCCATCCATGTCCGTTCATTTACTTACTGAGAGAGCGGGCACCACTTCCTACCTGTCACGTTTCATACTTGGATGCGACCAGTCGGCCGATTTAGAAGCTAAATTTACAAGATCTACAGGCTGCTTCAGACACTAGATTTATCAAGTAAGGCATTTAAGGTGGATCTAGCCCGTCAATAAACTTAATTTTGTGTTTAAAAGTACGAAAACAAAAATCACGTCAAATGATGTAATTGGCATTCTACAGAAGTTTCGACGTCAATTGACGTGATTGGCAGTCAAAGTGTTAACGGGCAGAGCATAAAGTTGGTCGTAGGTGCCACATTGAATTCCGCAGTTTTTCATGTCGTGTTGCTCGTCTGTTAGCACTGACAACACGCAAACGCTACAGCTCTCGGTCATTCAGTACAGGCCGTCGGCTATTGCTTGTTAGTGGTGAGAAGTCATGACTGAAATTTGCTGTCTTAGGCACTTTTTTGATGCTTTGGTTCCCGGAACATTGATTCCCTAAGGATTTCTGGCGCAATCATATACCGTGTTACTCCCTTCGTTGCGGAAGTGCAGGTAGCTACAGGTAGGTACCGCTTGCGTACATTGCACGATTACATACGGCACATAGTTAATTCTGTGTGAGTAAAAAAAAAAAAAAAAAAAAAAAAAAAGCTCGCTACCTAATAAGGAACCGAGAAAAAGCTTACTACCTAATAAGGAACTGAAGACCATATAAAGTATTAAATTACAAAGATGTAATATGGGCTACTGCTTTTTAAGAGCCAAAAAAGTACACAAACAATTTAGCCCGCAATCTTCGGATTGTAGACTGCTTTACCTTTTTTAATGGAATTATAAAGGAGCTATTTCCTCTCCACCGTCACCAGGCTCACTGTTACTTTAACATGTACCCGCGCCTTCACTGTTCACTGCTAATGCTTGTCAGGCACATCGTGCTCCATAACTAGTAATGATATTTTCATTCTCTAGCGGAGTGTATACTGATGTAAAACTTACTGGCAGATTAAAACTGCGTGTCAGGCGCCAGGACAGAATTCAATCCTAGGACCTTCACCTTTCGTGGGCAAGCTCTCTGCCGCCTGAGTTAGGCTCACGGTCAGTTCTCACAGGTTTGTCTGCACCATACCTCGCCTCCTAGTCGTCTCTGATCACGTTGTCGACGGGACATAAATCTGTAATCATCGTTCCTTTCTCCTCCTACCTGCCAAACTTCACTGAAACTCTCCTGCGAACCTTGTAAAACTAGCTCTCCTGTACACGTAGCTCAGTCGGTAGAGCGCTTTCTCGTGATAGGCAAAGGCCTTGGTCTCGAATCCCGGTCTGACATACATTTTAATGTGCCAAGAAGTTTCATATCAGCGCACATTCCTCTGCAAAGTGAAAATTTCATTCTGGAAACATCACCTAGGTTGGGGCTAAACAAGCTCCACAATACCCTTTCTTCCAGGAGTGCTGGTCCTGCAGAGTTGGCAGCAGAACTGTGAAGTTTAGGAGGTAGCAGACGATGTTCTGGCAGAAATGTAGCCGTGAGGCGTGCCAGGGTAGCTCAGACGGTAGAACGGCTGCCCGCGAAAGGCATAGATGCTGAATTTTGAGTCCCGGTTTGACACACAGATTTAATCTAGCAGGAAGTTCCCAATAACGTAACAGTTTCTAACGGATGGAACACGCCGGTAAGTTGGACAGCGCTGATTACATACAATGTATACTCATATTACAACACTCTTCTTCTTTATTATTTCTGAAAGCCACTAACCTTGAGTCTTCAGAGATGTGTCGCAACTACTGCAGTGGAAGCGCTAGGCCGCTGACTCGTACGGAAGTGGTGAATGATGTAATTCTGATCATTGAGTTATCTCCTCACTGTTTGCCTTACAGTAAAGAGTACACTGGTAACACGTGTTTTAAGGGATGCTGTTTATTGATGCTTATTAGTTACTATATTTTACACTTACTATTTTATACACTGTTAGATGTAGAAATGTCTACAATGATGCCCCGAAACATTATGCGACTGCACTAAACATCTTCCCGCGCTTATTCAAAGGTTTAAATATACTTTATTAAATATTTATATTCACAGAATGTATGACATTAACTGCGAATGGGTAAAGCAGAACATGTGTACCTAGCCACGACTCGAACCCGGGTCTCCTGCTTTCTAGGCAGTTGCGCTGACCGCTGCACCACTGTAGACACAGCGATCGCCACACCTGTACGGAATTACTCAAGTACATCTCCCGTCAGATATAAATTCCCAACTTTACTCTGCCCACTCCAACTTAAACTCATAGTTATTGTAAACTAATTTCCGTAAAAGTAAGGGCCTAAGAATGCCTCCGCTCAGGAGGAGGATTATCGACATTTATATATGTTATATGTGATGTCTGTTCTTTCGGAGATGTCCAAAACACTATCATTATTTAAAACTTTTAATAAATACTAGCTGCTCCCCGCGGTGTTACCCGCGGTTCAATATTCATGTTTCCGTGCGAGAAACATGGGGTGGCCAGATGAATACCTGCCACTTTTAATGTTTGTCCTTGACTCTTGTTTATAGTAATGGAGATATCATAATTGAATACACATTATACGTCCTGAGAAATATTTTCATAAAGTGTTATACTGCCTGCCATCTGCTGAGTGCATTTGCTACTACTTTCGTTGCAGTTGGCCGAAACACACAACGTTTCATATGTTAACTGCAGCGTACCGCCTGCCATCTGTTGAGTGCATTTTAGCAGGACACGAACCATTGCCCAAAATAATGGAAGTTTATGTCATGAAGCGTTAATCCTCGCGGCTAAACATGACATACACTACATAGCACCTCAGCTGTTGTATTAGAAGCTTCTTACACCGTTACGTATTTCTATGGATATATTTCAAATAAATAACTTGTAATAAACATTTTGAAAAGTAGCCTATGTTCTAATCCAAGACATAAGAAATCTCTATATGAAATTTCATCTAAATCAATGCTGCAGTTTTAGCGTGATGCTGTAACAAACATACAAACTTTCGCATTTATATAATATGTATAGGATATAGCCGGCCGCGGTGGCCGAGGGGACTGCGGCGCGCCAGTCACGGTCTGTACGGCCACTGCGGTCGGGAGTTCGAATCCCCTCTCGGGGATATTTGTGCCGTCCTTAGTGTTAGCTAGTTCATAAGTAGTTTGTAAGTTTAGGGACTGATGACCCCGTAGTTAAATCCCATAAGCTATACAAACTTTTGAACATTTTAATAAATATATAGTAGCTATTAAGAACTGCGGACCGCCTCTAATGGCCTTCGTCACCAAATGTCCAAATGTTTGTTAAGCTTATGGGACTTAACTACGGGGTCATCAGTCCCTAAACTTACAAACTACTTATGAACTACTTACGAACTAGGACGGCACAAATATCCATGCCCGAGGGGGGATTCGAACCCCCGACCGTAGTGGCCGTGCTGACCGTGACTGGAGCGCCTCAGTCACCTCGGCCACCGCGGCCGGCCCTTCGTCAGCCCGACTGCCGACTTGTGTCGTTCTTCTTACCTCTAAATCATTCCTCTAGTAAGAGGCCTGGATTTGCTCCTGTCTTTATGTCGAAGTCATGCAGTGACCCTGCTATTTCAAGTCTCAAACAGTTTCAGCCGAACTGTATCTTTCTCTGCCTCTTCCGATAGGTAGTAGCAACACGTTCACGTCTCGCCAAGCTATGTTTCTTTCACATTGCAAGTATGTAACATTATTGAGCTACCTTATGAAACATTTATAATTTTATCAATAACGTTACTTCTGTGTTTAGAAGCACACCTACCACCGTCACGACCAGTAAAATATAACACTGCCCATCATCATCAGAGGACACTTCAGTGGGTGCTGCCTTTTTGACCACGGAAAAAAAAAAAATTCCATTCACAATCAAATTATTAATGGCAGTTTATTACGCCGTTAACAAAAAGGAAAGAGGTGTTCAAATGTTTGTATAGCTTATGCGACTTAACTAAGTGGCCATCGGTCCCTAAACTTACAAACTACTTATGAACTACCTGCAACTAAGGACGGCGCAAATATCCATGCCCGAGGGGGGATTCGAACCGTCGACCGTAGTGGCCGTGCAGACCGTGACTGGAGCGCCTCAGTCCCCTCGGCCAGCGCGGCCGGCAGAGGTGTTGAGATGCTTGATTGCACCTACGCGTGTGGTATTGCCACAGGTGTTGTACGAGTGTCATGAGCAGTAGTTGGGATAATTGGAGTGGTGCGTTTAGGAAGATTGTGCCTTTGGCGTGAAGCCGACAATTTCCGGTGGCAGCTTTCAGCCGCTTGTTTACAAGGTGTGCCACGGCCTATCCATCAGTCTGCCACCGTGCCCACGTGCGAGCATACGGGTGTATCATCTCGCCACTGGGGAGACACTGCCGATGTGACGTCAGTCAGCAGCTGCGTTCTTCCTTCTACTACCGTACCTTTAAGATTTACAACGACGCAGACTTCGTAAAAGGGTACCTTTCAGGTCTATTACTTCACCTTTAGCAAAACTACGGAAAATATAATTCCATGCTGTTTCACGTTTGCTTTTTTTAATTTTTTTTTATTTGTGTGTGTGTGTGTGTGTGTGTGTGTGTGTGTGTGTGTGTGTGTGTGTGATGAGATACAGGACTACACTGCTGTAAATAAAAATTAGTACACTTTCTTAAAATTTCCCAATTCACTCAAGATCTATTGTTGAAACAGTGTATATAGAATACATGAAATATTTGCATTTACAGATCAGTAGCTCAAGCGTTACTGTGGTACCAGATGTTGATCCTTGCTGAAAACCTATATTAGTACGTTTCTGACATCAATTCGATCATACAGTTGGCGAATACTCTTTTCTGTGCTTTGGTATCTGTAGTGTCTGCCACTGCTGCCCGTGCCATACAACGTTCTTGATGTCCAGAACCTCGTGTACGGGTGTGAGATAATTCTCGTGGCCATTGCAACCAGCATCGTTGCACACCTGACACAGCGCGATCAACCTACTGTCAACCATTTTTTTTTCAAGATGAACTAAGATAAGAATAAATAAAACCATAACCAGACCAGTGTTATTGTATGGGGCAGAAATATGGAGAATAGACAAACATACTGAGAGAAAGATAAAAGTTTTGAAAATAGAACACTTGGAAAGATATTTAGACCAGAGGGAGGAGAATGGCGAAGAAGAGCAGGGAGCTCAAGGTGCTATACAATTAACTAGATGTTGTCGCAAAAGTCAAGACAAGAAGACTAACAAAGGCAACACCAAGTATGGTATCAACGAATTTTGGACGAGTCGCAGGTATATTGTGCGGGAACTCCTCCAGACCACCAAGATAAAAGGATTTTTGATAGATCTGAAGCATTGAATTAAAATTTGTGGTGCGGCCGGGAATCGAACGCGGACCTCCATGCTTACTAGGCAGACGTCTTAACCGTTAGACTACCACACCACTAACGATTAAGGCGCCTTGGAATAGTCTATGTACGATTTCCCTCCACAACACAAACTTTAATTCAGCTTCTTTGTTCCAAAGATAATTGCCACTACTGCCAAGGCTCTCCATGCAGCGGAATAGCACCTCAGCAATGGACATGGTGGAACAATCCTGTTACGGTGATATAAATATCAATTAATATAATTAAACAATCCGAGAGACGTAAATCCGTCTCAAATATGTCAAAGACATTATTGATAGATCTGAAGCATTGAATAAAAATTTGTGCCTAGTAAGCATGGAGGTCCGGGTTCGATTCCCGGCCGCACCACAAATTTTAATTCAATGCTTCAGATCTATCAATAATGTCTTTGACATATTTGAGACGTAAATCCGTCTCTGGGATTGTTTAATTATATTGATATTTATATCGCCGTAACAGGATTGTTCCACCATGTCCATTGCTGAGGTGCTATTTCGCTGCATGGAGAGCCTTGGCAGTAGTGGCAATTATCTTTGGAACAAAGAAGCTGAATTAATGTTTGTGTTGTGGAGGGATATCGTACATAGACTATTCCAAGGCGCCTTAATCGTTAGTGGTGTGGTAGTCTAACGGTTAAGACGTCTGCCTAGTAAGCATGGAGGTCCGGGTTCGATTCCCGGTCGCACCACAAATTTTAATTCAATGCTTCAGATCTATCAATAATGTCTTTGCCATATTTGAGACGTAAATCCGTCTCTGCGATTGTTTAATTATATTAATTGATAAAAGGATTTGTTCCAATGCGCCTTGGTTTCCACGAAAATCGCGGTGGTCTGGAGGAGTTCCCACACAATATACCTGCGATTCATCAAAATTCGTTGGTACCATACTTTGTGTTCCCCTTGTAAGATGGGCTGGCCATGTCTACAGAAGAGAGTAGGGATTTTTCAGAGAATAAACCAGAATGACGAAGACCTCTAGGCAGGCCGAAAATGAGATGGAGAGACCAGGTTGCCAAGGAGCAAGGGAGGAAGATGTCAGGACAGAATACTATGGAAGAGGCTACTTGACGAGGCCAAAAACCGTCTGTGGTTTATGGAGCCAGGAGAGTAAGTAGTATATTAACCTAACAAAAAAAAAAAAAAAAAAACAACTATGAGGGCGTGTTGAAAAGTAACAGCAGCAAAATTTTTATGGTGTTTATTATCTGGCGTATTAAACGTCGTGCGTATTATTAGACCTATTTTACCGCCCTGCTGACTTAAGTTACAATCATCTGACTCTTTAATTGTAGCGTAAAATGGCTGTGTGTGTAAGGTAATTCGGCGTGTCAGATATAGCGTGCTGTAATAGTGTTTCTAACCGCTGAAAAGAAGCTTTCATTTGAAATGAAAGCTGTGTGCAGTGATGATCATACCGACACCAGTAATATGTGACGTTGATTTGTTTTTCCTGTAATGAAAGAGCTGTCCGTGCACGTGCGTGGGCCCCTGCTTGAGGCGGCCGAAAAGACTCACTGGAATGTGATTGATGACATAAAATCAAATTGACGGAAGGAAGGAAGGTTAGAGTGTAACGTCCGGCGGTAGGGTCGTTATTAGAGACAGAGCTCACGCTCGGATTTTTGGGTAAGGACGGGGAAGGAAATCGGTCTTGCCCTTTGAAAGGAACTGTGTCGGCATTTGCCTGGAGTAATTTAGGGCAATCACGGAAAACCTAAATCTGGATGGCCGGAGGTGGATTTGAAATACCGTTCTCCCGTATGCGATCCAGGATGTTATCACTGCGCCACTTCGCTCGGTCAAATAGTCGGATAACACAGAGACAGCTCTCACTGAAAGTGTGGTGTATCACGAGAACTTGTACAGGCTATCATTGTAGAACTGTCGGATAGAAAATGTGCACGATGTGCCTCGAATGTCCACGCCTCACATGAAACAGAGGAAACCGAACATCTGTCATCAGTTTCTTCGGCTTTTCCACCGTGTGGGTGATGGGTCCCATTAGAACATATGACGAAAGGTAGTTTCACCATACTGACCCCGAAAACAAGATCATGATTGGAGTTCCAACACAAAGGATCGCTGAAGCCAAACATATTCATCACCAGGGAAAGTCAAACACATACTCTTCTGGGATGTTCAAGATATGCATTTGCAGTTCGTATCTAAATCTAAACTCTGCACGTTACTAAGAGTCCCACAAAAATGTATAAATAAGAAACTAGAAGCATGAACTCAAGGAATTCCTCCATACGTACAGCACCGACCTTCAACATAATTACAGGTCATCTGCAACGTCACAACGCCTTGGCCACAATATCATCGATCGCTGTTTGATAGTGATGTAGCGGTGCAAACAAAGGTGAAGTTGTGGCTCCGTCAACAAAGTCTTTCTACGGTGACGACATTATAAACTGGTTTCTCGTTAGGAGAAATGTATTGGTCACCTAGCTGACTATACCGAGAAGAAATATGATCACGCGAAGAACTAACATGCACAATTCAAAGTTTCTTCGTGCAGTGGTGGTGATAAAAGTACAACAACCATTTTTTGGTCTTTCAATTGGACGCCACTTTGGCGAATTGCGAGTACTTTACCTTTCTCGACAATCATACCAAAGAATGCTAAACTCCAGTTTTACGTGAATCCTATCTACCTGCCTTTCCCTGCTAATAATCTCACCACTGAGAAATGAAAGTTAGATTGAGGACTGACTGAAATACTCTTGTTGTCCGTCGGGAATTCGAACCCGCGACAGTTCTGTTTGTATATATACAGACACGCACTGAATGCCGGACCTCCAGGTCCGTACTTGAAGGTAAAGTAATACCTACTTTCAACTTAATAGCATCTTCATTTACTGGATTTTCAAACTACTTTCCAACGAATGGAAACCACTCCTGGAGCGAGGTTCTGTAAGGTGTGCGAAATACCAGTAGCTAGCGCCACAAAGCGAGTTTTAACGACTTCTGAGAGTTATTCCCAACGGATTCTGCAAAACACGCAGGCCCAGTATGTGCGTCAGTGGTGCCGCTACCTCCAGACTGTTACTTCTACAGTTCTCGGAACAGGCAATTCCGGCGCACCGGCTAGGCTCACCCGAGCGGTCGTGCAGATTTCCGCTACGGGCCATGTTATAAGGCTGTGTGTGTTCATGTTGGCTGCGTGTAGCAGCAAGTTTCAGTTGCTTCGAAAAACACAAAATATGAGATAGTTTCAGAAACGATCTCAGAAAGCTACAGGCCAGAGAGAGAGAGAGAGAGAGAGAGAGAGAGAGAGAGAGAGAGAGAGAGAGAGAGAGAGTACTACATAAAAAGCAAAATTGCCCCAACAATACCGATTACAAGAAAGGAACAAATTTTTACCTAAATAGGTCTTCGCCCCTCCCAGCGGCAGCTCAACAAATATTGCTGGAGGGCTATTTTAGTGCCTGCAGTGCAGTTTCTAGCCAGGGATGGGTTTTACAATTTCAATTATTCTTCATTACATCATTAGCTTGTATCAAAATGCTCTTTTTTTCATTTGATGGCAGTTAAACATTTGGAGAACATTCATATTTTTTACAATTTTGTAGTGCTGGTACTGCAGACGCACATACATCTCTGACCGTGGTTTGCGCTTAAAGATACGAGAATCGTCCACAGAGTAAGTTCCGTTTATATTCGCGACAAAGCTACTATCGCAGTTCCGAGTAAGCGCGGCAATTAACTCTGACTCAAGAAGACGACATGTACGCCATTTTCAGATCGCTGCTGCCGACGTGTGCTTTGTTGTGCTTCTCTATAATGTCAGCCGTAATTGAAAATGCCGCCGCGTGGGAAATCAGATCTGTGATTCGTTTTCTAAATGCAAAGAAGGTTAAACCAAAGGAAATTCACCGGCAAATCTGCGAGGTTCACGGACAAAATGGTATGAGTGATTCAATTGTTATAAGATGGGTCACACTGTTCAATGAAGGACGTGATCGAGTGCACGATGAACAAAGTGGAAGCCCGTCTGTGGCTACTGATGAACTGGTTCACACAACTGAAGAGAATATTAAACACAGCCGTAAGTTTACGCACCTCTCCTTCAGAAATTAGGAAAATAATAAACTCTCTCAAGAGTAAATGGTCATATGAAATTGATGGCATTTCCAGCGGGGATTATAAACATGTTCCCAGGAGATAAGTAGGATTCTCAGTCATATTTGTAATAGCTCTTTAAAGCAGGGTATTTTTCCGAATATGCTATCCTTATACCTTTGCATAGAAAAGGGGATACGTCCGATGTCAACAACTACCGCTCCATCTCACTACTGACAGATTTATCAAAAATTCGTGAAAAAGTTATGTATTTTCGAGTGCTTCACATATTAGTAAAAATAAAGTTCTAATAAAATGTTAGTTTGGTTTTCAAAAAAGCGTTTCAACTGAAAATGATGTATATACACCTTCACTGACGAAATATTAAATGCTCTGAAAAACCCCACGTCACCAATTGAGATTCTTTGTGATCTCTCAAAGGCTTTTGATTGTGTAAATCATGGGATTCTTCTAGATAAGCTTAAGTATTGTGGTATGAGTGGGACTGTGCACAAATGGTTTAAATCATACTTAACTGGAAGAGTGCAGAAAGTTGAAATAAGCAGTTCACATGATATAGATGAAACAATTAATTTCTGTAACTGGGGAGTTATGAAAAATAGGGTACCACAAGGTTCGGTCTTGGGTCCTTTGCTGTTCTTAATATATATTGACTTGCCAATCTACATTCACGAAGATGCTAAGCTAGTACTTCTTGCTGATGATACAAGTATAGCTATCACACCCGACAAACAGGAAATTAACTGATGAAATTGTAAATATCTTTCAGAAAGTTATTAAACGGTTCTTTACAAATTGACTCTCATTAAACTTTGATAAAACCCAGTATATACAGTTTCAAACAGTAAATGGCATGACACCATTAATAAATTTAGACTTTGAACATAAATCTGTAGCTAAGGTAGAATATTCAAAATTTTTAGGTGTTTGCATTGACGAGGGACTGGATTGGAAGAAACATATTGATCTCCGGAAACGTTTGAGTTCAGCTACTTATGCTATCAGAATCATTGCAAAATTTAGTGATATACATCTCAGTAAATTAGCTTACTACGCCTATTTTCGTTCACTGCTTTCATATGGGATCATATTGTGGGGCAATTCAACATCGAGTAAACAAGTATTCATTGCGCAAAAGCATATAATCAGAATAATTGCTGGAGCCCACCCAAGAGCATCCTGCAGACATTTATTTAGGGATCTAGGGATCCTCACGGTAGCTTCACTATATATATATATATATATTCACTCATGAAATTTGTTATTAACAATCCAACCCAATTCAAAAGTAATAGCAGTGCGCATAGCTACAACACATGGAGAAAGGATGGTATTCACTATTCAAGGTTAAATCTAACTTTGGCTCAGAAAGGGGTGAATTATGCTGCCACAAAAGTCTGTGGTCACTTACGAAGTAGCATCAAAAGTCTGACAGATAGCCAACTAGTATTTAAAAAGAAATTAAAGGGATTTCTGAATGGCATCTCATTCTACAATGTAGATGAATTTTTAGATAAAACATTAAAAAAATAAACAAACAACAATAAATGTAATAAAAATCCTTAAAATATTGATTGTCAAGTGTAGACAACATTTAGTAAACGGACACGTTCCACATCATTACGAAATGTCGTATATATGATCTATGGAACAGGTATTAATCTCATCTAATCTAGTGCCCTTGCTATGAAAGTTCCGTAAATCTCACGATCATTAATTCACGAAATTGATACTGAAAAACTAAAACTTCGAAAACTTTGCTTACGTTGGATACCTAAAATTTTTACTGAACAACGCAGAAAACAACGGATGAGCAGGACACTTCAGTTTTTTTTAAGTCTATGGGACTTAACTACGGGGTCATCAGTCCCTAAACTTACAAAGTGCTTATGAACTACTTACAAACTAGGACGGCACAAATATCCATGCCCGAGGGGGGGGGATTCGAACCCCCGACCGTAGTGGCCGTGAAGACCGTGACTGGAGCGCCTTAGTCTCCTCGGCCACCGCGGCTGGCGACACTTCAGTTTTTGATATGCTACAATGAAGAAGGCAACAGGGGATGTAATTTGGGTATCGAACGGCAAAACACCACTCAATGGAATGGAGGCACACTTCATACCCAACGAAGGTTAAACCTAAGGAAACCTCGAAAAGTCATGTGTACCGTTTTTTGGAACAGAAAAGACATTTTGCTGATTGATATATTACCAAGAGACCAAAATCAATGCACATGGTTACTGCGAGACCATTAAGAAATTGCGCCGCGCAGTACAGAACACGTGACGAAGATAACTGTCAGAAGGTGGTGTTTTTCCTAAGGAGATGCCCTACCTCACACGTTGCATGTGACCGAACAACTCGTACGGGAATTTCACTTGGACGTGTTTGATCATCCTCCGTACAACCCGGACCTCGCTCCTAGCGACTTTCATCTCTTCTTACACCTAAAATCTGCCCTTGGTGGTCAACACTTAAAACGATGATGACGAGCTGAAAGAACATATTACCAAATGGTTGAATACACAGGCGGTGCCGGCCGCGGTGGCCGAGGGGACTAAGGCGCCCCAGTCACGGTCTGCACGGCCACTATGGTCGGGGGTTCGAATCCCCGCTAGGGCATGGATACTTGTGCCGTCCTAGTTTGTAAGTTTATGGACTGATGACCCCGTAGTTAAGTCCCATAGACTATACAAACATTTTAACATTTTTTAACACAGGCGGCAACCTTGAAGAAAGCATACAAAAACTTGTGGCACGCATTACAAATGCCTACAAAATTTCGGAAGCTATGTATAAAAGTAGTTTAATAGTGGTACATTTGTTTAGAATAAATATTTTTTCTGTATCTGCACACTTTTGTTTTATATAACCAAAGGGAACTTACTTTGTCGACATATCTCGTTTAAAAAGGAAGTACAACCTTTCGAAACTTTGTTGTTCTTTTGACGCACTCGGTTACCGGCACTGAATACAATTTTAAAAATTAGCCTAACTAAGTTTCACATATTGTTTTGCGAACTTCAAACACTACCAGTGGTAGCACATACGAGATGTTTTAAAAAGGAAGTGTAGGCTATCGAAACTGTCTCCTGAAGCAAGAAATCTAAGCATCCTGACCGTACATTTTTTTTCTTAGTAACGGACCGTTAGAAATTATCGATACATGTCCGTCTTCCTAAGTGAATTCTGTGATTGAACATTATCGCGCCTTCGCCAAAAGCCATAAATCCCTCAACGAAGGTCACCGGTGAACCAACTGGTAATTATTAAATTAATTGTGGAAGGACTTCTAGTCCTCCTAAGTAATTTTTCCGCTCCTGTGTGTAAACTGATGGCTGCTAGTCGAGAGATAATACCTTACCATCCGTACATCTACCCATGATAATTCACAGATTCTCACTCATGAGAAATGGTCTTTTTCCATGCGGCGATACGCAGCAGAGTCGTATTCTGCTTAAGAACTTAAATTTGCTTCATTGCTGAGTAAACGTCTACGGCCAATACTCAAGGTTGCGAAACGCTTCAAAATGACCTTGACGGCATGGCCTTAATAACGCGTTTCTGTAAAGAGGTCAGCATGGTTGTCATTGTTTCATACTCGCAGAATGACCGTGCACTTCGGTATCTTAGCGGAAGTCTATTTGTAATGTTGTGTGCCGCGCGGGAGTAGCCGAGCGGTGTGGAGCGCCACGTTACAGACCACGCGACCACCCGCGTCGTGGGTTCGCATCCTCCCTCGGGCATGGATGTGTGTGTTGTCTTTACGTTAGTTAAGTAGTTTGTAAGTCTAGGCACTTATGGCCGAAGTAGTTTGGTCTCATAGAACTACTGACATTTCAATGTTCTGACGTATGGCACAGTGTCTTTGTGTCTGAGCCATTGCATTTTGTGAATCCATACGGTAAGAGCATATCAGCCAGCTCTACATGGACATGGGCGTCTTTTAGAATGCACAATTGCCAGAAAAACAATCCCAGGAGAGAACCGAACAGCGCTGGATATAAGCTTTAGAATGACAAGTAAACTGGGAATTACAGAAGTCAGCGGTAAGAACCGTAACTAAGTGCTTGTTATTTTTAAATAAAAATACAGTGCACCGAGAACATTTTTACTGAGTGGTTCCAGATTTTTGAGACGTGACATGGACTCAGCCAGTCGTTTTCTATGTTCCCTACAGGAATAGTGAGTCTTACTGACACTACGGTTGTCCACAGTTGTGAAAGTGTTGCTGACACATTTTGTGCATGAGCTGACGTCTCTAAATAGACCTATGTCCCAAAAGTGTTCAGAGGGATTCATTTCGGACGATCAGGATGGCCAGATCATTCGGTGGAATTGTCAAAGGATACGGCGCTTTGCTGATGACATTGTAATCTGTCAGAGACAGCAAAGGACCTGGAAGAGCAGTTGAATGGAATGGACAATGTGTTGAAGAGAGCGTATAAAATGAACATTAACAAGAGCAAAACAAAAATAATGGAATGCGGTCTTAGAAAATCAGGCGATGCTGAAGGAATTAGATTAGGTAACGAAACAATGAAGGTGGTAGATGAGTTTTGTTACTTGGGTAGTAAAATAACATGTGATGGTCGCAGTACATAGGATATAAAATGCAGAATGGCAATGGGAAGAAAAGCATTTTTGAAAAAGATAAATTTGCTAACATTGAATATTAATTTAAGTGTAAGGAAATCTTTTCTGAAGGCATTTGTGTGGAGTGTTGCCTTGTACGGGAGGTGAAACATGGACGATAAGCAGTGCGGACAGGAAGAGAATAGAGGCTTTTGAAATGTGGTGTTACAGAAGAATGCTGAAGATTAGGTGGGTAGATCGCATAACTAACGAAGAGGTACTGAACAGAATTGGCGAGAAAAGGAATTTTTGGCAAACCCTGGCTAAAAGAAGGGATCGCTTGGTAGGACACATTCTTAGACATCGGGGAATCGTAAATTTAGCATTGGAGGGAAGTGTGTGGGGTAAAAATCGCAGAGGGAGACAGAGACGCGTATAGTAAGCAGATTCAAATGGATGTGGGTTGCCGTTCTTATGAGGAGATGAAAAGGCTTGCTCAGGATAGAGTAGGGTGGAGAGCTGCATCAAACCAGTCTCCGGACTGAAGACAATAATAACAACGGCTCTTTGTCATCCATAAAAATTCCATCGTTGTTTGGGAACATGAAGTTCATGAATGGCTGTAAATGGTTTCCAAGTAGCCCCATAACCATTTACTGTCAATGATCCGTTCATTTAGACGATTCCATATAAAACCAATCCATACCATTATGGAGTCATCACCAGCTTTCACAGAGCCTTGTTCACAACTTCGCTCCATGACTTATGGGGACTGTGCCATATTCGAACTCAACCATCGGATCCTTTCAAATGAAATCGGGACTAATCTGAGCAAGCGAGGGCTTTCCAGTCCATGGTCCGATCCATGCGGTAACGGACCCAGGAGCGCCTCTGCAGGCGACGTCGTGCAATTATCAAAGGTTCTCGAGTCGTCGTCTGCTGCCGTATCACATTAACGTCAAATTGCACCGCACCGTCTTAATCCATACTTTCGTCATAGGTGCCACATTGATTTCTGCTGTTACTGTCAACTCAACGACAAATGCCTTTGCTCTCGTTTATTAAACGAAACTGGTATTCTCTGCACACTTGAGCGCCCTAAAACGGCAATCATCATTATCTGCACACTATTCACCCTGTGGATCACAAAATGTTCAATTTCCTAATGATTTCTGGAATTAAATGTTCCGTGTGCTCAACTACTACACGACTTTCCAAGCCTTATTCCGTTATGCGGCCAGTTATTTCGGAAATGTTTCACATCAACCGGCGCAGCACAAATTACAGCTCTGCCAATGGACCGTACGCGATACTGCTGCCATCTGTATCTAAGCGTATCACTATCCCGTGGCATTTGTTACCTCAATGTAAACGAAATTAAGAAATGTGACGAACCAACGGAGACGACGGGTCTCTTAAAAACCAACCTGCGATCTCTGAACGACTTCCGAAATTTTGTCGTGTGGGATTTACTCTCTTTTTATAAATGTAGAAATATGTCGAAAAATTAGAGAACATAAGCAGCAAAGTACATTTTTTTCCACTGAGCTATTAAAGGCTTATGAAATAGCTAACACATTAGACTTGCCAACTAAATTTGTTGAATGCTTAACAAGACAAGATCATGGAAATGAATATGCCCTCTTACCAATAAGCCAATGAATATTGTGACTTGAAAACAGAGCACCTATATTTTAGTTCGTCTTTCCGGGCACCACATCCTACAGTAGGCTGTTCCAGTTCGCGAGCTCGCCCTAACATGAGTTAGGGAGCGCTCACGTGTTCGCGGGGCACCGCCTCTCGGCCGTGAGCTGCCCCATGGGACACATGGCTGGTCATCTTGTTAAAAAAAAAATGGGTATAAAATAACAAGTGCAACATTGCACTTAGTCACTATATAAAAAATACACAAGTTGTAAGTAAACTAGAATCTTCAGAGCTGTCAGTATTTTGTAAGCAGTCATGTTTTTAACAGCACACCAACTGCTGGGATGGAAACCATGCTGGATATGCCCCAATTACACCTTTGGGTCAAGATGGAGGCAGCGGCTGGTGCATACAGACTCAAAACTGGCAACAACTGGAACTCTTTGGGATATCCAGAATCACACACTAAAATAGTGAATGAGGTAAATATAGGAAACGTTGGGGAAATGCCAGCCGAGCCGACTATATTATAACCCATATTGCTTGAACAAGCCTTTCAATATAACAATTGGAAGTAGGGAGCAGTGGGAGAAAATAGTTCGACACCGTACGGGGGATATTGTCTGGTTCACTGACGGGTCAAAATCAGACCAAGGCGTTGGGGCCGGGGTATACGGGGTGCAGCCGAGACTGGAGGGCGTCATCTCTCTAGCGAAACTGGTCTCAGTATTCCAGGTCGAAATCACTGCCATCAGAGCGTGTGTGGAGGAGAATTTGCGTAGGTGCTACAAAGACCGCAGCATCTATATCTATTCAGACAGCCAGGCAGCCCTGAGATCACTGGCAGCTCCTGCAACAAGGTCTAAAATTGTTGCAGACTGTCACAGGGTTCTGGTGGAGCTAGGGGAAAGCAATAGAGTAAATCTATTGTGGGTCCCTGGCGACTCGGGGATCAGTGGCAACGAACATGCCGACAGATTAGCCAGGATGGGGGCAGAGTCTCCATTTATTGGACCGGAACCTGTCCTGACGATCACCAAGGCAATGATCAAATTGGAGCTACTAACTGGCTCAGAAGACAGCACGTACAATATTGGACCAAAGTCCTTCAAGAAAAACATGGCAAGGTAATGATGCCAAAGCCATGTTTTAAAAGAAGCTCTGCAATCCTGGGCCTGAACAGGAGAGAGATTAGACTCATGGTTGGATTGCTGACAGGCCATGGGAATTTCAAAAAAACACCTACATACAATGGGAATAACAGAAGAGGACCCTAAATGTAGGATCTGTGCTGACGGTGACTAAACTGCATCACATCTAATCTTCGAATGCATTGCATTGGAGAGTAAAAGGCACAGAACATTTGGGACAACCAGACCCGAAGAAATTTGGCTTCCCTGAAAAAATCAAATCAAATAAAGTGCAATGTTGCACTTGTTAGTTTATACTCCGTTTTTTTAACAAGATGACCAGCTTATAACACACATGTGACCAGATGATAGTGACACAGTGCACCGAAACAGGTCGTCATTTCATAAATTATTAATTTGCGATCTTGGCTTTTCATTTTGAAAACTATAAAATGTATATGAAATCGCTACGAGACCGTCAATTTTCTCCTTGATAGTGCGGGACGCTTGACACCAGGTCAATCCTCAGCGATTATATTCTCTCTCGCTACTGTAATTAATGTAAAAGCTCTGAGATCCTGATTATGAACTATTTGGTTTCATGACTGGAATTTTATAAAGTACGTTTATTGTGGCTTTATTTTACATTTTTAAATGCCTGTTTCATGAAGCCTAGGTAAGGGTTATTACTTATGAAGTGTATAACGAATTTTTCCATTATTTTTAATGAAGAAGTTACTGATTCTTAGAAATTTATGCTATATTTCCGAAAGATGCCTTATACTCGATCGTAATATACTGCATGGAGACGATTGTGATGACGTTGTAGATTTTTTGCGCAAACAAGAGTTATGTAACAGACCAGATATTATGGAATCCGTCTCTGTCTTTTAAAGAAGCAGGCAGGCACTAGGCTTTCGCGTCTAGACGTACTTTTTGTTGTGATAATTACACATTAAGGGCCGGTTTGTCAATGTCCCGTTCAGTTCCAGTTAAGATTTTAACTAGTCGTTAGCGGAGAACCGCGTTTGTTACTGTTTCGTTGAGTTAACATTAAAAGATCTCAAACTGGCCGTTAAGTTAACGAGTAGAATTCTGCTCGTTACACGGCTAACTATCAATTAAGTGAGAATCTGTATGAAAATAGAAGATTTCAAAGCGCTAAAATACCGCAATATATTCACGTGATAAGACCGATTTATCGAACAAAATAACAGAAGCACTACATGTATGAAAAACTAGTGTGGAAAGCAGCTTCATTGAAAAATTTTATCGTCATATTTTTCGCCCCATTCATGTCAATAGCTGGCAGATGAGTTTGATATATTGCAGATACGCAACATAACCTTAAAATTATTGTTGCGATATCAAAATACAAACTTATGGGTAACGACTAGTTCAGTGAGAATCGGTATCATGAAATGGTTGGAATAAGAGATTTGGTTGACAATGAAGACTATGTCAATATTTTAGACGATCTAGAGGTCATTGCTCCTATAATGCGACCTAGACATACTTATGTTCGCCCAAATCATTTTGAATGCTGAGATGATGCAGAATTTGTTACGCTATTTCGTCTTGGAAACGCTACACGAAAAAATCCACGACCATCTCAAGAGTCCAACAGATAGTTACGTATTTTGTAAGTTATCTGTCATAATAGAAAACAGAATACATTATATATGCAGGCAAGCTTATTAATTCAGTACTTGGTTAAATTGTACCACGCTTCTCGCCGGGCTGCAGTGGTTATGTTGGCACCAATAGTAATGACGGCAACTCTGACGACCAATAAATGTTTCTTCGTGACAACTTCAATTAAAACGAAAATTATTTTTTTCTGAACGGGCGAGGGTACATACAAGAACCTGTCAAACATAGAGCAGGTACAGTATTAATTTTGCTGCGAGTGAAACGAGCAGCAATAACATTTACTCTGTAGCTCGTGAAAAATATTAACACAATTATATACTTCATTGTTTATCTGTTGCCAACATAAGCACTGGAGCCCGGCGAGAAGCGTCGTAAAATTTTATCCAGTATTTACTTATGCTTGTTGCGCCTAGTGTGAGACCTAAAATGTGATTCCTTCCTCCGATCTACAGGAACAGTATACATTTGCCTATGTGCAAGCTTGCACTAAGATACTGTGCACTTGGCATGTTATCGTACTAAGCCCTAAGCATTTTTACTTTCCTACATTTTCCGTGGAAAGCATTGAATTCATTTGCCACACGCGATCATGTCGCTTTTTTTCTTCTCATTCCATGTCGTAGCGTCCGTTTTTTTACATTCCAATGCACCCTAATATTTCACTATGAGGACACAACACAGTTGCACTAACTTCTTATACAATTCGAGCTTCTTTCACGTTTGTTTTCCGTAACGCCAATTAACAACTATCTGCTAATTTCTTCCCTGGTAAAATAAGGAAAACAGCTGTTTATTCAGACAGCACTTTCGTTTGTTTCTATTGCCAACCTAGTCGAAATATATCGTACCTTCTCGTTTTCTCCAGGTTAGCAAACGAGAGGTGTATCTGGCAATGACAAACGCAATGCAATTAACGAGCACATTTAACTGGACGTTAAAGGTATCTTCTCGTTTACTAACGAGAGGATTAACGAGAGATGGACGAACCGGCCCTTAAACGAGTGCTTCTGTTGGTTTACTTTGCCCGCCGAGTACTGGCGTTCGTGACGTCAGCTTGCCCCACCACCGCAGCTCTGAGCTGGGAAAGTGAGCGCTCGTGTACTGTCCTGCTCGCAGAGCAGCCTGTTGAAACAACGTATCCTATAGCACCATAAACAGAGGATTTCACAATGTTATACTTTGTAGAGGGGACTTAGTAAGTGAAAGATGTATACGGGAGTAAGCGTAATTACCTTTTCGTTTCGATTCTTTGTTCAATAATTAAAATACATTTGCGGAGGACTGCATGAGCAAAACAATAGATATTTTGTCACAAAACCGTGTTATTTTTAAGTTAACCCTCTCATGCGTCGCGTCCCCAAATGAGGACACTTAAATGTTGTCTCATTTCTGTCATCTTTTACATCCGAAGTGACCGTAAAAGAACAGGTACCTCATACGAGTACTAATAATGAATGAATGTCTCCAAGACGGCAGTGTTACTCGTTGCGTTAAGAAAGAAATGGAAAGTAGAGGTTACAAGAAAGAGTAGAGGCAGGCCTTCAGATGAAAGCACAATGTTGTTTGTACATCGAAGAAAAAAAAAAAAAAAAAAAAGAATTAGGCTTCCAACGAATAACGCTTCGATAGGGTATACCACTAGCCAGTCAAGTAGGTGATCCCAATGCCAATCAGAACTGCCGAAGGAAAACACGTTACATTTGAGAAAAGCGTAAACTTGCTGTGTGCCCAGAGTGCCTGAAACAATTTCATTGTACGAAAAATACAAAACATTGTACACTCTTCATGTTTTCTTTGACATTATTAATCAATATTCCTTGTAAAAAGTAGCAGTTTTCATACTCATTGTCATCATTTGAGGATACATCGCTATAGGTCTATGAAATTATTATTTTTAGATTTTCAAATGTATGTATAGCTTATGGGACTTAACTACGGGGTCATCAGTCCGTAAACTTACAAACTACTTATGAACTAGCTAATCCTAAGGACGGCACAAATATCCATGCCCGAGGTGGGATTCGAATCCCCGACCGTAGTGGCCGTGCAGACCGTGACTGGAGCGCCTCAGTCCCCCCCGGCCACCGCGGCCAGCTATTTTTAGATAAATTATGATTAATTCTACACAAGATAGGTTTTAAGTCACCAAATAATGTATCAGAAAATTTGACCATTGTCGGTCTGATAATTCGTGCACGAGAGGGCTAAAATCTTTATTTTACAAAGATGGACCCGCACCGACAAAGGAAGTAGACGTACTTTCGATCACACAGCTGAAAATGATATAACGTATGTCTCTAGTGGCTTTGCATGAAAGAAACACTAGGCCTACTTCGTGAACCGACGGGCTGTCCGCAGAGCGCTTTCAAACAAGGCACGCCAGAGCGAAGTAATTACTGTATTGTAGTTTCTCTCGAGGCGGCAACCACACGCAATGACATCGCATCCTGTACTCGTAAGACAGAAGTCGCGGTTGCTCGTAGATGACAATGACATGCCAAATACTGAAAGCAGATTAAAGTTGGCTGCCGCGATGACGTCAGAGGCGCGCCAGAGCCGCCTGCTGTGGCCACACGGCAGCCAGCGTATTACGGACTCAATAATTTTATCATTGAGTGGCAGAAGTGACTTTGGAAGAAAAGAATGACGGAGTTAAACACCATTTAGTTGTCGAGATTCTTAGAGGCGATTACACGGTCTGATTGAACCGAAATGGGCGAAGGAAATAGGGATGCGACATTGTTTATCGAACCGCCCAAGCGTTCGATCTCAAATTATTTTCGGAGGGCACTGAAAATCTAAATTCAAATTGACAGACGATAGTTTTGAACATAACTGTTCCCCTCTACACCACTGGAGTATAACAACCATATCACATCACTGAGGAAGTTAGATGTGAAATCTGTGTAGCTGTACAAAAGAAAGGCACGAACCATAATAACTAAAATCTCACCTTATGATGTATCTCTTGCACTAACTGTAGTAGCTTACGAAATTAACAAAATTGCCCTTGTGTTTGTGGCCACTGGGCCAACCGTAGCGGATTGTTTCTACACTCGCGGCATAGCGATGGAATTTTAAAATTTATAAAAATTAAGAATTTAACTTATTTTGACCAAATTTCGTAAATTCGTTATTTCAAAGTATTAAAAATTATTCAATAATTAGTTTTAAAACGTTTGTGATTAAACGAGTAATGTAGTTTTAATAGTCTATATACTGTGCATGAGGCATACAGTTTACTATGCACACTTTCACATTATTCGGATATGAGTAATCTCATGACGTATGAGACAATAACATGAATATATCACATGTTGTTGTTGTTGTTGTTGTGGTCTTCAGTCCTGAGATGGTTTGATGCAGCTCTCCACAATACCCAACCTAAGCAAGCCTCTTCATCTCCGCATAAGAACGGCAACCTACATCTGTCTGAATCTGCTTACTGTATCCATCTCTTGGTCTTCCTCTGCGATTTTTACCCCACACACTTCCCTCTAATGCTAAATTCACAATTCCTTGATGTCTAAGAATGTGTCCCACCAATCTATCCCTTCTTGTAGTCAAGGTATGCCAGAAATTTCTTTTCTCCCCAATTCTGTTCAGTACCTCCTCATTAGTTACGCGATCCATCCACCTAATCTTCAACATTCTTCTGTAGCACCACATTTCAAAAGCCTCAATCCTCTTCCTGTCCGCACTGTTTATCGTCCATGTTTCACTCCCATACAAGGCAACACTCCATACAAATGCCTTCAGAAAGGCCTTCCTTAGGCTTAAATCAATATTCGATGTTAACAAATATCTCTTTTTCAAGAACGCTTTTCTACCCATTGCCATTCTCACATATACTGAAATAATGCGCCAAATGATCAAATGTTTGTATAGCTTATGGGACTTAATACGGGGTCATCAGTCCCTAAACTTACAAACTACTTATGAACTAGCTAACACTAAGGACGGCACAAATATTCATGCCCGAGGGGGGATTCTAACCCCCGACCGTAGTGGCCGTGCAGACCGTGACTGGCGCGCCGCAGTCCGCTCGGCCACCGCCAAATGATACACGAGACTATAACAATCTACTATTAAATCATTTAATTGCAACTATGGTGACTGTACTTTCGGCGATATCTAAAGAACACACACCAAAACCGAAAGAAATGACGCCACACTATTACCTATGTGATAAGGGCGTACGGTTCATTCCATTAGTGCAGCTACGGTAATACAGTTACACCATGTGTGGGATTCTGAATGGCGAGCATCAGAGGACGTCGATGATACGGGAGCTACTTTCTTAATATGTGACTTGGGGGAATTATAAAGGATGATTTTTTTTTTCCACCGTGTACAAACAATACGGGCTGGTTGGAGATAGGATATGTAACAAAAAAGGGTGATGTACTTATGTCCGGAAATGCACGATTTCCATGCTAACGTGTTACTGGGACTAACGGTCTAATGTGTGTTGTACCACGCAACCCAGTTGTGTGTTGAAAATTGTTTCCATGTGCCCCAGCGCATTCGTATTCACGGTTCCTTTGAAAGACAGCGGTGAATACATAGTGGTGATAAGCTGCATAACACGCTTTTAGATTCTCTTCACATCTGGAGTGGGCTACGCAGATAAGATATTTTTGAGATGGCCCCATGTCTAGAAATCGCGCGTGTTGATATTCGGTGAACGTACAGGTCATTCAAGAGGACCTGAACGTTCGGTGCGTCGAGCACGGAAGCCACGATCAAGCTGCGTCCGGGCGTTAACGGCGAAATGAGCTGGAGCTCCGTCATGTAGCAGTCACATATTCCTTCGAATCACCATTATCACCGTATAAGGAACAGTACCACTCTATAAGACGAAACCACGCATACTGTAACTAGCGGCATGGTGCTAATCAGACCCCATTCTCTGTAACAAAGTATGATTGAATAAATAGTCTCTAGAATGGAAACCATGCGTTTCCGGAAATACGTTTATTAGACCTATTTCAGATGTTCAAATGTTTGTAGATCTTATGGGACTTAACTACGGGGTCATCAATACATGAACTTACAAACTACGTATGAAATAGCTTATACTAAAGACGGCACAAACATCCATGCCCGAGGGGGGATTCGAACCCCCGACGGCGAACTGCCCCGCGCACCGCAACACGGCGCTCCAGTACGCAGACCTATTTCATTCCGTATTCTTTCCTCGATCAATTCCCGTAGTTTGTACACCGTGTAAGAAATCACCTTGTATTGGGCCGGATGTGAAGCGTTTTCTGGGTATCCTAATGGCTAGCGCAAATGTTCGCTTCTCCTAATGAGTTACTTCAGTGCCTTAGTGCAGCTAGTGATTACTTTCCTTCCAACTTCCCCTTCCTTTCTCTAATTTAAATTCATATGCAGAGCTAGCTTTTACTGGAGTATATTTTATATTGCGCAAAACGGTTGTTGTTCTGATGTCTTGAAAAATTCGTCATGTGTACTATATAAAACGCATTATGTAGAGAACTGCAGCCACTGCAATACTCAATCAGCACAATTAATTAGCGAATATATTCATACCTAAAATAATGAAGTTTGAGAGAGTACACAATAGATGATGGATACTACTGGCTCAGATGGCGAAGACTCAGTTTGGAATTTTGCCTATCACTTAACTGTAAATTACAGTGCATAATCATTGAGCACGTATCAGTCGCTGATTAGTGTGCAGCTTTGTCCTTCAGATATGGAGCTCTACTGATACTTTGGAATGCCGCGTGTGGAAACTGTTTATCTGACCATCTTCACCAGGATTAATCCGCAACGACTTGGGCTAGCTCGTTGTCGCGTAACCCAGTGATTAGCAATAACATCAATAAAATGCACAAACAGATGTCTAGACCTTCGCGGAAGAACTGGGATCCGGGTAGGGTCGTTAACTTTTAATAATTGTTGTGATAAGATGAAAAGAGGGAATATGCACAATTAGCTGAAACTTTGAATGTGTTACAACAGTTAACTGATAACTAACATGGTATAATAAATATTGGAATAAAACTTTACAAACATGGTAAAGGACACACCTACAGAAAATTGTAGCACCAAATTAATTCATAACGAATACTGCACTGCCAGTTGCATTCTGAATTTTTATAAAGACGCTAACACGAAACTGAGGATACAGATTTTTAACGTTAAGTATACCAGAAGGTCAATGAAACGTACATAATTCGAAAGGTGGTTTGTCATAGATGTTCCAAATAGAAAAAAATTATTTATGCGCGTTGCCGTTAAGAGTGGTAAAAAGAAAAAGAAATTTTAGTATGATACTCCAAATTCTCCATACGTTTTGCTACTATATTATAATCAGTTGTAGGTGGCATATTCGTGCAGGTAAAATGAGCTCAGTCAGCGCTTAGAGTTACAGTCTTAAGATCCAGGGTTCAATTCCCACTGCCCCTTCCCACCATTTTTTAAATTCTTCGTAAAGTTCAATTCTTAATTTCTAAATATAGTTTCATCGCAAGTACAAATATGAATGAAGACTTAACCCTCGAGTGGGCTTGCTGGGGTATTCAGTAATCCATAGGCCATAGGGGGATTTCATAGTGCTGCAGCATAGCAATGTAATTGCAAAATATATTTACCTGGTTTATAAGGAAATTGTTCAAATGTTTGTTAAGCTTATGGGACTTAACTGCGGGCTCATCAGTCCTAAACTTACAACCTACTTTATAAACTAACTTATACTAAAGACAGCACAAACATCCATGCTCGAGGGAGGATTCCAACCACTGACGGGGTACGGCTTCTCGCGTCGAAGCATAGCGCCTCAATGCGCTCTGCACTCCGCCGCGGCTAAGGGAATTGTAATTTACGATGGAAAGTGGTGCATTGAGTACCCCATGCGCCTTCTCGTGAAAAGTAAAAATAATAATAAATAATAATAATAATGTAAACAATCGACGCGCCCGCTCAAGCATAAAAATGACATCACAACTGGCAATACCAATTTGAATAAATATACGTTGCAAATATAAAAGGGTAAGGAGAAAAAAACAAGCCGTATAAATTTCTTTTAAATGTTGCGCAACCCTTGTATCTTTTACTGTTTTCATTGGAAGACTTTGTCAATACTATTTAGACTACGTACACCTCTGTTATAAAGATCGCTCTGCATCAAATTGTGAACAGGACAAATCGGCTTTATTCAATCTCTCATTACGCTTCGTAGAACAATTTCAGCATTAGACCGTACGGGCATTGTCATTTTACGGCAAAAGGGGTTGGCAGTCTTGCAATTTGCCCGGTGATTGGCGTACATCATAACAAAGTCATTCGAACATTCTGTTGCTGTGGTGAGACGAAAGACCTAGTCCAAAGATTTAAGAACACAAATAACTAATGAACGCTACCCACAAATTATTGGGGGAGGGGAATACGGTATAACTACGAGCTGTAGATTTTAAGCTAGAGGATTGTGTAAATCCTGGCTCTACGAAACTGTCGCCACGTTGTAAATTGGCACGTAGGTGTCATAGTACTACCTCACATTTCTGTCCTGTCGGAGTAGTTTATCCTCGCGATAGCAATTACCCCAAAAAATCAAGACCTAACAAAAGGTTATTCGTAACAGTAAATTATGTTGTATCCGAAAGAAAATGCCGTAAGACATAATAATAATACACATCATGCTCTCTCTAATATTTCCAAAGTTCGTTTGGTAGATTTAGGTCCGGACCTCTAAACTGTAGCTAATGTTTGGACCATCGTTAGTTAAGGCGGAGTGAACATTTTGAGCCGTCCAACGAAATCCAGCTGAGGGGGAAAGATAATACGGCGCTCCGAAAAACCAGTTTCATACCACATATCACACAAAACAGGATCGCATATGGTTGCAGAATGTTACATCACGTGTATAGAGTGGAGCCGTTATTGTGGCTCTAGGAAACCTCCACAGTGGCAGTGGCGTACGTGCTCTCGTCATGAAGCCTCCCTCCAGACAAAGCCACTAACCACGTCATTTGGATCCCGTTTCATAACGGATGGGTAGTGACGTCACAGGTCTTCACTGCACATCTAAATTTCTCTATAGGCTACGACCCCAGTTTTCCAAGATTATTTACGGTGGTCAAGAAATAGCATTCTCTAATCCACATAGCGCTTTTCGTGCAAGGGGGAGGCATCTCTATCCGTGTCTCCAAATTGAAGAGTCCGAGGGGATTGTGCGACGCTGAGTGTCTCTAACCACCACAGCTGCTGTGCCACTTGTTCATCTTGGCTCCTCATTGGAAAGTAAGTAGGCGCTAGTTGTTACCACTTTGTGCCACTAGCTTCGGATGTTTCTTCCATCTCCGATTGTTTCGACAGCTGTTGATTGATGATTCTGGTAGCATTCAGTGGCTAGCACACTTTGCGTTGTGAAACTAACCGTTTCCAGGGGTAACAGAAATTTGACGACAAATCTTTCAGATAATTATTTACAGAATTTAAAATTTGTAAAGCGTCCGTAATCTGCTCATTAAAAAGATGCATTCTTACCATATGATTTAACACAGCGAGACAAGTATTAAAGTTAGAAAGTATGAATATGAAACTTCCTGGTAGATTAAAAATGTGTGCCGGACCGGGATTCGAACCCTTAACATTGCTTCCTACCTTCCAAAATTCACAGAAGCACTTCTGTGAACCTTGCAGGAGTAGCACTCTTGGGAGAAAGGAAATTGTGGGAGACGTGGCGTAGCCAAAGCTTTGGGTATGTTTTCAGGAACAATATTTTAATTCTGCTGCGGGAGAAAGTATTGTTGGAAGTAAATCCGTGAGAAGCGGCCGTGAGGCGTGTTAGAGCGGTTCAGTCAGTAGAGCGCTGGTTCGAATCCAGCTCCGGCACACTGTTACAATCTGCCGGAAGGTTTATCAGCGAACACCCCGCTGCAACATCATTCTGAGTACTATGAATATGTCTTCATATAGCCTTATACACGGCGCATAAGTACCCACACTATATTCATTCCGTGTGAAAGAATAAGAGTACTTTGCGATTTCCAGCAAACTTGCAACAGTTTTTTTTTTTTTTTTTTTTTTTTTTTTTTTTTTGCAGAGTGTAGTTGTGTAATCTCCAACACCTCTACTATACTTCTTAGTGATCGCAATTTTAAGGCAAGCGGCCATTTATGTGATTGGGAGCGAAGAATTCTTCAGAGGAAGTGAAGGTCTCACAGTTGGCCCTGTACACATTCCGTGTGGATATCAGTGCTACTTGGTTATATAGCACATGGTGTATATTTTGTAATTCTAATGAACGAAACTTGTAAAGTACTTTAAAGTCCACCATTTAAATTTATTGACCTGTTTTGATCTTCTCCAATGTTAACACGTGGATAGGAGGAGGCGCGAACAAATAATCTCTCTTGCTGAAGTCAGAACAGCTTAAGATACTTATCTCGTTTCGTCTGTTGCTGTTTAGATTTTATCTCTCATCGAATTAGGACTACAACAGGGCGAAGGTTAGCCATCCTAATGTCTGGCACGTTTTATAGTGACATTTTTCTATCAAATCGTACAGAAATCGGTTGTTAAGTCTTTCATGAAGATGACAATTGTGAAGATGGAGTTTCGCGAGTTCACTGTGGTCATGGAAAAAAGAGCCGGCCGCGGTGGCCGAGGGGACTGAGGCGCTCCAGTCACGGTCTGCACGGCCACTACGGTCGGGGGTTCGAATCCCCCCTCGGGCATGGATATTTGTGCCGTACTTAGTCTTAGTTTAGTTCATAAGTAGTTTGTAAGTTTAAGGACTGATGACCCCGTAGTTAAGTCCCATAGACTATACAAACATTTGAACATTTTTTGTTTTTGTTTTTTGTTTTGAAAAAACAGATAATTTCCTTTAACATTTCAGTGTTCCGTGAAAAAATGAACTGCTAGAGCGTGAGACTAGGGAACACAGGAGCCTAATGCCGTAGTCGAGCCGGAGGTACTCTCCAAAGCAACGTATGTTTTGCCCCCGTTTTCCGAGATAAGATTTACTGCCCGTTCTGTTTTGCCAAAGAAAGGTTACGGAAATCACGTGCGTGGGTATGTTGGAAATCTCCTATTTTCCACAGTTGCTAAAATACGCCCAACATTTCATTTTTCAACAGCAAGGAGCACCTATACACTGGCACGTGCAAGTAAAGGTACTTCTCAAAAATGAACAGCAACAGCGATGGATCAACCATATGGGGCTTACAGACCTTACTTAAAACTATTGCTCACAAAGGTGCCATGATCTTACTGCATGTGATTTTGTTTGTTTACCGTTAATTGTGTATGAAAGACTCCGTCATTCCACATATCCTTCAAAGAACTCAGGATACAAGAGGTCTGCCTGCATCTGGCGATAATACTTGCTCGAATTGTTAAGTTGCGCGTAGTTCTGACTGTTTGGCAGATATCAATGTAGTCGTTTAGTACGCAGGGAGCAACTGTATTCAGTTTTCGTCGCGTTCGTTCGTTTTCCATCAACAATGTTATTGACTAAAAAAAAAAAGATTTTTCACACGTTTTGGGGTGGAATTTTGGCTTCTCACTAAACCATTTCATTATTATGATACGTAACACTCTTTGTGAAACAATTCGTCTAGCACGTACGCTGGATAACCAAACATTGCACTGGAAAAGCAACTAAGTGATCGAGTCGATTTAGACGACACATTATGGAAGTGAAATAAAGCCAAAAGTACAGAAGAGTTTTCAAACGTTAGTGATAGTGGCATTTGTCGTTTCTCAAACCTGAATACATGTAATTAAATGCCGTCAATATCGCATTCGCAAGCTAACAAAGTCCGCGCCAGGTTTCCTTATAATGTTAAGCATTGAAAGAGAGTAAAAGGAATTACTAGCGATCAGTGATGGGCATGGTATTGGAACCTCGTGTGATTTTAATCATGCAAGTCCAGAAAACTCTAATGACATACGAATTTTTCCCTCGGCGACGACCGATTGTGGTGGAGAATCATCTGATTACAAAAGCACATACCCTGCTTCACAGAAACAATTAATTCATTGCCATTTCTGATGGCTATGCGAAGAGTGTTCCAATTTTCTGTGACTCTTTAATTATTTTGAAACTTCAGGTTTCTTAGATGCCTTTAACATCGATCGGACGAGTTAAATATTGTAGCGTACTTCAGTTTATTTCTGACTGATCGAATCGCCCCATCATCCTCGTTTCGTTCCTTTCCTACCTTTTTCCTTGCGAGTTGTATATTGCATGAAAGTTTGAGGATGGTTGAAATTGAATTTATTTTGCCTAAAATCCTACGTAAGAACATCTACCTGACGTCTGAGACTTTTTACTGTTATTTTTTTTCCCCATAAAGCATTAGTCACTACTATACGAGAAGATTCGGGTAAAGCATAACTGCTGTTAGTATAGCTCCGTCAGCTGGTGAGACTGTACCTGACAACATCTGCCTGCAGACACGCATAGCTGCAGTGCTGCCAACTGGGTGGTCTCTGCCCTCCCTACATCCCGATCGAGCACAGCCTGCCCTCTCACAGCACTTTTATACTGGAAATAGACAAGCCCGAGAGCGGCAGACTCAAACGAGTACGAGTGATCAAAATCCCCATTATGCACACCTCTATTAGCAAAGTCTATAGAAGGGGTCTGCTCACGCTACCGTGACCCTTCGCGATGGCGGCCATTTTTCGTTCTACAGCGCGGCTTTAGCAGACTGTATTCGTATTATGAGTGCTGCTAGAAAGTGTTAGTTTCTTGAAGCAGTGAATGCACGAGGTGTGTTCACAAAGTAAGTTTCGTTTGGTTATATAAAACAAAAGTGTACAGATACGGAAAAAATACTAATATACATGTGGCGTCTGTTCCGAAAGACCAGACGTCATTTCTGATCCTGCAGTTGTTATTAATTATTATTCATAGAATATATGACATCAACTGATCTGACGGGAGGCGTGCCTAGGTAGTCCTTGCAGGTGTGTCCCCAGTGGTGTAGGGGTCAGCGCAACTGCCTAGAAAGCAGGAGACCCGGGTTCGAATCCCGGATGAGTACACATTTTCAGCTTTGCCCAATCGCAGTTGATGTCATATATTCTATGAATAAGAAAAAATACTTATTCTACAAAAATCTACCACTATTTAAAGTATTTTTATACATAGATTACGAAATTTTGTAGGCACTTGTCATAGCGTGGCACAAGTTTTTGTACGCCTTCTTCAAGGTTGCCGTCTGTGTATTCAACCATGTAGTAACATGATCTTTCAAAAATGTTCAAATGTTTGTACAGCTTATGGCACTTAACTACGGGGTCATCAGTCCCTAAACTTACAAACTACTTATGAAATACTTACGAACTAGGACGGCACAAATATCCATGCCCGAGGGGGGATTCGAACCCCCGACCGTAGTGGCCGTGCAGACCGTGACTGGAGCGCCTCAGTCTCCTCGGCCACCGCGGCCGGCACATGATCTTTCAGCTCGTCATAATCGTTGAAGTGTTGACCACCAAGGACAGATTTTAGGTCTAAGAAGAGATGAAAGATGCGGTCCGGAGGATGATAAAACACGTCCCAATGAAATTCCCGTAAGAGTTGTTTGGTCACATTCGCTGTGTGAGATCGGGCATTTGACAGTATTCCTTGGTGCTAATTCTGTATTGGGCGGCTCAATTTCTTAATGGTCTCACAGTAACCATGTGCTTGATTGTTTGGCCTTGTGGTAAGTAATCAATCAGCAAAATGCCTTTTCTTTCCCAAAACGGTGCACATGAGTTTTCGAGGTGTCAAGATTTGCTTAGGCTTAACCTTCGTTGGGGATGAATTTGTTTCATCTCCCGTGACTATCCGAGAAAGAAATACATCGCCTTCTTTATTGTAGCCTGTCAAACACTGAAGTTCACCGCCCATCCGTCGTTTTTGTGTTGTTCAGTAATAAATTTGGGTACCCAACGTGAGCAAAGTTTTAGAAATTTAAGTTTTTCAGTAACAATTTAATGAATTAGTGATCGCGAAATTTGCGGAAGTTCTTTAGCAAGGGCACTGAGTGTAAACTTAGGGTTGTGCTTCTTTTCACTTGTGTTAACCAATTCATTAGTAAGCAAAGAGGGGCGTCCACTTCCTACTTCATCGTGCACTTGATCACGTCCTTGATTGAACAGTGTGACCCATCTTATAAACATTGAATCACTCATACCATTTTGTGTGTAAACCTCGCAGATTTGTCTATGAATTTTATTTGGTTTAACTTCTTTGCATTTAGGAAACGGTTCACAGATCTGATTTCACACGCGGCGGCATTACCAATTAAGGCTGACATTATAAAGAAGTACTACAAAGCACACGTCGGCAGCAGCGATCTGAAAATGGCGTGCTTGTCTTCTCCTTGAGTTAAAGTAACTGCCGCGACTGCTGGGAACTGCGATCGCAGCGCTGCCGCGGATAGAAATAGAAACGGAATTTATTTTGTGGCCGACCCTCGTAAAATTAGGATATTGTGTGCAGGTTACACATAATGTGGCCATATCCATTTTTAATGCAATATATAATTATATAAGATACCGACACCGTTGTGAGGAAAAAGTGGCCTTTTCATTAACAAAATTCTTCTTTTCTTTTGAGTTTTTCTCCTCCCCCCTTTTTTTTGTGTGAAGTTTAAATTCGTTATGGTATAGACGAAGGATGAATATGTTGGTATTGAACGACGGAATCTAAAAACAGAATCTTACAAGAAATGTCGCCTTCTATTCATATGAAATTTCTTGGTGTGTACGTTTACAGTGATCCGACATTACGTAAATTGATGACATTTCGAGATTCTGGTTGCGTGTCAGAAAAATGTAGTGCTAGAACCAAGAGTTTAACTGAAATTAAATTAGAAAAGTTAGGAGAGATTTTGGAAAGATGTCCTTTGCGATAAGTGAGACAGCCGTCTTCTGACGAAAAATATTGTGAAATATTAAATTTTCACCAAGCAGCAGTTTTAATTGCAAATGATTGTTTTGGTCCATTAATATTTATTTTTTAATTAACTCACGGGGCTCAGTAGGTAGATGGGAGGGCGAGAACTGTAAGGTTGTGTTGTAAAAGTCAAAGTGGCGTGCCACAGGCTACTCGGAATGTAGTGCGTCGCCACCATAGGCGCGCTTACGGTTCGCCTCAGACGTTTCCTATCTGCGATCCCGACTTACTAAATTTTGCACAATAAATCGTCTCAGCGTTTTAGCGCAAAGTATGTAAGAGGAGGAGGTAGAAGGACCTTTCAAATTGCTAAAATATCTCACCAGAGAGAGGAAATGCTCGTGACAGATTTCTGAGTACAATGTGCATGCATTAAGCCAACTTAGCACATTGATAGTGTTAAACTGTTAATTTTGCTGCTAAGTTTCGATCCACACTACTTCTTTTTTTAATTTTTTCTTTTTTGTGTCATTTCTTGCAATGTTAAAATTTTAATTGCAAAATTGAGATTAACTTCACTATTTCAGTTCATATATATACAAAATTAATACATAATTTTAGCTACATTTACTTTGAATATGGAAAATACTGTATTTAAACAGTTTTCATTATTTGGTAAACTTTAGAATGATAAAAGTATTTCCAAAAATTCTGTAAAAGGTATTTTTATTTTGGTTGGTCACCATTAAGAAACATAATATTCACATCACCCACATTTCAGTAGAGTATTTTTCGGCAGGAACATTTTTTCCGGAAAGTGCTTCAGTGGAAGACACACTTCACTCGCGATTTTGACGACTTTTCTTTCATGCATATCAAACATAACACTCTTTAGGGCGAAAATGTGCACTGAAAACTAATATGCTGTACAAATTAATTTTTCAATTGTATCTTCTCTTTACGGTAACTCTCTCTCTGTTGTGAGAATTGATGGACGTTGACATGCTTAAATTTGAATGTTGTAATTTAAACGGAAAAATATGAAATAAAAATCTTAGGTTGAGCGGCGATCGAACGCGAGCCGCAGAATTGACAGTACGGTATCGTACATTACCCTCTGCGATAAGCTGACATCATTTGACAGGTCATCAAAACGTCCTTATACTTTTCGTATAATGTAATCGGAAATCTTTAATGTGAGTGTTCACTGTGAATGTGGCCTTTCGTACATAGGACAGACGACACGTACAGTCGAGGAAAGATGCACGGAACACCAGAGACATACCCGTCTCTTACAACCAAATAAATCGGCAGCGGCTGAGCACTCTATTGATACTGGACACTCCGTGATGTACGAAAACGTCAAAACCAGTCTGGTACTCAGTGCTGAAAGAAGCAATTGAAATTCGCTTGGAGACGAATTTAATTAACAGAGACAGCGGCGTCGGCATAGATAAATCTTGGAATCCGGCACTTTCTTTAATAAATTTACAAAGACGCCGCCAGGGCACAGCCGTAACATTCACCCAGTTTACATGGGCTCCCAAAACCGGATTTCGTAAACCGATTTCCCAATTCCGCTTTTGGTTCGTCATGTAAACACTCCAAAATCGATTCTGGAAATCCACTTCTTTAAAGCGGTTTTCCAGTTCCACAATCGATATTCGTACCCATGTAAACGCAACCGTTTATGAAGCGTTCTTGGCTTGTCAGATTGTGTTTTTTTCTTTTTTTCTTTTTGTAAGAATTTTCGTCACATATGGACAGAGTGATATTTTCTAATGTGAAATAAAAGTATTAATATTAAGAGTGAGGATGAATCAGTGTATTTAAGTACAGAAAAATAGCGATTATGCTGACTAAATCGGGGACTGAATAAGCTGTTTTTCAGCCGCCATCTTAAGTGTATTAGGAAATCCAACTCAGGCTGTGCCATGTAAACACGACAGCGAAAAACGGTTTACGAAAGTCGGTTTTCGTCTTCCGGAAGATGTGTTACATGTAAACGTAGTGATTGATTTCTCCGTGATAATCGAGCATGCAGCCACAGACATAATTTATTTACACACACGTGTACTTCCTTGCCGCTGTCACTGAGAAACGTCTTTGGCGCCTTGTTGTATCTGTGGCCGCATGGGCACTAGAGCGGTCCACGCAATTATAAGCACGAAGCGCGTGCTGGAGCGTCAGTCTTCGACTCTCTCTGAGGATGGCTAGACGGTACTCAGCCGAAATATCAGAAGTCAACTTTATGCGGCTGCACGCCCGAAACGTTTTTTAACAGTCATTGCTCCGCGAAAACATGAAGATGCACAACATGTATGTAAGTTGTTCAAATCGTCATTCATATAGAGGATACAGTGTTGTGAAGTCCTATAATTATTTTGTGAATAATCCTGTCTTTTGCAAAATGTGACCGCTTTCTGTTAATTAACTTTTCATCTTGTCGATTATCTATACAGGTTGTTTTCCTAAGAGCGTGCAAAAAAAATGTAACAGGACATAGAGGATGCTCCATTGATCGATTTGAGACGGGGAAAATGGGGGGTCGCGAAACCGCGGCGGAGTGGGCGAGTGCATTGAGGCGCTATGCTCCGATGGGCGAGGCCGCTCCCCGTCGGGGGTTAGACTTCCCCCTGGGGCATGGATGTTTGTGCTGTCTTTAGTATAAGTTAGTTGATAAGTAGTTCGTAAGTTTAGGGACTCATGACCTCGACGTTAAGTCCCATGCCGGCCGCGATGGCCGAGGAGACTAAGGCGCTCAAGTCACGGTCTGCACGGCCACTACGGTCGGGGGTTCGAATCCCCCCTCGGGCATGGATATTTGTGCCGTCCTAGTTCGTACGTAGTTCATAAGTAGTTTGTAAGTTTAGGGACTGATGACCCCGTAGTAAGTCCCATAGACTATACAAACATTTTAAGTCCCATAAGCTTAACAAACAGAAACCAGCTGGTAGAGCGCTTACCCGACAAAGGCAAAAGTCCTTGGTTCGAAACCTAGTTACGGCACACAGTTTTAATGTACCAGAAGTTTCATACCTGGTTTTTCGAATTTCATCACAAGCAGCTACAATTCTGATATCCCTATAGGAAACGAAGGGATTTCCTTTAGATGACATCACAGCGAGAGTATTGCAACGTACTTTACCCACACAGAAAGTGTATGTCAATAAGTTCTGCGAAACTGTATCGGTACCGCTCCATCTTATTGAACTGTACTTCTCTGAAAAGCATTGAGAAATGAATGGGTCTGTCATTGATTCATAACACCTTTTGTCATAGGTCAATATAAATACGGAGCCACCTGATGGATAAGTAAACTGAAAGTGCTTCAGGACTTCTTAGTAATCAGGGTAGTCGTCCCGGTTTCCTTGTAGGAAGTAAAGAATGTATATTTAAATTACGTGTAAACTTGGGCGTAGATTGGTTGTAAATAATTTGGAAAACTTGAAGTTTTCCCGCCGTAATGATTGGTCCATCAGATTTCTGGTTTGCAACCGGATCACGTTGACGTCTCGCCACGATATTTCAGCTGAAGATGGCAGCGTGTTTGTCAGCTGAAATATCTTGCCAAGACATCAACGTGATCCGGCTGCAAGCCCGAAATATGATGGACCAAACTGGAAAACAGTAATCTCTATATATAAAAGGAAGTGTCCCGATTGACTGACTGACTGACTGACTGACTGACTCACTCATCATCGCCCAGCCCAAACCACTGAAGATAGGAACTTGAAATTTGTGGAGGGTGTTGATCTTACCCTGTAGGCGTCATTTAAGAAGCGATTTTTCGATATTCCGCCCGTAAGGGGGTGAAATAAAGGATGAAACGTTTTTCAAAAATACGTAGCTATTTAGGCAATTTTGAAGTTAGAACTACAAAATTTCGGATTTTAATTCAGTGTTGGAATTTAAAAGACAAGTTTTCAGCATTTTTTTTAAATTCGACAAATAAGGGGGTAAAATAGGAGACGCAAAAAATTGATTTTCAGAAATATGTTGCTGTTAACTCAAATTTTAAGCTACAACTACGAAAATTCGCATGTGGAATCTTGCTCATGATTAAGAATCCATGATAAGTAGTATTTTTGGAAATTCAACAAGTAAGATGGTTAAATAGAGGATCAAAAATTCTTTTTAGAAACACGTTGCTATTGATACAATTTTGGAGCTAGAGGTGCAAAAATTGATATTTGTATAGTTGGTTAGACGTTAAAAAATACGTGTTTCGGCATTTTTTGAAATTCAACCAATAAGGGGGTAAAATAGAGGACGCAAAAAATTATCAAAAATATGTTGCTGTTAACTCAAATTTCGAGCTATAACTACGAAACTTAGGATATGGACTCTTGATCAGGATTAAAAAGACAAGAGTTTCGGTATTTTTGGAAACTCGAAAACTAAGGAGGTAAAAGAGGGATCAAAAATTCTTTTCGAAAACACATTGTTGTCAAGACAATTTTGAAGCTATAGCTGCAAAAAATGGTATTTGTATTGTTCGTTATGATTTTAAAAATATGTGTTTCGGTATTTTTGGAAATTCGACCAATATAGGGGTTAAATACGAGATGCAAAAATTGATTTTCAAAAATATGGTGCTGTTAACTCAAATTTCAAGCTATAACCACGAAGCTTAAGATATAGATTCTTCATCAGGATTAATAAGAAACGACTTGTGCAGACCAAACAGCCTACGCATGCGAAGCTGCGGGTGTTCAGCTAGTGCGATATAATGGGGTAGACAGTTTACTTCCATATCTCTTAAGTCTTCTCCGACCCCAGGTTCACTGCTTGAAATTGTTCAGTAGAACATTCTCTGTGGTCTGTTAAATTTTTTTCACGCTCTGACGGTAACACCCTGCAGATGTAACGGTGAATGAATAAGGCATGCGCTCACTGAAACTGCTTGAATGGTTAATACATAAAACACGAACAAGGAAAGGAAAAAAAGCGACTGAAAGAGAGGTCGAACGGTATCTGAATGATAGCGCGTGATGTTGGCATCGGCAGGCCGCTGTTGACACGGCAAGCTTAGAGCGCAGGTGTAGCCTTGAATGTGGATGTCATCACACTGGTTACGTGTGCGTCATTTCCCACTGTCTCGGCGGGCCGTCTCCGGCCGCATGTGAAATAGGAACCTTTGCTCTGGCGGCGGCTGACCGCTATCTGCAGCGGGCCAGCTCACCATACTCCCACTCTCTTCCAAAGCATCTTCTTTGTCTTGTGAATACTGTTGTGAGGTACTTACTAGGTATTACGTAATTACGCCGTAGATTTGTGTTTATAGTGAAAAAGAAAGTTTTTTCAGAATCCTTTGGTCTAGCCTGCGCTCATGCACCTTTGTTTCGTACACTTTGTGTGTGTGTGTAGGTTTACAAAGATTTGAAACATTTTAATGTAGATAACAGTCGATATCATAGATTTACTAAATAAAAACTAGACCGCTCGCTGGCGCTAGTGTCGCGTCCCCACATTGAACGTGGCAGAAGCCGCCATTTGCAGGGCAATCGTGCGTAAACATGGTTCGTTCGTGTAGTGCTTTTAATTGTAACAGTGAGAACGGAAGCAAAGACGAAGACAGAAACAATGTTACATTTCACAGATCTGCCATTACGTGGATACAGTATAGTAATTTCATGGAGAAATAAGAAATCATGAACGTTTGTTATTGTTTAGGTTTCCTCTTACAAATGACACTCTAAAACTGAGAAACGTACTTCGGTGCATGTCACGTACTTATTTTTATTTGCCTATAAATTACTAAAAATACTAATTTGTGCTGAATGAATAACTAGGCGTATAAGAGGTATTTATCACATATAAGTACGATGCAGAAGTAGGTCGAATAATTGTTTTTAGACACTTAGCAGGTGGTGATTGTACTTCGTAAATGGTCATTACTTGATCGAATGTTGCAAACTCAACCACTTTGAGAAGTACTATCTCTGTAAAAAGTAATGTGAGTATTTTAAAATGTTATGAGTTATTACAATTATTCATACCCAAATTCGAGTAAGTTGAAAGAAACATTCTATATAATATGGACAGGAATGTAGACAAAAATTTGGTGTACAAAAATAAGCGTAAAAATAACGTACAGAGTAGTCGGCGAAAAGTAAACAGGACCTGACAAGAAAATTACGTGAATTAAATAATAATCGCGCTCTCTGCTACTTTACAAGTGTCATGGAACCATCTTATGCAAATATCTCGATGAAAAGTCGCTCCACATCATCAAAAAAGAGTCTTACATTCTTAAATTTCATGTCTCTATGCAGACGTTATTTCGAAAATTAGTAAACTTCATTCATTCAAGACTTTAGTACTCAGTAATTTTTTTTAAACAAACATGCGTTTATTTTGTGCTTCAATTTACTCTTGTTGCGTTCCATACACTTGAAATCACAACCCCGGTACTAAGTTTCTTCCCTGCAAATGGCGGCGATCAGCCGCTTCAATTAGAGGACAGTTGCCTCGCTTTTCCGCTACGGCGTGGTAGAAACTTGGTCGATATGTATCAGCCATTTTGTCAAGGAAAACGACCTGTATGTATTTTTACCTCGTGGTTCTCGCCCGAAACGATTACAGAAATAACAAATGTGAATGACCTTAAAAGAATGCCACCACAGTTAGCCAAAGCAGCAAATAAATGTAGAACAATCAGCTGACTTTGACCTTGGGCTCCTCTACCCAGGTATAAGCAACACCACCTAGAGAGAAGGCCGCGTCAGGCAGAGTAGGTTGCGCGCGCATAGCTGACTGGGTAGCCGCTGGGGCACGGCCCACTATGCAGAAGCAGCCAGCCAGTCAGATATGCGCGCGCAACCTTCTCTGCCTGACGTCACACGAGAGCGCCGCGTCCTTCCCTCTACGTGGTGTTGATACAAGGGCCCCTTCCCCCGCTATCTCAGAGCAGAAAGGGGAGGGGGAAGTTTTAAGACAGTTGGTTTTTATTAGAAGATTATTTAAAACTCACTATTTTAGGATAGATTTTAACTGGGTCGAAACTACAGTTTCGTTATGTCTTCAGAATATTAAAAATACACCATACCCTCAGGTCTTGAACCAACCGCCTCTCCCACCGTTCCCCCGCCCATTTAGAAAATTTCTTATGGTCGCTATGTCCTATGATTGGTCATATTGGCACACAAACAACGCACCTGCGAAGCCCTTTGCAAACAATATTTGGTCGATATCAATGGTTCCACAGTTATCCTAAACCAGTGTTTTAGAATATTTTTGAGTTCGCGACTCCCCTTCCAAGTCAAATCCTGGCGACGCCCTCGCACACCCCGCTCTCACCCTACTGTAACACAATTGTGTGTGTGAATTCAAAGACAGCAAATTATATATTTTCTTCTCTATATAAAATATTCTTCAGGAAAAAAAAGGGGGGGTCCAGTATTCTACATTTTAAGGTGAATTTTTTAGTCTTTTCCGGGATGGGAACATATTACCCTATTTTTACATTAATTGCGACAGAGTAATATATGTTGCATGAAGAATGTTTCGTGTTGTAGGTAAGATTCGGAAGCGAATTATGATCTTTGAGCCCTACTGTGAAGGCAGTTTCTAAAAAAAAGATGGTAATATTTTAATATTCTCAAAATTACTTATTGCCTCTTGTTAATTTAGCCATCGATTGGTTCCTGAAAACAGTATTCAGGATTTTCGTTTATTCATCGTAAAAATGGCGTTTTGATTGTACAAACGTCTCTTCTATTCAAACCAGAATTGATGATAACAAGGAATTAAGAAAGTTTCATATAAAATTATTTTAAGTTTTCTTACACAATTTAGGTATTGCGCTGACGTGCACTAGTCTGGTTGTTTTATGGTGCAAGAACTTCCTCCTTTGACCGCGACCCTGTAAGGAAAGAAAATATTTGTTGGGGATATTGGGTGAAAGGTATTTATTTTATTGAAGCAAAGTGTGAGTGGAGGTAAAAAAAATTGTTTTACGCGTTATCAACTGTAGTGACTGTTGTTGTAATGTTGGTTACGTTAAACTCGTGATTAATGCAAGTGGCGTAGTTAAATTTTGAGAATATTAAACAAGACAATCAGTGTAATTAATAAATACTATGGCCCTATCTGACAAACATTTCAAAAGATCCCTCACCTTTCCTTACAAAATCTCCTACAGAGACTGTGCACACACAGATAGCACAAATTAACTTACTCCGTCTGTGCAATATGTATGACTCAATTAGTAAGCTAACTGTACTGATAATTTAGAAAATTATGAATAGTAGGATTTTTAACATCAAGTGATTGGTAAGTGGGTACAGTCCAACCACTAAAGTCAGTATCTGATAAAATTAATTCACTCAAGCAAATAGGAAATTTAAGTAAATCAGTCTTAATTAATGCTATGCATACGACATTAGTACGAGTTTGGTTCTTTATAGGATAGATGTGGCAGTGGCTATTATTGTTGAACTCAGTGCAAAACGAAATAGAAAAATTGTTCATTAATTCAACAGTCTGTTATCTTCTACCATCAATTTTAGCAAAAATTGTCTCGACTGAATGATTTTTACAGTCTCTAACAATTAATGACTCTCACTTGATTGTAAAATTGTATAGTAATATTGTTCATGCATTATTGAGGATTGTCTTATTGTTATCAGTGGTTAATTAGTTGTTCAAATAAGATACCAAAAGTATTGTCTAATGCTCCTGTATGTAAACAAAACTTAAAGATGCATTTACAGTAAATTACAACCAACTGCATTTAACTTATCTTATTTATCAGTCCAGCGACGTGGTACTCTGCAGTCATATAAATGATACACAAATTCATACAGAAATCATTTTGATGGTGGCTCCTCCTTTGGCAGCTTGCTAGCAGTTCGCCGTGATGCTTCGCGAATCGCGTAATTAATCACGACCGTTAGCGTCCGCGATGACGCTACCGCGTTTCGGACGTCTGGGACGGTTACCGAACACGTAACGAATTTTTGCCTCAGCAGAACGAACGTATAAATGTTTCATTAAAATCAATTCTTACTTCACTTATGTTCACTGGTTTCATATAAACTTTCATATCGTTGCACTTATAACAAATTATAACTTTCACTTTGTTCAACTTCATTACTTACATTGTTTGAACACTCCGCGGACCGCGTACGAACGTCTGGTCTACGTCACGGGGCGGCAGATACTGCTGCTTGCCTGCTCTCCCACAGGCGAGCGCTGCTATACGATGAAGTCTCTGACCTGAGGAGCCATATCGATAACTGTTCACAGAGAAATATTTTACACTGACAAATTAAACATAACAAGTAATCAGTCATATAGAAAACATACAAAGTACAAATAAAATAATATACATAAACAATTACAATACATATAATAAATAAATGGCAGAAAATGTTCACAGTTAAGTTACGTACATACATTGTGCATCACGATAATTAATTAAGTCACATAAGAAGTTAATTACTACATATTCACTATAAACAGGTTCAAACGAATAATATGTATCAAAATGAAGCTCATTCCTCGTTATAATGTAAGGCTTACCTTAAGGGTTACCTTACAACACCCCGAACAATATTTTGCGACCACCCAGGGGTTCGCGACCCACAGGTTGAAGAACACTGTCCTAAACTGTCATACTTCTGAATACTAGTCTTCAACAGTCACAAAATACGCCCAATGCCCGATTTAGTTTCTGTTGTGTGATTTTAAATTCTGTTCTTGGATGCACACGTTTCTTCGAAAATTATTGCAGTGACGCGTGTGTTACGGTATGTGTTGGTATTATTACGGTATTCTCGCGCTTTTTCGTTGTGTGCCGAGCGCGGTGGCGCTGTAGTGACACACTGGACTCGCATTCGGGAGGACGACCGTATTATTTAGGTTTTCCTTGCTTTCCCTAAAACACTCATGGCAAAATGCCGAGATGGTTCCTTTCAAAGGTGCACGGTCCATTTCCTTCCCCATCCCTGACAAAATTATCCGAGCGTGAGCTCCGTCTCTAACGAGCACTATATCGACGGAACATTAAACCACAAATCTTCCCTACTTCTTTCTTTACTTCATTTTACATCGTTGGTGTTTGTGTTTGTGTGTGTGTGTGTGTGTGTGTGTGTGTGTGTGTGTGTGTGTGTGTGTGCGTGACACAAGTCACGCGCACACGGTAGCCTCACTTCGTCATTTAATACGAAGTACGTGATCACCAATTGTCACGCATAAATAGTATTATCTAGTAATGTAGCTGACAAAACTGTGCCTCAAGCAGAACCGTTTGCCATCACTCCTGCGGGAGAGCAGGTGCCCAGGTGGGATTGTCTGCCAGTGAGGCTACACGGGTAGCTTACGTGATAGAGCAAGGATCGGGTTAAGCATAACCGGGCCAAAGTAGCCTTTGACGTGTGATACATCAGCGGACCACTATACTAGAGTGCTGAAGTTCCAGTATTAGAATGCTCCCACTGTTCGTCCGACAGCAGCTCAAGGTCAGTCCCCCAAAATATCCGCTAAAAGAAAGACACATACAAAAATAAAAGCCGCGTAAAAATCCGTCTGCTTCTCTTTATGCAATCACCAACTGTTTGCGACGGCAGTGGCGACCCTTCACCGATCACTGATTTTACGTTTCCATAGGAAAAGCTTATCTGGAAACCTTTCTGTGTTTCGAAAGGTGATGGGTTATTGCTATCTCACAGAATCGTGTGCCAGATACTTTTCGGTTTTACCACTTTGAGGCTAACAAGGAAATCGTAATATCACACATTCTGTTGGTCAGTTGCGATGGTGTGTGTGTGTGTGTGTGTGTGTGTGTGTGTGTGTGTGTGTGTGTGTGTGTGTAAAAGTTAAAATAGTTAGTGGACTGATAGGTGCAGTAGTTATAAACAATTGATTTTTTTAGTTTAACAACTAAATTCGATTCTTAATACATGTTCCCATTTTCAAAAGCTGCAGTGTATTTAATCTGATTCTATTACTAGGAAAAAAAGATAGATACGAAGATATTCATGAAGCTATTTGGTAACAGTTCCGATAGAATTACTGAAACTGAGATGATCACATAGGACCTAATACTTTAGGAAGAGTCTCGATCTTCGTGCATTCATCTACCTAATATTAAAGGTCTTATTATTTGCCTGGTTAAAATATTGACATTTGTCAAGAGCACTGTACCAGTTTACGACGTGTGCTGAGATTTGCTGAGTTGGGAATATGAATATTCAAGTTTGATCCGGTAATTGTACGTCAATATACGCTCTAATAAAGTTTAGACAACCAGATAAGGATAAGCACGGTCTCATCTGAGTTAGTAACGAAGTGTTACCCCAAAAGGCGCTTTGAGGCATTTTGTTACGGACTATGCAACCGCTCCTGTCGGAGGTTCGAGCCCTCCCTTGGGATTTTGTTTGTGTGTGTGTGTGTGTGTGTGTGTGTGTGTGTGTGTGTGTGTTTGGGTTTGGTCGCTTAGTTACGCAAACTATCAGCATAATATCTTCCCTTATTGTAACAGGAAAATACTTTTCACCTAATTCAGGAGAACTCACTCGTGTGTTAGGGCGATTTTCTCATGGTGATAGACCCAGAGAATCCGAAATTCATCGTATAACTCAATAATACACGTAAAAAGTGAGACTGGAAGGGTTTTATTTACTACTAATACCTCTGTATTAAATACAATCTCTTCCGCGGCTGCAAAATATGGATTAAAATAAAAGTATATGGATTAAACTTCTATATGTCTTTGGAATCAGTGACAATATTTGAAACAATGCTTTGGGTCTTTTTCCAAATGAGTCAGATATTGGAGACAAATCTGCAACAAAATATTTCTTGTCGCAGTTCGTTAACTCTATCAAAGTCAGGCCATATTTATTTCCAAAGGCAAAGAACAAATGTTCTCAAACCGGTCCTGGTCCTTCTAAAACTTAAGGTATTTGTTACACCAAAAGTATTAATCACATTACACTCGTTCTTCTGATCTGCCGTGACCGAGATATTAATAGGGAATTTTAGCGTTCCAGGATAGTCACGGAAGACTCGGAGTGATCTAGCACTTTTAGCATCTGCAACTACGATGGTCACTTATGTATACAAACATTCTCAGCCGGACGAATTTTATCATCTCCGTGACGTCTCAGATCCATCGATCACTCGCGACGTTGTTACGCAGTATGATACAGTTTCTGGAGGGCAATGTTTACACCCAACGCAGTTCCTTTGCTGTAGCAATTTCCAAACAACACTTGTAAAAATAAGATTTTTTTTTTTTTTTTTGTAGCTGGGTCATTACTTTATCAGCAGTACTGACATGTCACTGGTTGTTAACCTCTGGCTAGCCTGGCGTCAGGCTGCCGTTAGACTTCGGCACGCTGAGTTCGTGACCGTCACGGTACTGTATCTTCTCGGCTCCGGTTACAGTACTAAACATAGTGCGGGCGTTGAAGTCTTTGCTGTCTCCATGACTGTGTCTGCTTCATTACCTGAACTGTCGGCTAGTGGTGGTCTGTATAGGGAGCGTACTGGTAATTAGCTTTTATGAATAGTTCAGTTTCTGGATAGAAGATGTTGATCGTTTCATGTTTAATGCTTGATATTAAGCTTGACCAGTCGTCGAAACCGTGTTTTTTCATATTATTCGTCAAAACACAACCATGAAAAACCTGGTATTGCAAGCCCTCCAATACGGGTAACAATCTTGCATTGAACTGTCAGAAACTGCACCATAGTGGGTTCCGTATGAGCGTGTAAAAATTTGACAGGACATATAGCATGCTACACTGAACAATTTGAAGTGGGGGACCTGGGGAAAGCCAGGAGATAATAGGAATACAATCACGTTATGGCGTACTCCTTTATTCAGTTACACTTAACACCATTACCGACACAATAAACGTAGCATTTGTGCCGTATCTGACAAAATGTGCTGAAACGGACGGCCATACACCTTGATTTGATTTTTCCAGGGAAGCCAAAACAGTGTTGGTCCAGCCCGCCACTGCCCGCACCAAAACTAAGTTTATTGTGCGGTAGCGCTCCCTGTATATCTAGTAAAGCCAACCAATGCCCTTGAACAGTGCAAGGAGTCCCTTTACCAGTTCTTTATTAGACACAATTTCTTCGGGCCTGGTTGTCCCAAATGTTCTGTGCCTTTTACTCTCCAATGCAATGCATTCGAAGATTAAATGTGATGCAGTTTCATCACCGTCATCACAGATCCTACATTTAGGGTCCTCATCTGTTATTCCCATTGTACGTAGGTGTTTTTTTGAAATTCCCATGGCCTGTCAGCAATACAACCATGAGTCTAATCTCTCTCCTGTTCAGGCCCAGGATTGCAAAGCTTCTTTTTAAAACATGGCTTTGGCATCATTACCTTGCCATGTTTTTGTTGATGGATTTTGGTCCAATATTCTACGTGCTGTCTTCTGAGCCAGTTACGTAGCTCCTATTTGATCATTGCCTTGGTGATTGTCAGGACAGGTTCCGGTCCAATAAATGGAGCCTCTGCACCCATCCTGGCTAATCTGTCGGCATGTTCGTTGCCACTGATCCCCGAGTGGCCAGGTACCCACAATAGGTTTACTCTATTGCTTTCCCCTAGCTCCACCAGAACCCTGTGACATTCTGCAACAATTTTAGACCTTGTTGCAGGAGCTGCCAGTGATCTCAGGGCTGCCTGGCTGTCTGAATAGATATAGATGCTAAGATCTTTGTAGCACCTACGCAAATTCTCCTCCACACATTCCCTGATGGCAGTGATTTCGGCCTGGAATACTGAGGCCAGTTTCCCTAGAGAGATGACGCCCTCCAGTCTTGGCTGCACCCCGTATACCCCGGCCCCAACGCCTTGGTCTGATTTCGACCCGTCAGTGAACCAGACAATATCCCCCGTACGGTGTCGAACTATTTTCTCCCACTGCTCCCTACTTCCAATTGTTATATTGAAAGGCTTGTTGAAGCAGTATGGGGTTATAATATAGTCGGCTGGCATTTCCCCAACCTTTCCTATATTTACCTGCCATACACCTTAATGCAAGTATGACATCGGCGAACACGATTCTGATGCACTCTGAGAAATATCCCTGGTGAGTTACGAATCACATCGCAAGTAGCTGCAATTTTGACAGCTTAATTCATCTCCTTAGTCACTGTAGTCTCATACAGAGGTAACTTACGGTATTCCCACGAGAATTTAGTTTGGGTAACCTCCCAGTGAGGGTAGTGCAACGTACTTACCATACAGAAGGTGCTTGCCAGTGAGTTCTGCGACACTGTGCTGGTGCCGCTTCTTCGAAATGTTCAAATGTTTGTAAATCTATCGGACCAAACTGCGTGGTCATCAGTCCGTAGCTTACAAACGTACAAGGACAACACACACACCCATGCCCCAGGGAGAACTCGAACCTCCGACGGCGAGCAACTGCGCGCTCCGCAGCGAGGCGCCTTAGACCGCTCGGCTACTCCACCGCGGCCCGCTTCTTCGTATTGTATTTTTGTTCTCTGGATAGCACTGTGTAATGACTGGGTCTGGCATTGATTCATAGCAAGTTCTGTCATGGTACAATGTAAATACGACACAACAGAGCGTGAAGTAAAGAGTGTACATTTAAATAAACAGCACGGTAAGTGAAAACCTGTTCGTTAGTTGGTTGTAAATAAGCTGGGAACCATAATACGATACAAAGGGGTAGACAAGTTTTCTTCCGTAAGCCGTCTTCTCCGACCCCAAGCTCCCAACCTCTAATTGCTGAGTGGATCGTAATCTGTGCCCTGTTAAATTTTTACAGCCTCTTGCGGAAACACCCTGTCTGTCGTGATCTGTGGTATTATGACGTCGTGATGTAACTTATAAAATTCGTCCCGTTGCAAATGTTTATAGACGTAAGCGACCATCGAAGTAAGAAACGTCATAAGCGTTATATTACTCGAATAATAGTCATACTCAGAAACTGTGTGCTTCCTTTTTAGTATTTGTCGTGGAATCTGGGTCAGGCTAGGTGGCATTATTCAGAATATTAGCATATAATGTTATTAATATTTCTTACAGGAACGATAATTGCCTGAAGTTTTAAAACTACACGGAATTTCACCTTCGTCTGCCAGCAATTTTTGTACAGTCGTTCAGTTTCATTAGGCCTACATTGTCTACGTGATTATGAGAAATTACCTAAGTTTTCCCGACGATATTGGCCTTAACTTGGCGGAGGAGCATGTAAAGTTTCATTGTTCGTGAAACCTTGTTATTGCAGGTTAGGTGCCACTGGTATCTCCCACGTTCAGATCAATGCGGCCAGTTCATGGGCTTATAGAGCTTCTCAAAATCTAACTATCGTATACGTGAAGGGTGGTAGTGAATCATTCATCCAGTAATTTTCATTAGCGTTATTGTAGTAGGAAACACTCCCTCTGTTACTGGCTGTTGCTATGCCAATAGCCTCTCGTTTGGTCTCTTTGGATAGCTGACAAGTAATTTAAACTGGCTTGTTTAGTTCATTTGTCAACTCTGTGTATATTGAGTACGCGATATTAAAAACTTGCCAACGTTGAAATTACTTCGTAACGCTTATTTCTAGCAACCTACGGATGCTAAATTTTCCGTTAATCTATACATTAACTGAAATGAAATTGTGGTTATTCTATATACACTTATTACTGCTAGTAAAGAACGGCTTTATAGACAAAGTAGGCCTGCAGTGTATGATTCTAACTTTTTAATTTGGCTAAAATCTTACAAATTTCGACAATGAATTTAGATCCAGTACATTATTCACGGCTTTCGAACACAGATGAAAGAACGTGTTTTGTTCTTGTTTCTTTAGACGGAGAGGAGCACGCTTCTAAAATAATTTGCTTTTGATGCTTGCAGCAGTCGTCCAGTTGCCACAATGTATCATCGGAATGTAGCAGATTTCCGTCATCAGGATTTAATTAGGGAGCTTGTAAGAACCCACATTTGTCCAGTATCGTCTTGCGGTTCTCTCTACAAAACAAATAATAATAATAATAATAATGTCATGCCAGTTTCGCGTTGTTTCTTAATGTGCACTTTTTGTAGTGGGGTACTATCTAGTCGGTTTCTCCTTTAACAATTTTGATGTATAGGATGAAGCAATTGCCGGCCGCGGTGGCCGAGGAGACTGAGGCGCTCCAGACACGGTCTGCACGGCCACTGCGGTGGGGGTTCGAATCCCCCCTCGGGCATGGATATTTGTGCCGTCCTAGTTCGTAAGTAGTTTGTAAGTTTAGGGACTGATGACCCCTATTAAGTCCCATAGTCTATACAAACATTTTGATTTGATGAAGCAATTTTTACAAAATATTACTTTTCAATTTTTTATCGTGTACTTCCGTACGTGGGGTTTCAACTATTAAATATTCTCCCGGTTAATATTGTTTTATTACCTTTATTTTACACAGTACATCATCTGCCACCTCAGAGTCAATATCGCTCGCACAAATGCTTTAGCCATGAAGACCACATACAGGTTTGGTTAACAAAAATACATGTACATAGTACAAAACTCATAATGAGGGACAGACAGTGTGTTGATTGTGTTTACTAAAAGCTCATTTGTTTCCATGAACTAATATTTACTTTCACTTGCATAATTAAGTTGTACATCATACATAATTCCGTAACAATTTGCCATTTACGCTCTGACTCAACACAAGACCTATAGCCATGATTAGTGGATTCTAAAGTACCATAATTCTCATTGCGTACCGATCACTTTTTCCAACAGTTTTCTGTTTTAAGTGGTACCATCACATCATATTAATTGCTGGTAGTACAGATGCCAAATAGGGATTCATTGGGAGAAACTTCAGGAAATATAGTCTATCAACAAAGAAGGTAGTTCATAAAACACTTTTTCGACCGGTCTGGGATCCGTACAAGATATAATTGCTCAATAAATAGAAAAGATCCAAAGAGGAACAGCACGTTTCGTTGCAGATTCATTTACTAAGTGCGATAGCTCCAGGGAGATGCTCAGCCAATTCCGGTAGCAGCGCAGTGCGCACCAATGTCAAAAGTGCCGAGAGAGTACATTCGTAGAAGCTTCAGCCAATATTCCTCGCGAAGAGCAGGAAGTGGAGAGATGACAGCCCACGCACAGGCTTATCGGCTACTGGTCATCTCATGAAGCGTTCGCGATTGGAACAACAAAAGAGGGAACTGACAATAGAAACCAAATTTCTCTGCGCTGTGGTATACGGACTGGTCGCGGCGGAGCGGCCGAGCTCATTGAAGCGCTATGCTGCGATGCGCGGGGTCGTTCCGTCGGGGGTTCGAATCCCCCCTCGGGCGTGGATGTTTCTGACGTCTTTAGTATAAAGTAGTTCATAAGTGGTTTGTAAGCTTAGGGACTGATGACCCCGCAGTTCAGTCCCATAAGCTTCACAAACATTTGAACATCTTTGCTTACGGACTACAATGTGGATGTACGATGTTTAAATAACAAAACAGGTCCTGCGTTACTCCATGCTGGTAAGCATTTTCTTTAAATTTATATAGAGTTCTAAGTACATTATAAAAAAGGAGACTCTACAATTTAATATCGGCCAATATGATTGATCGTACCAAAAGGAATAATGGTTAAGTGGGTTACTTACGCATTATCGCAACGCCGTCTAGCTTGCCCAACTTTATCGTCAACGAAGAAAGGAAGGTTAGGGTTTTAACCTCTCGTCTACACCGTGCTCATTAGAGACGAGCCGGACTCGGAGATGGGGAAGGAAATCAAACGTGCAATTTTAAAGGAACATTCCCAGAATTCGTATGGAGTGATTTCCCTTAGTCATGGAAAACCTAAATCAAGACTGTCTTCGTCCCAAATGCGAGTCCAGTTGGTTACCACTGCGCCACCTTGCTCAGTATCACCAACGAGATAAGTGATCGTACTAGCATAGGCGCGTTAGCGCAACAACTGATCGTAGGGAATTAACTCTTGTCACAGACATGTTTTGCTGTCGCTGAGACGACAGCTTTTTCTTTTTTGTGGCTATAAACCGGAGACCAACTGACGTCGCGACCTCTCATACCTGTGCGTCGTCAGCTTCTCGACCCTAGCTAGATAGTTGTACTTAACGAGTCCGACCGAAGCATCATCTGCGGTCTAAACCGTAACCGGATATTCGGCTCCTTCTCTCGTTCGGCCGAAACCGAAAGTTGCGTAATTATGTTAAAATTTCGGTAAAATTATGTTATACCGCGATTTACTAGTTTTCCCTCATGTAAAAGATCCCCTCCCTCTATTAAGTCTTCTTGAGTATGTGTAAGCCTAATCAGGAGTTCGTAAAACTGATCTAGGAGGCGTTCAGATATACTGGCCTGAACTTCCCATCCGGCAGTTGCGAATATTAAGCCAACGACTCCCTAAGTTGTTCTTGTGAGCCAGCACATATTAATACCTCGTACCCGTTATTAGTGAAGCTATGTCGTTTATCCTCAGTTGTCGTTGCGTTTTGCCTATCTAAAGAAAGTGCGAAGCAAAAGAGTTGAAAAAATAGTAAATTGTTGCGAGTAGGTATCTCCTCGAAATAAAGTCCGGGATCCCAACTACCATACGTTTATTGTTGACGACGCTGTAATACAGAAATAACATTTGCACTTTACCTTTACATAGATATGGAAGCAAAATTGTGGAGCACGGTCACTGCATGACAGATTGAGATCAGGTCCAGTCGTCGACAGACTTTCCTCGCGCGCGGCAAGGCCTCGTATATATTTTGTGAAATGTAGTTCGATGTTACTCTCTCTTCGCTAACATTATTCTTTCTTATTCACAGAATATATGATACCAACTGCGAAGAGGCAAAGCTGAAAATTTGTACCCAGCCGGGATTCGAACCCGGGTCTCCCGCTTTCTAGACGTAGGGGGGGGGGGGGTAGCAAAACTGTCTAGAAAGTGGGAGACCCGGGTTCGAATCCCGGTTCGGTACACATTTTCAGCTTTGCCCATTCGCAGTTATCATATATTATGCGAATAGGAAAGAATAACAACTTCAGGATCAAAAGTGACGTCTGTTCTTTCGGAACAGACGCCACATGTAAGTTATTATTTTTCACTTGTTTATTATAGTAATTAGATTTAAGCGAAGTAAAGTTGTTGTTGTGTGGTGCAGTGCTGATGACTAGGCTTCGTTCCTGTTAGTAAATAGACTTCAATCAGTGCTGCATAAAGTATTTCAAAAAAATAACGCTACAGTTCAGACTTAAGCAAACTCAACAGGAACAGCTGTGCACCAAATTATCAATGTTTCCTAAACCCATATTGATTATTCACTTTAAACGAAAGACATTAATAAAACTTTTCAGCATAATAATATAACCAGTTCCATTAAGTGCAACAATATATAAGTTAAATTGTTACAGTATAAGAATATCACTATAAGATACGATTGCGATATATTCTGATTAACAACAAAATACAATTTTTAAGCGCACTGAATCCATTCCGAATGCGATCTGACTTCATCTGTAAGTTCAAAAAGGCTAGTTTCGGCGAAGTCGAAGATCCAGTTGTCGTCTGGCCGAAACCAATATTTTGGCCGAAACTGGCCGTAACAGAAACATATTCGGTCTATCCTTACGAGCAATACTATAATTACGTGGTTAGTGTGTCGGCAGCATTTTAACATACCGAACTTCCCAGAGGACACAAGCCGCGGTGGAGTAGCCGAGCGGTCTAAGGCGCCTCGCTGCGGAGCGCGCAGTTGCTCGCCGTCGGTCGGTGTGTGTGTGTGTGTGTGTGTGTGTGTGTGTGTGTGTGTGTGTGTGTGTGTGTGTCCTTAGGTTAGTGTACCTTAGTTTAAGTAATTTGTAAGCTACGGACTGATGACCACGCAGTTTGGTCCGATAGATTTACAAACATTTGAAAATTTTAGAGGACACAAGGTACATTATTTCCACACAGGCCCACGCAAAATATTACAGTATTTTGTTACGGTAATTATAGCTGAATGTTAAAAATATGATTTACAGGCAGACTGTACAGTATAATAAGAGCATAAAACAGATACTTTTTTCTATACCATACTATTTTAAATGACTGTATTAATTACGGCTAGACAAAAGTAACGCACCGTATGTTTGAAACTTTCAAGAAAAAATAGTCGCTTGAGTGAGAAAAGCCCACAGTTGATGCTGCCTCGCGGTTTGCACATTGTAATATCAGAATAAAAATGGTCATACCATAGAACAAGGAAAGGCGAATATATCTTGGCTGTAGTCAACGATATAAGAGTACTACCTTTGTGACTTATCTGGCAGCTTAAAGAACACTTGAATAAAACAAACTCTTCACATAATTGCGCATATGTCAAGTAACACGACACACAATGTCATATCGCATAATATGGCACATGACATAATGTCATCCAACATGGCACTTCTCGTGTCATGCGATACGACTCTACATGTCATTGAGGTTTAGAGTGCATTCATCCCCACTAACGAATGTTTTCCATTAGAGATACACCCCCCCCCCTCTCGAGAGCTCACTGCATTGGGCAATTGGCATTTACTCGTAAGAAAACACGATAAATGTTTCTGAAGCTGTTAGAAAAGTCTAGAAGCTAGTTCTCCACTTTTACGTCTTTGATTCTGACCTTAGGTTGTTCTGTGATAGGAGCCTTTCTTCAGCCTGGTTGCCAAATTTTATTATATCATAATGAATAAGCTGCTGTCGTCAGAAAGTATTGTGAATTAGATTTTACAATTTTCTTCACGAAAAATTATATTAACGCCGTCTTTACAATTATTCTGTTGAACTTAAGAAAGCTTACTGCGTTAATGTACAAACAACGAAACGTTGCTTGACTAATCAATTTCAAAAGTAATAGTTACGTGGAATGCTACAACACTAGGAGAGAAACGATGAGCTCCACTAATCAAGTTTAAATCTAACTTTGGGAGAGGTGAATAAGCTGCCACAACAGTCTTTGACCAATTACATAATAACTCGAATGACTGACTGATAGCCAAGCAGAAAGTAAAAGAATGTATTTCTGAATTACTACTTTTGCTCATAAGGTGAATTATTAGATATAAATTAGTAATTTTACAAAAACAATTATAATTAACAAATTAAAAAATCAGTTTTGTGTAATATAATTTAAAGATACGTTTCACTGAACGACACGTTCCACATCATTTACTAAATGCAGTATTTATGATTTATGGAACAAGCATTAATCTAATCAAAGCTGAACACTAACAACTTTTAGTCCACAACAGACTGGACGTCCAACTAGTTTCATTACTTTTAAAATTTACGTAGACTTGTAAACCAAGATATCTCGATAACGGATCAGATCATTCGATAAAAAGACTTACGCCGTTTATCTACCATCGTTGAAAGTTTGAAGCGATTCGCACATGTCCAAAGTGTATAAGTGACGCACTTCAAAGATCTCTTACAGATACACTTCTTCTACAAGTAAAATCTGAACGAAGCCCATACATGGTGCCATTAACTGGGCATTAATTTCAATCTATTTGCCCACTTTCGAAACAGGATTGGATCTATTCAGCCACGCAGATCGACAGCTCCAGTTCGTCATTCACACTTCGCTTATATATTGTGAACATGAGAGACCGTAACGTTAGGCACTAGTCCTAGCTAAATTATCAACTTTTCATCCCATGATCTTAGCTCCAGGGTAGCTCGCCGTGGAGGTTAGAGTCCTCCCTGGGGCATGGGTGTGTGTGTTTGTCCGTAGGTTAGTTTACCTAGGTTTAAGTAGTTTGTAAGCTACGGACTGATGAGCACGCAGTTTGATCCGATAGATTTACAGACATTTCTTAGCTCCAGTTGGGTAAAAAAGTTCCAAAACCCCAAAATCGCGATTCTGCACTCGGCCCTTTCAAACATCTACACTACTGGCCATTAAAATTGCTACGCCAAGAAGAAAGGCAGATGATAAACGGGTATTCATTGGACAAATATACTAGAACTGACATGTGATTACATTTTCACGCAATTTGGGTGCATAGATCCTGAGAAATCAGTACCCAGAACAACCACCTCTGGCTTTAATAACGGACTTGATACACCTGGGCATTGAGTCAAACAGAGCTTGGATGGTGTGTACAGGTACAGATGGCCATGCAGCTTCAACCCGATACCACAGTTCATTAAGAGTAGTGCCTGGAGTATTGTGACGAGCCAGTTGCTCGGCCACCATTGACCAGACGTTTTCATTTGGTCAGAGATGTGGAGAATGTGCTGGACAGGGCAGCAGTCGAACATTTTCCATATCCAGAAAGGGCCGTACAGGACCTTCAACATGCGGTCGTACATTATCCTGCTAAAATGCAGGGTTTCGCAGGGATCGAATGAAGGGTAGAGCTACGGGTCGTAACGTATCTGAAATGTAACGGCCACTGTTCATAGTGCCGTCGATGCGAACAAGAGGTGAACGAGACGTGTAACCAGTGGCATCCCATACCATCACGCCGGGTGATACGTCAGTATGGCTATGACGAATACACGCTTCCAATGTGCGTTCACCGCTATGTCGCCAAACACAGATGCGACCATCATGATGCTGTAAACAGAACCTAGATTCATCCGAAAAAATGACGTTTTGCCATTCGTGCACCCCCAGGTTCATCGTTGCGTAACACCATCGCAGGCGATCCTACCTGTGATGCAGCGTCAAGGGTAACCGCAGCCATGGTCTCATTGAGAGTCCATGCTGCTGCAAACGTCATCGAACTGTTCGTGCAGACGATTGTTGTCTTGCATACGTCCCCATCTGTTGACTCAGGATCGAGACGTGGCTTCACGATTCGTTACAGCCATGCGGATAAAATGCCTGTCATCTCGGCTGCTAGTGATATGAGACCGTTGGGATCCAGCACGGCGTTCCGTATTGCCTTCCTGAACCCACTGATTCCATATTCTGCTACCAACGCGAGCAGCCATGTCGCGATATGATAAACCGTAATCGCAATAGGCTACAATCCGACCTTTATCAAAGTCAGAAACGTGATTGTAAGCATTTCTCCACCTTACACGAGGTATCACAACAACGTTTCACCAGGCAACGCCGGTCAACTGCTGTTTGTGTATGAGAAATCGGTTGGAAACTTTTCTTATGTCAGCACGATGTATGTGCCGCCACCGGCACCAACCTTGTGTGAATGCTCTGAAAAGCTAATCATTTGCATATCACAGCACTTTCTTCCTTTCGGTTAAATTTCGCGTCTGTAGCACGTTCATCTTCGTGGTGTAGCAATTTTAATGGCCAGGAGTGTATTAAAGCGACACCGCTTGTGAGTCGCGGAGATAATGGGACGCCGCCGCGCGGGAATGACTGTGAGGTCTTCAACGTCACGTTACGGATCGCGCGGCTGATCGCCTCGGAGGTTAGTCCTCTCTCGGGTATGGATGTCTGTGTTGTTTTTAGTGTAAGCTAGTTTAAGTTAGAGTAATTTGTAAGTCTAGGGATCGATAACCACAGTAGTTTGGTCCCTTAAGATTACAAACATCTGGACATTTTGAGAATGGATAACATAATTTAATGGGCTGCAGAAGGAAACTGCAATGCTGAGATACTCCACGAAGGAAAAATTAAGCCCACTTCGAACAATATATGTACTCCCAATTAGATTGATGTGACGAGAAAACGACGAAATTTCCACATAAAATTAAACTGCAAATGGTTAGTTAAATTGATATTCTGCATTCTGGGACCAGGGTATTGTTCACAACGGAAATTTTACATTGTTGGGGGCAATAGCAGTTGATATGGAGGCGGAATCGAGAAATGACGATAAGGGAAGAGAGACTTGGTAGAAGATAAAGGCTTGACGGTTAGTTCGGATGTCTGAGGAATATGAAGACTGGGACATGTGAAGAGTGAAACATGATGGGAGGACAGGAACAGGTGAAGGTCTTTATTTTTCAACCAAACTATAGACCCTCTTTCGATAATGAGAAATCATTGTCTGTAGGGGGAAGCATGAACATGTCGCACTACTTAGATTATTCAAGGTAATTTGAAGAAGAGTGCTTAAAATCAGTGCATCAAAAAATTACTATTTCCAAAAGAACGACGACGATCCGAAAGACAACGCAGTCATTGTTCAGTGTTGTACAACACGACACATTGCCCTTCTCCCCCAAAGTAAAAAGGAACGCTGCTATCGAATGTAAACTCTTATTGAAAATATGTGCAGTACTCTACTGTTAAATAAATTTCAAAGAAAGTACTGCATTGTGAATGGCGGTATATTGTATAAGAAAGAAGAAAGAATAATGTACGAGGCGCGTCCAGAAAGTAAGTTCCGTTTGATAATAAAATGAAATTGTACTCAGATACAGACGAAATTTTTATTGCACAAGATTCTACAACTCTTAAACTACTTTTCCACATAACTGCCGAAATTTTGTAGGCACTTATCATAGCGTGCCACAAGTTTTTGCATGCATCCTTCACAGAAGGTTGCCGCCTGTGTAGTCAACCATGTGGTAACAGCTCTTTATCATCGTTGAAGTGTTGACCACCAAGGACAGTTTTTAGGTGTAAGAAGAGATGATAGTCGCTAGGAGAGAGGTCCGAGCTGTATGGAGGATGATCAAACAGGTCCCATTGAAATTTCCGTAAGAATTGTTTGGTCACATTCGGTGTGTGAGGTCAGGCATTATCGTGAAAAAAAATCTTTTGACAGTAATCCTCTTCTTACACCTAAAATCTGTCCTTGGTGTACAACACTTCAACGATGATGACGAGCTGAAAGAACATGTTACCACATGGTTGAATACACAGGCGGTAACATTCTATGAAAAAGGCACACAAAACCTTCTGCCATCCTATGACAATAGCCTAAAAAATTTCGGAAGCTATGTAGAAAAGTAGTTTAACAGTTGTAGATATTTGTACAATCAATATTTTTTCTGTATCTGTACCCGTTCGTTTTATATAACCAAACGGAACTTATTTTCTGGACGCGCCTCGTATATCCTACCAAATGGGTTTGACTCCCTCAGAGGGGAAGAACAACAGATATCAACTTTAATTATTTCGTGTAATATATAATCTGCAAAAATGACGTCCCTCTTTAAAGGCATTCGTTATGCGTAATCTTGTTACGTTTGTAATTTAGTTTTCAGTTGTAACATCAATGAAGTACATCGTACAGTGGTTTATACTATTACATATAATGAAAATAATATGAAATACAGAGACTTTAGAACTCATTATCTGCTTAAAATATTTTTATTCGTGATATCTTTAACTACCTGTGTTTGGTTTTTTCTTCTCCACAGAAAAAATACAACAGAATAATTTAAGACCGGGGCATACTGCAGACCGAGCTGTTCAAAATCCCATGGCCTCGCTTGATCGTGTATACAAGGCCGCATTTCCCTACGGTTTCCGGCAATTGTTGTCGGCCTCTTCGCTCTTGGACAGCAGGTGCAATGGCATCCAGCTGCGGTCGACTGTCATTTGAGTTGTGTTCATCAGGTTGCATGCTGCGGACTCTTTCCGCATATCCTATGAACCTCCAACCCCTCTATTTGACGGGTAGGTTACGTAACTACTACTCACGGTTTCCGCAGTCGCTCGATGTGGAAGTTAAGCTGAAAATCAACTAGCCAAGCGTTATGCATGCATAGGATTCATGGAGGCACTGCGCCAAGAGTGAGACAGTTGCTGTTAGTGGCATTGGGACTGTCTTTCGTGATGAATCAGCTTCCAATCATCATTCAGAACACAAAGATTCAAGCTTCCGGTGCTTTCTTTGTATGGCTTAAAGCAAGACAAGGCTTTTTCCGTAAAGGACAGAGTAGATTTTCTTCCCGATCCATGTTCAGTTAGCATTCTACGTCTAGGTGGTCTGTGGGACGTTATCTTCATTGCTTCCACTCTTTAACATTCTAGCCTTTTTAATTGCATTTTATCCCACACGTCTTAAGTATTGATAGCCGAAAAAGATTTTTAATCTTGGCGTATACAAATAAGTGTCCAGTGGCTGAACAGCTATAACAATATTCATCATGATCTACGTAAAATTTAAATTATGGAATGCCTATAAACCGTATGGCGATTTTGTTTTCATAGTCAGCATACGAAATGTATATTTGAAATTTAAAAATGTACTGTTGTAACTATCTACTCAATATTTTCAGAACAGGAACTCCTTTTCAAAATGCTTCATTTCTCTGATCTGAGACTTTCCCGGCATGTATGTTGCGTCCATAGTTCACGGATATACTGCCGCATCGAAACGTTGAAGTCCACGGTATTTCGGCGGACAACCATCATCCGTCTAAATATCGTGGACTTTAAACGATTCGATCCGGCAGCACACCCGTAAATCGTGGATGCTACATTCTCGTTTTTTGTTAAATCTGCAAGAAAGCACAAGTGGCCTAAGATTGTTTCAAACAAACTTTCTTACCGGTTTCGGCAGACATAGGGTACCATTATCAGATTTAGCACATTGTTCGCGACTCACAAGTCAATATTGGCCTTGCGCTACGATACCAGTAAGCTGGGAACACCAGAATAAAATATCAAACAGTTTCCTCTTGATGCGCCATTGTATTGTTAAATGAAATGGTATGTGGGAACATCTTCAAAAATATTTTATTTTGGTGTTGTTTTTACTCATGACACGCTGATGTTCCCAGCATCATGCAATTGTCACGCAAGGCCAATGGTTGACATACGATACCAGCCATGAACTGTTAAGTCTGCACGGCCGCTACGGTCGGGGGTTCGAATCCACCCCCCCCCCCTACCCGGGTATGGATGTTAGTGTCGTCTTTAGTATAAGGTAGTTAATAAGTAGTTTGTAAGTTTAGGGACTGATGACCCCGCAGTTAAGTCCCTTAAGCTCAACAAACATTTGAACATTTTTTGTTGAGAACACGAATAAAACCAACTAGTGCTTTTTTATTTTTTAAGAGGCAAATTATACCGCCCCCAAAGTCTGAAATAATGTCAGTAAATAGCTTACTCCGCCAGCCCTGAAACTCTGTAATATAATTATGGAACAACGTGCTTTTGCTCGTGCTTTGGCCACCGTAATAATTCTGATTTTTCGGTGTTATCCTGATCCTTCTGCCTTCGGGTCTATAATTTACACGCGGAAGTACAGAGCTGATTGTGACAGCAGAGAGAGAGAGAGAGAGAGAGAGAGAGAGAGAGAGAGAGAGAGAGAGAGAGAGAGAGAGGGGGGGGGGGGAGGGGGGCTTCTTGCATTTCAGCAGAGAACGAGAAATAATAGCGTCTGTTTCTTTGTCACCTTATATGGAACACGAAGCTGAAGACCCTCTGCATTTATTTTTCCTTGTTGCGAAACTCGTGTCATGGACTAGTACACAGAACGAAATTGCAGAAAACGCTAATTGAATATAAAGCAAAACACGTAGTAGCCAACAATCTTATTTATAATGACGTCATTAGGAGCTGCTGCTTAGTGCTGCTTCATTTGCAGATGATGATGTAAATAACACGGTAACCGAAACTTCCTGGCAGATTAAAATTGTGTGCCGGAACCGGGATTCCAATCTGGGACCTGTGCCTTTCGCAGGCTGTGGCTAAGCCATGTCTCCACCATATCCTTTCTTCCAGGAGTGCTAGTCCTGCAAGTTTCGCCGGAGAACTACTGTGCAGTTTGGAAAGTAGGAGGCAAGGTACTGGCAGAATAAAGTTGTGAGGAGGGACCGTGAGTCGTGTCGGGATAGCTCAGTGGTAGAGCGCTTGCCCGCGAAAGGCAAAGGTCCCAGGGTCGAGTACCGGTTCCGGCACACAATTTTAATCTGCCAGGAAGTTTCATATCAGCGCACACTTCCCTGCAGAGTGAAAGTTTCATTCTGGAAACACGGTAACTATCATACTGCTTCGTAAAGCCTTAGACTAAGATTTCGAACATTACTGTTCACTAAAGATTTCCTCAAGATCATAGCAAAGATAACTTCTTATTGCCATTTTTTGTAACGGTATTGTGCAGATTGCTGTGAGGGCTTCTAGAGTTTGGTTTGACAAACCTGGTAAATTTCCATTAAGAATGGAACATTTTTGTTGTGCCTTCATGGTTGGTAAACTTGATCATTCAAAGGACATTATAAAGAATTTTAACAATGCACAGCGTACAGATAATTGACAACTGTCCTAATTGGGCAGTATATCGAATGCAATTGAAAATCTAGAAAAGTATATCGTGTTGTTATTAGACAAATCCATTTGAAGGGTTGGACTGTCGCACAAATCCAATCCAACGCTTATGTTAAGCTCACACGGCCTCTGCAGCATCACCGAGGACATTTACTTTTGGATTAATGAATTTAAACATGGTCGAACAAGCACAAAGGCGAAGCGCGCATTGGCCGTTCAGTTGATGTAACCCCAAAGAAAACCATTGAGGGTAGCATAGTGCTTAGAGTTAACGTTATGAAGTAGCTGTGTGCTAGGTGGGTGCCGCGATACTACAGTCCACCAAAAGCGCATCCGGGACATTTCAACACAATGCAAGTTGGTGTTTGATCGCGGGTCTTTTTGCGCCGATTCCGGTCTGTTGATGAAACTAGCTACTCTATTACAGACCAGAGTGAGGGCGGCAGTCAGAAAGGAGTTTGTGACACTTGCGGGGAGCTACACTTGCGGGGAAAGGGAATGTGTGACACTTGCTGCAGGTAGTGAACAGGGTGTTCCAGAAGTAGAGATACACCACCCCTACTCCACGCTCTCCAGCAGCTACCTGTGCAATGAATGTTAGTGCAAGAGATACAGCCATTCAAATACAGGGGGGCACCATAACGTTTTCCCTTCCTGAGTAAATGAGCTGCTTCTTGTAGTTTAAACACCACAGTAGCCTTTTTCTTGAATGTTCTGAATATAAATCTTCACACAGACTTCTTGAGGAGGAGAGTGATACGGATATCTGATTGTAAACCACTGCCTATTACCTTAGACCTTTCTGACTGTACTAAACAGGAGTTCCGCGTATTCCGTAATTTATACAGTTAACAGGCAATGTAATTTATAACCAACTATTGGCTGCCAATTTCGCTTCATTTTTTCCTGGAAGTCTTGCAACTGTCTCCCTGTTGGTTTATGCCAAGTTCGGAGTAAAAGTGGTTCTATATGACGGTGATAGAAAATAGAATTTATCTTTAGCATTTTCGGTGTGTGACATTCCGTATATCATACATTTCTTAGATGTATTTGTAATTCGAATACAGCCAAATCGTTTTGGGGCCTACGAATAAACGCTTAAAGTATGTAAAATACTCATTGACTTGTTATTATCGTTTTTAGTTGAAGGCTTAAGGTTGCGTCTCCTATTAAAAAGCATAGTAGCTATTTTTAAAGAGATGGAAGTTGAGTGATAGTGTGGTTAACTACATAGCGGTCAATTACATCAACGTATCTGTGCAGGATGCCTAATATATTTATTGCTTGCGCAGGAGTCTTGATATGCTTAGTGTTCTGAATAATATTCTTTTAGGAGGTATGACTGTGTAAAATCATCGTCTTGTAGTAGCAGAGAATGTCTTAATAACTTTCCAAACATTATCTCTATTAAAATACCTTTTTGTTTTCAGGAGGAACACTCGACGAATTAATATGTAGTTAGAACAAGTTACTATATTGCTCATCAGCTTGCAAAGGGTTGTGCAATTTCACTGAGTTTCGTGTTATGTTGACAGTGTGGAAACTTGACAACAGCAGTGCTACACTTCTTGGTGTGCCTGTACCCGGGAAAAGCCATTAGCCGCCCCAAGGGCCCCGGGTTCCCCGCAAGTGTCACTCCACCCTGCAAGTGTTCCAACCCCGTCAGAAAGTGCATTTAAGAAGGCAAAGATCATTTTGTCTGTTGCTAAGATAAAGCTCACTTTTTCTTTTTTCTTTCTTTCTTTCTTTTTTCTTTTTTTTTTTTTTTTTTTTTTTTTTTTGTGAGATTCCCAAGAAATAATCCTTACAGATTACCTCCAACAATACAGAATCATACCACCTTTGAAGGGAAATAAAATAATAGGAACAGAACTTGCACGGAAAGATTGAGACATTCATTTTTCCGTGCACTGTTAGCGAGTGGACGCCAGATAAATAGTGTGAAAGTGGTTTGACGAACCCTTTGCCAGGCACGTGAACTGTAGAGTCGTTTTTTAGATGTAGAGCCTTGCCCGCATGAGTCACCTAAGGTGCCTGAGTAAACGAGGACGACATTGACACGTCAGCCGATCTGGCATCAACATTGAAAGACATTATTAGAGCAGTGAAAGGTAGGGATAGCCTCTACCTGGTGCTGGCAAGTGCGCTACACCTTACGAAAAGAGGTGGCCCGCGAGTTAAGACTCGTGATAGTTTTTTAATTAAACACCAGGTATAGGCTTAAAGTGCAGCTCATGAACGTATCACTGTCTCCTCAATTACGCCAACCATTCACACAAAACAGGTTGGTTAGAACAGAGGAGTGGCTGTTTCGTAAGATACCCTGCCACAGTTATAGTGTGCATATAAATGAATTTTTAATTGACGCGTTTCGTGCAGTAGCAGAAGTCACTTGTCAGCTTCATCTGAACTACAGCTCACTGTGGAATATCAGGAACATAATACTGAACTCCTTTACATATTATGGGTGGAAGTAAGAGGTTGATCCAGAGATGTTATGTACGTAGCGGATCCCCTCACCCAAAGTCATGCGATTGCGGCCCAATGTGCTTGATGTTACATGGGTGCGTTGCGGCATTCTCTTTAGGTACCGATTATAAACCCCCTCACAAACCAAAATCCTGCATCCGTCACTGGATGATAAGATTAAAATCGCAACAAAAATCTTTTACATACAAGAGGTGGCCAAAACAGTACCTAACATAGACAAAATATTCATTAGTAAGCAGTTGGTCCACCACTGGCTATAATTTACAAAAGAATCTTATTCTTATACCAAAAGGCCGCAGTGGAATGAACCGAACTCTCTAAGGTGCCTTGATCCCATCGGAGGTTAGAGGCCTCCCTCGGGTATACGTGTGTTATCTGTAGGTTAGTTTAAGTAGTTTGTAAGCCTACGGACTGATAAGCACAGTAGTTGAGTCCCAATGATTTACAAACATTTGTACCAAAATATCCACCAATTACTTAAACAACGTTGGAGCTGTAAATGTGGTCCTCAATCATTGCTGTAAAACTCCCCATAACGGTTTAATTACGTTGGGACATGGCGCTTCTGCTGAATAGGGGTAATATTTGCTCGTTTTCTGATGCTTTACAAACCACGCCTGAAGATGATAGCTTTCGAAATGTGGTGCTACAGACAGACGAATGATGAAAATTAGATGGGTAGATCACGTAACTAATGAGAAAGTGCTTAACCGAATTAGGGAGAACAGGAGTTTCTGGCATATCCGGACTAAGAGAAGGGACAGATTGGTGGGACAGATTCTGCGACATCAAAGAATCGCAACTTTGCATTAGAAGAAAGTGTGAGGGGTAAAAGTCGTAGGAGGAGACAGGGGGGGTGGGCGAATACTGTAAGCAGATTCAAAACGATGTAGGTTGCCGTTCTTATTCTCAGATGAAGAGACTTGCACAGGACAGGGTAGCGTGGAGAGCTGCATCAAACTAGCCTGCGTACTGAAGACCACAACAACAATTTACATAAGATCTTGTGGCTTTATTGTTTTGATGGTAAGAATTTGCTTTAAATACCTGAATTGCAGAACACTGTTTCGTCAAAAATGCTTTCTCAATGTTACTTTTATCAAATGTTTTTCAAAAATAGAAACTTTTGATTTTTTATAGCACTGTCGTGGAGAGGGATTTGGGAGGAGAGTTGTATGGCTGACTAGCAATTTAGGTATTATCATTGTTAATCTGGAAATAACTGAACGCCACACACACACACACACACACACACACACACACACACACACACACACACAGTGACGTATGCTACCGATGGAGAGGAAGCTCACAAATTTGCAGTTCAATATTTTGAGTCGCTAGACACATGGCTTCGCAAATGCTCTGATGCTTGGGTAGTAACGTCACTGTGTTATACAAGCACCTCTCGATTTTTCTTTTTATTCCATAAACTTGCCTCCGTGGGCAAGAGCGCTAATATACGCAGACGCTTTTCATTTCGGCGATAAATACATTTTATGATCAATGCACGTTTAGTACAAGGGGTGCAGAAATAACATGAACACCATCCAATAATAGAGCATCTCGTGTTCCAATAACCTAGCTGCAAAATCTGTGTTGTCCTGATATTTATTTATTCATTCCAACCTTTAACTTTTCTCTCTGTCCATCTCCCCTTATCTGCTCATCTCCCACGCCTCTAGTGTCTACCCTTCTCCTCCCGGCCGTCATCACTTAACTATGTAAACTTAAATCTGCTATCTTTCATCGTGAATGATGAAACGGTATCTAACTGTACTGCAAAGAATGGGCTGCCTTATACCATAGGAGTGGCTTGCATAGTATAAAATCCTTCTCCAAGAAACATACATACTTGTGCCAACTTTCATTGTGAACGATCAAACTGTGTCCAAGTCTGTTGTGGAGTACCACCCACTGTGCACTGTACAAAATCTTAGGTTGATAGCGCTCTCCCTCTTTCTTTGAAGGTAACGTGAGCAAAACTACATAGTTTCATCAAGATCAGAATGAAACTGTAGATTTGTATTAATTACAAAAAGTGAGAGACAGGGGAAATACCCTCCGACTTCAAGAAGAATATTGTAATACTATCAGTTTAATAAGTTTAGATGCAAAATACTAACACGAATTATTTACAGACGAATGGAAAAACTTGTGGAATCCAGCCTTGGAGAAGATCAGTTTGCATTTAGGAGAAATGTAGGAACACGGAAGGCAATAGTCACATTACGACTTCTCTTAGGTGATAGGATAAGGAAAGAAACGAAACCTACGTTTTTAGCTTTTTTAGATTTGGAGTAAGCTTTTGACAATGTCGACTTGAATAAACTCTTTCAAATTCTGAAGGCCACAGGGATGAAATATAGGGAGCGAAGAATTATATTCAGCCTATACAAAAACCAGACAGCAGTTATTAGAGTTGAAGGGCATGAAAGGGTGATCCCCCCTGAGGGGGTTAGGAAATCCAGTGTAGCCGTTTTCGTCACAGATGCTCCCACTAACTACGCACCATCGAGTTACTCTTTTTGGAAGTGAGAAATATGCATTTCACTGATGATTTGTGATGATCGCCGTTGAATGTAACGTTGAACATCCTGCAAGGTAATATTAAGACGTCATATGTAAATTGTTCACTGCCGAGGTGATGCAACTGTCCGTCCCCACATCAGCGCCACTTTGTTCCCTAGTTCTGCGCGAAACTTGCAGCATCAAGACGGTAGTGTTCATGACTATGAAGCACTGGCGGACTAAGCCTGTTGGAGGACTGGGACAGTGCCGAAACAATTGAGCCCCCCCCCCTTCCCCGTCTACTTGGAAATACATGTATTACTATAAAAAAGAAGAGGAGGCCCCCCAGGACGAGAGGCACGGGACAGTCTGAAAGAAATAACTTTCGAGATTTGGTGGCCCCAGCAGAACCAGATGCCAACGGAAAAAAAAGCAACACCGTTGATTTCGAGGTCCCCCAAGACCGGAGGCCCCGGGGCAGTCCGCTCCCCCCCCCCCCCCAACCACCGTCCCACGTCCCTAGTCCGCCACTGCTATGAGGTGACGTTTTCAACTGCTGATCATGTTCAAACTTACGTTATTTCACATTGATACTCATAAAAGGATAGTCTGACATGCTACTATACAGTTCCCAACGGTCGTTTAATGAACAAAGTACGAGCACATGGTCTATCGGACCAATTGTGTGACTGGGTTGAGGAGTTCCTAGATAACAGAACGCAGTATATCATTCTAAATGGAGAGAAGTCTTCTGAAGTAAGAAAGATGTTGTGTGTGCCACAGGAGAGTGTCGTGAGACCCTTGCCATTCACAGTATAATATATAAATGACCTCGTGGATAACATCGGAAGTTCACTGAGGCTTTTTGCGGATTATGCTGTAGTATATAGAAAGGTTGTAACAATGGAAAATTGTATTGAAATTCAGGATGATCTGTATCGAATTGACGCATGGTGCAGGGAATGGAAATAGATTCTCAATGTAGACAAGTGTAATGTGCTACGAATACATAGAAAGAAACATCCTTTTATCATTTAGCTACACTATAGCAGGTCAGCAACTGGAAGTAGTTAATTCCATAAATTATCTGGGAGTAGGCATTAGGAGTGATTTAAAATGGAACGACCATATAAAATTAATCGTCGGTAAAGCAGATGCCAGACTGAGATTCATTGGAAGAATTCTAAGGAAATGCAGTCCGAAAACAAAGGAAGTAGGTTACAGTACGCTTGTTCGCCCACAGCTTGAATACTGCTCACCGGTGTGGGATCCGTACCAGGTACGGTTGATAGAGGAAGTAGAGAAGATCCAACGGAGAGCAGCGCGCTTCGTTACAGGATGAATCGGGAAAGCGTTATGGAGATGATCGATAAACTCCAGTGGAATACACTGCAAGAGAGACGCTCTGTAGCTCGGTAGGGGCTTTTGTCGAAGTTTCGAGAACATACCTGTACCGAGGAGTCTAGTATATTGCTCCCTCTTAAGTATATCTCGCGAAGAGATCGTGAGGATAAAATCAGAGAAATTAGAGCCCACAAAGAGGCACACCGACAATCTTTCTTTCCGCGAACAATACGAAACTGAAATAGGAGGGAGAACCGGTAGTGGTAATCAAGGTACCCTACGGCACACACCGTCAGGTGGCTTGCGGAGTATGGATATAGATGTAGATATATCGCTTAAGTTGCTGCTCAAAATGTTCAAATGTTTGTATAGCCTATGGGACCCAACTACGGGGTTATCAGTCCCTAAACTTACAAACTACTTACGAACTAGCTAAAACTAAGGACGGGACAAACATCCATGCCCGAGGGGGGATTCGAACCTCCGATCGTAGTGGCCGTGCAGACCGTGACTGACGCGCCGCAGTACCCTCGGCCACCGCGGCCGGCTAAGTTACTGCAGTCGTAAACAAAATTCTATATGAATAGATGGAAAACTTCGGAATGACGCTCAACTTATCACGATGATACTGTACCCCTCCTCCCCCTCCCACATATACACACGTCGTCGGTGACGATTTCTCCAGGAAATAAAGTCGTAGGAGGACCCTTCCGTTTATAATAATGATTATGCAGCCAAGATCGCATTTTTCATTTATTATGTTACCGGTTTCGGCGTACTCGACGCCATCTTCAGACCTGTCGTAATTTACATAATTTCACGACATTTTTATATACAAAAAGAGTACATCCAGGTTGAGGCACCGTTAAACATGAAATTAGTAGTCACAAATAAAAAATATATATCCATCTTCTAATGGTTTTGAAGTGAGGTACTTCAAAACCATTAGAAGGTGGATATATATTTTTTATTTGTGACTACTAATTTTATGTTTAACGATGCCTCAACCTGGATGTACTCTTTTAGTATATAAGAATGTCATGAAGTTATGTAAATTACGACTGGTCTGAAGATGGTGTCGAGTACGCCGAAACCGATAACATAATAAATTAAAAATGCGATCTTGGCTGCATAATCATTATTAATTATAGATCGCCCCATTGAACTATGAGTTCCTTATACTTCCTTTTATACTCTCAACAATCCTTGTTACTCCTACTTGATGTGGATGTACATCAGCATCGTTCTAAGATGGAATGCGCAGTTGATTTGTAAGCAATCCCAGTGGAGACCGTGGAGTTTCATAGTTGCAACTTCATCTGTTGAGATGATAAAACTCTGACTAATCAATATTTAGGTAGATTGTCGGTGACCTAGTAAGATAATTGGAATTGGTTCTCTTTCTCCGCTTTACCATCTCTCTTTCTCTCCAACCGTTCCGTCTTCTCCGTCTCTCGCTCTCTCCCCTCTCCTCGCTCGTTTCTCGCTCTCTTCCTCTTCCTCCCTCGTTTCTCGCTCTCTTCCTCTTCCTCCCTCGTTTCTCGCTCTCTTCCTCTTCCTCCCTCGTTTCTCGCTCTCTTCCTCTTCCTCCCTCGTTCGCTCTCTTCCTCCTCCCTCGTTCGCTCTCTTCCTCCTCCCTCGTTCGCTCTCTTCCTCCTCCCTCGTTCGCTCTCTTCCTCCTCCCTCGTTCGCTCTCTTCCTCCCCCCTCGTTCGCTCTCTTCCTCCCCCCTCGTTCGCTCTCTTCCTCCCCCCTCGTTCGCTCTCTTCCTCCCCCCTCGTTCGCTCTCTTCCTCCTCCCTCGTTCGCTTTCTTCCTCCTCCCTCGTTCGCTTTCTTCCTCCTCCCTCGTTCGCTTTCTTCCTCCTCCTCCTCCTCCTCCTCTTCCTCCTCCCTCGTTCGCTTTCTTCCTCCTCCTCCTCCTCCTCCCTCGTTCGCTCTCTTCCTCCTCCTCCTCCCTCGTTCGCTCTCTTCTTCCTCCTCCTCCCTCGTTCGCTCTCCTTGTTCTCCCCCCACTGTCAGTGACGAGTGTGGAGTACTGGCTAGGCGAGTGCTCGCCCTTTGCACGTGGTGGCGCGGCGCCAGGCGGTGGCGACCGCAGACACGGCGGCAGTCAGGTGTCTGTGGTATGGAGATGGCGAGGGCACGCGTGGGTCAGCGTCTCGCCAGGACGGGAATAGCGGCCAGTGCTGGGCGGGCAGCGGGCGCCGCCAGCCGCCGCCGTCGCCGTCGCTGGGTCTCTCGCGCTGGACATGACGCACAGGTACTGCCACCGCCTCGTGTCAGACAACTCGATAACTGTACACGCTAAACGTGGGGTAGAAAACCATCCACTCGTCCCATTTGCCTTACAAGGGGAGGGCGCCTACTCGTCATCGCCGAATTCCTCCAAATTTATGGTACATGCAGGGCGCGGAGAGGCACGAAAGTCCCCCAAGTGGGAACTCCAGATGGCCAAGCGTTTAGGAAATAAAAGTAAGTTTGATGCGGATGTTTAACCAACTGCATATTATCAACGGTCTGTGTGAGGGCGTGTTTAGGAAGTGGTGTTTGACTCGGCGGTAAAAGATCGGATTCATATTGAGAAGGTCGCGGGTTCAACTCCACCCGGCGGCAAATTTTTTCTACTCTTTGGCAATGCGTAGACCTACATATTGTTCTCGTAGGAATCGTGAGGAGTTGGGTTGGGTTGTTTGTTTGGGATAGGGGGACTAAACTACTGAGGTTATCAGTCCCCCGGTGGGGAGGGGAAGGAGTGAGGATAGGAAAGGATGGGAGGGGGAAAGTAAAGAGGGAAGGAAGACTGCATTAGCTCGGGCTCCCATGCTCGCCACGCACGTAAAGAACCGTGAGCCTCCTGAGGGCGATCGTGAGGACAACATTAATTACAACACGCACGGAGGCATTTAAACAATCATTCTTCCCATCATTCTTAATAAAATCAAAATGTTCAAATGTTTGTAGAGCTTATGGGACTTAACTACGGGGTCATCAGTCCCTAAACTTACAAACTACTTATCAACTAGCTAACACTAAGGACGGCACAAATATCCATGCCCGAGGGGGGGATTCGAACCCCCGACCGTAGTGGCCGTGCAGACCGTGACTGGAGCGCCTCAGTCCCCTCGGCCCACGCTTAATACATGAATGGAATGGGGGAAAAAAACCTAATAACTGGTACAATGAGACGTACCCTCTGCCATGCACTGCACAGTGGTTTGCAGAGTATTGATGTAGATGTAGACAATTAACCGCAACATCATGTAGGTTATTTTATTAATTTATACATGAAAAAAAAAAAGACAGGACATTGGATGATACTCGGAACTGCAAAAAATTATAAAGGGATTGCAGTTAACAAATACACGGGAACGTCATATATGTAAATTGATGCTTCTATCCTTTTTGCAATTGATCAATTGTATGTACCGGAGTGGTATTCATCGAAGACACAGGGGAAGCAATAATTTTGACCTCATCTTGCGCACATTAGAAATGCTGCCTTTTTGCAGTGACATGAATTTTTTAATGTCTCTATAGAAAAACAAACATGATTGACACTTTGAAAACAGCTTCTTTCCTCGCACAGTGCAGCATGTTGCGGAATACTTGGAAGAAAGGCTGGTTATGTATAACGGTATGTAGTTTTAAATAATGATGACCCATTCGGATGTTGCGCACATATAAATAAAATGGAACCTATATGAAGTTGCGATTAATTGTGAAGCAGTAGTGTACGCATTGCCGAGGAGCAATAAATAAATAAGTAAAATTGCCGCGGGCGTAATCGAACCCGCTAATCTTCATATAAAAATCCGATTTCTTACCGCTGACCCAAACACCGCTTTCTAAATAAGTTGATAAGGTGCATATGATGATAGATCCGTATAAAAATTAGTTTTATTTGCTAAACGCTTAGCTATCTAGAGTTCACTTTCATACCTCACCACCCCCTACATGACGAATAGGCATTCTCTACTTATTAAGTGTGTAGGACTTACCCTAGCTAGTGAAGTCTTCTAGTCCTTTACGCTCACAGTATTGGAGGGATACGTACTACTAGCTGTTTATACACACCTCTGATAAGATTCCACCCGACGTTCTTGTTAAACATTATTCCAAACCACCTTTTGGACAGAGGGTGAATAATGTTCCCACGGATAACGACTAATTTCTGTCTGCTATTGATAGTATCCGTTCCATCGTGTGTTTTGCGTGTGTCGATGTTTACGTACTGGAGCTCAGAAATGAGCTGTGTATACTCGTTTTAAACTCCCAAGCTAGTCATTAAGCGTCAGACCTAAATCGCGAGTCTCTGCAAATGCCTCGTCAGTCGAGTGTGTTATCTGGTACACGCGGACTCGACTCACTTCTGGAGGAGGAAGACACGATTTCACATGGATAACCGCGGACTTTCGGCATTACTACAACCGACAAGCGAGCCGAGTACGTCGGTGCGGCATACCCAGAAAACTTTGTTTATATATGAGATAGAAGTTAATATTTCTGACCTCTATTTTTGTTTTATTTTCGTATAGAATGCTTTGTACACAGAATGGAATCCCTTCTTAGCGGCTTGCTTTCATGTTTTCTGACAGTAATATCCAAATGGGCGTTTTGCAGCCATCAGCCATTATTTTTGTAAGAAACTGCTTTATTCTGCAGATTTAGATTTCGGCAAGTGACGTGCCAACATCAATGCTAAAACAAGTAGTAGTAGTCAGTCAGTATATGAGTAGATATAAATACTCTGTACAGAACCACCAGATTATTTTACAGATAAATTATAATATTGCAAAACATAATAGTTTCTAGTAAACCTCTTCTGTTTGTATAAAAATAGTTATTAATAATATCTTTAATATAGAAAACCTGACACATGTAACTACGCGTATAGTTAAGACAGTTGATTTTATGTATTTAGCCTGTGTATTAACTATTTTACGTTTTTTTAAAGTCATTAAAAAAAAAACATTTTTAAAACTATACGTTGTTGCATGTTGTTTATAAGTTGTACTTCCTGCCCCCTTTTACTGGAAATAGTACTGAATATAAACTAAACTGTGAAAAATGTATTACATACTCTTAAACAATGCACATGCATAACATACTAATACAAAAAACGTATAGTATGTTAACTACATCTATATGGTTCTTTCTAATTTGTCAATGTTATGTTCCATGTAATGTATTTATACTGACGATGACTACTTGTTGTTTTAGCATTGTTAGTGGCAAGTCGCTTGCCGAAATCTATAGCTGCAAAATAAAGCAGTTTCTTACAAAAACGACTGATTGCCGTAAAACACCCTTTTGATAATCATAAACAGTCGTGGGCGCGCAAATAAATAAATAAACTTTATCAAAGGCAATCTGATCGCGCTTCAATAAGCCTGATTCCATTCTTCAACAATTTTTTTCAAGTATCTCTTTGCCAATATTGAGCAATAAGAAACAATAATTTGAGCTACAAGGAAGTCGAATGCTATTAAAAAAAAAAAAAAAAAAAAAAAAAAAAAAAAAAAAAAAAAAAAAAAAAAAAACACATAAGTGGCGTGGTTTTCTACATCTACATGGGATACTCTGCAAATCACATTCGAGTGCCTGGCAGAGGTTTCATCGAACCACCTTTATACTATTCATCTCCTATTCCATTCTCGAATAGCGCGCGAGAAGAAAGAACATCTGAATCTCTCCGTTCGAGCTCTGATTTCTCGTATTTTATTCTGATGCTCATTTTACCTACGTAGGTGGGAGTCAACAATATGTTTTCGCATTCGGAGGAGAATGTTGGTGATTGGAGTTTCGTAAGTAGACCACGCCGCAGCGATAACCGCCGTTGTTGTCATGATTCCCATCCCAGGTCCTGTATCATTTCCGGGACGCTGTCTCCCCTGTATCGTTACAATACAGAGCTGCCCTTCTTTGGACTCTTTAGATGTCCTCCATCAAACCCACCTGATGAGCATCTCACACAGGGCAGCAAAACTCAAACTAAGGACGGACAAGCGTAGTGTATGCAGTTTCTTTAGTAGTTCTGTTGCGTCTTTTAAGGGTTCTGCCAATAAAACGCAGTCTCTGGTTCGCCTCTCCTACGACATTATCTACGTGTTCTTTCCAGTTTAAATCTGATGTAATAGTAATTCCTAAGTATTTAGTGGAGTTTACGGCCTTCACATTTGAGTGCAGTTGTTTTCACGTAATCTATATTGTTATTGTTTCGTGTGTTCAAATGTTTAAGCTTATGGGACTTAACTGCGGGGCCATCAGTCCATAAACTTATAAAGTAACTTATACTAAAGACAACACAAACATTAATGCCCGAGACAGAGGATTCGAACCTCCGACGGGGAGCGGCCTCGTGCATCGAAGCATAGCGCCTCAATGCGCTCGGCCAGTCCCCGCGGCGTTTCGCTTCGGTTGCACAATGGTAGAGTGCCAGACTACAAATCCAAAGGTCGCGGGTTCGATCCCCGCCAGGTCCTAGGATTTTTATCTGTCACTTTCCACTTCTTTCACCTCTGGCAGTACTGCTCATGTGAAAAATACCGAGTAGCACCGTGGCGAACGGAACCCACGTTAAACTGTAGGTCCCCCTATAAATGGCTGGGTAAGTCAGTTCGAAGGTCGGAGGAAGGCAACGGCATACCACCTCCAAACAGGACCATGCCTAGTAAAGCACTGCGGTGTTCAAACCAATCTTCGGATTGTTGACTGCTTTCCTTTTAGGTACTTCTATTGTTGACTGAAGTTGTCGTAAGCTCTTATGTGGGAGAGATTTTTATAAAATTCTTTTTTACGTGTTTACCAAAATTTGCTGTAACCCGATGGAAATAGCCTTGTTTGGCTTAGAACGACTAGGCAGCGCACAATAGCTGTTTTGAGAGTGGCCGGCTACGGGTTCTCACGCCGGAGAAGGCACTACGAGGACCATATGGCGTCAGTGAGTCAGAAGGGACAGAGTAGCTGCCGAGACGTGAGAAAAGCCCTTCCTGTCGCCAAGGCTACGAACGGGGAAGTACTGTATATATATGGCGTGAAGTGGACAAATTTCATTTATTGTTATCAATTAAGAGAAACCGTATTTCCGTGTACAGATATTAGCAGAAACCTATTGGTCATAAGCACTACACAACCAATATACTTAGTTTAGTTCCAATCAACTTAAACAGATGGATAACAATATGTCAACGAAGAGAGACATGACACTTTGGAGTATGTACGAGGTCTCGGTTGCGCGCCAATCCAGTCACCCGACTATAGATCCAAAGGCGTCTTGCCATGCAGTGACTGACCATGCTTTCAAATTTCTTTTAAATTAGAATATTAGGGCAAAAGTGTAATGTCATTTTGTATAATGGTGTCGTCAGCAATAAACGTTCCTTAATTGGCGTCCCAGAATTTAAGATGAATTACCTATTTGTAACACCCTTTAGCTCTCGCGCTTTGCACTCTTTAGAAATCCTATGCGCTTCGAGAGCTTCGCTGCATAACAGGTAGGAGTACTTAATACCTATGCGCTGGCTCCTACAGGTAAGTGCAATTCGAGAACGGTGCGGCTTAATATTTGCAAATCCTGAACGGAAAGTGTGGGCCAGTAAATCTGTTTGTGGGGATTCCCGGCTAAGCTTGCCACATCAGTAGCTAATACAGAGAAGACGGTCTACTGATGGAATACGTGGAGCAAAGGCTGTTCGTCGGGCAAGGATTTTCGCGTATGCCACGTTAAGCTGTAGTCCCCTTTTCCCTGTTGTATATCTGGGGTAAGCTAGGGACACGCAAGTCGCCTAAGTGGGCCGCGGCGGATTAGCCGTGCACACAGAGGCGCCGTGCTGCGGTGCGCGCGGCCGTTCGCCGTAGGGGGTTCGAGTCCCTCCTCGGGCATGGATGTTTGTGTTGTCCTTAGGTTAGTTGTGTTCTGTAGTGCGTGCAGAAACGCTTTTGATTCCAGTATAGTGCTTCCGTCGGCAATTGGTACTTCTGCAATCAGGGGTTCGTCTGATGAATTTGTTCGAAATGGATTTTTCCAGTGGCGAAAGGTAATTGAACGTTTGAGTTCATGAAAAATAAAAACTTCATTGTTGCTCCGTGACTGCTGTGGCAACTACGAAACACGGTATAAATGTGTCACCCCTTATGTCAACACAAATACGATGATATGAAAAATGCGCGCAAGGCGGCGATTTTAAAGATAACTCCCCTTCAGTCTTTGAGTCAACAAGTAATAGCAATTCGTAGTCACACCGACGAATCCTCAAATATTCATCAGTTGCTGCTGCTTAGAGGAGATGATGATCCTAACTTGAAACTGTGGCTGCAGCGAACTTCATATGGCCTAAGTGGGTTTCTCACGATGTATTGAATGAATTGTCTCGTTACTATCCGACGATGTACAGCAAAACATTTTGAAATTTATTAAGGATGCACTATATTTTTCTCTCTTATTGTAGATGTAACTTCTGGTCTATCAGTGGAGAAACAACTATCAATTGCTTTAGATATGTCGATAAAAATCTTGAAGTTTTTATGGGCTTCTATAAAGCAGCTTCAACAATTTCTGGCACATTGTTTGAAGCAGTCCAGGGTGTCATAAGACGCTTATCCTTAGAAATAAAATACTGTGGTGGTCAACGTTATGACGGCGCGAGCAATGTAAGGGTAATTTAACAGTATTACAAAGTAGGTTTATTTAGTTGCAGCCGGCGATGCAAGACCTTAGTTACGCGAGAGACTTTCTGGTGATTTTTCGTGAAATATCATTTGTAAGACATTCGCTAAAGAGGCTAGCGGCGTTTCAGTCGCTACCAGAAGACGACGACAAAGATGGTGGTGGTTGTGATGTAAAAACCGTTCATACTTTGTGACATTCTGTCCTAAGAGATTTTTGGAAGATATTTCAAAAGAAAAGAGTGAAGTAGGTGGGACGGCTAGTGGATATTTGTCAATTCAGATTTCATATTCCCTGAAAATGATAATTTTAGTTTTCGGCACAATTGAGTGCAAGTTCATTTTTCTTTTCAGAAGAAATCATTGTCGTACGGAGAAATCAAAACGTTGGCGGAAACTTCAACTAGTTTAGCTTCACAAATGGATATGTTTTTGGAGTTATGCAATGAAACCATTAGGAAAGCGGAGGAACTTACATGCCGAAACGCTACGACGAAGGTAGTGCTCCTTAGACTTCTAAAACGCCGGAGAAAAGTAAAGATAAAATATTTCTTGAAATAATTGATGTGGCTATGGATTCGTTGAACCGAAGATTTGACTCTTCTGGAACTTTGCACTACTTGAAGCTTTTGGTATCTGCATCCACGGCGACATATACACATTGAAGTGCATGGCCGAGGGTTCATCGTAACGCTTTTATATTTCTCTACAGTTCCATTCTGTAATAGCTCGCGCACCCTATAAGCGCCCAACAAATTTACGTTTATAAAGGAGACAAAAACGTGGGGAGGTCCTGTTTGCGGACCCTTCGCAGGAACTCTTGTCGTCCTCTGCCGGTCCCGTATCAGCCATACTTGGCTGACTCGCGATCAGCTTCTCCGTCGCGAGGATCCATCTCAGTGTCGGTCGCCCACATCTTGCCGGAATGCCCCAGTTTAGCCGCTCAGAGTCGGAGTCTTACCTCTTGCTTTAGTTGACAATGCCACTATGGTTAATTCAGTTTTAAATTCGTGTGGATAGATTGTATCGAACCATTTGAGCTTTAGTGAAGTGTCCATTATCTGTCTATTCTCTATTTGCCTAATACTTGTAGGCAAGAGATTTTAACTGTTGCGGTCTGGCTGGATTTTCTTATTTTATTGCTGTCATCACCCAGCCTAGACACTCTGGTGCATTTTTACACCTTCCTCTCCTTTCTTCCATTTTGTTTTTTTATTTTTGGCATGTTACATCCTCACTGCAACATTTTAGTGACTTTTAATGCAGTTTCTGTAATGGGAAAAAGGGAATGATGACCATTGCAGTTTAGTCTCTTTAAAAATCAAACCAACCAACAAAACAACCTGTTTTGATATTTTAGTGAGAAAGGAGTGAAAACCCAGTAAGAAAATCGCATACAAACTAATAATTCACTTGTGAAACTCCGTCATAAAGTAGGATAATTGGGATCCGCAACTGGAAATACTTATAAAACATAAAAGTATTCTAGCCGTGACAGTTGCAAAAATTAGTAGTCTGTTGTCTGACTAGTTGTGGACTACTTCCATTTTCAAACGCTTGGTCCTAACCGCATTGATATTTGCCAATGGGCAACTTTGCATGTCTCCATTTGTGTAAAAGGCTTGGAGACTTCATAGTTGTTCAGGCACGCCTTTGAGTCAATGAAAGTCACTAAGATTCTTTGCACGTTTCCATTTGTGTAAAAGTAGCAGATTGGTAAATGTCAATGCGATTTTAAGATCAAGTTTTGAAAAATGGACCTAGTAGTCCGAAACTAGTCACCGAACGGCTACTAATTTTTACAGCTGTGACGGCTACAAATATAAAAAATAAAAGTTTATTATCGCTCATTCATAGCGCAAGTCTTACAGCCTTTACAATATGCAAAAGGAACTCATCAGTTGACCATATTTAAACAATAAAATAAAGTACATTGTTATTTCATATCGAAACTAATAAAAATGCAAATAGTGCTATAATATGTTTGACACCAAAAACAAGTAAATAGATTTTTTTGAAAGTTTTTTGGAGCCAGCGATATCCATTTTGTGAAGTGAAATACGTACGTCGCACGAAGGTTGATCTATGCCCCTCCCAGACACTTTTTTTTTCTCTTCTTCATCTGCCTGATACACATTAGCAACGATGTATTTCTTGTCACTAGAGATTGAATTTGCACATCTGTCAAGGTGGAGTCCGAAGTTGACGTCATATTCCTATGTGCTCAGGATAAGGTGGTCTAGTGATCCTAATATGCTGTGTGTCTCCCTCAAACTATACACACGCAATCAAATGGGTGCAGTAGATTGCTGCATATTTCGCAGAACTATCAAGGACACGTAATTGTGAGGGGGAGGGCGCTTCCCATTTCATGCCGTGTACACATTGAGGGCCGGTGCAAGGACTTTCGGGAGCCCCTGCAAAGTCTGATATTGGAGTACCCATACCTTTTTTTACTTTTGGTGATTACACAATGTCTAGTTACATTAATATGCCCAACACCTATTTTCGATGCAAACGTGCAATAACTACTCACAGACGGCAGGTGCAGCATTAGCAGTGCAGGGTATGTAAGCCGTTTCGGGTGGATGTGGCATGGAAAAGCAGTACAGTTGTTTTTCTACTGTAATGCGGAAATGTATCGATTTTCGGTGCAAGGGCGAAGTAGTTCTGGGACGGTTAAATTTCTAAATTGCCGTCATGCTTAAGTATGCTGTGAACGGCAAAAAAGCTCTATGGGAAAAAGAGACGATGACCACTTCGGCGCACGTCTGTGGAAACGCGAACGGGCGAATAGACGCGTAATTCATGAGCAACCGAGTGTTCTGACCAATCGAGGGAGATACCAACAGTATCTTTTCAACGACGTTTCTGCTAACTTAGTTGCATATAGGCGTGGTTCAGGCATTCATTGTGACTGCTATTCATCGGCGACATATGCTAAGTTCGCACGCCAAAACCGCAACTGCACGTCCTCTATGTGGTAATAGGGAGGCAAAATCAGATGAATCACTTTTTATGCTCCTTCGAACTGGTGGACTTCACTGTTTATGCCGTGAAACGTCTGAAAGCAAATCTTGAATCTATGTGCAAACAAGCCTGTAGTTTATTAAGTAGTAGCTTATCTGGGACTTTGCATGATCTTGGGAGGATTTTTTGGAAGGGGGGGAGGGAATATTTCGATAATTCTGTTATGTGGAGTGTAGATTTATCCCTTTTTAACGTAGATAAACACGACGAAGTTACCCCCACAGCTAGATCGCAAGTTAGCTTTGGAATGTTAATTTAAAACTTCAAAATGTGCATAAAATAGTGAAATATAAACTACGGGGTGTCTCACGGAAGACGCCTGTCAAGCATCCGCAGATAGCGCGATTCGACTCCCGGGCGCCGCCACCGCATCCGCCGCCCACGGCAGCTGCGGGCGCATACACTGAGTTAAAGTCTAAAAAATTTTGCCATCTGAGTAACCTAAGCTTACCTTTATTTACAGTAGATGTTCAAAATGATGCCAGGCCGCTCTTTCCATAGAGGGACATCATTTTGAACATCTACTGTAAATAAAGGTAAGCTTAGGTTACTCAGATGGCAATGTTTTTTAGACTTTAACTCAGTGTATGCACCCGCGGCACAATAGTGTCAGAGACTCGAGCGCTGCCATGGCTGGCAAATGCGGCGGCCGGGAGCCATACTGCGCTATCCGCAGATGCCTGGCAGGCGTCTTTCATGAGACACCCTGTACAACAAGTAATAGATACACAAAGGTAGACTAATATGAACTAGGATTGACCGAAGTTGTGGCCAAAGCAAACACACAATACAATAGTCACCAATAGTCACGCAAGGCTGCCGGGATGAGAAGTAAAATTTTACCGACAGATATATTTAAACACATCTGCAACCTGTCACTAAAGCACTTACTGCCATGTATCACAACTTATCAATCTAGGTAACCTTTTTCCAAGGTGTAGTAACTGAACAGGAATGTTTAGGTAGCAGTACTAATCTGTGTTCTATGATGTGTGGGAGGTGACTTGTGTGTCACTTCAAATGGTTTTCATTATCCTCAATACCATGTTTGCAAGTAGGATGGCCGGCCGCGGTGGCCGAGGTGACTGAGGCGCTCCAGTCACGGTCAGCACGGCCACTACAGTCGGGGGTTCGAATCCCCCCTCGGGCATGGATATTTGTGCCGTCCTAGTTCGTAAGTAGTTCATAAGTAGTTTGTAAGTTTAGGGACTGATGACCCCGTAGTTAAGTCCCATAAGCTTAACAAACATTTGAACATTTTTTTTGCAAGTAGGATGGGTCATCTCATTTAATTTTCAATGTACTCATTTAGTGCTATCAGCAATTAGCAGTGAGTTCTATGGTGCATCTATTGATGGTAACATTGTGTGCAAAAATATAACAGAGGTATGCTACCCTGCTTCAGCATAAGTCACAACAGCACACTGAAGCTTGAACTTGCAACACTGCCTCAACAACAGTGAGATAATGTATGTTGTCACTTCGCTATTTATGTTGTAAATCCCCAATGACACTACACTTTTACTGTGCCCTTAGCTCCTCTAACAATGAAAAACTCTTGGTGTCTGCAATGCCTTTTCTATCCAAAAGTGGGTTGCTCACCAGGTGTTTCTAGGATTGAAGCAGCAAATGATTTCTTATTCAGAGGCCTCTATATTCACAGTTAAAGCCATGATGATGTAGGTAGCTGACTGTGGTTGTTTTCCCTGGAATCAATATGTTCAAAGTACACTCTTGACATGGTGACATGTGCAAAGCTCAATATCATTATAATCTGGAAGATGGAGACTCTCATATGTTGGAAGCCACTATCCACCCACAATCGAATGGCTGACACACCTCGTCCTGCCAATCTCCTGTCCACCTGTCATTTGTCTTGAAGATGTCAGATGACCTGCTGATCTGTGTCATTATTTGTCGTGGCTGCTGGAGTGCTCCCTCTCATTAACAAAACAGTTATCAATAACTTGATCATTATTATATATTTTCTGAGGTAAACTGTGTTTTACAAATCTACCACAGTAGTGTCGCAGAGTAGCCAAGTAACTAATAACTTCATTGAAGAGACAAAACTATCTTCAGTCAGGAAAAGAAGTTAGAAATCACACTGCACATGTAAAACATTAAGTTTCAAAATTTCTACTACCTGTCTTATAAGATATTGCGAAACCACAATAGTTCTGCAACATTTCAAAGAGAGATCAGTTGTCTGTGTGGATCAAAAATTCTAAATATTCATATTATTCTTTACTTTTTCTTTTTCCTGTAAAGTATCACCACTTCTAATGCTGTTAGACACTTAAGAATGAGCTCATTGTATACTCTTGACTGCTGCTGTGTGAGGTGAACTGAAAAATTGTTTTGAGATGCAATCATACATTGACCTCAATTTACAGTCCTGTTTTCAGGGAGTCAGTACATTGTCCATAGACTTCCTTGTTTGTTTTTTTTTGTTTTTTTTTTTTTTTTTTGAGATGAGCCTTTGTTTTTTGCACACTCTTTGTCATAGCCTTTATTTCCATTTTTAGTTTGTTCAGCCTCTTCATATGCTACTACCCATCTTAATGGAATGTACAACCTGCTCTGGAAGGCTTTGGACCGCAGAATTTCCTCTTTCTTTGGTTTAGCTGTCAAGTAGTAACTGAATTGCCACCATTGTCACTTAGTTTCTTAAATTAGCTCATGAATTGTTGTTTTGCATGTTCTTTAGTGGAATAATAGTACACCTACCTTACTATTCCACAGTAAACACGTAATTGTCTGGTGGTGGGTGCATTTTCAGACTATTCCTCTAATGTCCACTCTAGAATAGCATACAAGGGGGGTGGGGATGAAAATCCCTGCTCCTTTACTTTTCTCCTCAGGATTTCCCTTCCACCATTTTCTCTCCACCACACAATACTACACCTAACAGTAATTTTGCATCCTAGTTCCTTCACTCTCCACCACTCCCCCCCCCCCCCCAATGACCTGCTATTCCTCCTCCATCTCCCTGCCCTGGGGAAATGTCTGCATCCCAGTGTGCTGTTATCATCTCTGTGGTGACAAATCAGTATCCTATGAGTAAAATACAACAGAGTCGCAATCTGAATCAGTCAACATGTCCAAAAACTTGAGTGAAACAACTGCAGTTATGTGAACTGGAGTATTTATAAAGGCTGAGTTACAAGTGAAGCAGATGGCGGAATTACTTTTTAGAATACTGAGAAAATGGAAACATCACGAATGATGACTGTTTGCAAAAACACTTAGTGGGACTCGTTCTTAAGCATGTGGAACCTATACCGAGCAGTTGGAAAAAAAAAAATGTGTGCAAAGGAACTCGGCAAAAGGTTGTAGGTTAGTTTTATCCATAGGAAAGAGTAATTAAGTTGTTGAAATACATAAATTACCAGAAATACCAAGATAGTTTGTGTCTATCGTACGAAAACCTACTTGCAAAGTTAGCTACACAATTAAACACTGACGCATTCAGTATATTACTGCAATCCATGATGTAGGATTCCTATAGACAACACAAAGGCAAGATAAGACTAACTACAGCCTGTAAAGAGGAATTAGCAGGGTGAACAGTGGTAAGATGCCCTTATAAACTTTAATATGGAGTACCTTTTGCTGTGAGCCTCGCAGTGGTTTACATAACATAGGATTCATAAGGTATACACCTTCAAAAATCTAAATACTGTTTAAATCTGCTATTCAGAGTGGAAAAAAGTAAAAATCCAAAACCTGTGAGCAGTACAGTGCGATGTATCATTGTTGCTCTTTGTCTTCATTCTAAAGTTCTTCCATGTTAAGTGCAATGTTTTTAGATTTCCGGAGGAAAGTGGGATAGACATATTGGAATCTGTGGACTGAGATATTGTGAAAAAAAAGTTTACTATTTTTTTTTTTAATCAGTAAAAGTGTTTATCATTTTTTGATTAGGGAAAGAAGTAGAAAGAAATTTGTGTAGGTGTTTGATAATTTATTGCAGTTTTTACTTGCAATGAGTAATTATTGAGAAGCAATACCATTTCTACATTATGTTGAAAAACTATTAAATCCTTTCACAGCTGACTGAACTTGCTTTTTTTAGCATATATACTAGAAGCAGGATGTCGCAATTGCAACAGAGTATAGTGAACACCTTGACCATTGTGAAGCAGATACAGTATTGTAATGTTTACAGTGAAATTATAATACATTTTGCTACTTTATAGTATGTAGTGTTTTAATAACTGTTGAATCCAATTCACAAACATGGTTGATCCAGTCTCAACACAGGCTTTGAAACATACTATGCATTACTGACATGCTCTTGTGATGGCATGCAGCCAGTGAATTGCAGGATCAAAAGCATTCATTGCTGTCGTCTTTAAGGATCCATTTGTTATGTTGGTTTGACATCACATTCCCCATCTGTTGTTGTCTGCAGTAATTCAAGCTGTGTGACATGTACAATTTGGCAGATGTTACTCAGCAGACAAAGAGAAACCTACCGTGTTTTACACAAGACACAGCAGAACCTGCATTTTTAGTTATTATTTGCTCTAGTTTATAACTAGGAATTTCAAATATATTTTAATGTGTGTCAGTTAAAACTAGAGTTGATAACTGAAAAACCAAATTAGGTATATCCATTAAAATATTTAATAGTGTTTTAATGCTGTAGCATTTTTTGTATCTGTGGCTTGATTGATCGTTATTTGAAATTAATGCTGAATTACTAAAATTTCACCATTCTTATCTTCTTAGTTTAATTTAGAAAAAATTATGACAGTAAAATATAGATGTGTCACAATTTACCAGCTGAAGAGAGTTTCCATTTCCAGATTTAACCACCCAACACTTCTGCAATTATTCTCTTATTGTTGTTTTAACTTATCTTTCTATGTGTGTGTGTGTGTGTGTGTTTTTTTTTTTTTTTTTTTAAAAAGAGAAAACTTACAAGCTTGATAGCTTACAATATAGCAAAATATAAAAACATACAGTGGAAATGAACTAATCTTTTTACAGAGATACACACAGGTCATAATTTTTAGTACTAACCTTTCCACTTGAAGCAGTGTCCTCCTTCATTCTCTCACCAATTGCTTGACAAACATACTCATTATTCTTGAATGTAGATGATCAGAACCACTTTTACACATCACTGTTATCACCGTAGTTACAAATTTCTTCATTTGCAAGGTGATATGTGTAGAAACATTCAGATACAAGAGTATAAAAAGTGTGTAAATCTAGCAAATGGAACGCCTGTTCCATTACTTCCAAAATCTGATCTGTCTGTCTTTCCTTGTTTATTTCACGAATGACTTATTTCTTTCTATTCCTATTTTTAGATACTAGACGACTACATTTCATATTACTTACTACAGTCGTATTAGAACACATGCCATAAGCAGAAATTTCAGAGGACTTGAGCCTTCCATTGACATAAGCTGAAACACCTGGTTCTATACTATAGTCTTTTTAATTCATTTTATATTTACTTTTTCCCTCCCATTTCCCTATTTTTCTTTAAGTGCAGTTAAGTTTTCTTCACTGAATAATTGCTGTTGTTGTGCTTATTATACCTTGATTAATAGACTGAATTCTTACATATGGAGACTAACCATAAAATAAGCATGTTTAGACATGTTGTTGATTACACCCTGAACATCATATTTTTATAAAAGTTGTATTTCATTGTTAATCACAATATAATGCTGTCGTATCTTATAGTGATATTCTTACATTGTTTTCGTAACAATTTAACTTATTCAATATTGTACTTAATGAATGGGTTATCGTATTATTATGCTGAAGAGTTTTATTGATATGTTTCCTTGAAAGTGAGGGGGCTTTTTAGTAACCAATATGGGTTTAGAAAACATTTATTATATACTACAGCGATTTTCCTGTTGAGTTTGCATAAATTGACAATGACAACAATCATACTGTTAATCAGAACTGTAGTTATTTTTCGAAATACTTTATGCAGCACTAATTGAAGTTCATTTACTGACAGGAAGGAAGCCTATTAGTCATCAGCATTGTATAAAAACAATTTTTTTGCACTTAAATGTAATTACTGTAATAAACAAATGAAAAATTAATGTTACCAAAGAGATACGAGCACCCAGAGAAATTTTATAACACATAGCTGAAGTCTTGGCTGCGCACGGTTCCTGTCTTTAGATGACAGGAGCTAATCTACCATGTAGTGACCGTGCTCCACAATTTTGCTTACATATCAGTGTTAGGCAAAAGTGTAAATGTTGTTTCTGAAATATAGCATCGTCAGCTAGAAACGCATCCCAACTGCGATCCCAGACTTTATTTTGAGGAGAATACCTAATCGCAACAACTTGGGGGGAAAAAATTGCTTTCTTCTTTTTTTAATGCAAAGCACTACGAGAACTGTTTGGGGAAAATAACATAGATTCACTAATAACAGCTACAAGGTATTCATATGCACTGGCTCACAACTAGCTTTAAGGAGTGGTTGACTTAATATTCACAACTGCCGGGTGGAAAGTTTTCTACAGACTCCTGGCTAGGCTTACACACACTCAAGAATGTTTAGTACGGGAAAGGGATCTTACAAAACGTGGGAAAACTAGTTATTTGCAGCATAATGTAAATTGACCGAAATTCTTACTGAATTATGTATGTTTCAATTACGGTTTCATCCGAAACTAGATGAGCCGAATATTTGGTTACGGTTTCGGCCACTAATCATATTTCGGTCAGACTATATTTTTATGCTTCCATTAAAATTTTAGTCAGGTGAAGAATGCTGCCATTGTTGAGAATGATGGTGAGTTTTTAATGTCCATATCATACTCAAGAATGGGCCTAGACTCTGATAACCTCATTGTCATTCTGATGTGAAGCTTAATCTAATATACTATAATAGACTACATGTACTGGTGAATTAGAGAGCTGTGACAATATTGGTTATCTTTAGTGCTTGTGATGAGCAAAAAATGCTAAAAGACAGACATTTACTAAAAGAGCATTTTATTTCCAAGATTTTAGTCTCATTATCTGGTATGGATAAAAAGAAATACAAATTTGTACATCATGATACTCTGCACTTACCATTATGTGCCCATATTAAGGGCTTTGTATCTCAAAATGATATTTCAGATGAAGCCACTATACATTTGGAATTAATGAATATAAAGAAGTTACATGAGGATTTTTTATTTATTTATTTTGTATTCATAGTTGCCAAGTCTAATGAGACGAATTTGTTTGTTTAAAGATGAGTTGTAACACTCAAAAGTTGTTGGTTGTGATCTTAAGTGACAAAAAATTGATAAAAATTTTATTATTTTTTCAGTTGTTTCACAGATGATTTTATATAAGCTCTTGTGTAAATTAAACAATGGAAATTCCAGGAAGGATTCAAAAATATTTTCATGAAAAATAGGTTGCTTACTCACCACAGAGATGTCTGATGAATCGCAAAAAGGCACAAATAAGTCATAAACAAACTTGATAGCTTTTGGCCGTTAAGACCTGCATCAATCAGAGAGGACACATTATCCACATTCCTTCCAAACCTCAACACCTTTTCCTCCATTTGCTTCACCTGGTCCTACTCAACCCAACGTGCCACCTTCCTCGACATTGACCTATTCCTCAAGGATGGCCTTATCAGTAACTCCATCCACATCAAATCTACCAACAATCAACAATACCTCCATTTTGACAGTTTCCACACATTCCACACCAAAAAGTCCCTTCCATACAGCGTAGCCACCCATGGTTGTTGCATCTGTAGTGACAAGTAGTCCCTCTCCAAATATGTCAAAAGCCTCACTGAGCCTTACCCTCCAAACCTTGTCCAGAAACAGATCTCATGGGCTCTAACTGTCCAGTCACCCACCACCTCCCCCACACCCACTGTCCGGCCACAGAGGAGCAACCCTCTTGTTACACAATACTACCCAGCACTGGAACAGTTGAAACCACATTTCCCGCCAGGTTTTTGACTACCTTTCATCCTGTCCTGAAATGAGAAATACCCTACCCAATATCCTCCCTAACCCCCTGCCCCCAACAGTGGTATTCCACTGCCCGCCAAACCTATGTAATATCCTTTTCCATCCCTACTCCACTCCTGCTCCCAGTACTTTGCCCCATGGCTCACATCCTTGCAATAGTCCTAGGTGCAAAGCCTCTCCTATCCACCATCCCATCACCACCTACTGCAGTCCTGTCACAGGCATTTTCTATCCCATAAAGGGCAGGGCAACTTGTGAAAGCAGTCATGTTATCTGCAAACTGAGCTGCAACCACTGCAGCTTTTCTACATGGCCATGACCAGCACCAAGCTGTCTATCCAGATGAATGGACATTGCCAATCTGAGGCTAGGAGAGAGCTAGACCATCCTGTTGCAGAGCATGCAGCACTGCATAATGTGGCCCACTTCAATGACTGCAACACAGCCTGTGCCATATGCCTCCTCCCCACAAATAGGCCTACCAGCTTTTCTGAATTGCGCAAGTGGGAACTCTCCCTACAATATATCCTACCCTCCTGCTTCCACCACCCTTCCCTTCCCTCACTTTCCCTGCCTCCACCCTATCCTTACATACGTCTCCCATCCCGCCACTCATTTCAGTCCCTTTCCGTCCTTCTGCCCTGTTCATCGGACGACATTAGCGTATTCCTGCACCTGCTCCATGCAGCTCCCCCCTCCTCTTCTGCTTCCCTCCGCATGTTACTTCCTCACTCCCAGCACTGGTTGCTCTCACCTCGGCCATGCTGAGTCTCGCACACTGGCCACAGCTACCGGAAATGGCATTCGTGTCTGTGTGATTGTATGTATGTGCTTGTGTAAATTAATATTTATAAAATAAATTCTGCAAAATCACTAAATTTCGTTTGGGGAAAGGAGTAAATATTGAAATTACACTGTTTGTGTGGAGTAATGATTTCTCAATGTGAAGTTATGCACTTAGTTTTAAGATATCCCTATATGCTCAGTAACTGCCAGCTGGAGCATAGGTGTAGGATAGGTGGTTTTCTGTACACATTTAGTTAAATATTGAGTTCCAAGAAGGTGATTTGAAGCACTCAGTTGTTCTTTTTGTAAAGAACTGCTTTATTTTGCAAATCTAGATTTCAGAAATAGTGTTTAACACTGTTGCATCCAAAGTAAACTGTGGAAAGTGTATTACATAGTGTTTATGAGGGGTTAAACCACTCACTTGCATAACATACTGATATAAAAAATGTTTGGTATCTAAACTGGATTTGTGTGTGTCTCATTCAATATGTCAATGTTATATATTATGTAATGTATTTACACTGATGGTTAATTACTTGTAATTTTATCATTGATAATGGCAAGTCACTTGCTGAAATCTAGATCTGCAAAATCTTCTGTATAGATGTTAACTTAATTTAGTTGTGGTTTCTTGGTGTATAGTGTAACTTTAGTCATATATGCCTCATGATTCAGTCATAAAACATGTAATAATTTTTAATATTGATATTACAGGTGAAATGACTGAAACGTCAAATGACTCATCTTCGCCTTTGATTGGAGTGATAAATGAAGGCACTGACACTGCAAGCTTTGTGGTGAGCTATACTCTCATTAAATTTGCCACAGGCAATTTTATTTTATATTTTTTGTGAAATATGTATGTGATAAAGATCTTATTGACAGGTGATCTCTCCAGACACAGCAGAGGAAGTTGCATATCATTCCATAAAAGTGAGACATATATGCCCACGCGATGGCTGGCAAGAACAGGATCCCATGGAGCTTATTGGAGCAGTTAGGGAATGTATCAATAAAACCATTCTCAAAATGGAGGCACAGAATATTGACAGCCACAGGATAGTAACAATTGGAATTACAAATCAAAGGGAGACTGCTGTTCTGTGGCATTCAGTTACAGGACGACCACTTTTTAATGCAATTGGTAAGTTGTTCTTTTAGAAATATAGTTCTTCGTTAACTTCTTTTCAAATGACATTGAGGGGGAAAAGGAAATAATATTTATTTACACTAACATTGGAAATTTGTGCTAGGTTCATGAAATTGCTAATAGGTGCTGGAGTTTGTTTGAAATAAAACCTGAAGTAATAGCTATTATTTCGTAGCATTATCTCGTGTCTGTTGATATGACCTCGGTCGTATGAATGTGCATTTCCATTTCATTATTTTTCCCCCCTCAGAGAGGAAGCCTTTATTAGCAAAATATCAAGATTTGTTAGCTTTTTATCATTTTTTTCTGAGAAACTGCAGTATTCACATCAGTAAAATTTATTTCTCAATTTTCTCATCACTCCTGTGTCTTATTTCCAATTAATGTCTGATGATAGGTGTTTATTGCATATAATTATTTTATTATTCTTATTTTCTGACTTCTACATTCAGTTAAGGGTTGGGAGACATGTGTCGGGAGGCTTCTTCATTGATTAAATTGTTTATTAGAGCACTGCAGCTGTTCCTTTTCTGTGTTTACTAATGGCAGTGGCGAGCCTGGAATTTCTTTAGGTGAGTGGCGACGGACAGCCACATTTTTTTTTTTTTTTTTTAAAGGAATGACTCCATGCTATCTCTGTGTCCCAAACTGTCGGCAGAGGGTAGCTAGGTTTACAAGATAATAAATGGCAGGACGCTGCACATGCAGTTCCCTTCGAGATGAGGCTATCTGGGTCAACCTTTAGAGTTTTCCCAAATCACTCAATTTCCTGTTCAAATGTGCATACTGATTACATGAAATTATTACATTTTCAGATCAATAGCTCAAGCGGTACTGATGTAACAGTTGTTGATCCATGATCAAACACCTGTATTAGTACGCCATACAGCATCCACAGGCGACAATGCAGGCTGATTCTGGCATCCATTCCATCATACAGAATTAATAGTAGTAATCCAAAGATAAAATTCACCCTGGAGAAAGAGAGTAATGGACAATGTGTCCGGCACCCTTGTTAATAAAAATCAGCGCGCAAGATGATGGCGTGAGTGAATTTTGCAGATTTTTTGTGGAAAAATTCTGGACTACATGACTTTGCATGAGAAATTTGCTGCTGGGGCGGAGTCCAGGGTGCAGACTGCAGCTCATTCTGCAATTGGCTGTGTGCTTTCTATATGACAGGTCAAACAATCCATCATCCAACTGAGTGTTGTCATTGGACAATCCATGAGATTGGCTTCCTAGGTGTGAAGGGCATGGCAGCCGATAGCTGGAGTTTGCAGCTTGTTGGTGTGGAATGGAGTCGAGGGGACTCTTTTGAGAAATACTCTCAAGTATGGTTTGCTTCAGGTTTTGGACACCACAGTGGGTGGTACGCGTTGTGGAGGCCCATCTTGTACATTCCTACAGGAACTCTTGCAGCAGAGGCTGCAGTGTGCAGACTTGCATTTTGAGTTGTGGGTTTGCTTGTGGCGACCGTACTCGACCTTAGATGTCGGTGGCTATACCATCTGCCGTCACACAGAGTAAATATTGTCCCTGCTACGTAGGATGAAGTTATTGATTTCATGGATGGAATCCACAGTCTCCTGCTCCAGTCTGACGACGTAGGTGCTGCTGCTGCTGCAAGATACGTTGCTGTGTTTGCTAAGGCAGCGAAGAAGCACAGCTTTATTAGAGTTCAGTAACTCGGTTCAGGTTGGGATAATGATTGTTTTTGCATTCTGTCTTCTCCTGTCAGATTAGGTTAATATTTGAGTAAGTCCATTTCTTATTCAATTTTTTGAATGATAGGATCTCCCAAAAAATATTGCCAGTCATTTGTTTCATTTTGTATAGTATTGTGTCTTTAATTTTTGTGTAGTTATGACAACTTATTTCATATTTTCATGTTATTATATTGTGACACTTAGTCACCCAATATTATACATTGTTAGGTTATACCTTTTTAATTTTAAAATAGGATCTGAATTTATTGCAGTTGTCGAATAAAACTCTTAACAATCCCAATCACTATTTTTGAGGGGAATATAAATGTTTGCTTATAATATGAAAAGGGGGTAAGATATAATAAAGAATTATATTTGAAACTAAAAGTGTCATTTATGAGAAAACACATTTCTATGACAGAAGTAGGGCAAAGAGAGTAACTAAATGAGTCTATTATGGTGTACGCCACTGGTTAGATAAAGATTAAATTTTCTATGTTTAGGAAAACATAGTGGTGACCCAATTTATTATAATGATTAATCAGATAAGTTGCATATAAAAATTACACTTTTTTGCATACTAAATTCTCAGATTAAAGGAATCATAATATGCTTTACTTTTTGTTTTGTTACAATTCATATATCAAAGATAGATCCTCCAGCCCTCTACCTTAACGACAAAAACCAAGATTTGTCACACAGTAATCTGCAGTACAATGAGAGACAAAAAGATTTAGAGTTCAAGGACAGAACATAACACATGCCCAATTACACAAATGCCAGAGTTCACAATTCTACTGGTCTGTGGATCTTCGCCACATGGGAATAGCTGTGTGGTCGCATCACAGATTGCATGGCCTCTCTCTCTCTCTCTCTCTCTCTCTCTCTCTCTCTCTCTCTCTCTCTCTCTCTCTCACACGAGAGAGAGAGAGAGAGAGAGAGAGAGAGAGAGAGAGAGAGAGAGAGAGAGAGCAAGCTTCAGCTCGGTGTTCACATCAAATAGAAGGAAAAATAATAGGATACAGTATAAGTCCAGATTGCAATTTAAGTCATTGTTTCTTTTTTTAAATCATTATTAGAGCACCTTGAAACATCGAAATATAAGAATTCAATGTTGGTGTAATAATTAGTGTTTCAGAACAGTTTCAGAGGATAGGCTGACAGTTAAAAAGTGCGAAGGAAGAGCAATTGAATTTTACTGGAGTCAATTGTCACGTTTTTATTTTATTTTACAATCCAAAAGTCAACACAGTTTCAGTCGACCAGTTGCATAAAATGGTTTACATATATAAACCTTTACCTAGGTTTCGGCAAAAGTAATTTTGCCTTCTTCAGAAGTATACATAAAGCTCACATTAATAAAAGTAGTTAAATAAAATGTGGCTGACTCCGTGTCAATTGATTAAAAAGTAAAATTTAAAAACAATGTCACATCATAAAATTGTGGAGCCCGTCCACACACAGGTCGAGTGAGCCTTCTGAGTGAGTATACTTCTGAAGAAGGCAAAATTACTTTTGCCGAAACCTAGGTAAAGGTTTATATATGTAAACCATTTTATGCAACTGGTCGGCTGAAACTGTGTTGACTTTTGGATCATGTTCCACCGTTGCTGAATTGCAGCCATGTTTAATAATTTTTTTTATGTAGACCTGTAGAGGTAATTTTTTACTACTTAATGTGCTATGAATTGTACAGTTGTAATTTTTGTAGCTTCAATAATCTTTCAAAAGATTCCATTTTATAATAGTCTAAACTTTAAGCAAACAGGCAAATGATCACATTAGATACACTGAAAATGGTTGTATTTATTTGTAACTACTTTGACTGCCACGCGGGGTGTGTATAGTTTTCAGCTAAGAGAAACATATCTGCTGATTGGCATATTTCTCCAAGTCCCCATCCATGGTTCACATGAGCAAGTGGATGTTACTTCTAGTTTCCAGTGTAATATTCGTGCTTCAACTACAGTAGACCTATTGACTGTTACACTGTAAAGAATAGATTGGTAGCTCCTTGATAGTGAGTCAGCTTACTGTACTGGTAGCTGTGGTATGTTTCAGATCATATCTTGCTGCAACTTTTTCTTTTATTGCATCACAAATGTTTCATTCTTTATTTACAGTTTATTATTATATTTCATTTTATTTGTTATAGTTTTTTCTTCTTCAATATTCTCTGCAGTGAGTAGCTAATTATAGTTTTTCACAATGGAAGGTCCTGTAAGGAATGTTAATAATAATAATAATAATAATAATAATAATAATATGTAGATAAGGAACAACTTGTACTAATGACGAATGTTGACCTGCCGACAGACACAAATAAGATGCACAATTCTAAATTTTCGGACGCGGCCTTCCTCAGAAAGAGAACGCTCAGCCACACAATCGCTTGGGCACACTCATCCACACACGTCAACCATCTCTGGCTGCCCAACACAGTGTTGACTGAGATTATTGGGCGGCCAGAGATGGCTGACATATGGATGAGTGTGCCTGAGTGATTGTGTGGTTGGGTGTCCTCTTTCTAAGGAATGCTGCAACAGAAAATTTAGAATTGTGTGTGTGTATTAATTACAGTTTCCAAATTTGATGTCTCAAAATAATCTTCCTTGGAAGGTAATATTTTTCTTGCTGCCATAAATAATACAAATCATATAGTAGCAAGTAGATTTGTATTTTGAAATTAATATTGTTGGTCTCCTATGTGGACCCTCTTGGGAGAAATTAAATGAAGAATAGGCTATGTATAGCTTAAATATTTTGTCTACATGACATTGGCATCAAGAAAAGCTTGGATCCTTTGAGGAATAGAATTTACAAGTCTGTGGAAAAAATCCTCATCCATGGAAAATTTTCTTCCATGAAGAATGAACCAAATCCCATAGGGCACACACAGTTACCAGAGGATGGTCTGGCCCATTGTCACACAGTCTTCTTAACCCTTCCATTCCACATTATTAATTCAGCTTAAAATTATTTTCTGTATTAATACGGAATACATCAAAATATGTTTTTTAACATTTTTGATCGATCTATTGTTTTCTTTTGTCATTTATTTCTTGCGCAACACAGACGTTTGTACCAAAGTATTTCATTACTTGGACATTATTTTGTTGATAGTTAACACTGCCAGATCAATAATTCTAGCATACTCTTCACCACAGCACCAAAGACAAGACAATTCACTACTGGAATAAAATAATGTGAACCACACTCACACGCACAGCCACATACAGATGGCAATGTACGAGGGTAAGTCAATTATTATCTGCAAAGTAGTTATGAAATTTTATTGTAATAAAATATGAAACTTACAAGAACATCGTTTTTTGACATAGTCTCCTTGATTTTCAACGCACTTCATCCATCGCTCAACAAGCTTCCTTATGCCCTCATAAAAGAAAGTTCTCGGTTGAGCTGCGAGCCAGGAATGCACCACTTCCTTCACTGCTTCATCCAAGTCAAATCGACAGCCCCTTAATTCCTGTTTGAGTGGACCAAACAAGTGATAGTCAGAAGGGGCAAGATCGGGACTATATGGAGGATGATCCAGTACTTTGAATTTGAGTTTCTCAAATGTTTCAGCAGTGTGGCCAGCAGTAAGTGGACGGGCATTTTCGTGCAACAACACAACACCTTCTGACAGCAATCCTCGGCGTTTGCTTCGAATTGCAGGCTTTAGCCTGTCAGTAAGCATCTCACTGTAACGTACACTGTTTATTGTTGTGCCCCTTTCACCATAATGTTCCAGTACAGGACCTCGTGCATCCCAAAAAAACCATAAGCATCAGTGTTCCTGCGGACGGTTGGGTCTTGAACTTTTTCTTGCACTGCGAATTTGGATGTTTCCATTCCATAATCTGTCGTTTACTCTCCGCCTCGTAATGATGGATCCACGTTTTGTCACCAGTAGTGATTCTGTCTAAGAAGTTGTCCCCTTCGTTACCATAGCGATCCAAATGTTTTTTGCAGATGTCGAGGCGCGATTTGCTTATGCAACTGTGGGATTTGTTTTGGGACCCATCTTGCACAAACTTTACGAAACCCAAGTCTGTTGTGAATAATTTCGTAGGCAGAACCATGACTAATTTGAAGACGATGAGCCACTTCATCAATAGTTAATCGTCTGTCTAAGAGAATGATTTCACGTGATCACTCAATGGTTTCTTCATTTGTGGTGGTAAACGGTCGTCCAGCTCCTTCATCGTGCTTAACACTCGTGCGACCATTTCTGAATTTTTCAATCCACTCGTACACACTTTGTTGTGGCAAAACACTGCTCCCATACTGTACTGAAAGTCTTCTATGAATTTCGGCCCTGATACACCTTCTGCCCACAAAAAATGTATCACTGAATGTTGCTCTTCTTTGGTGCAAATAGACAGCAGAGCTGCCATGATTAACAGCATGGCAGTGACAACGTAACTAACGTAGCAGCTTGAAAATTGCAAAGATATAACAACAAATAAACAAAGCATGCGTCACCAACGTAAAATGACAGTACTACCAACATAAACAAAAATATAACTAAATTGCGGATAATAATTGACTTACCCTCATAACACAACCTCCAAGATGGATAAATTAATGCTTCAGAAGTGGCTTCACATCACACCAGGTGGCAAAATGTCATACTAGAAGGATATTGCTCAACAACAACAATAATGAGACTTTAAAGACTGATACACAAAATACGGTATAAATCAGCTTTAAACACGTTGACGAGGACCGATACTGGGAATAAAAGGGCTAAGTTGAACCAATACATTCTCTATGGGATTGAGATTGGGCAACTTTTATGGTTACAGAAGGAATTGAATAATATTCTCCCTACTTTGAAACCAGCTCTAAATCCTAATGCTAGTATGTGAAGGATGATTATCATGTTGGTGAGATGTGCCAAAGACAAGCTCCAGGGATAATTACATTTTCAAGAAAATATTCACCAGCTGAAAAATGCTCCTGCCAGAGCACAGAAAAGGCGAATATGTTCTCTGACACAAAAGTATGACACCAGCTGCCTCAATCCTCATTCAGACTTCCTCACCAAATATTTTGGCATGCAAACATATTCGCACACTTTTAACGCATAACTTTGTAAATACTTTTGCCCAGTTAAGCCATCAGTCTGCAATGTCGTCTCACTATCAGTGTCCATTTGTTTGCTGTCTCTCCCACTGCCGCTTTCTGTCTGTATCAAACATTCAGTGTCTTCATCTCTTTCCCTTGCTGTCTGTTTCTGCCACTTTCATCATCTCTCTGCCCCACTGACGTTGTCCCATTCACTTCCTGCCTTGTTGCCAGTATCCTTTGTTTCTCACTTAGTCGGATTTCATTGTCTTCAATCACGATTGTCTCCTTTACACATGTCCATGGGGATGGTTTGCTTGGGGGTTTGATCTGTAGACCGGAAAACTTTAGCACGCGGGTACTGGGGGTGGGAAAAATTGGACAAATTGTTTTGTGCTATAGTATTGGAGAGCCGCATGCTTGTGCTTTATGTATGGTCTCTATTCGTCTCAGTTTCCCACTGTTTTCTCTTTTGCTCCAGTTGCTACTATCTGCATCTGTCTTAGTTTTTGTGTTGCCACTGTTCCTGACTTGCGACATCTCGTTTCACTTCCCACTGCTATTCTCATGCAAATGCCTTTCTCCTGAACTGACACTTTCTCTTTTCCATCATATATGGCTCTGTTTGCCTGTTGCACTGTCTCTGTCCTACTTAGTCAGCTGAAAAAAGCTCGAATATGTCTGCATGCCAGAATTTTTGGTGAGGCAGTCGGAATGAGGATTGAGGCAGCTGGTTCCACACTTTTGTGTCTGAGAACGTATTCGCCTTTTCCGTGCTCCGGCAGGAGCATTTTTCAGCTGGTTTCCGTCCTTTTCCTGTTACATCAGAGTGTACTGCTTATATAACATGAAATCAATGGTGAGTAAAATTTGGATAGTATTTTATACACCTTAATACGTTTGTACAAACGTCAGACCAAATTGACTTTGTAGTAGTTTACTTTCTTTGTTCATAGACCCGATTTACAGAAATATGTGACGGGTATACCCGTGCAATGAAAAGTAAAAGTTTTGGAGAGCGCGCGCGCACTCAAACACACACACACACACACACACACACACACACACACATAACATTTTAGTCATTTACTATTCCTCAAAAATGTTACCTCACAATCAGAAATAGGGTTTTCAAACCTATTACTGTCACATGCTATCATTCACGGACCAATATCTCAAGAACCACGTAAGATATAATTCTGCCCTAAACTTTAAATAAAATGTCAATATGTTATCTACATTTTATAACAGCTATGTGTAACATAAAATCAACCATACGAGAAGTCTACGCAAACTCTTTAAAAATATGTTGCAGTAGTTCACTAAACCTGATGCTGCTTATTAACTGTAAAGTAAATGAAAACAACATCACTCCCTTCATCAACCAAATATTTCAATCTTTTAAGTTGTACAAAAATCAAATTTTTCCGGTGAGTAACTTTTTTCAAATCGCATAAGTTTCAGAGCTGTCCAAATGCCGTCTTTCAGCACAATACACACTTTTTCTAGCAAAATATCACGGTTTTTCAGCCATATTCTCACGTTGCAATGGAAGCAGGCTTGACTTCGAAGGCAACTAAACACAGCACTTATACTGAAAGCACATTTATTACGAACTCAACATACACGCAGCACTGACTGCCTCTCAGGCAGAGTGCTCTGCTATTTATATACAGACAGAATTTACCAGAAATTAGAAGAACAGTTAACATAAGAAACAAGTAGAATTTACAAGTGAACATAAGAAAGATGGAGAACCTACTGGAATTGTCAATTACAAAGAAATAAATTTTTGCTGGTGGGTGGGATTGAACCGGCGACCTTCTGCTCCGCAGTCCGTGACGCTATCCCCTGCACCACGCCGGCAGTTGGTGTTCGTGCTCTCTCGCGGCATTGCTCCCTCTCCTGGAGAAACAGCGACCCGCTGTTATTATCCCTGTGGAGCCAGCTGCAATGTCCTGGATCTTGACCGTGTCATGGGTCCTCTGTATGACAGTTCAAGAGAATCCTTCCCTTCTCCGCGATTATCGACGACAGACGTTCCTGTCGTGGCTTCATCAGGAACATTACCGTCCTTAAAGTCCTTGAACAAGAAGCCATTGTCGTCTACCTGCTCTTCAGGATCATAGTAAGGCTTCATGCGCAGGACGTGAACAATGTCTCTTCGTTTTTAACGTTCGAAGACTGCTCATAATCTTCAACTTCGTATGTGACGTCTGACAGGCATCGTATGACACGATACGGACCAAAGTATCGCTTCAATAACTTTTCTGACAGTCCAACCTTCCGTACAGGGGTAAAAATCCATACCAGATCTCCTGGGCTGTACACAACAGGTCGGTGCTTGTCGTTACACCGCTGACGGTCCTTCTCCTGGGAGTCCAGTGTCCGTATGCGAGCCAGCTGTTTTGCTTCTTCGACCCTGGTGATGAGCTGTTTAACATAGTCATCCCGAGTGTTGTCCGGTTGGAACGGGAACAGTGTATCCATTGTCGTCTCAGCTTCACGGCCATGGAGCAGGAAAAACGGAGTGAAGCCTGTGGTGTCTTGTCTTGCGGTATTGTAAGCAAATGTCACAACTGGCAGAATTGTATCCCAATCCTTCTGCTCAACATCGATGTACATCGACAGCATGTCAGTTAACGTTTTGTTAAAACGTTCCGTAAGACCATTTGTCTGAGGATGGTATGCAGTTGTCATTCTGTAAACAATGTTGCACCGTGACATTACCTCTGATACTAGTTTTGACTGGAATACTTTTCCATGATAAGATATCATGACACGTGGTGCCCCATGCTTCAAAATAATGTCTTCTACGAGGAATTTTGCGATCTCTGGAGCTTCTGCAGTCGGCACAGGTTTGGTGACAGCGTAGCGTGTGAGGTAGTCAGTGCAGACTATTTACCGGTTGTGGACTTCGGGAACCTCCCTAAAAGAGCGATCCCAACGCGGTGGAATGGAGCTGCTGCCGGCGGAATCGGTACGAGATGTCCTGGAGGTAATTGCGGCACATGCTTCCGTCGCTGGCACTCTTTACAGTGACTCACATAGTGCTTGACAGATCGGTAGAGACCTTTCCAGTAATACCTGCATCTGATTCTGTCAAGGGTCTTCACGAATCTCAGATGACCAGATATTGGAGCATCATGGAAATATTTGAGAAGAGCCGGCTGGAGATGAGCTGGAACAACAAGTAGCCATTTGGGGCCCAGTGGATCGTAGTTGCTCTTGTACAATGTTCCGTTTATAAGTTGGAACTCTCCATTGGTCGGTTCTCCTTTCTCCAAGGCCTCTATCGTTTTTAATAGTAATGGATCTTCCCTCTGTTCAGCTGTAACGTCTTCTAATTCAGTGAGAGCTGAAATTTCATTAATGCTGTTGTGTTCCACTTATGGATTCCTCGAAAGGCAGTCGGCATCCTTGTGTTTGCGCCCGTTCTTGAATACCACTGTGACATCGTACTCAAGAAGTCTTAGTGCCCATCTTGCTAGTCGACCTGATGGATCCTTCAAGCTAGTCAGCCAACACAAAGAATGGTGGTCTGTCACGATGGTGAATGGTTTGCCGAATAAATACGGCCGGAACTTGTTGAAGGCCCAGATAATTGTGAGGCATTCCTTCTCAGTTATAGAGTAGTTTATCTCGGACTTTGAGAGTACTCTTGACACATAGGCTATCACTTTGTCGGCACCTTCCTGAACTTGTACAAGCACTGCACCAATCCCATAGCCACTGGCGTCTGTGTGAAGTTCCGTTTCTGCATTCTCGTCTTACAAGGCTAGTACTGGTGCGGAAGTTAGAGCCTCCTTAAGTGCTCGGAAAGCTCTTTCTTTCATCTCATCCCAGTAAAATTTGGCGTCTCCCTGCAGAAGTTCTTGTAATGGACGTGCCTTGTTACAAAATCCTTTTATGAAACGTCGGTAGTATGAGCACAGCCCGAGAAATCTTCTTACATCACGAATGTGCTGAGGAGTTGGAAATTCTGTGACTGCACTTACTTTATCTGGATCAGGACGGACACCATCTCCGTTGACTAGGTGCCCAAGGATTTTTATCTCTTTGGCAACGAAGAGGCACTTCTTTGGATTGAGGCGGAGACCTGCAGCCTGAACACACTTCAACACAGTTGACAGGCGACTCAGATGTTCTTCAAATGTTTTCGAGAAAACGACAATGTCATCTAAATAGTAGACACACGTCGTCCACTTAAGGTGTTGAAGCAAGTTGTCCATCATGCGTTCGAATGTGGCTGGAGCATTACATAATCCAAATGGCATTACTTTAAATTCATAGAGGCCGTCAGGTGTAATAAAAGCCGTCTTCTCCCTGTCAGCTTCGTCAACTTCGATTTGTCAGTAACCTGTCTGCATGTCCATACTTGAGAAGTATGTAGCTCCTTTCAAGCAGTCTAAGGTGTCGTCAATACGTGGCAGTGGGTAGACATCTTTCTTTGTGATTTTGTTCAGCCGCTTATAGTCGACACAGAATCGCCACGTGCCATCCTTCTTGTTTACGAGGACCACCGGAGACGACCAAGGACTCTCCGAAGGTTGAATAATGTCATCTCGCAACATCTTCTCCACTTCCTCCCGAATTATCCGTCTTTCAGCTGGCGACACTCTATACGAACGCTGGCTAATTGGCAGATGATCCCCAGTATTGATACGGTGCTTTATCGTGGGCCATTGCGTCTGACTTTTCCCCTGCTGAGGTGTGAATGCACCCGAAAATTGGCGAAGTATACCTAACACCCGCTGGCGTTGTTCCTTGGTCAGTCCAGGCCCTATTGGCAGTTCCATGTTTGTTTCCTCCAGCGTGTTGTCTGTACTAGCAGCAGGCCATGGGTCTTCAGTGATGATGTTGAGCTCACCATCCTGGATCGGTTCAGCTGTCCCGATACACATTCCCTTGGGGATAAGTTGTGACTGCTCGCGACAATTTGTGATCCAAATCTCTCCTTGACCACCGGTAATGCTTATGATAGCCGCTGGTATGTAAATTTCTTTTGTGAGCCTCATAAACTTTTTACTATCAACAAGAACTTCGCAGTTTAACCAGTCATCTGTGTTTGTGACTGCAACTCTTCTCATTGTCAACGGCGGTATCGTCACATTGTCAACGACAAATAGCTTCCCAGAAAATTCTGTATTATGTGTATCCGTCGGAGCAACTTCTTCAATTTGCAGCTCAGATCTTCCACAGTCAATGATAGCTTGGGATGCCTGAAGGAAGTCCCATCCGAGGATGACATTGTGACTACATTCTGTTAACACGACAAATTCAAACGGCTGCATCCTGTTGTTGATGGTTATTCTTGCGACACAAGTTCCTGCTGGATGGACGTACTTTCCATTCGCAACCTTCAGCACAGTTGCCCCCGTATCACAGAACATTGTCTTCTTTAGTGTGCGGCGGTAATTATCCGACAACACAGAAAAAGATGCTCCTGAATCAACAAGTGCCTGGACAGGTTGGCTGTCGATTATGACGTCGATGAGATTTCCCGACATCTTGGCGACTGTCGTCCATGGAGTATTTTCATCTGCGGCGGCCTCACCTCCATAGATGGTCGCCTCGCTTAGTTTTCCTGGGCACGGCGGCTAGGGGAGCGGCTGGTACCTCTGTACGGCGACGATAAATGGCTGCGGCGCGCCGGGGAGCGACCTCGTCTAGGGTACGGCGATAGGCTTCTTCCCATAGGTCAACTGAACTCATCAGCAGGTGACTGCCTTGGATAGAACTGCTCTGACGGCTGACGTCTTGCAGCAAAATAATCATCGAATACTCGCCTCCTCTCTCTGCAGTAGCGTACGACGTGTCCAGGGAGTCCACAGTGGAAACACAGTGGTGTGTTGTCTTCTGTCCTCCAGACGTCTGTTCTTCTGCGGGGCGTCATAGTTACCGGGGAAGTTGGCTGTGGTCGCGTCGGTCGGTTCATGGGCTGCCGTTTGGCGGCTGCAGCGTAAGTCATAGCAGGGCGACGCCATTCTTCACGTTGGGTGCAACTGACGGGGCAGACAGGAGCTAATATTTGAAATACCTCGTCCTCAGCGGCGTCGGCTACCTCGTGACTTACAGGGCTCACATCCATGGCCATAATCTGATGCTCGCTCGGTCTAATAGTCCCGGCTGCCATGCACTGTTGGCCTCTCTCATACGACAAATCGTGAGAGAAGAATTAAAAGTCCTGCTGGCCTTCCACAATGGCCATAGGGACTACATTTGGGAGTCTGTCATACTTCTTGCGTCCAACCCTCCTTTGTTGCATCTCTTCAATACGCTGGCACCACTTGATGAACTCTTCTGTCGTAGCGACGTCTTTTATCAGAAGAGCTTGGTACATATCTTCTGCAATTCCCTTCATCAGGTGCGTGATTTTGTCCGCTTCAGTCATGTTCGGATTGATTACGTTACACAGGGCCAAAACACTCTGTATGTACGATTGTGTCGGCTCACCATGTCGTTGGGCCCGGTTCTTCAGTTGTTCTTCCGCTGAGCGGATTTGTCTCTGGCGGTCTCCAAACATCATCTTAAGTTCCTCCTGGAACGCCTCCCAGTCATTCAATTTGTCTTCGTTGTTCTCAAACCATTGCTGGGCCGTTCCGTTCAGATAGAAGTAAACGTTGGCCAAGCACATCGTATGATCCCACCTGTTGTATTTGGCGACTCGGTCGAACCCTTTTAGCCATTTGTTTGGGTCCTGTCCAGCGTCTCCAGAGAACACCGACGGATGCCTGATGTGTAGCTGGCTTACTGCTGGTTTCGTTTCCATAGTTCGTCTGATGATATGGACTCTTGAAAGGACGTACTCGGTGTATCCCTTGTATTCCGGTTCCAGTCCGTGTAAGCGACGGCTTTTGCGTTGCCTAATCGGAGCCACGGTGAAGCAGCTGTTGCACAGTGTTCCCGGCACCTCCACCAAACAATGTCGCGTTGCAATGGAAGCAGGCTTGACTTCGAAGGCAACTAAACACAGCACTTATACTGAAAGCACGTTTATTACGAACTCAACATACACGCAGCACTGACTGCCTCTCAGGCAGAGTGCTCTGCTATTTATATACAGACAGAATTTACCAGAAATTAGAAGAACAGTTAACATAAGAAACAAGTAGAATTTACAAGTGAACATAAGAAAGATGTAGAACCTTCTGGAATTGTCAATTACAAAGAAATAAATTTTTGCCGGTGGGTGGGATTGAACAGGCGACCTTCTGCTCCGTAGTCCATGACGCTATCCCCTGCGCCACGCCGGCAGTTGGTGTTCGTGCTCTCTCGCGGCAATATCTTGCTAACGGACTAAGATTTATGAAAACTAAAAAATGCCGTTTATCTATGTATGTCTACAGGATGTATTGTACATATTTGAACAATTTTCTATGGTCAGTTATTTAGATATTTGTGATTCATGGTGCTAAAATGGCTAAGAATCTAGTTTTGTAATGTTGTGCAAAACTATGATAAGTTTCAACCTCTGGATCTCGGTAACGAATAACGATATCAAAAAAATTTAATAACGGCCTCGAGAATATCATCATAAGAACATATGGTAAAACTTTTGTAGATTTGCAATGAACAGAAAGTATCGAAGTGACCATCCCCACAATTAGTTTTTTTAGTACCCAAAAATCATGGTTTTTTGAGATTTTCTCAAGAACCGCCCATGAATGAATGGTGCTTTTGTAAGCCGTTTAAAGCTCACCATAGACTACACGTCATGTAAAAAAGCCAACTGTTTTTCTCAATTTGGATGGGCTCCAGGGACAGTGTAACTTTGAAAATTTTGATGATGTACTATATGATATCTATAGTATACCCATTTGTCTAATATGTACACAAATGATCACTAGGCCAAGATCTATCCAGAACACTGTACCCCTTCACTCCGAGGTGATTAGAACATGTGATAGGAGCCCCTAAAGAATCGCAAATTCGCACGCGCCATTTACGAACATATTAATACCGCGCACTGCTCAATTGAGTTTGTCTTGGATATGGTCTACGTTCTTGCACCTATGTAAGAGATACATCCCCACATTTTAAACAGTCTGCTTCTATTGTGTGTCTGTGTAGTAAACAAAAACAGGACATCTGTTTTTGGACTCATTTGTGCATTTGTCAGAGTAAAATAACATTCTTCCAATCAACATCGTTCTAAGATCTTACAATCGCTAGTCTATCTATGACTTGTTCATCAGACAACTGTTCTTTCATAAGAACAGAGGGACATAATGCCATGGGCCTTTACTCTTCTGGGAGCAGTTCTTGATGAGCCTGGGAAATGTGTGTCTCTCCTTAGTTCCTGAAGGATTAACACATGAGCATTCTGGACTGTTCTGATCAATTCTTCAACTTGTCTCAGTGTAGAGACTTGTATCTTCCAAGTATTGAACATCTTGCTACCTCACCATTATATTTAAATTGTCTAATACACTTCCTAGCTGTGAAAGCAGCAACACCATAATGATTCTTCCTCAAATGCACTAACACCATTGTGAAAGACGGCAGTTATTTGTTTGTGAAAATTACAATTAGTCCTTTCGAAGCAGAGCTATGATTTATGCCAATCAGCTGATGCTTTTCTCTTTGTTGAAAACTGTAAAGACACCAGTGTCAAAGTGATTACAAATAAATACATCTACTTTAAATACTTTTACTATGAACTTATGTCTGTTTGAAGATTGAAACTGTTATCAAATGGAATTCTTTGAATGAATGTGAAATCTAGAAGAGAGTACAGCCACACAATTTGTAGCAAATTAAAGTTTAAAATATTACCTGCACAGGTATAAATAAATAACAACTACTTTAAAAAATGGCAAGGACTATAGTTTCATTGGAATGATTACACTTTACTTTCACAAACTGTCAGCTTATCCACTCTGTCTTTAAAACAGATGTGAAACACATGTTGTAGTAATGCCACTCATATGGAGATTTTATATTTCACCCGTTTCTGTGTGCACAAATAATGGTTTTAATAAGAAATTATATGATGAGTTAAATTGGATTGAATCTCTACATACACTATAGCCTAACTAGGCCACTATATTGGTTCTATTTGATGATGTAAACATAAAGTTGATGGTCCACAGACCACTAGAACTGTGACCATCGGTATTTTATTTCTGAACTTGTGCATATGCATTGTTCTGTTCCTTCCACTATAAATTATTTGCGCTGGACAATCTTTTTACCCTCTCATTGTATATTTTCTACAGAAAGTTGGCACAAAAATAAAACAAATTTAAAAAAAAAACCATTGATATTTCTGTACTGTTTTTACTTTTACATACACATACAATAACGGCCACCATTCTGTATGCTTTCAGCATGGTCAGACATCCGCACAGCTTCAATTGTAGACCATGTTTTGGCCAGAGTACCTGACAATAGCAGGGATGCCTTGATGCCATTATGTGGACTTCCAATTAGCCCATATTTTAGTGCACTCAAAATTAGGTGGTTGATAGAAAATGTTCCTGGTGTAAGAAAGGCAATTAGGGAAGGAACATGCATGTTTGGAACAGTAGATTCCTGGTTAATATGGGTAAGTTACAGAAATAATTTTATCCTTGTCATATAAACCTATGTTTCACAATCAACAATAGTACACAAAAGACATGGATTAACATTTTTGCTCAGTGTGCTTAAAGTTACTGCTAGTATGGTATGATGATATGACGTATCAAAAAATACTATTTTTGATCACATCTGACAAGTTATATGCTGATGTACCATTCAGACTGGAACTTACATTTTTTATTGTGTCCTCATTCCAGTTAACTGATATACGACTGAAAAATAACACTGGGGAAACTACTCTAACTTTGTAAACGAAGGCCTCCGCGGCCGTTGTCATTGTTGATAAAACTCTTCTGGGTATTAGACCGCATTGCCAATGTATCAAATATTTCACCGACGTTTCGGACGCTATTGCAAGCGGCCATCTTCTGGGTGTTACGTTTACACCCAGAAGATGGCCGCTTGCAATAGCGGCCGAAACGTCAGTGAAATATTTGATATATTGATGATGCGGTCTAATACCCAGAAGAGTTTTATCTACTCTAACTTTATCACTATCTTCCTATTTAATGGAATGATAAGTGTATGTGCTAGATACAGGGTGATTCAGAATTAGATGGAAATCTTTCAGAGGATGTAGGCATCCTGAAGAACAAAATGAGAATAGGAACCAATATCTGGAAACATCATCCAATAGCACTATGAACACTTATTCATTTTGAGTAACATACTATGAGCAAATCTCTCATGCTGTAAACACTTAGATTTCCATATTTTGAAAGGAGGTACTATGGACCAAAATAACTAAACTATGTCTGAAATGAACACCTTAACCACTAGAAAAGATGTATTTCACAGTATTGAAGATGATGAACAGCTTATCTTAAGGTATGCATTTTAAAGCCCATGTTCACTGGACACATCTTTCTTGTTTTGCTCCATGGTACCTCCTCAAAAATTATGAAAAGCAAAGAGCTTGTAGTGGGAGAGATTTATTTAATTTATTTATTTCATGTCCTGTCTCTCTGTCCACGAGTATGTCATGAGTCAGACTTGGAAAACAATACACATACAAGAAAGATACAAATATATGAAAAAATTTCTTCAAATATAAATGTTCTACACAAATTTACTATGTTCACACACACGCAACAGATCATACATAGGTAACAGGAAATTTCTTTGATCATTTACAAAAAATGAGTAGCAGTATTACAGTTTTATACTTGTAAGTTTGAACATTTAAAGCATATTTCTTTGATTACAAAAATGAATAATTCTGTTGAAATGCATGTATTCCTTTTAATACATGACATACTTAACAAATATTTCTTTAATTAGAGATTTGTTCTCTCTCAAAGATTTTATCTTCTCTGGGACAGAGTTAAGATATTTGGAGACACATCATTTGACATGTCTATGAACCAGTTTAAAGGTCTTAAGGTTGTAATGAAGATTTCTTTCCCACTTGTGATAGATTCTATTAAAGGCATATTTTGCACTATTCTTTATTATGTAATATATTAGTGAATAAATGTTAATTATTTACAGCTTTCTGAAAAGGTTATGGCATGAATTCCTAAGTGGGTACCTTTTTTTAGCCACAAAAATTTTCTTTGCCAGAGCTAAATTTGCCCTAGAAGATAATTCCATAACACACAATGGAGTGAACAGTCTTATAGTAGGCAGACTTTATAGTGGTTAAATTAAGGAAGAGATTGTTCTGATTGCATATGTAGCTGAGATTATTTTTTTAGGGTCTGGGTCCAGTGTACTTCATCATCAGTTTGCATTCTAAGAAATTTAAATACATCCATTCTTTCCATCAGCCATTGAATTAAAAAGGGATAGGAAATGGAGTGGCTTACCAAAAAGCCTTAGACTATGTGAATCACATCTTTCACAAGCAGAATGCCACCACTTCCACCGACTAATTTGGCCTTCTGCATCTACACAGTCTTCAGTTGAGCAGCCCTTTTTAAAGCCAAATCGGCTCTGACTGATAACTCTGTTAATTATGAGGTGTTCTGTAGTGCTATTTATGCATTAATTTCTAGAAACTTAGGAAAAAATCTGTTAATAATGGAATTGGATGGTAGTTTGTATGCTCCGCTTTAGTACACTTCTTGTATTGAGGTTTTACAATGTCATACTTGAATATTTCAGGAACAATGGCTCATTGAATTGAAACGTCAAAAATGTGGTACAGAATATACTTACGTATAGACAAAATATTTTAATAAATTATTATATGCCCTTCAGAATTCTTACATTTTAGATACCAAATGACCATTTAAGTTCCCTTCACAGTGACAGACTTAAGATACATTTCCAGTATTATGTTGGAGTGAGCAGCCTGACATAGTCATGGCTTCCTTATAACGGAGGGCATTACAGCCAATTTGTTCGGTAACAGACATAAAGAGTTTGTTAAACATTTCAGCTATATATATTTTTTTATTTTCAATTAAGTTACACCATGTCTGATATTTAGCTCATCTTTGTTTCTTGTTTTTGTCTTTCTCATTTTATAATGTTCCAAATTGTTTACATTTTATTATTAGAATTACCTATTTCCTTCTGATAGGATTTCTACGTAATGTTTAGAATTTTGCAGGAAATAAGACTAGTCCATTTGCTCTAATGTACAGATGAAATTTTTTTGTCACTCTATTAATTATTTACATGGATTTCCATTGGGGATAGTATCAGTGAGAAATAAGTGTTCATAGAATCATTAGTTTAACGTTTTTGGACATATGTTTGTATCCTTGTTTTGTTCCTCGGGATACTGCCAACCCTGAAAATTTGTCAGGGGTAATTTTAAATTGCTCTGTATACAACACATTTTTAAATATTTGACACACATTTTGCTGTTACATTTTTAAATAAATTGAGCAATGCAGATCAAATTTATCATCTCCTAAAATGAGCCTATCAAATCAACCTTTAGGAAATGAATGACAAAGCTTTATGAAGACATCAATTTGGTTAACATTGAGCTCTGAATAGGAACTGAAGCCATGCCTTGGACTGCATTAATATTCATTTCAAACTGAATGATTTAATGGAAGCTATTACTCCTAGATCCTGCTTATAACTGGTATTTTGAGTAATGGACTCAATCTAAAAGTACACTGCTTTGCTGTAATTTTTGTGGAAAGTTTGACAGTTCTTATCAGTCCAGCCAGTAAATAAATTTGTATGTTTCTCAAAATGTTACATATTAGACTGATTTTCATACAGTATTTATAAAGGTGCTGACAGAATTTGCGAGCAACTGTTTTAGGAAGTCCTTTTACTGGTATTTCTGAAGGTATTTGCCATCAGACCAATGGGCATGTCTTCGATTTTGAAACTGCTATATTTAAATGTAGTTGTTTCTGTATTTTTTAATTTTTTTTAATCCAAACAGATAATAGATTCACCCACTGAACGTGTGTCAACAAATCTATATTCAAATGCATAGTTCACTGTAATTCTTAGAAAAAGGTGGCATTTGGTACAGACAAAATTACATTAAATGTATAAATTCATCTTCTCTCAGTTCTCAAAATTCTTTACCATTTTTGTTCAATATATTGCAGAATTTGACTGGTGGCAGTGAAGGTGGTTTGCATATAACAGATGTGACAAATGCTTCTAGGACAATGCTTATGAATATAGAAACTCTTCAGTGGGATCCAATACTGTGTAGGTATGTTTATAACTTGCATAAGGTTAAATACAAATGGGGTGCTGAAAGTTTTTAGCTGATACATAGTACTACTTCAGTGTAACCTTCTGCCTGGAGCAGTTATTGCTTATATTCACTAAACAAAAGGTGAACTTCTCTTCCTTGTTGTTCTAACAAAGAGAACAGTACAACAATTCACATGTCCAAGTATGCTGTATGTAATAGAAATCAGAAGGTGGGACTCTTGTACAATGATTTTTGTTTCCATAAAAGTTTAAAACTTATAACAATATGCTGAGAATTTGCTCTCTCAACAGGTTACACCTACAGAATCTGCCATTGTGAAATTGTAATATAAGTTTGTGAGTGGCTCTTAATGACTTCAAGTTTATTCATTCCAGGCTTTTGACAATTCTGTGTCCTGATAACAAAGTTATTTGGAATTCAGCACTGGCCAAGAAAAATATTGCTTTGAGGTAAACGATAAAAAAAAAACTCCTCATATGGAGGTACTCTTTCAGAAATACTTGAATCTCATGAAAATTTATTTGAGAGACCAGTAAAATGATCAGTAACACAAAACTTCTATCAGAATAGAAGTCATGATCCTATGTTACTGTTCTGATAATAAAAATTGTGCCTGAATTTATCATCAACTTGCAGACCAGCTGTTTCTGGTATTATTTTCAATATCCAAAGAGCATTGAGATGAGGTTAAGTTCAGAAAGTTGGAAAGGAAGATTGGATCATTCTCATTAAATCGGGGACCTTTTGTATCAGTTCCATTTGAGAAACAGTAAACAATGTATATATAATGTTCTGTACCTTCAATGTATTGTACCACTGGAGTAATAAATGCTCAGGATCAACATTATATAATCTACTGTTGCCCTTATCAATTTACCTTTACACCGTGTAATGAAAAGTATCATATTCTTGAAAACCAGATGATGCAGCAATTATCAAATCCTCTTTACCTTCCAACTTTGATGTGTGCAATGAGTATGCATTAGTTTGATGCTTTTTTACTTAGTGAAGATTCAAATGATGCATTATGCAGAGGCTGTGTAATGCACGAAAGAAACAACAAAAATTATCTGTCTTGAGGCATGTAACTGTTTGCAGTTTATTTATTGCTGAAGTTCTCATAAGGATAAGGAAGAAAAAGTAATACAACTGAATGGGACTTAAGCAAAAACTAAAACCTTTCAGCATTCTCATGATTAACAATGAAAAGATTGCGACTCAAATTTAAAATAAATGAGTGCACAAGGGAAGAAAATTAATATCTCTCTCTATGTTCTTACAGGTACTTACAAATTCCTATGAATATTTTGCCTAAGATTCACAGTTCTTCAGAGATTTATGGGTACATTACAGAAAACCCATTAAGAGGAATTCCAATATCAGGGGTAAGTTCTGTGAATGTGGATAATTATTACTATATATTGCATTAAAGAGTTCTACTTGGTACTTATATTTCCTACAGGTGTGTGTGGTTTTTTCTGTTGTTTTTTCTTTCTTTCTTTCTTGCTTTCCCTTTTTTTTTTACATGCACACTCTTTGAAATTTTGTATACTGGTGCTACTGATACAGGGATGCTATTATAGCTTGCTTTAATTAGTCTGTTTACCAAGACATGTACAAGGAAGCTAAGTTATATTTCCAAATTATATAATAAGTGGCGTTTTAATTCCAAACTTGCAGGAAAATTTTGTTTTGGATCTCACAATATCACTATTTCTCTAGCATTGCCTTTGTGGGAGGTATTCAAAAAGTATTGAACCTCTGGTTTACAATATTGATTTGGAGAACTCCCTTAGTCTCGTTGGGAATGCAAACACTTCTCACAACACTTCCACAACACTATCTTGAAGAATACACATCTTCCCAACACAATATTTCGACGTCATTACTCAGCGTCTTCATAAGGTGTTTCCTGAAATATTTCGATAAGCCAACTCTGTGCCATGTGTGATGAGTGTCCCATGGTTTTCCATAGTTAGTCCATGCCCTGGTTCCTGGGCATTGGCACTGTTGAAATGCTGTAGATGATGCTTATGTGATGGCTGAGGCTTTCTTTAGTGGCTATGTGTCACTCCTGGCCTTCAGTGTTTGGTGTGTGCCTGCAAAGTGTGCTTAGTGCTGTATCGGGCTGCTGCAAGTTGTTTGTGTTCAGCCCACACTTGCTGCAGCAATTACTCATGGTGATGACCGAAGTCTGGAATTATGTACTGTGTCCACCACCAGGTTGTCTAGTTCCTAAGATTTAAGTTGCTTGATATCGTTCCCTGTCTTGTCTGTGGTCACTACTACTGTCTCCTAAGGAGATTTGCCATGTAGTACTTCACAGATGGCCTGAAATTGTTAATTATGGACCTGGTCAACTGATGTTCATTACTGGGGAAGGGAACATTTTGTTTCTGTGACAGTTCAAAAGTCGGATTACATGCTTTACTGAGATCGGGTTCTCTGCCATCTTGATCTCAATATCTTTGGCAATGCTACAGTCCCAGAATATAGGGATTTGATCACCAGGCATTGTTCTGCTATTGCTGATTTTGTGGCCTGTCATACCCTGGTACGTTTTTGGTGTTCCATACATACACCCAAAGGTGTGAGGCGGGAAGTACTCAGTACCACTACTAGTTACTTGCTTTCCTGTCCATGTAGAACAAGGGAAAAACAAATGCTTATATGCATCCGTACCTCTGATCTTATCTTTGTGGTCTTAAAGTGAAATTTAGGTTGGCAGTAGTAGAATTGTTCTTCAGTCCGCCTCAAATTCTGACCCTCTAAATTTATTAAACAGTGTTCCTCGACAAGAACATCGCCTTCCCTCCAGAGACACCCATTCGAGTTCTTGAAGCGTTTCAGAAACACTGGCGCATTGATCAAATCTACCAGTAATAAACCTAGTGTCCCACCTCTGAATTGCCTCTGTATCTTCCTTTAACCCACGAGAACTCAGGCCTTGAAAAGTTACGTGATAGTTCGCATGTATAGCATTTTTCTGACAGTCAAAGAACAGTTTGTAATGTACTTAATATGTCTAAATAAGTATTTCTAGTTGAAGATTACTTACCAGGTGAAGGAGCACAGAAAGTGATAGTAGCACAAATAAATTATTAAATTCACACACACACACACACACACACACACACACACACACACACACACACACACAAATGCTAGCTTTCGCAGCCTAGCTGCTCCTTCAGGCAGAAGGGAAGGAGAGGGAAAAGGAAAGGATGAGGTTTTAAGGGAGTGGGTAAGGAGTCATTCCAATCCCGGGACAGGAAAGACTTACCTTGGGGGAAAAGAAGGAGGGTAAACAAATACACACCCACCCACACATATACATAAACGCAAGCACACCTAGGCAGACATACTGTAGCAAGCAAAGAAGTTGGACAGAGATACCACTTGAGGCAGAGGCTCTGTCCAGAGAATCGAGGGAAAGATGTTCAAGATGGTGGGCGGGAATTTGAATTTAGCGGAGTTGAGACCAGGTGGGCAACGGGAAGAGAGAATATGCTGAAGGGCAAGTTCCCATCTCCAGAGTTCTGAAAGACCGGTGTCTATGGGAGGTATCCAGATAACTCGGATGGTCTAACACTGTGCCAAGATGTGCTGGCCGTACACCAAGCCGTGTTTAGCCACAGGGTAATCCTCATTACCAACAAACACTGACTGCCTGTGACCGTTCATGTGAATGGACAGTTTGTTGCTGGTCATTCCCACATGGAACGCTTCACAGTGCAGGCATGTCAGTTGGTAAATCACGTGGGTACTATTGCAAGTGGCTCTGCCTTTGATTGTGTACACCTTCCGGGTTACGGGACTGGAGTAAGTGGTCGTGGAAGGGGGCATAGAGCAGATTTTACGACGAGGGCGGTTACAAGGATAGGAGCCAGAAGGTAGGGAAGGTGGTTTGGGGATTTCATAGGGATGGACTAGGAGATTACGGAGGTTATGTGGGCGGCGGAAAGACACTCTCGGTGGAGTGGGAAGGATGTCATGAAGGATGGATCTCATTTCGGGGCAGGATTTAAGGAAGTCGTATCCTTGCTGGAGAGCCACATTCAGAGTCCGCTCCAGTCCCGGAAAGTATCTGGTGACAAGAGGGGCAGGTGTGCTTGCATTTGTGTGGGTGTGTTTGTTTACCCTCCTTTCCTCCCCCCCCCCCCCCCCCCCCCCCAAGGTAAGTCTTTCCTGTCCTGGGATTGGAATGACTCCTTACCCACTCCCTTAAAACCCTCATCATTTCCTTTTCCCTCTGCTTCCCTTCTGCCTCAAAAAGCAGCTAGGCTGCGAAAGCTAGCGCGTGCGTTTGTGTGTGTGTGTGTGTGTGTGTGTGTGTGTGTGTGTGTGTGTGTGTGAATTTAATAATTTATTTGTGCTAATATCACTTCCTGTGCTGCTTCGCCTGGTAAGTAATATTCATCTATTTTTTTATATATATATTTTTTTTCTGCTAGGAATTTCTCCTCTATAAGTATTTCTAGTTATGTTTGATTATTTAAAATTGGTAAAATGCTGATAGTTTTAAAATTACTGTGAGCAAATTGCTCACAGTGCGAGTGCTCGCATGTTAAACAGATATTGTGGGGATTCCAAACTCAAGATGGGGTCATACAAACATTTTATCTGTCATCTCCTTTACAGACAAATCACGCCTTCCCAAAATTCTCCCAATAAACTGAAATTAACCATTTGCCTTCCCCATAATTGTCCTTATATGCTTGTTCCATTTGATATCGCTGTGCAGTGTTATGCCTAGATATTTGACACGAATCTGTCAAGCAGCACACTACTAATGCTGTATTTGAACATTATGGAATTGCCTCTGCATCACCTTACATTTTTCTACATTTAGCACTAGTTGCCATTCATCGCACCACTTAGAAATTTAGTCAGTCATCTTGCATCCTACTACCATCGTTTAATGATAACTTCCTGTACATCCCAGCATCATCAGCAAATGGCCACACTCGCTCACTCTATCCATCAGGTGATCTATATAAATAGAAAATAATAGCAGTCCTGTCACACTTCCCTGGGGGCACTCCTGATGATGCACTAGTCTCTGATGAACACTGGCCATCAAGAACAATTTACTTGGTTCTAGTACTTAAGTAGTTTTTGAGCCACTCACATATTTGGGTACCTATTCCATATGCCCCTTACCTTCGTTAGCAGTCTGTAATGTGGTACCATGTAAATGTCTTACGAAAATCAAGAGAGCCATTTGCCTGTTGCCCTTCATCCATAATTCGCAAGGTGTCATGAGAAAGCTGAGTTCTGCACAGCTGATGCATCTCAAGAAAATGTAATACACTAAAACTGAGAATATGTTGAAGAAATTTTGTACAAACTGATGTTAATGACATAGGTCTGTAATTTTGTGGGTTCGTTCTTTTACCTTTCTTATACGCAAGAGTTAACTGCACATTTTTCCAGTCACTTGGAACTTTGTGGTGGATCAAAGATTGACAATTCGTGCAAGCTTTACAATCGAAACGCGGGAAGTGAGAAGCATTATCATATGTGCTCGGCTATTTAGAAGCTGGAGACTTCCTGTTGTGTGCCATTCCAGTTTGGGCTGCTGCACAAGCAACTGCATTGGACAGCTCAAAAGATTTAGTGGGCATAGACACAGTCACTTTACTGTTTTTAAGTCAATTGACAAATCGTCTTTACATCTGGTGATGTTACATAGAGTACTACGGTGAAAAGTAAAGAAATTAGATCTCGGGCAATACTTGATTGTCCTTCTGTGTTTGTTGGTGCCTCATTGAATTTTAGTATTGAGAAGATTGGCACATTTCAAGCAGGAAATCTTGACGTCTTATGTCAATTGTTCAGGTAGTTGAACATATGTAGTTTGAAGGCAGTAGGTCTACAGGACTGATTTCAAAATAGAGGTCTCTTCTAAGTACTCTGAAGACGGCTTTATCTAATGTATTACCTCTGAAATTTATCATCTTGTGGGTGCTGTATGTTTCTTGCACTTTGTTATTGATGCATTCAAATTTCACCCGTTGCTGAGCTGTAGCATTGTGTTTGATGCATGCCACCAGAAACCTTGATGTAGCATCCTTCCTGTCCCAGTGCTTTTGCACTAAGTTGTTCGTCGCATCCAGATTTAGGTGTAGTAGCTCCTGGATGTATCATCAAGTCTGTGCCACATGTTATGTATCCTTTTCCTTACTAGTGTCATATAAGCAAGAACGTCTATTAGCTGCCTTAGATGTCATATGGTGTCTTCCCAACATCTGATGAAAACATAAAGTTACGCCTTCAGAAAATGACATTGAAACATCATGTTGGGAAATGCAGTCGACTGATAATACACCCAATTCTATAAAATGACAATGAATCATTTAGAAATCTTAAGAAACTACTACCACAACAGTTGGAAAAATTTGGAAATTATTGAGTTGTTTCTTTTAGGGCATTTTCACATTTGTAAATAGTGAAATACAGCCATCTCAAGAGAGTTGGGAATCTGACCATGTTGTGTTTGGAGAGGATAGGCTGAATCAGATGCACAGTTTGGATAAGTGTATCACCAGGTTGGAACAGGCAATGTTTTGTTGCACACCATCAGAGCCAATAGTTTATACAACACAGGACCACAATGCAACAATCAATCTTTCTTGCAGTATTCTTTCGTGATGTATTGGTCTTGTAGTCCATGTTCAAATGCACAGTTCCACGGAGTTGAAGAATATGTTCAGCAAGATTTTAAGATTGCTGTAGGTCAGATGTGGACTTTATAGCTTTTCTGTCACAAATACATTTTGATTTGAGCGTCGTGATCATAAATCCACATTGTATCACATACAATCATTATGTACAAAGTGTTTGGGATTCTGTTTGCATTGTCCAGCATATTCTATGCAATTTACAAATAACTTATGCTTCTGCTCCTTGTAAATACTGTTGGTCTGAATTTTATGCGCACACTTACCATACACAGTTTGCACAGTCAAAATTGAATTTAACCATCCATTGTCCATCTGCCATGGTCCTGAATTTTCTCAGTAACATTGTCACTGTTGGCTTAATGATGTTCACTGCTCACTGATCTATGTATGAATCAGGTGTTATCACTCTTTAATACATATTTTTTCTTATGGCATTATCGTCAAGCCCGCTGAATTTTATGAATGCTTCCCACTTGAGTATCATTTAGCTTTTTGCAAGACCGGATGAAATATCATACTATCCTACATCATCTTACTGGAATCGGATCAGAGCACACCACATATGCTCACAGGTTGTGACTGCCAGGGATGACATTTTCTGTTGTTGGTAATAAATGCACATCTGCACATGAATTTTCCACACCATGTCTCCATCAAAGAAAGCCTTCTAAACTTGATTGGTGTATAAGAGGATGAGGAAGTGGTTCGATACTTCTTGAATATCCCTTGTATTATTCAATAAAAAGCTACATTTTTTAAAATTCATAACTTTATTGTTGTTTAAATTTATTAGATTTTAGGAAACCAACAGTCTGCATTAGTCGGAGAAATGTGTTTAAAAGAGGGAGAGGCAAAAAACACTTACCGGTCTGGCTGCTTCCTCATGTACAACACTGGAACAACAGTAAGACAAAGTACTTTTATAAAATAATTACAAATATTTTGTTTTGTAATGAGATGTTCTGTGATACATATTTCTTTTGAAGAAAATAGTAATTCACGTAACTAAAGTAAATGATGATTAATATTGCATATTTCATGTTGTCATTAACTTCAAATTAATGTGTGTAATTCAGCAGCACGATGCTTTTTCATTTATGCTTAATTGACTTATACAGATTTCTCACATTGATAACCTTATAGATTTTGTGTTGCATCATGTTGCTTAAGTTGAATATTAAGGACAGTTTACAACTCACTTCGAAGTGCGGTAGTCGGAGGTGATGGTTGTAAGACTGTGTTGTGTGCCTGTGTGATTGCGTGAGTGTTCTATTTTCTGAAGAAGGCCATGGCCGATAGCTGAATGTGTTGTATGTGTGTGTCTTTTGTATGTGCCTGTCACAGCTCGTCGCCACGTCTTTGCGGTGAGTTGTAAACTGTCCTCACTATATTATTAATTCCAACCTGGACTTTCCATTATTAAGTTGAATATTCCTACATTTATGATCTGCAGGGCACAGAACATGTATACAGTACACCGTGTAAAAGGTATAAGTTGCCAAAATTATACAGACCATACATCTGGATGTGCTTGGCAAAAAAAGTCAAATGAAATATGGTTGTATCATGTTCTTTATTTTTGTATTCCTAAAGATCAGGATTGATAATAGATGTATTTCTATTTTCGTTGTCATGTGATGATATATGAGAGAGCCCTACAATATGGTATTTTCCTGTGTTTAAAATATAGTTGGAATTATTATAACATTCAGATAGCATTTCGCTCATTATTCTTACAAAACATATGTTATTTTTACGTAATTAAAGTTTAAAAATCATTAAATTACACAATTAGATCACGTGATTCAAAACACACTGTTGTTAGCTGAAGTACTTGTGATGTCACAGACTGCTAGGACTCGGCAACTAGAAGACGGAGCTCTATCGTCGTTAGCGTTTCCTTAATTTCTCAACATAAAGTTTAGTTTTCTCGTGATGTAAACATGTTTACAGCTTTTGTGCCACAATGGAAAAGAATTATATGAACAGAAAACCCCCTAAAGTTGATCCTTTTATGGTATCTTCATTTTTCAAAAACAATCTAAATTTTTACGTGCCAGAAATAAGAAACGTGAAAAGTGCATTTTAAGTTATGCATTCCCATATTTTAAAGGTGATTATTGCTAGAGATATTTTATGGCATTAGAAAAAAGTACCGGTACCCTACTTCTTGGTATCAGCAGACGTACTGTGATGTCACCATATCAAGCACTAAAGGGTAAAATTTTACCTTTTACCCAGGCAGCCTCAAGTGATCGTTGGCAACATCAACAACACAATAGAAAATATCAATAAAATTCTTCTGGGTATGAAACCGCGTCGTCATTTTATAAATTCCACCGACGTTTCGGCCGCTGTTGCAGGCGGCCTTCATCAGGGTCTGTGTCAGACACAGACCCTGATCACAGAATAGGGAGTATACAGAAGGGAAAGCTAGGGGCGGCGCCTTTGATCTGTATGTTACCAAGCGTTGCGCTCGACGCCATATTGAAAAGCAGTAAACGCCGAACTATAACCACTTAGTACTTTGGATGGAAATGGGCTTTTTACGAACTGCAGCTAATCTCACAGACTTTTACGAAAGGAAACGGCTTTCCATTATGCTCTCATCTATTTTGCGCCCTGTTCTTGCACCCAATTGTAATCCAACGAAAAAAAATAGGCCTAAATTTTAATACAACTACGAAAATGTACGTGGAATCGATGATCATTTTATTTGGTGCTTATCTCTAGAAAAATCCCAAATGACACGGAGTTTTGTTTGGGAAATTAGTTATAAACAAGAAAGTGACTTTACAACTGCCAGGTTTTATTTGACATGAATAAATTCGCACAAAATATTGAGTCAGACTTAGCAGTACAACGTGATTACACAGAACTAATGACGTCTGGGCGTATATAAAAGTTGTTTTTGCTTTATGAGTATCATTTATTTACTGATCGGAGAAGGGCATATAAAGGAATCTGTCAACCACAGAGCAGGAACAGCATAAAATAATTATTCCCCTTAATCTATTTGTTTGAGTATCCAAAAAGCATTCGTTGCCAACATTAGCACACTATGCCTCCAATGCCGTAAGTAATATTTTACCTGCCTAATTAAGCACTATTCTTTGTCATTCATTTTATATTATTCCCTACAACGTTAAACTTATAAAATATAAATGTACTTCAACATTTCAATGCTGTTGAACTGCTGTAGCAACAGCAACAGCGAGAGTTATCGTCAAGAAAAGAAGCAAGGCTACTTTTAATAATTATGCACACATTGCTCTCATTCGAAACTGATAACATTTAAAATGCTTTGGTGAGGCGAGAGTCAACAGCCGTAATATATTTCATAAAATGCATTTTTATAAAAACCATCAGCTGTTTATTAAAAACCTTATTCATCTACTAGTTTCGGTCATGGACCATCTTCAAGGATAAAAAGGTGTTAACAGAGAATGGTAAAATACATCAAACAAAATAATACAACTGAGATAAACAGGAGTCAGTACAACTAAAAATGTAAAAAATTACTATGGTCATCTTAGATAAAATCTATCAGTCAAACATGACATAAAAGGTGAGAACGGTCTATCGACCATTCTCTGTTAACACCTTTTTATCCTTGAAGATGGTCCATGACCGAAACTAGTAGATGAATAAGGTTTTTAATAAACAGCTGATGGTTTTTATAAAAATGCATTTTATGATAACATTTAACTTTCACTGCACATATAGCGACGTTCACTTACTGCTCAGCATCTTCCGTGGATATTTTGATTATCAAATACGCCGGAAGAAACTGAAGAATGTATTAGAATTATCGCGGCAATTAGGTGCTGAACACCATCGGCCGCCTTTTCTTTTATTGCTGCTCATAATAAAAACGGAACAGCTCCAACTACTGACACACAGTTCTTTCTTTTCACTGCACTGCACTGTACCAAATATTTGCTTACTTTAATGCGATTCAGGCAGTTAAAATACACAATTAACAAACAAAGACGGCGCATTACCACGCCACAGAGTAGGGAGTAACCACGCGTTTACTGCTTTTCAAGATGGCCGATTCCGCGCATGCGCACTAAATTTTGGACGACAGACTGCAGCGGGAGTTTCCTTTCTGTATACTCCTTATTCTGTGCCCTGATGAAGGCCGCCTGCAACAGCGGCCGAAACGTCGGTGGAATTTATAAAATGACGACGCGGTTTCATACCCAGAAGAATTTTATTGATAGTGACAACAACCGCGGAAGCCTACGTTTACAATAGAAAATCTTTGCCAGGATGTTTGGACCACATAGAATGACCCGATTAGGGTATCGTACAAACCATGAAGTAAGTAAATAATGCTGTTCCTGCTCTATGAATGACAAGTTCTTCTATGTACCCTTGTCCAGTTTAGTGAAATTAATTGCTCTCGTAAAGCCAAGTCTTCATGACCAAACTTTTGCGTTTTCATGCATTTGCTAATGGTGACGTCACATGATTCTCGCTATTCAACATCTGTTGCCAACATTATCACAGGAGGCTGCCGGGATAGTTGGTAAAATGTAACCCAGAAAAGCACACAGTTAAGGGAGTAATTTCATTTTTAACTACTTACCGCATATTTCTGCAGATAAGACGATGGATGAATAATTAAAAAAGGGTCCAAAACACCGAAGTCGTCTTATCCAACGGTAAAAAAAAAAAAAATAGATTGAAATTTAGTATGAAATTGGTAATTTCGCAGATGTGTTGTATAGCATGGCTTCAACCTCCAAACGATATATATCGAAACAGTTAAGTATCGAAAAGATACATATCGAACAGGTGAATGTTATGATTTTTATGAATATGTAATGATTTTAAAGGATGTGATTAGGCAGGAATCTAACAGTACAGGTTTCTGGGTAATTTACAAGAAAGCTTACACTTGAAGTAGCTCGGCCTGAAATGATGTATATCGAACATACATCTGTAAATCGATTTAGTGTCTTTGAACCATAGATTCGGCCGCTACGCTCCCTCAGTACTTTTTTGAAAGTGTGAGTTAGGTTAGGTATAGGACAAACAAGAAATTTATTTAGTGCTAATCTCCGGATCAGAAATATTCACTTATTCCATACATATCGTTTCAGAACTTATCGATTCGATATATATCATTTAGAGGTCGAAGCCGCGCTGTGCAGCACATCTGCGATATTACCCTGATGAAATTTACACCATGGAGGAAAGATTTAGGAAAGCAAAGTTTTGTGTAATTTTTTAAAATAATATTTGCTTTATGAGCTTAATTTATTTATTGATTGGACAATGGTACATACAATAACCTTTATGCCATAAAGCAGGAATAGAATTAATTATTTACAATGCAGCTTCATTTTACAATGTCACTTGTCAAAAATAAATTCTGAATATATTCAGAGTCGCGCTGAAACGATTAGAGTAAATTTACATACAGAGTAGTGAAAGGGTTAAAATATTTTGGAGCTATGCGACAACTGTGGCTTCCTTCGAAATCCATTATCTTCTATTCCCAGGCAATTTTCTGTGCATCGGCACGATTACATGTTGTCTCAGCAAAAGAAATGCTTTTTTTTTTTTTGCCCCAGCTTCACGTAAAAAAAAAAAAAAAAAAAAAAAAAAAAAAAAAAAAAATACCATGCTTCTTCATGATCGGATGCAACATAGCACTACATGCACGAAAGTTCAAAATCAGACTGCAAACACTGCAACAAAGGGTGAAATCCAGGTGTACCAATCACGAAAACTACTTTTGGTGGGTTCTAATGGTATTTTTCGGAACTTCCTGAAGCTTTGTCTTCGAATCTCTGTCGAAGGTGTATTTTTTAGATCCCAAAAACCGGAAAAAAGTGCAGCATGCATTCAGGTAAATATGGTAACTTGGGGGGGTCGTTTTATAGGCCAGATACATGCTTAAACTTTAAAATCTTGATCAAAATTTGTACCTCGTCTTATCTGAAGGTCGTCTTATCTGCGGAAATCTACGGTAAATACCGGTAACAAGGTGTAACATAATTATCTAATAACTAACAAACTTTTCTTGTTTTCAGAATTTGGTATTCATTTACTTTTGCGAAATAAACTTCATAACGTGACATTACAACAATTTTTGCTTCAATAAATGCATTTTTGGGTAACATTTTTATTTGTATTTACACTTGTATTTTACGAAAGTTTAAAGGCTAAATGAATTGGCACATTAAAGACATCTCCCATATACGTATTTTACAGTAGGGTAGTAAAGTAACCAGAAGGTTCCCATTATTAAATGGTTGTTTGAATAAGATCTACTTGCGATAAAAGTGCACCTACTGGAGATAATCAGTGCTATACTTTATTGTGGGCTAAAACAATATTCATGTAGTACTTTCACCAAATATATTAGGAAAGAGCTTCAGTTACACATAAATCGTTGGCAGGTAACATTATGAAATTTTACTTTGCAAATGTGAACATCAGCCCATTAAACTGCACTTAATATTACTTTCCACCTTTGTAATAGAAGAGACTGATACTTAACAGTGAACTAATTGAATAATATTAAGAGTTTACTTACATCAAAATGATCCTCACAGAAATACACACACAAAGGAGTCACTAATTTATTTGGACTCTTCGAGGGAGCGTCAACATTTCAAGTTTGCACCTCTTCTAATTTTTTGGGATCTTGCTAAACAATTTTTCTGATGTCTTTATAGATGTATTGCTACAGTGCAGAACTACATAATATTTGTAGATCATTTTGCGAACATGAATGCGCAAACAATATAACACCATTTGTTTGTCTTAAGAGAGAAGCAGCATTGTGGTTTCTGATGTCACAGGCATCACATGACTCAAATGTAGTGTTTTAGCGGGCTTTCAAATTATTTGAATTTTGTTTTAAAGTACAATATCACAAGGTAAAAAAGGAAGTTCGAAGTGTAGTATGACATAAACAACAATTTAAAATGATTGCCAGAAAACAGTCTAAACCCTATTGTGTGGTCTATCTGCACTTTCCAGCATGCGCCTGAGGTATGTTATGATATGTAAACATTGGATATGCACAAAGATAAGGCAAAGTGTTTAGGTGCTACTGGAACAAAAAAATGTAAATAATCATCGAGTTTTCAAGAATGTGTAATTGATTTTTTTAAACAATGAATTAAGACAACCACACATTTTCACTTTCACAACAATACCATAATGAAGGTCATGGTAGTAAAGAAAAGCCAACACCAAAGAAAATGTTTCCCTTAGTACAGTATCAACCAATTGCCGAGTAATTTGTTGTGCGTTACTTAAACAATCAACTATTTCCTCTTCCTACAACACAACCATAATGAAAACTAAATCCAGACTGATTTCCTTTTGTAAAACAGAACTGCAGAAAAAATTAAATCCAAATTACTTTGTTTCCTCTTACACAATGATTATCATAAGTGTGCAAAATGCTCACTATTAAGTACAACTCAGCCGAAATATCAGATGAGGTCATCTTTATGCGGCTCCACACCTGAAATTTATTTGAACAATATGTAATACTTTATATTTCCGCAGATTAGATGATGGCTGAATCATAAAAAAAGGTCCCAAAATCCAAAGTCGTCTTATACAACGGTACAGAAAAAAGGTAGATTGAAATTTAGTCTGAAATCAGTAATTTCGCATATGTGCTGCATAGCGTGACTACAAACGATATATATTGATGTGGGTAAGTATCGAAACAGTACGTATCCAACAGGTGAATGTTATGATTTTTATTAATATGTTGTGATTTTAAAGGATGTGGTTAGGCAGGAACCTAAGGGTACAGTTTTCTGGGTAATTTACAAGAAAGCTTACATTCGAAGTATCTCGCCCTGAAATGATATATATCGAATGTACAACTGTAAATCGATTTAGTGTTTCTGAACCGTAGATTTGGACGCTACGCGCCCTCATGTACTAAGAAGAAAAAAAAGAAGAGCAAAAAAATTTTTTTTTTTTTTTTTTTTTTTTTTTTTTTTAACCATTACCTAAACTTCTTAAGTCTACTCTACAGATAACTTTTTTAAAAGTGAAAGTTAGGTTAGGTGTAGGAAAAATAACTTCTGTTGTTCAGTACCTGAGGGCGTGTAGCGTGCGAATCACTGATTCAGAAACATTCGCTTATTACATATGTATCGTTTCGAAACGTATGGATTCAATATATATGTTTGGAAGTCGAAGCCTCGCTATAGCCGCGCTGTGCAGCACATCTGCGACATTACCCTGATGAAATTTACATTGTGAAGGAAAGTCTTACGAAAACAGTTTTGCACAAATTTGTTTATTTATTCATTTTTCTAATATTCGCTTTTCGAGCTTTACTAATTTACTGAATGGGCAAGGGTACATGCGATAACCTATATGCCATAAAGCAGGAATAGAATTAATTATTTACAATGCAGCTTGGTTTTACAATGTCGCTTGTGAAAAATAATTTCTCCTTATATCAAGAGTCGCACTGAAACGATAAGAGTATATTTACGTACGGAGCAGTGAAAGGGTTGTGGCTCCCTTCGAAATCCTTCATCTTCTGTTCTTGGTCAATTTCACGTGTTTTCACCTGCATATGTGTATCGGCGCGATTAAATGTAGTCCCGACGAAGGAAATAATTTTTTTTTGTAACTTCAAGGTGTAAAAAAAAAAAGGGGGCTTCTTCACGATCGGATACAATGTACAAATACACGCACGAAAGTTCAAAAGCAGTGTGCAAACACTGCAACAAAGAGTGAAATTCAGGTGGAACAATGAGACCTAGACGTGGCGGCTTCTAACGGCATTTTTCGGAATTTCCTGAAGCCTTGCTTCGGAATCTAAGTTGCAGGTGTATTTTTAAATCCCAAAAACTGGGAAAAAAGTGTGGCATGCATTCAGGTAAATACAGTAACTTGGGGGTTGTCTTATGGGCCAGATATATCCTTAAACTATAAAATTTTGTACCTCATCTTACCTGAAGGTCGTCTTATCTGCGGTAATACACGGTATGTGTATCAAGTTTGGTAAAAATTTATCAGGTGCTTAACAGGAGATACTGGGTGCCTATGTGACATAAATCACACACACACACACACACACACACACACACACACACACACACACACACACACACACACACACAAACCTGATTATGTTTTGATTTACTCTGTAAGATGCCAGAGGAATGCAAAATTAACTGTGCCCTGTGGTTTTGTTTTCATGCAGCTGAGCTATATTTCATAGGGTGATATATGGTATATGTTACTAATTGTACCTATAAAATTATATCTGCTGTTGAAAGGCTAAATATAATACCACTGATTCTCACAAAAGGATAATGACAAGTTTTATTAACAAGAAAAACTGCTACAGTTATCTTTAACTCAAGAGGCACACAACCATTAGGCAAGAGACAAAGAGCAGTAAATCTACTAAAAGTCTGTATATGCATTTACTCTTTGCAAAGAACTATTATGCCAAAGCATAGACAACTGCAAAGTGGACAAAACATACGACAGTAGCACAGTACTTTAAAATAATAATAATAAACATTTTTAATTGATTATCACAACACTCCCACTTCAATTAACAAATGTTTAACACTTCTGTAGTCTTCTGTCAGCAAGAACTTTAGCATCACCAACATAAAGTAGCTGTCTTATTTTTTCAAAATTGCTTCTAGTGAGTGGTTTGGTAAGAATATCTGCTTGCTGATCTGTAGAGCTTACATGTTCAAGGTTGAAGATTCCCAACTTAAATTTTTCTCGTATGAAATGATACTTCACGTCTACGTGTTTTGTTCGTTTGTGATACTCAGGGTTCTTGATCAACCGGATGGCACTTTGACAGTCCATATACAAGGTGGTAGTAATTTCTTTCTGATTAATAATATTTTGTAAAAATTGACTGTATCCATACAATTTCTTTTACAGCCTGACAAGAAGCTAAATATTCTGCTTCAGTTGTTGATAATGCCACCACTTTTTGCCTCTGAGAGCTCCAAGCTATAGTAGCTTCACCAAACTTAACAACAAAACCTGTGGTCGATCTTCGAGTAAGAACATCTCCTGCATAATCTGAATCACAAAATACAGACAAACGAATATCCTCATTCCTTGGATAATACAAGCCATAAGAAATAGTTCCCTTTAGGTACTTTAAGATTCTCTTCACAGCATTCCAGTGCATCTTTTCTGGTTTTTCAAGATGCTGACTAGCATTATGTACTGAAAAAGTGATGTCAGGTCTGGTTGCCACAGACAAATATAGTAAACTTCCAACAGCCTGACGGTATGGAGCATTGATAATTTTTGAGTCATTCCCCACCTCAGAGTACATTTGTCCACGATCAGCAGGAATAGCTACAGCATTGGTATTTTCCATGTTGTACCGTTCCAGTACAGCTCTTGCATATGCCTCTTGGTTTAAGAAGATGGAGCCATCCTTGAACTGCTCTATCTGCAAACCGAGATAATGATTAACACTGCTGGTTGTTATCTCAAATTCTTGTTCCAAATCACTCATTAGTAAATTAATTACTTCCATAGATTCTGATATGATTAGTCCGTCATCAACGTGAATGGCTAGAATGGTCAAGAATTCACCCTTATTATTGACAAAAACACAGGGGTCTGCACTTGTTTCTGTCAGTCCAAATTTGTTCAACACACTGGTGAATCGTTTATTCCATAGTCTAGAAGCTTGTTTAAGCCCATAGATACTTTTCTTCAGCTTGCATACCTTTTTGGTACCATCCTCAAACCCTTCTGGCTGTTTCATATATATTTCAGTATCTATTTCACTGTATAAAAATGCAGTTTTCACATCAAACTGCCTCATATGCATTGCTTTGGATGCTGCAATAGACAAGATTATTCTTATGGAATCAAATCTAACCACTGGACTAAAGGTTTCAGTATAGTTCATGCCTAATTTCTGTCTAAATCCTCTAGCAACAAGTCGAGCTTTAAATCTATCCACAGTTCCATCAGTTCTCCTCTTCACTTTGAACACCCACCTATTGTCAAGTATTTCTTGGTTTTCTGGGGGCTCAGTCAAGATCCAAGTTTCATTAAGATTAAGAGAATACATTTCTTCTTGCATAGCCTGTTTCCAATTTTCTGCATTGTCACATTCCATTGCATCTTGATATGAGATGGGTTCATAGCACTTCGTTATGCAGGTAGAATTTACAGTAGTATAGTTGGCGTATCTGACAGGCTTTTTGATTTTTGACCTGTCTCGTAGGCTGCTTCTAATTTTATTCTCAGATTTGATGACCTCTTGATTGTCATTTTGCATAGAAGATCTACAGTTGGCTTCAGTATTTGATTCTTCTTCAAAGATTCTAATTTCTTCTCCTGTTTGATTCAGGATTTCCTCTTGAGTAGTCTGCTTGTCATCAGTTGTCTCAGATATCAGGAAAGGTACACATTCAGTATTGAAAGTTTTCTCTGATTGACAGTCCTTATATAATTTGCCCATGAAAACAATGTCACGATATATTTTAACTTGATCTTTATGAGAAAACCAAACACGATACCCCTTTACTTCTGTATCGTAGCCAACTAGAAAACCTTTTTCACCTTTGGAATCCCATTTCTGCCGTCTCTCCTTTGGAATGTGTGTATAAACCATCTCTCCAAATATCCTGAGTTTGGTCACATCATAATCCAATCCATTCCACATTTTGTGAGGTGATTTGCCATTGACACTGCTTGTACCTGTTCTATTCAAAATATAAGTTGCTGTATTAATGGCTTCAGCCCACAGTCGTATTGGCAGCCCACTTGCATGAATCATTGTTCTTGCAGTCTCCACCACAGTTCTGTTCTCACGTTCGGCTGCACCATTCTGTTGAGGACAATAAGTTACTGATTTTTGATGTGTTATCCCATAATTCTGCATTATTTTTCGCACTTCATGGTTAATGAATTCTAGTCCATTATCAGTTCGGATCACTTTAATGCCATTTTCAATTTGTTTTTCAGTAGTTTTTATGAAAGATTCCAAGTGTTCCGCAACTTCAGATTTATGTCTTAGAAAATACACAGTTCTCCAATGTGAATAATCATCTTTTAACAAAAGAAAGTACCTTGAACCACCAATAGAATCAACTTGCATAGGGCCACACAAATCACAGTGAATCAGTTCACCTGCCCTTTTTGACTTTGAATCACTTTTGTGGAAAGGTAATTTATGAATTTTCCCAACGACACAATCTTCACACAAACTTTTATCTTCTTCCTTAAATTGAATCTGCCTATCTTTCAGAAACTTTTTCACATGGGGAAAATTTTGATGAGCAAGTATTTTGTGCCAAATTTTAAGATCTTCCTTGGTAGCCACATTTGCTTGAACACTGTCATTTTCACTAAGTGAAATCTTAAATTTCATCCTATACAACCTTTCTTCACGAACTCCCACTGCAACAACATTCTCTCCCTTGAAAAGTCTACATGTTGCCTTGTCAGATTTAAATTGTATGCCCTTGTCTAATGCTGCTCCAAGTGAAAATAAATTAAACCGAATATCTGGCACATATAAAACATTTGACAAATACTTTTCATTCCACCTTTTACCATCAAAGGCTAGAATGTTTATGTCGCCTTTCCCATGTGAAGTAATATAACTACCATCACCAATACAGATTTGGACTTCACTCTCAAATGGACTGTAATTTACAAACCATTCAATTTCATTACACATGTGATCAGTAGCACCAGAATCTAAAAACCATGCATTTTTATTTACATGATTGGCTGCTAAAATTTTGCTTATCAAAGCATCCCCTCTTAGTTCACACTGATTCTGACCTTGATGCTTTGATACAGTACTTCTGCATTCTTTTGCACAATGACCGGGTTTATTACACTTGAAACAAATGGTTTTGCAATCTTTAGCCCAATGACCAGGTTTATTACATTTGAAGCACTTACCTTGTTTTCTTGAATTTTTATTTGTAGGACAGGGATTATTCTTAAAATGATTACTTCTTCCTTGTGTACCTGCTGCAAATGCTTCCCCCTTCACGTCTTCCTGAAGATTAAGGCGTTTTTCCTCCATCAATAATCTTGATGTCAAATTTGCTAATGTCTGTTGATCCGGATGTGTTGATTCCCATGCACTCAGAAAATGGTTATAACTTTTTGGTAGTGTCATTAACAGTTTTGTGATCACCATAGAATCTGAAATATTTTCACCTTGATTCCTTAACCGATGTACCAGGTCTTCTAATTGTGAAATATATGTAGCCATATCATTTGAAATATCCTTTTTTAGGTTATACCATTGCTGCTGGAGTAAATGTATGCTTACACTGTTTTTCTGTTCATAAACTAAAAGTAATTTGATCCACATAGCAGCTGAAGATTCACAGTTAATGATATGTAGCAATGGCTTGTCTTCAATTGATGTTCCAATAACTTTCTGAGCTGCATTGTCCAACTTATTCCATCTTACAAGATCTTTTTCATACTTCAGCCTTGCTTCAGTATTCATGTTGTCATTACACTCTGGTTTAATTACTTCACCTGTGACAATGTCCCAAGCTCCCATAGCACTTAAAGTAACACGAACTTGAAATTTCCAGGCAGACCAATTTTCAATGCCTTTGAGTTTTGTAATTCTAGAAATTTCGTTTTCCATCATTTTAACACAGCAGAAATAACCTTAAAACTTTTGCTCACACAAGTTTAATACTACAATAATGCACCCACTATTCAGTTTTACTTTTGTCAGTTCAAAACTTGTCACTCAGTGATTACTGGGCCCATAACCTGTTGAAAGGCTAAATATAATACCACTGATTCTCACAAAAGGATAATGACAAGTTTTATTAACAAGAAAAACTGCTACAGTTATCTTTAACTCAAGAGGCACACAACCATTAGGCAAGAGACAAAGAGCAGTAAATCTACTAAAAGTCTGTATATGCATTTACTCTTTGCAAAGAACTATTATGCCAAAGCATAGACAACTGCAAAGTGGACAAAACATAAGACAGTAGCACAGTACTTTAAAATAATAATAATAAACATTTTTAATTGATTATCACAACATCTGCTATACAGGAAATGTGTTCCAAATAAAATTTAGTAAAGAAGTAATAAATTAAGACTCCACCCCTTTCTCCTACTCCTGCACAATATGTTTTTCGTGTATCTTAATTTTATGACACCATATCTCCTGTATTGTATGTCATACAATAATATGATTTTGCAGTTAAATGCAATGGCAATGTATTTTTAGAGTACCTAGCTGCCACTTTTGCTGGTCAGAAGTAATACAGTAGAACAAGAATGGGTATCTCTAACAGAGAGAGTATTGGAGGCCAGAGAGGATCAAATAGGCAGAAGGACAAGGCCTAATAGAAATCCCTGGATAAAACAGGATATATTGAATTTAATTTATGAGAGGAGAAAATATAAAAATTCAGCAAATGAAGAAGGAAAAGGGATATAGACGTCTGAAAAATGAGGTTGACAGGAAGTGTAGATTGGCTAAGCAGGAGTGGCTTGAGAAAAATTCAGGCCATGGAAGAATGTATAACTAGGGGGAAGATATATACCACCTACAGGAAAATAAGACATTTGAAGACGAGAAAAGCAGCGGTATGAATATCAAGAACTCAGATTGAAAACCAGTACTAAGCAAAATATGGAAAACTGAAATTTGGAAGGAATATATAGAGGATCTATACAAAGGAAATAAACTTGAAGGCAGTATTCTAGAAATGGAAGATGAAGTAGAGGAAGATGATATAGGAGATACGATACTGCGAAAAGAATTTGACAGAACACTAAAATATTTCAGTAGAAACAAGGCCCCTGAAGTAGATAATATTCTGTCAGATCATTTGTAAAGCCAGTCATGAAGAAATTGTTCCACCTAGTTTGCAAGATGTATGAGAGAGAAAATACCTGTCGACTTCAAGAAGAATATAGTGATTCCAATTTTGAAGAAATAGAGTGTAGACAAATGTGACAATTACAGAACTATCAGTTTAATAATTCAAGGTTGCAAAATACCAACACAAGTTATTTACAGACAAATAGAAAAACTGGAGGAATCCTACCCTTGGGAAGGTCAGTTTGCATTTAGAGGAAATGCCTCCAGCAAGGATACGACTTCCTTAAATCCTGCCCCGAAATGAGATCCATCCTTCATGATATCCTTCCCACTCCACCGAGAGGGTCTTTCCACCGCCCAAGTCCATCCCTATGAAATCCCCAAACCACCTTCCCTACCTTCTGGCTCCTATCCTTGTAACCACCCCCATTGTAAAACCTGCCCTATGCACCCTTCCACCACCACTTACTCCAGTCCCGTAACCCGGAAGGTGTACACAATCAAGGGCAGAGCCACTTGCGATAGTACCCATGTGATTTACCAACTGACGTGCCTGCACTGTGAAGCGTTCTATGTGGGAATGACCAGCACCAAACTGTCCATTCGCATGAATGGTCACAGGCAGACAGTGTTTGTTGGTAATGAGGATTACCCTGTGGCTAAACACGCCTTGGTGCACGGCCAGCACATCTTGGCACGATGTTACACCATCCGGGTTATTTGGATACTTCCCACCGACACCAGTCTTTCAGAACTCCGGAGATCGGAACTTGCCCTTCAGCATATTCTCTCTTCCCGTTGCCCACCTGGTCTCAACCTCCACTAAATTCAAATTCCCGCACGCCATCTTGAACATCTTCGCCTCAATTTTCTGGACAGAGCCTCTGCCTCAAGTGGTATCTCTGTCCAACTTCTTTGCTTTCTACAGTATGTCTGCCTAGGTGTGTTTGCATTTGTGTATATGTGTGGGTGTGTGTGTATTTGTTTACCCTTCTTCTTTTCCCCCAAGGTAAGTCTTTCCTGTCCCAGGATTGGAATGGCTCCTTACCCACTCCCTTAAAACCCTCATCCTTTCCTTTTCCCTCTCCTTCCCTACTTTGCCTGAAGAAGCAGCTACGCTGCGAAAGGTAGCGTTTTTTTGTGTGTGTGTTTTATTTATTTGTGCTACTTATCACTACCTGTGTTCCTTCGCCTGGTAAATAATCTGCATCTATTTACACACCAATAAAGAAAAACCTACACTATTAGCACAATTATATAAGTCGCAAGCTATCTCACATTAAACAGTCAGACACAGACCCTGATGAAGGCCGCCTATGACAGTGGCCGAAAAGTTGGTAGATTTTATAAAAATGACGATGTGGTCTCATACCCAGAAGAATTTTGACAGATTATAATGAGGAACTGTGTGAAATGCATTCAGAAGTCAAAGGAGATGGCAACCATCAAAATGTCTTAGTCTTTGGTGTTCAGTATCCTCCCTCAAACTGAGGGAGCAGAGTTTCACAACAAACTTGTTTGTGGAATCCATGTTGATTCTTATAGAGTAGTTTTTGTTCTCCAAAAACATCACAGTTCACGAGGATAAAACCTGTTTTATATGTGATTCTGTAACAGATTGAAAATAGTAATATAGGATTAGAATTATTGACATCTTTTAGATGAAAATTTCTCTAAAATGGGAATGATTTTTACATTTTTCTTATTGCTTTGAACCCATCATTGCTCAAGTACCTACAGTAAAATGTTTTTAGATAAGGTTTGAGTTGTTTCTCCTATTCTCTATAAAACATTTAAAGTATCTAATTCAAGTTGCTTTTCTACTGTTGAATTATATTAGTTGAATTACATTAGTTGAATTATATTTCATGATTATTTTTCTGATGCACTGCCATTTTCAAATTCATTGATATTCCGGGCTGTGACTATTTATAAAGACTGGATTCAAACTCACTCACTCTCTCTCTCTCTCTCTCTCTCTCTCTCTCTCTCTCTCTCTCTCTCTCTCTCTCTCTCTCTCTCATTTGTTTTGATGCAGATACAAACACAGAGTGACTGAACAGATGGTTTTAATCCACTCATTTGTCTTTGTTATGCCAGAACTATTTAGGATTTTTATTTAGATTATTCAGCAAAATTATTCTCCAAAATTTGATGACAGCTTCTTGCATCGCTCTTCTCAAACTCAGTGTTGCAGTGTTACCTTTGAGAATTTTAGGTGCTGAGTGCAGTTCACTGAGTGCAGGGTTTTAGTACTTCTGAGGCATTTACTAGAATCATTATCGGCACTGAAGTATTAGGTCTGTTGAAAAGAATTCCAGAACATTTGTAATTTCATGTCAGAGGAGAAGTGGAGCAAAATGTGATTGGCATCCCTGTACATGCCTGAGTTGAATATTTTATTATTGTTTATCTGTTAGTTATTGTTGGGTGTTGTATGAATAGAATGTGGTGTCACGCAGTTTATAAACTTTGGGATGGCAGAGTGAGAGGAGCAACATGTTAGGTTTAAATTTTGCACGAAACTGAAGAAAAACTTTAAAGACACACACTAAACGATAATGTAAGTCTACAGAGACTGAGCGAGGTGACACAGTGGTAACACACTGAACTCACATTCAGTAGAATGGTGGTTCAAATCCACCTCCAGCCATCCAGATTTAGGTTTTCTGTGATTTCCCTAAATAACTCCAGGCAAATGCTGGGATGTGGTTCCTTTGAAAGGGCACGGCGATTTCCTTCCCTATCCTTAAAAAAAACCGAGCGTAAGCTATGTCTCTAATGACCACGCAGTCAACGGGATACTGAACTTTAAGCTTCATTCCTTTGTAAGTCTACACTGACGATTGCTTAAGCTGCACTCATTGTTACAAATGGTTCACACAGTTTAGAAATGGCCAGATGGAAGTTAAAGATGTGATGTCTACCTATGACACGTATCAGGAATGTCAACTAAATTGTGCATGCTAATCGAAGACTGACTGAGAGATTGCAGTAGAATGTCACATTTCATTTGGATGATGCCACGAAATCATGACACAACAGCTAGTCTTGTAATGCTTCATATTTCTTCAGAGTTCGTCCCACAGCTCACGAGTCAAAACCAGAAAGACCTTTGCCTCACAATCTGTGAAGAGGTTTTTGATTACACAAGGGAGATCTATGTGTTCCTTAACCATTTAAGGACCATAATATTGTTAAGAGGTTCAATCTTTACAATGGGACAGTATAGTTTTTCAAATATCAAGAAAAGTTTGCCAGGTAAGGTCAAATGTTAAAAGCCATGCTGATAGTTTTCTTTTACTTTGAAGGATTAGTTTATCATGAATTCATGCCACAGATACAAACTCTTATTCGTTGGTACTGTTGGGGTGAGTTGCAATACCCGTAAGAAAATGTTAGAAGAAAATTGCTGAAATGTAATGACTGTTATGGTTCTTGCATCATGATAACACACCAATATGCTCATCCCTGTTGGTGCATGACTATGGCATAAAGAAACAAAACACTCTACTGCCTCATCCTCCACACTGTCCAGACCTAGCTGTACAGACTGTTTTATATTGAAAACCCCATGGAAAGTATGAAGATTCGCCACAATAGATGAGACAAAAGAAAATTCAGACAGAGCTTCACGCTGTACAGTTAGGGGCATACCAAGACTGCTTCTGAAATCAGAAATGGCATTGGAGTTAATGAATCAATTATGGAGGAGACTATTTTGAAGGAAACCAGTCTTCCAGCTAGAAAGCTAATAAAATAGAAGTGCACTGATAAGAAGGGCTTCTTATTGGTCAGGACATGGTGCATTGCTGGTAGACATTGCCAATACTTGTCCATAATTACTATCCACATGCCATAGTTTTGAGGCACCTTTTTACAGTTTGCTTGTGACACCTGCTGTTAGTCTATGTTTCAATAGCATCATCTTTCCACGAGTAAGTGTTTGAATTATCATTAGACAAGGATACGTGATTGCATTCCTGGTTTGCCTACTTTAATTACCACTTATTTGATTATTATGGAACTTGCAATTTCTGATGCATCATTTGATTGCTCACATTTCATTTTGATATTCCTGGCCTAATTTAAAATAGATCTTTGGTATGATTCTTAGAACTTGCTGTTTAGTATTTATCCCTCTGGTGAGTGTGCCACAGCATATTGACCACAAATTTTAGTTTGATGAGTGTCCACTAGCTGTTGATAGTAGTCAGCTTTCATGTGAAATAACATTTGATTTTCATCATAGATGAAGATTCCATAAAAGCTAAAAGCACCAGCTGGTGGACATCTGATAAACTAAAATTTATCGTGCATAAACAAATTTATTAAATTCAAGACATATTTATTATCTGAATAATAAAAAAAATATAATTAAGTCTATGTATTTTATAAAATATGTTTCCAGTGTATTTATCAACTAATGTTTCTCTAAGATCTTTATGTATTGTCATTATTAATTAATACCACTAGTAGGTTTTGTTTCTAATTTCATACATTGTAATTGTCAGCGGGTGCAGTCTAGCCATGGACTAGTGACAACAGTTGCTTATCAGATGGGCAAATCAGCTCAACCAGTTTATGCTTTGGAAGGTTCTGTGGCAGTAGCTGGAGCAGCTGTTAAGTGGCTGAAAAACAATATGAATATGATAAGTACATTCGCTGAATCAGAGAAATTAGCTGCTGAAGTGAAGACTACTGGTGATGTTTATTTTGTTCCTGCTTTTTCTGGGCTTTATGCACCATATTGGAGAAAAGATGCCCGTGGGTAAGACATTCTTTCGTAAATTATATTATATCATTTATTAAATTTTAAAAAGATACTGCGTGTTTAGCAATCCCTTGTGTAGCTCTTCTGAAAATTTAGAGGTACTGTTATTTTATTTATTATTGATGTATTTATGTGATTCCGTAAAAAAATAATGCTGAGAGATAAGAGATGTAGCACTCTGAATGAAAAGAAAGGACACACAAATGATGACAGGGAAAAGTTGACTTTGGAAATCAGTGCATTTCTAAAAAGATCGATGCAGAAAGCTCTCAAGAACTACCACATCATATCTTGGTGTACAATCTTGCCGAGGCCCTGAGAAAATTCTTGTCCTTCATAAAATCACAGAGTGAAGGTCATTGGGTAATTGAATGGATAGTAAGTAATGAACCCAGTATGTTGTTCTCAAGAATGATTGTTCATTAGGGACAAGGTAATCATCAGGAATGCCCCTGGGAGTGTGATAGGACTTCTCCTGTTCACTATTTACGTAAATGAGCTGACATACAAGATGTATCTCAGCTGTGGTAGACCATCTCCAACCTGTAACCTGCATTCTCCCAGCCTACATCAAAGACATGAAGCACTTTCTGAATAGCCTCAAATCCATCCCTATGGTCCTCCCACCTGAAAGCTTCCTTGTCACCATAGGGGCTGCATCCCTCTAGGCCAACATTTGCAACACGCATGGTCATTCTGCCCTAGAACACGACCTTTCCCAATGCTCCCATGATAGCATCCCAAAAACTTCATTCCTTGTCACACTTCCTAATTTCACCCCTCGCCCATAATTGAGGGCCAGACCTACAAACAAGTAAGGGGGACAGCTATGGGAACCAGGTTGGCTCCTTCCAGTGCCAACCTCTTCATGGGCCGCATGGAAGAGGCATTCCTTAAGACACAGCAGTTTCACTCCCTGGTTTGGTATAGATTTATAGATGATATCTTTGTGGTCTGGATTCATGGTGAAGAAACCTTTCTGAACTTCCATCAAGATCTCAACTCCTTCTCTAATACAATATTCACTTGGTCCTTCTCTAGAACTCAAGACAGCATCCTTGATGTTGACCTTCACCTTGTTGCATCCCACAGACACACCTCAGTCCATATTAAACCCACAAATAAACAAACAACAGTAACCCCACTTTGACAGCTGCCATCCCTTCCATATTAAATCATCCCTTTTCTAAAGCCTAGACATCTGTGGGAAACATATCTGCTCCAGTGACGAATTCCTCACCACCACCACCAACAACAACAACAACAACAACCACCTCTCCAATGCTTTCCTCTCCTGCAACTGCCCTATAGACCTTGTCCACAAGCAGATCTCCCTAGCAGTCCATTCCTACCTTTCCAGCAACAATGTTCCTAACCCCAGACCACCGAGAAGCATCCCATTAGTCACCCAGTCCCATCCCAGCCTGGAATGCCTCAACAAATTGCTCCATTAGGACAATGCTTTCTCAAGGCATGCCCTGAAATGACATCATTGCTGCAAAGTATCCTTCCCACACCACCCATCGTAGCCTTCCACCCTCCTCCAAACCTCCGCAAAATCTTCGTCAGACCTTAAAATATCCTAAAACCACCCTCCTTACCTAATGGTTGCTTCCCCTGTAACCAATTTTGCTGCAAAACCTGCCCCATGCATCCTCCCACAATCACTAAATCCAGTCCCAACACAGGAAAAATCTACCCCATTCAAGGCAGGGCCACATGCGAAACAATGCACGTCATACACCAACTAACATGTGTTCATTGCGTAGCCTTTTACGTTTCTATGACCACCAACAAATTGTCTGAATATATGAATGGTCTCAGATGGACTGTTCTCCTGGGGGGACACCCAATTCCTGTGGCAGAGCATGCCCTCCACCATTATGCCAGAGACGTTGGTACATATTACACCACTTATGCCTTCTGGATACTACCTCCTAACACCAGTTTCTCAGAGCTATGAAGATGGAATCTGGCCCTCTAACATATCCTCTTCTCCTGCCAACCTCCAGGCCTAAATCTCTGCTAATATTCCCCTCCTCCATACTATAGTGACCCAGTATATAGGTTAATGATTGGTAACACTACAATCATCTGCATACTCTGATAATTAAGAATGCTTTTTTTACCATACACAATGATCATATGGCAGCAATATCACAGAATAATTAAAGCTTACTAAGTTATCTTATTCAGAGAGAATAGACAAGGGTTGCCCTGAAAGTAATGGACAAATATCTTTCTTCAGCATGTACTTAATGCATATAATGAGAATTACACAAACAGAAGAATGATTCATCTATAAGCCTACACCCTATTTTCCCACATGACCTTCATCCCGTTTTATGGACTTCCTCCAGTGTAAAACCAAGGTAATCTATGCCCTTTTTGGTACCAATCATTCTTCGGGTTAAGGAGCCATTTCTGCCCTGTGTGAATCACCTCATCATACTCCTCAAAATGTCTTCCACAAATGGCATCTTTTCATGGTCCAATCAAGTTGAAGTCACCAATGGCAACATCAGCTTGCTTCAACCTGTCACGTGTGACTGGTATGGACTGCTGCAAATCTTGGAGATCCACCAAAGCACCTTCCAATGTCCTCACCCTCATTCCCCAGCAACTAACAGTCCTGCTTTCAACAGCAGATGCTCCATAGACTTTGCATAATTTTTTGTGAATATTCCCCACAGTTTGTTTTTCCTTAACAGTGATAAATTCAATGACGAATCAGTGCTTGTAACCTACATCACTTACAGATTCCATTTTGAAACGGTTTTGCAAATGTGATATCTCTTGAAAGAACCAGAAATTTTGTGTGTGCACTCAGTAAACTTCAAATAACTCGTACCTAATGTTTTGGATTTGCAACATTGTTTTGGCTTTCAGGGTAACTCTTGTATTGATACAATACACTGGCACACAGTAGGTGAGAAATTATTTCTTATAAATATTCATACATCATTGGGCTTCCAGTTTTTCTTTACTTACACTTACGCTTACACTTACACTGACTTAGCAAATGTCATGGGGCTGTGGAGCATAGATGCCACTGGTGTATTGTTTGTGCACCAAACTCCCCTTGTGCTACCTACAGCTGATTAAAAGACATGGGTTCCATGGCATATGGGAGTTGGCACTACATGCAGGTGCAAAGTTATTGGGCACAACAGCTTGCATTTCTCACCAGTCACCAGAGATAGATACTGAAGCAATGGCAGAACATGATACGGTTGGATTTCAACTACATTGTTGCAATGGGAGGCACTGTGTATGGTGCACATGAATCAGTTGATCACACCACATGAAAAAGGTGTGGTCCAAGGCACTGGGGCATCAGTTACAGTCTGGAGTGCATTTTCTGGCTATGGAATGTGTCCTCTAGTTGTTCCAAATGGGACTTTGAATGTTCCGTGATATTCTGATCTGGTCAGGGACTTTCTCAACATATTTTTGACTTCCCAACACGTTAACAGTTCTGCGTGTTGCAAGATAATTCGCTACGATGTCACTCCTACTGCCCTAGAATGGTTCTAGGAACATGCAGGACAGGCCCAGAGAATGAGATCGCCATCCTTGAGCTTAGATTTAAACCCCATATCTGGGATGTCATGGAGTGCAGTCTCTGTGCTGTGGATCCTGAACCCATGAACAGACCAGAATTGGCTTTTGCTCTGCAAATGATTTGGTCTCAGCTGTATCCAGAGGAGTATCAGAGACTTGTAGACTCACTTCCATGGCATGTACCTGCTGTCTACAGGGCTAGAGGTGGTCCCACACGATGTAAGGTGCCTATACCATGACATTTGGTAAGTCAGTGTACACAGATTTCTCAATTAGCATATACTGATTACAGATACTTTCATTCTGTCACTAAAGCATTTAGAGGTTTCTTGCAATCTAATGTATGATTTCATTCTTACAGCATTCTTTGCGGATTGACTCAATTTACTACGAAGTGCCATATTATTAGAGCCTGTTTGGAGGCTGTCTGTTTCCAGACACGAGATATATTAGAAGCAATGAAAAAGGATTGCGGATTTCCTCTGACCAAGTTGAAAGCTGATGGAACAATGACACAAAATGATTTGCTCATGCAGCTTCAAGCTGATATTTGTGGAATCCCTGTTGGTATGCATATAATCTTCATAATTTTATGTTAATAAAAATAATGCCATATTTGCACTTTTATTCCAGTCTTGGGTGATGTTTTAAGTTCTTTTTAGGGTTTATAAATGTTCCTCATATTTTATATCCAGGAGTATTGCAGATGATAAGGCTTCAAGTAACCTTCATTATTGTGGTCCTAATTAATCTAAAATAACAATGGAAAATCCTGGTTGGAATGTCAATGATGGAGAATAGATAACAACTAACAGTAAAGACAAATGATGAGCTGCAGACCGGCACTTGAAATAAACAAACAAATTCACACAACTTAAAATTTTGGCCATAGCCTTTATCAGAAAACATGCTTGTTGTGCTTGAGCAGCCATAGATGGTCGTCTTCTGAGCTTGATTTACTACTGAATGAGTCTATGAATGTATGCCTTTCTTTTTCTGATGTAGGCCATGGCCAAAAATTTATGTTGTGTGAATGTGACTGTCAATTTTGTGTGACTGTCTGCAGCTCAACAGTCATATTTATGGAGAGTTGTTGTCTATTCTTTATCACTGACATTAACATGAAAAATAAGGTGGCAATACACATGTTGATTGGGCAATGAGTTTGCATCCAGTATGTTTCATGATGGCTTGAATTTACAAGGCTTTGTGGTGAAACTAGGATAGTAGGGAAGCCATATAATTGTTTGTTTTGGCAGTACTCATGGAAATAATTTAATCTTGTTAAAATCTGCTTCATTATTCCTTGTTTTTGAAGATATAATTTTCAGAATGATCATAGTAATCTTGTGGTTACAGACCATAATTGAGACATCAAGAGGCAAACAGGAATAAATGCATATTTAAAAAAATAATCTGAGTTAAGTGCAGAAACATATAGTTAACCTTCATAAAACTTTTGTGACCAAAGGGTATATCTGGGAATTCAACAGGTGCTGATATTCAGTGCAAAAAGTTAAAGTATGAAAAAATAAAATAGGGATATATGAAGTGTATGCCTGTCACAGACTTCCAGTATTTGACTTGCATGGCTCCTTTCTTAACACTGAAGACACTTTAGACACATACCATGTGTGAAACGTGCCAGAAATAGAAAAGCTTCTGTGGCTTAGCATGGAAAATGAAGATCCTTTTAGTTCACTGTTTGAAGACACTTTCATTGCACCCATGACTTTTGTGAAGAAAGATCTTCAACCTAAGAAAACATTCGGCAGACAGCTACAAAAAATTCCAGAGCTTGAATGAAAAGGATATTGAATCCTAGCAAAGTGCAATTACCTCCAAAAGCTTCTGGATTTCATCCTACCCGCCCCCCCTTCCACTCCCCCAATTCACTATTATGTTGCAAAGTCAGGAAAGAAATCAACAGAAGACAGAAGCACGACACACTGTCTCACTATGTTGGGCAACCAGAGATGGCTGGTGTGTGTGGATTAGTGTGCCTGAGTGATTGTGTGGATGAGTGTTCTCTGTCTGAGGAAGGCCGCGGCCGAAAATTTAGAATTGTGTGTGTATTTGTGTGTGTCTTATTTGTGTCTATCGGCGGCTCAACTTTCGTCTTTACAGTGAGTTGTTTCCTATCTTCATATTATTATTAACGTTCCTTACTGGACGTAACACACGGATGTGCGAGCACGCGCACAGACTCACACATTCGCACACCACTCAAAATAGGTGAGGTTTGAGATAGAGAGGTAGGAACTGTAAGGTATGGGGGAAAAAATAGAGAAGTTATCGTAGGTTGAGGCCTGGTTGATTTCGGGATCTGAGAATGTATTGTAGGGATAACTCCCATCTGTTCAATTCAGAAAAGCTAGTTGGTGGATGGGAGGATCCAGATGGCCCAGGTTGTGAAGCAGCCATTGAAATCAAGCATGGGCTCCACTGCATGCTGTGCCACAGGGTGGTCCATCTAGTTTTTGGCCATAGTTTGGTGGTGGCCATTCATCCTAATGGATAGCTGGTTGGTGGTCGTACCAATATAGAAAGCTGTACAGTGTTTGCAGCACAGTTGGTAAATTACGTGGGTGCTATCACGGATGGCCCAGCCTCTGATAGGATAGGATAAGCTTGTGACAGGACTGGAATAGGAAGTGAAGTGCTGGGTGGGTGGATTGGACAGGTCTTGCAGCAGGGTCTTCCACAAGGATATGATCCCTGTGGCAGTGAGCTGGGTTTCAGGGTGGCATAAGAATGAACTAGGATGTTGTGAAGGTTGGGAGGGCGACAGAACACCACTTTAGGAGGGGTGGGAAGGATCTTTGGCAGGATGTCTCTCATTTCTGGACATGAGGATAGAAAATCAAAACCTTGGCAAAGGATGTAATTTAGTTGTTAGAGTCCAGGGTAGTACTAGGTGACAAGGGGAGCGCTCTTTTGTGGGTGGTCACTGGTGTGAGGATGATGATTTGGGATGTGTGAGGATATGGCATGGGAGATCTGTTTGTGGACTAGGTCTGTGGGGTAGTTTGTCTGTGAAGGCCTTTCTGAGACCCTCAGCATATTCATAAAGGGAGTTCTTGTCACTGCATATTTGCTATCCATGGGTGGCCAGGCTGTAAGGGAGGGATTTTTTGATGTGGAAGGGATGGCAACTGTCAAAGTGTAGGTACTGTTGGTAGTTGGTAGGTTTAATATGGACAGAAATGTGGATGGAGCCATCAGTGAGGTGGAGGTTGACATCCAGGAATGTGGCATGGTAGGTTGAGGAAGACCAGGTGAAGTGGATGGGAGATCAGGAATTGAGGTTCTGAAGAATGGAGGATAGGGTGTCCTGTCCCTGAGTCCAGATCGTGAAAATATCATCAATGAACCTGAACCAGGCCAGAGGTTTAAGGTTTTGGGATGATAGGAAGGATTCTTCCAGACGGCCCATAAACAAGGTTAGCTAGGAGGGTGCCATGAGGGTGCCCATGGCTGTGCCTTGGATTTGATCGTAAACTTTCCCCTCAAAGGAAAAGTAGTTGTTAAGTAAGATGAAATTGGTGAGGGTTATGAGGAATGAGGTATCAGGCTTGAGTTCAGAGGGACTTTGGGAGAGGTAGTGTTCCAGAGTGGCAAGGCCATGGGCATGTGGGATGTTGGTGTATAGGGAGGTGGCATCCACTGTGACCAGTAAGGATCCAGGAGGCTAAGGGGTGGGAATAGTGGAGAGTCGGTGAAGGAAGTGGTTGGTATCCTTGATGTGGGAAGATAGATTTTGGACAATTGGTTGGAGGTGTTGGTAAACTAGGGTTGAAATTTGTTCGGTAGGAGCACAGTAACCAGCCACAATAGGGCGTCCAGGATTATTAGGTTTGTGGATTTTGGGGAGCATTTAGAAGGTGGGTGTGTGGGGTGCTGCTGGGGTGAGGAGGGAGATGGATTCAGGGGATAGTTTCGGGGGGAGGGGGCATAGGATTTTTAGGATTTTAGTAGGGATTGGAGATCTTGTTGGACTTTGGGGATGGGGTCAATCCAGCACAACTTGTAGATGGAGGAGTCAAATAGTTGGCGGAGCTCTTCTGCCAGGTAGTCACTGTGATCCACAACTACATTGTTGGAACCTTTATATGTAGGGAGGATGATTATGTCAGGATTAGTTTTAAGGTTTTAGATGGCTCTTCTTTCTTCTGCAGAAAGGTTTGAGTCCTTGGGAAGGGAAAGGATGGTGAGGACAAGTTGGAGGTGAGAAACTCTTGGAGGGTAACCAGAGGGTGGTTAGGTGGGAGTTCAGGGGGATCTTTCTTGGATGGTGGTATGAATTGGGACAGGCAGGGTTCAATATTGGGATTAGGTATGTTACGGTCAGAGGGATTGGTGGCAAAGTAGTGTTTCCATCGTAGGGATCGGGAAAAGAAGAGTAGATCTTTGACAAGACCAACATGATTGAACTGGGGTGTAGGACTAAAGGTAAGACCTTTGGATAAAATGAAAACTTCAGTGGGGTTTAGGTTTTTTGTGGATAGCTTAACCACAGTGTTCTGGGGTTGTTTTGGTACTGGATGTTGTGGAGTAGTGGTAGGGAGTTTGGAGGGATGAGTTAGGTTCAAGATGTCAGCTAAGCATGGTCTGGGAGCTATGAGGGATTCACGAGGAGGAACACTGTGGGTCAGATAAGGATTGGATATGGGTGCTCCAAGGCAGCAATATGATGTCAGCAGGCTGGAGAATTTGTGGAGACTACACAATAGTAATATCTTAAGGAGGGAGAAAAGGTAGCTAAGGGATTTATGAGCCATGGAGAGGTGATTTTATAGGACTAGGTTTGTGAGGGATAAGGATTGGCGGAATCTGAAAAGGTGCAGGTCATTGTGGAAGGAGGGGTGGAATCCAGAAAATGGAGTTTTTAAGGTTAGGCCATTGGGAGGGATACCGGAGCATTTTAGGAATAGGATGTGAGATTGGGTTTTGGCCAGGGAAAGGGATACTTTCCTGAACTGGTACAGATAGATGGAGCAGGGGTCCATTCGGGCAGGGATGGTGCAGGGAAACTGGAAAATGAGGAATGATGGGAGAAACAGTGGATTATGGTGAGCCTAAGGCCTGGGAAGAGGTTCCTCAACATGCAAAATACCAGGCAAGGAAAAGTTCGAAAATTCACCCACACAAGTACACAGATACACACCCAAGCATGCAAATTCACACCTAGGCATGCAAAATAACAGAAAAAACTGCAGAATCATGCATAATATCGTGAAACCACAACGCAATATCACGCACTAGAACGGGAGATCTCACACATGAGCAAGAAGCCCACCGCAAAAATGCTTACAAAAACCAAAACAACCAATACATTATAGCTATACACATTAGCTACTGCGAAGCATTGCCGGATTTGCTAGTCATTTATAATAATAAGTACATGCAGAGTACCAAATAGCAATCTCTTTATAAATAACTTTGAAGCTCTGTTGGCTTATTTGATAACAAAAAAGAAAGAATTATTGTTCGCTGCTGATTGTAATGTAGACTTCCTTGAAAACTCTCCCAGTAAGAAATTATTGCAATCAGTATAATTGTCATTCAACTTAATTCATATTGTTAACTTACCGACTAGGATAGCTAAGGGCTCAAAGACAGCCATTGATAATACCTGTATAGAAGTGTCAAATGGTCAAAATTATAATATAAAACCAATAATAAGCAGCCCTTGAGACCATGACATGCAGTTCCTTTTGATAGATGTTAATACTATCAAATCTAAGTTTAATTGAGTAGTCAGTAAGGAAAAAGCTTATCATTTTAGAAAACTGCTGATGTTTACAGTGCCAATAGTATGGATGAGAAATAAAACACTTTCATAAATAATGTCCTCAGCTTGTTTGAAAATTGCTTTCCCCCTAAACTAACCCAGATTGGACCTAAGTCTATAAAGAAAACATGGATTACTCATGGAATAAAGGTCTCTTGTAAGAAAAAAATAAATTGTACCTATCAGTCAGAAACAGTTCAGATGTAAATGCTTTAGATTGTTACAAAACATATTGCAAAATATTGAAGATGGTAATATAGTCGAGTTGAAATGGAAGCAGGCTTGATTTTGAAGGTAGGGTTGTCGACTGAACATAGCACTTATACTGAAAGCAGGTTTATTGCGAACTGAAATGTACACGCAGCACTGACTGCCTCCCAGGCAGAGTGCTCAGCTATTTATACACAGGCAGAATGTACCAGAAATTACAAGAATAGTTAACATAAGAAACATGTAGAAATTACAAGTGAACATAAGAAACACGTAGAACATTCTGGAAATGTTAATTACAAAGAAATAAATTTTTGCCAGTGGACGGGATTGAGCTGGCGACCTTCGGCACCGCAATCGGTGATGCTATCCCTTGTGCCATGCCGGCAGTCGCTTCACTGGGGGTCTTGCGGCAATATGGACATCAAAGCAAATGCATTATCAGAATAGGATACCCACAGACAACAAAATAAAGACAAAGTGAGATATAGTGAAGGAGCAGACTGGTAGAACCAGAGATAGCAAGCACATAACATTAAGAGTAGATGATGCACAGGTAACAGGTGTATGCAGTGTTGATAAAATTTTCAATAATCATTTCTTAACTTTTCCTGAAAAGACAGGGTTATTGGGGTTATTAACTGCTGCAATGGAATATCTCACTCCTGTCACTAAAAATACCTACAGGAATATAAGTATGACAGTCAGAACACCACTAGAAGCAATGCCCACCATAAAATCCTTAAAATAAAAAAAAATAAAATCTGCGGCTGTGATCATATATCAACAAATTTGATTAAACAGTGTGCCTCTAAGTTTAGTGATATTTTAAGTTACTTGTATAGCCAGTTTTTATCGGAGGAACGTTTCCAGAATGGTTGAAATATGCTGAAGTTAAGCCATTATATAAGAAAAGAGATAAAGAAATTCCATCAAATTTCTGTCCAATTTCACTTTTGCCTTCATTCTCAAAAATTTTAGAAAATATAATGTACAGTCATCTTCTTAAACATCTGACCACTAATAAATATTATCCATGTCACAATTCGGATTTCTAAAGCATTTTGTTACTGAGAAGGCTATCAACATATACAGTGAGAATGTACTCAATTCATTAGAGAATAAATTACAGGAAATTGATATAGTTTGTGATCTATCAAAGGCAATTGACTTTCCACACAGGCATGACTTAACTCAGTCCTTGTGTATTAACAAGGCAGTAGTATACACAGACAGACAGTATGCAAAAATTTTCAACAGTAATGCAAATGTACAAATGGTTAACACGCAAAATTTTAGTAGAGAACTTTTCACCACACATGGTATTCACCTTAACCGGTGTGGAAGAAGTCATTTAGCGTCTCGTATTAGTGAAATCTTCATCTCCAATAGCCACACCCTGATTCAGGCTCTGGGTTGAGGGGATAGGTGGAGAGGGGTGGGGGGGGGACATGAAGGTTGTGTGGTGGTGGTGCCGGGTAGGATACAACTTGACCTTATGGAGCATTTAAGTACCAAATGGGTGGAATGAGATACAGCTTTGGAATGGATGGCAAATCTGCAGTAACAAGAACTCAATTTCTCAATATACTGATGGTCTCACAAAAGCCTTCATAGACAGAAACTACCCCATAGACCTACTCTGCAAACACATCTCGTGTGTAATATCTCCACACATCCCAAATCTTCCCACTATCACCAGTAACCAGCCACAAAAGCACTCCCCTTGTCTCAGATTCACAGAATATATGACATCAACTGTGAATGGGCACAGCTGAAAATGTGTATCCAGCCAGGATTCAAACCCGGGTCTCCTGCTTTCTAGGCAGTTGCGCTGACCCCTACATCACTGGGGACACAATGATCACCGCACCTGCAAGGACTACCTAAGTACGCCTCCCTTCGGATACAAATTCCCAGCTTCACCTTGTCCACAGTACTGAAATTTGTAGTTATGAAACTAATTCCCATAAGAGTAAGGGCCAGTTGATGTCATATATACTGTGAATATGAAACAATAACAACTGCAAGATCTAAAGTGACGTCTGTTCTTGTCATCCAGTACTATCCTAAACTGGAACCACTAAAATGCATCCTTTGCCAAGGTTTTGATTTTCTGTTCACGTCCCCAGAAATGAGACATCCTGCTCAAGATCCTGCGCAGCTCTCCTAAAGTGGCGTTCCTTCGCCCTCCCATCCTCCATAACATCCTAGGCCATCCCTTATGCCACCCCCAGATCTCAGTCCCCTGCTACAGGGATCAGATCCCTGTGGAAGATCCCACCCAGCCAGCATTTCCCATTCCAGTCCCATCACAGGCTTATCCTATCCAATCGGAGGCTAGGCCACTTGTTGAAAGCAGCCATGTTTTACCTACTGTGCTGTAATCATGTTGCAACTTTATAATAGCATGGCCACTAACCTTCCTTCATCAGGGTGAATGGCCACCACCAAAGTATGGCCAAAAAATAAGGTAGATCACTCTGTGGCACAACTTGCAACAGAGCTTAAGCTTTATTTAAATGGCTGCTTCACAACCTGGGCCATCTAGATCCTCCCATACACCACCAGGTTATATGAACTATACAGGTAGGAGTTACCCTTACAGTACATTCTCCGATATCACAATTATCCAGGCATCAACCTGTGATAACCCTCTTTTTTCGCCACACCCAACAGTTCCTACCGTCCCTGTCCCTCCCCCCCTCTATCCTATATCTCTCCCATTTCGTGTGCACTCTCTCTCCCTCTCTCTCTGTCTGGCTGTCTGTCTGTCTCTCTGTGTGTGTGTGTGTGTGTGTGTGTGTGTGTGTGTGTGTGTGTGTCCCTTGATACGAATATGTACAGTTCAGGTTGTTCCTTCCACAAGGTCCGGCTAGTCCATGCCTTGTGTTAAAGGAAATAGTCGTTATGAATCAGACTAGTCACCGAAGCTGCTTGACATAATCATCAGAACACCTGGAAGTTTCTTCCACATATATATTGGTGAAAGATACTCTCTTCTTTCCAATAACACAGAATCTTATTCCATTCTTCACTAACTACTACATCAGTTTTATATATTTAATCCTGATGTGTGCTGAATGGAATCTGAATCAATAATAATAATTGCTCCATATAATAAAAAAAAACAACAGACAATCAATTACAGGTCACCTTAGTCTTCTCTCTTCCTTTGCACTGTGCAGTTCTTTTACTCCATATCAGTGAGCATAAATTCACCCGCCAAAAACAAAAATAAATTCCGTCTGGCAGTATTTGCTCACACAGTGCCAAACCCCTTATAAAAATAAACTATTTGAATATCTTGGGTCGAGCTAGGAACCAGTAGTGTACAACGTTACACTACAAGCTTATGTGTTGCTTGTGCGAGTGTTATTTCTTTTTTTTTTTTTTTTTTTTTTTTTTTTTTTTTTTTTTTTTTTAATTAGATTATTTCTTTATTGAGTTACTAATACATAGCGTAATTCGCGATTTTTATATAAAGCTGCCCATAAAGAACTACAATCATTCTTCCCTTCAGTTCATGTTTAACTCCAATCCATTACTGTGTCCAGTAAGAACAGTTATTTATTTTTTCCTAGCCTGCTCTCTGATACCGCCTTGCATAATTGTATGTTTTAAATATCAGAACTCTTCACCTCTAACTGGTCTTGTCCATTTTTTTTTTTTTTTTTTTTATAAAATAGATTATTTACTTTCCACTATTTTGCATCAGCTCTGTAGTGTATAGATGGTCATTCCACTTTACATTTCCTATAAGCCTTCATTAATTCAGTGAGAGGGTATATAACTTTAAAGTTTCTTTTGCATTTTTAGTCTTGGTCTGAAACTTATTTCATTTTCTTCATTGTCTCTGTAACATACAAATTAATGCAGTGATGACAAGCCACATTAATAAATGAAAGATCCAAATTAATTCTATGATATCTTTATTTTTCCAAAGTGAAAATTGTGTTAAACTGGTATATGAACATTTATTTCGATATCATTAGAGTCAAAATTAGGATGTTTAAGTGGTAACCCAGTAGATCTCTTCTTTGCTCATGTGAACTTACCTAGGTAATGCAATGAAATGTTTTATGTAAATCTGATGCTTAAACCACTCTTTTCATTAATTTTGGTCATCAGATGAAATAATTCTGGTTGTTATATTTGTCACTGATATCAATAGATTGGATTTTAGTGTCATCAGAAATGGTTGCATTACCTTCACTCAGTGCCCAGTAAACTGATTGCGTTATTTTCAACCCCCTCCCCTTCTATTATACTGTTGGTTCCTTGTTGAGTCCAGCCTAAAACAAGTTCGGGTTCTGGCACTGCTAGCAGTACTGTATAGAATATGCAAACATTATTTATAGGCACTGAGGCCACAACCTTGGTACACAGCATTTCCTTATGCTGCCACAATGTAATTCAACTAATTAGTTGCTAGCACTTGGGTATAAATATAAGAGCCTTGTCAATTTCGTAAATCGGGCATAGCCTCTGATGAATGTAGCCATCAAAAGCTTGAAATTTTATCTGAATTTAATAAGTGAATTTATCAAGAACTTTTTATCAGAAGATTATGTTGTGCAAGACTTCATAGTCATATTTGTTTTGAATGTTGGTAATAATTTATTATATTTATTTATTTCTTTTCTTTGCAGCCCGCTCAAGCAAACGTGATGTCTCTTCACTGGGAGTAGCAATTGCAGCTGGTCAGGCTGAAGGAATTGGTGTATGGAAAACATCGTATGTTAGCCAAAGCTCACATCCCAGTAAAATATTTGAACCACATGTGTCTGAAGAAGGTGTGGAAAAACTTATTTTTGAATAATTTAATATCACTGAATATTAGTATATGCTACACTTCCCATTTTGGTTGGACTTCAAGCATAAATCATATTTTGTAGTTTTACTAATTGGAGCTAAAAGAATGTTAGAATATTGTTTTAAAAGTTGTGGTGTAAAATAAGGTCTCCTTGTTGTTGTTGTTGTTGTTGTTATGGTCTTCAGTCCGGAGACTGGTTTGATGCAGCTCTCCACCCTACTCTATCCTGAGCAAGCCTTTTCATCTCCTCATAAGAACGGCAACCCACATCCACTTGAATCTGCTTACTATACGAATCTCTTGGTCTCCCTCTGCGATTTTTACCCCACACACTTCCCTCCAATGCTAAATTTACGATTCCTCGATGTCTAAGAATATGCCCTACCAAGCGATCCCTTCTTTTGGTCAGGGTATGCCAAAAATTCCTTTTCTCACCAATTCTGTTAAGTATCTCTTCATTAGTTATGCGATCTACCCACCTAATCTTCAGCATTCTTCTGTAGCACCACATTTCAAAAGCCTCTATTCTTTTCCTGTCCGCACTGCTTATCGTCCATGTTTCACTCCCGTACAAGGCAACACTCCACACAAATGCCTTCAGAAAAGACTTCCTTACACTTAAATTAATATTCGATGTTAGCAGATTTCTCTTTTTCAAAAATGCTTTTCTTCCCATTGCCATTCTGAATTTTATATCCTCTGTACTGCGACCATTGCATGTTATTTTACTACCCAAATAACAAAACTCATCTACCACCTTCATTGTTTCCTTACCTAATCTAATTCCTTCAGCATCGCCTGATTTTCTAAGACCGCATTCCATTATTTTTGTTTTGCTCTTATTAATGTTCATTTTATACGCTCTCTTCAACACACTGTCCATTCCATTCAACTGGTCTTCCAGGTCCTTTGCTGTCTCTGACAGAATTACAATGTCATCAGCAAAACGCAATGTTTTTATTTCTTCGCCCTGAACTTTAATCCCTATTCCAAATTTTTCCTTGCTTTCCTTCACCGCCTGCTCGATGTACAAATTGAATAGCATCGGAGAAAGGCTACAACCCTGTCTTACTCCCTTCCCAACTGATGCTTCCCTTTCATGCCCTTCAAGTCTAATAACTGCGGTCTGGCTTTTGTACAAGTTGTAAATAACTCTCCTTTCCCTGTATTTTACCCCTGCCGACTTCAGATTTTGAAAGAGTGTATTCCAGTCAACATTGTCAAACGCTTTCTCCAAATCTACAAAAGCTAAAAATGTAGGCTTGCCTTTCCTTAATCTATCTTCTAAGATAAGACGTAAAGTGAGTATTGCCTCTCGGGTTCCTACGTTCCTCCTGAATCCAAACTGATCTTCCCCGAGGTCAGCTTCTACCAGCTTTTCCATTCTCCTGTAGATAATTCGTGTTAAAATTTTGCAACCATGACTTATCAAACTGATGGTTCTGTAATTTTCACACCTGTCTGCGCCTGATTTCTTAGGAATGGGGATTATTACATTTTTCTTAAAGTCTGAGGGCATTTCGCCTGTCTCATACATCCTACACACCAGTTCAAATAGTCTTGTCATGGCTGGCTCTCCCAGAGACTTTAGTAGCTCTGAGGGTATGTCATCTACTCCTGGGGCCTTGTTCCGACCTAGGTCTTTCAGGGCTCTGTCAAATTCATCTCTCAGTATAGTATCTCCTATTTCATCTTGATCTACTTCCTCTTCCCTTCCTACAGCATCGTCTCTAAGTTCAATTCCTTTGTAGAGCTGCTCTATGTACTCTTTCCACCTTTCAGCTTTCCCTTCTTTGCTGAGAACTGGTTTCCCATCTGAGTTCTTGATATTCGTAGAGTTGCTTTTCTTGTCCCCAAATATCTCTCTTATTTTCCTGTAGGCGGTATCTACTTTTCCCCTTCTTATACATTCTTCTACAGATTTGCATTTGCCTTGTAGCCACTCCTGCTTAGCCATTTTGCACTTCCTGTCAATCTCATTTCTTAGTCGTCTGTACTCCATTTTACCTGTTTCATTTACTGCATTTTTATATTTTCTCCTTTCATCAATTAAATTTAGTATCTCCTGTGATATCCAAGGATTTTTTGTAGGTCTAGCCTTCCTACCTATTTTGTCCTCTGCTGCCTTCACTATTTCATCTCTCAATTTTACCCATTCCTCCTCTACTGTTTTATTTTCCCCTTTTTCTGTCAATTGTTGCCTAAAGCTCCCCCTGAAATTATTAAGAACTTCAGGTTCCTTCAAATTATCCAGGTCCCATCTCCTTATTTTCCTACCTTTCTGCAGTTTCTTCAGTTTCAGCCTACAGTTCATAACCAACAAGTTATGGTCAGAGTCTATATCTGCCCCTGGGTATGTCTTACAGTTTATAACTTGGTTCCGGAATCTATGTTTTACCATTATAAAATCTATCTGATACCTTCCGGTGTCTCCTGGTCTCTTCCAAGTATACAACCTTCTTTTGTGATTCTTAAACCACGTGTTTGTAATAACTAAATTATGTTCTGTGCAAAATTCTATCAGGCGGCTTCCTCTTTCATTCCTTTTGCCCAGACCATATTCACCTACTATCCTTCCTTCCTTTCCTTGTCCTACTACCGAATTCCAGTCTCCCATAACAATTAAGTTTTCCTCTCCCTTAATTGTCTGAATAATTTCCTTTAGCTCCTCATATATTTCTTCGATCTCCTCATCATCGGCAGAGCTAGTTGGCATATAAACCTGTACTACTGTTGTCGGTGTTGGCTTCGTATCTATCTTGACAATGATAATGCGATCACTGTGCTGGTCATAGTAGTTTACCCACATTCCTATTTTCTTATTCATTATCAATCCCACTCCTGTGATACCCCCAATTGATTTTGTATTTATAATCCTGTACTCACCTGACCAGAAATCCTGTTCAACCTGCCACCGAACTTCACTAATCCCCACTATATCTAACTTCAATCTATCCATTTCCCTTTTTAAATTTTCTAATTTTCCTACTCGATTAAGGGATCTAACATTCCACGCTCCGACCCGTAGAATGCCAGTACTGTCTTTCCTGATGATCACATCCTCCTGAGTAGTCCCCGCCCGGAGATCCGAATGGGGGACTATTTTACCTCCGGAATATTTTACCCAAGAGGATGCCATCATCATATGTTCATACAGTAGAGCTGCATGTCCTCGGGAAAGGTAACGGCTGTAGTTTCCCCTTGCTTTCAGCCGTTCGCAGTAGCTGTGTGGCAAAGCCACATTAGCTGATGTTACAAGACCAGCTCAGTCAATCATCCAGACTGTTGCCCCTGTAACTACTGAAAAGGCTGCTGCCCCTCTTCAGGAACCACACGTTTGTCTGGCCTCTCCACAGATACCCCTCCGCTGTGGTTGCACCTACGGTAAGGCTATCTGTATCGTTGAGGCACGCAAGCCACCCCACCTCGGCAATGTCTGTGGTTCATGGGGGTTCCTTAATTTTTTACAATCTAATTGCCACGATGTATTATAGCTCAGTTCTCTACTTTTGGCAGAGCCTTACTATTAAAGTGCATCTTCTTTCTATTTAAAGAAGCAGTGGATGTAGTCTTAAATTTGTTTGAATAAACAGTTTTTAATATGGAAAGCACTTACCACTGTTTACCAAGTACAATTTAGTGACCTAGCATTTGGTTAAAATGATTGGGAAAGGCCCTTGAATGTTCTGGGTACACAAATCTTGAACACACCTATCGAGGAAAGGTGCATTGTTTCTCACATAATGCACATTCAACATTCATCCTGCCAATATTTATTTTAAAATATACTCAAATTATTTGAAAGAAAAACGTTCTGCTTTCTAAAGAACATCTTGTAATTTCTGAAAATTGTTATTACAAAGTTGTCTTTTATTCAAAATGGATGGTTTCTTGAAAGCTCAATCTTTAGAATACACGGATCAAGCAGAACATTATGACCACTTATCTAATAGCCCATGTTTCTACCTTTAACACAGATAAGTTGTGTTATCACAGCACTTGGTAGGAATATGATATTCTGAATACAGCCATGTATCTTGTAATTACACCACATTGCCATACCTTATTTTGCAGGTGTCAATTCTTCCATGTTGCCTGTTTTCCTTGTATTTGTAGAAGGACCCCACTAATAGGTTTCCTCTGTACTTCCATGTAACATCAGATTCTTCACTTACTATGCAGGGGAGATTTACTGGGAAGTATGAAATCACCAATACTACCCAAAAAAAAAAAAAAAAGCCGAGTTATAAATTTCCTGTATATTTACAACATGTGAACTTGTGTTGTTTAATTAATCACTTACAAAAATTTTACAATATCTTAAGTTCGATATCACGAGAGATAAAAGTTCAGGATTCATTGCAACTAATGTCTCTCTTTCAATGACCATTTATAAAACAAGAAACAGACATTTCTACTTGTAATTGACATAAAAGTGTGTTTCTTCTGTGTATCACTTTGCTTCCAGGTACACCTATCTGTGACATAGCAAGTATCACAGAGCACTTCTCAATTCTGGTATATTCCCGTCAATGTTTTTTCACAAAATATTATGGGCACACAGTATATGCCCTCTTACTTATTCTAATGCGTTACGCTCACCTTCTGTCGAGAAAGACACTATAAATGTAATGATTATATGCCATTACACTAAAGATAACAGCGATAACGTCTCTTGGTATGAAAGCAATATGAGGCCTTGGTAGGTCACTGGTTTGAGTTGTCATCACATCTGCACAAACAAGTCATCTAACTCTCATAAATTTTGAAGAGGAGGACACATCCATCCACATCCCAGAGAGTTTAGATCTGATGAGTTGGGTGAGGGGGAACATAAATTTCATCTTGCCACTGTGTTTCTCCAACTATTCCATCACACTCATGGCTTTGTGACATGGTAGATTATTTTGTTGAAAACTGCCACCACCATTGGGAAATATGATCTTCATGAAGGGGTGTAAGTGGTCTACAACCAGTGTATGTCTTAGCTGTTATGATGTGTTGCATGATCTCCACTGGCCATTTGATGTTTGAAAGTATGAACGAAATGTTCTGCTTCGCCACTGCTACAGAAGGCTGCTACAGTCAAATGTATGATTAGGCCTACATTGAAAAACAAAACTGTTGATATTCAGCAGAAAAAAATTGAGGTCCTTTGTCTGAAACAGTGACTATTGGTAATCTTAAGCAGAAAATAGTCTCCAGAGCTTCGAAAGTGATTGCAGATGTAGTAGATTCAGAATGAGAATCCAGTATTCCAGAAAGATCCGCAAAAGTCTTGAGTGAACATCTTCCTGTGGAACAAAAATCACGGCTAACTGATATGCTGTTGAAGTGGTGCCACAGCAGCAGCAACAGTGTTCTGTGATGCAGTGAACATCTGTTTGTCGAATCCAAACCATGTACAACAGTGATGAGTGAGCTGTTTGACCCTGACCAGACCCCAATGACCTCTGTGGAGCTGGTGTAAAACGGAAGCTTGAAATTTACAAGGAAGTAACACTCATCCATGGCTGGTTGATGAATGTACCAAAATAATTTATTTCTGAATAGACAAATAACAACACTGTGGAAAGTAATGTTTGGACTTAAGGCTCTGTAATCCTTCATTTGTTAGTTGGCTGTCCTGTATTCTGAAAGCTGTTTAAATTGTGGATCATGTGTGATAGCATACGCAATGGCTTGTACAGGGATCGGAAAGGATTGCAATGTTTCCAGGTTGGACTGATCCAGTTGTCAAGATGTATCCGATGAATCAAACTCTGCATCTCTGCTTATCAGTAGACATGAAAAAGTATTGAAGCACACTGTTTTACAGATCATATCTGCCTATCATATAACTGTGATTCAGCCAGTCGGGTTTCACGCATGTGCTACTGTACAATGCATAGTCTTCTGTGGAATCAGTGAACTGGTAGTACCAACTGTGAGTTTTTCCATGTCTGTATTGATAGTTGTGTTGGTGTCACCACACTACATGTGGTTGGAGCAGTGTGTAAAGATATCTTGTAACCGAACATTGCTTGAGAATTTGTTTTAACATAGTGGTATTTCAAAGAAGTTGCTTATCACATTTGAATATTTTGCAGTCTTACCTAGACAGGAGCTGCAGTGTTTAAAGAAGAAAAAACCATAAATAAAATCTAATTCATTGTGACAGTAAATATTTCTCTCTAAAGTTTTCGACATTTAGAAGTGAACAGGTTGGCTACAAATGCACAAACCATAAGAGTTCCTTGGTATAACTGAAGAAAACGACATCTTACATGGATTTGAGGCCCAAAATGGGTAATGCCATTTCGTAGGGTTACTCATATTCGTTGCAGATTAACAGGAAACAGCCACAATTATGACTGGTCACTGTTAATCAACAAGTTATTTCACATAACAGCTAGTCTCAAGCCTTGTTTTTATTTGAATAAAAAGTTTTCTGTGAATCATTTACTGTTTCTGAGGGACATAAAATATATATACTAGAATTGCTCATTTAAATATTTATAAGGTAAAGGCAACCACTCACCTCAAGCAGATCACTGAAACAGGTAATGAAAAACAGCATTCTCACTAGTTTTCGAGCATACACTCTGTAGGTAGCAGACATATGAACATTCACACACATGACATCACAAACATCCAAATGTACAGTCCTGTGGATATTGTAAGATTTATTAGTGACACTTGATTATTGAAATCAGTTGCCTCATTCTGTGCCGTATACTCATCTGGCATCAATAAATCCGTTAATTAGCCACCTACAAGAACTACTCCGATCACACAGTATCATCCTGACCTTGAAAAGCTGAACCACATCCTCCAGCAGGTTTAGAATACCTCTTATGTCTCGAGATGAGGGATATCTTACCAAAAATCTTAATTGCATTTCTGAAAGATCTGTTTGCTACCCATCCAACATAATGAAACTTCCTGGCAGATGAAAACAGTGTGCCTGAAATGGGATTCAAAGCTGGGACCTTTGCCTTTTGCATGCAAGTGCTCTGCTAACTGAGCTATCCCAGCATGCTTCACATGGCTCATCCTCACAGTTTTACTTCTGCCAGTAACTTGCCTCCTACTTTCAGAACTTCATATAAGTTCTCCTGCAAACTTCACAGGTCTAGCACATCTGGAAGGAAGGATATAGTGGAGACATGGCTTAATCACAGTTTAGGAGAATGATAGTTTCACTTGACAGCAGTCACTGGTGTGAAATCTCGTAGCAAATTAAAACTGTGTGCTGGAACGGGGATTCAAACCTGGAACCTTTGCCTTTCACAGGCAATCACTCTACTGGCTTAGCTATTCTGGCATGCTTCATGGCCCATTCTCACAGCCTCACATAGCAGCTCACCCCACTGCAGAGTGAAAATTGTAGGAACCTAAAAAATATCCTTGGCTGGCTATATTCCAACCTGCACCCAAGGGGCACTTCCCTTGTAGTTGTCCCAGGCCATCCACCACCTCCTCCTGCAATCCAGTCACAGCCATTTTATACCCTATAAAAGGAAGGGCCACATATGTTACCATGCAGCATGCTTTGTGAGTGTGACAAGAAACTAAAAGTAACCACCTAACTGTCAACTCAAGTGAATGGCCACACAACAAATTGTGGCCACCCACAAACTTAACCATACAGGTGTCAAACATGATGCACACTATACCACAACACAAATGATTTCAACATTAGGTTCAGTGTACAGGCCATTTGGGTACTAACTTACCACAAAATTTTCTCTGAGTTATGCAGAGGGGAATTCTCACCAACATACCTTTAGCTCTTGCAATATCTCGAGCCTACAAACCTAAACATCTGCTAATTGTTCCCACTGCCTTATATCTTTTCCCTTCCCTTCTATTCTCATTTTTTCTATGTCCCCAGTATGTAGCCTACTGCCTTCTTACATCATTATTCTCCATCCCCCGCCCCCTTGTGGTCACTCCCTGCCCCCTCCCTTCTGCATCCTCTTCCCACCTGTGTTTTCCTCTATTCATCCTCAACCTTTTCTCTGTCTGCCCACTTTTGTCCTCCTGTGTCAAACATTTCATTCTCTCCCCTCAAAAATCTTATTGTGTTGTGTGGCTGTGGAGTTTTCTATCCAAAGACCTTCCTTTCTCCAACTACTCTATTCCTGCATCCTTAACTACATCTTTCTCAGGCAACCTCTTTCAAGAAAAGAAGAAAGAGTACATTTGGCAATAATCAGGTATTAATAATCATTCATTTTGTGGCTGTGGGACTGTAAGCTCAAAAGCTGCTGAGAGTGTTGTTTTCTGTTACATGTGCTTCACTCATTGAACCATTTTAGTGGTTGTCTTTCCCCTTATTTTACACCCATAGTGTTCGTTTATTTTTTACATGCAATGAATAGTTACAGAGCACTCACTCACAATGTTATTGTGTAACATTGCTTTCTACTTGGTTTTTGAACTAAAATTTTTTTGTTTCCATTTTTTACAGAACGGAACCATAGGTACAACAAATGGAAAATGGCTGTTCAAAGAAGCTTGGGATGGGTCACAACAAAGAAGTCTGTTGCAATGACAGGTTTGTATTTATGTTTCTACTCAAAAGAACAAAAACAATATGCAAGTGGAAAGAAAAATGTTCTCAGGTTTGAAAAGAGATTCTGTTGGAATAGTAAAATGTTTTGTTGTTTGATTACTGATGGAAATTCTCCACTGAGATGCTGAAATATTATTGAAAAGAGACAGATTGGTTGGCCATTACTTACCTTAGTTCTTTGCCATTGATAGTCACACACAAACACGAAAATAGAAATGAAAAAAGTTGACACAAGCTTTTGGAAATATTTTCCTTTGTTAGGTATGAGAGGGGGGGGAGGGGAGGAAGGGAACAGAAGGGAAAGGTGAGGAGAACATGGGTGATTTGTGAAAGTCAGAGATACTGTGTGTTGAGCACTGAGCCAAGACAATTCCTCTTCCCTCCTCTCGTAACTGACAAAGTTTGTGATATATCTAACTAATGGTAGATTGTAAATAAAGCCAGCTTCTTCATGAAGTTAAAAAAATTAATAGAGAAAACATGCAAGATTAGCAATAGATAATCCTGGAATTTCACCTCCCAACAAAACTTCAACCAGGGCATTGTCTTCTGTTGTGGCAGAGTGCTTATTGCTACTAAGGAAAGACGATTAAGAACAATACAATAGCTATGATGATGAAGAAAATATAATAATGATGATGATGAGAGACAAGGAAGAAGATCCTTCTATACTGCAGTTAATTTCTGAACTTTCATTAAAAAGGTCTCATTTGATCTACCATTAAGGGTTGACACCATATGCATCAAAACCAGTGTGCTGTTTTAATGACAGTGCTCTGGACACTGAACAATTACATACAAGGGATCAAGTATTGACGAGACCCATTGGCAAAAACAAATACTTCATAGGATTGGAAAATGAATTCCAATAAGAAGTGCATGGTTTTCCTGGTCTTTGTTATTTACACCTGTATGAAAAGAGAAAAACCCTATTGTTTCTTAAAGTGATTATTATTAATTTTTTTTTTCAAAATAGTAATAAGGACACTTTACAACTCATTACAAAGATGTGATGACAAGCTACAACAGGCACATAAAAAAGACACACATATACAACACTTCAGTTATCGGCCATGGCCTTCTTCAGAAAATAGAACATTCACGTAATCACACAACTCTGTATCTTAGTGTGGCAGCCAGAGATGACAGTTGTGTGCATGTTTGATTGCATGAATGTTCTATTTTCTGAAGAAGGCCTTGGCTGATAGCTGAAGTGTGGTATGTGTGTGTCTTTCTTATGTGCCTTTTGTAGCTTGTCATCACATCTTTTTGGTGAGTTGTAAATTGTCCTTATTATTATATTGTTAATTCCAACCTGGACTTTCCATTATTTGTTTTGTTTCATTAACTTTTGTTTTTATTAATTTTGTAATTTTAATCTGCCTTAATATTTCAGATGAAAGATATCGACTCCTTGCTTCGATTCCGGCGAGTATTTTCCTCATGACAAGTATTGGTTTGCTTGTGTTAGCAAGAGAACTTGACAGATGACATCGGAGTCAACAGTTATGCCTTTGCAGATGTTATGAACCTTTTATTTAGTGCCAGTGTCATTTCCCCTTTGTAGCTGTTGCATGACAGTACAGGTTGTTATAATTTTTGTACATTCAACTATTACTGTACATATTTACTGTTAAATTTTGAAATTTTATTTTTATGTTTTTAAATTATTAATGAAAAATAAAGACTTTACTCAATTAAAAGTGCACTTTATTCAATGAAAACCCCAAAACGCATACCAAATAATAAGTTTGTGACTAAACTGGTTGTTGGACAACATGGCATTAGCTGGAACTGTGAAAATTAATGTTGAATCTCAAGGGTAGTGAAAAAATGCCAAAAGTTAACATTTGGTGCTAGATGTTCATTGTCAAAAGTAGGGGGAAATCATTTGATGGTCATATGGCAAAGTGGGAGACAAATAAAGAGAAGATTACCTTTATTACATCATTAAGTTTTGGGGAAAGCTAATAAGAGTGATGGTCTATACCATTCCACAAAATGTGAATGAAGAGTAAGAGCTTTCTTTTATATATTGTTTCTTCACATTAAAAATCCACACATGTTCGTAATAAAAACCAATATTCAATACATAATACTAACTGCTTTATCTCTACGCAAAACAGTATCCAACATTTGCACTGCAACAATCACTCATTCGATACGTATCGCTCACTCTGGAAGTGACATATACCGCTCCAATTTAGATTCCCAAGGGTTCTTGGAAATTACGGATGATGGAATGTTTGGCTATGGATACAGACATACAGCAAATGGATTGAAATGCGATTCGTATTCCTGCAACTTATCATTTTTAGCTGTTGGGAAATATTGCTCCAATGATGACATAAAGCTTAGGAGATGTTCGATGATTTCATGGAACAAATTGTTCCCATGCTTCAATTTCCTGTTTTTCAAAAAATCCTCAAGAAGAGGAAAACACTTGACCCCCCTTCAATCTTTGGCACTCTCTGTCCAAAAGTTGATTTCCCTCTTGAACGATTGAACTTTGTCATTGATAATAAGCAATGTTGTACTCTTTCCTTGCAGTGAAATATTTATTTGATTCATTTTGGAAAAAGGATGTAATTATACATTGCCAATCTTCATCTTTTAATAGTGTCTACTAAAGGTCAATTCACACTGTCTGTCAAGTCACACCACATTCTGTCAGAACATTTCACAATTCATTTCTAGTGGCAGCATTCAAACAGTAACCCTCCATCACCAGGATTGTCATGTCATGTCAAAATTTCTTGAGAAGAAAGTTTTGATGGAATGGTCATCTTCTAGCATCTGAAGTTGACCTATTTTTGTGTACTCGATCTGTTTTAGTTGGTGGTTGTACAGATCTTGGGCATCTGTGATGTAATAATGTTTATATTATTATTATGTATAAAAATAGAGGTCGTTTAACTTACCCAAAGCATAGGCTTGTTGACAGACACAAAACACAGATTCAAGCTTTCGCAATCGTTGGCAGCTTCATCAGGAAAAAAGAGGAAGGAAGGAGGAGAAAAAGGTAAGGATGCGAGTTTTAAGGGAATGGATGAGGGGTTATTCCAATACCAGGAGTGGAAGGACTTACCTTAGAAGAAAAAAGGAAAGGTAAACAAACACCCACACACATACACACGCAAACACAGCAAGGCAGAAATTTGTAGAAGCAAAGAACTTGGATGGAGATACCAATTAAGGCACAGGCTCTGTCCAGAGAACAGAGGCAAAGATATTATAGTATGGTGGGTGGGATTTTGAATTTAATGGAGGTTGAGATCAGGTGAGCAATGGGAAGAGAGAATATGCTGAAGGGCAAGTTCCCATATCCGGAGTTCTGAAAGATTGGTGTCGGTGGGAAGTATCCAGATAATCTGGACAGTGTGACCAAGATGTGCTAGCCATGCACCAAGGCATGCTTAGCCACAGGTGATCCTCATTATCAACAAACACTGTCTGCCTGTGACCGTTCATGCGAATGGACAGTTTGTTGCTGGTCATTCCCACATAGAACGCTTCACAGTGCAGGCATGTCAGTTCCCTTCCCTACAGCTTAGGTCTTTGTGGCAAACGAGTCTGCTCCAGTCACAGATCCCTGAACCAGTACACCAATAACCTAATAACAGCTTTCACATCCTGCAGATATCCTCCTGATCTGGTACAGAAGCAAATTGCCAGGGCCACTTCCTCATCCCCCAAACCCAGAACCTTCCACAGAACCACCCCAAAAGTGCTCCTCTTGTTACCGGATACTTTCCGAAACTGGATCGGATTCTGAATGTGGCTCTCCAGCAAGGATACGACTTCCTTAAATCCTGCTCCCAAATGAGATCCATCCTTCACGACATCCTTCCCACTCCACCTACAGTGTCTTTCTGCCACCCAAACCACCTTCCCCGCCCTCCGGCTCCTACCCATGTAACCGCCCCTGTTGTAAAACCTGTCCCATACACCCTTTCACCACCACTTACTCCAGTTCCATAACCCAGAAGGTGTACACGATTGAGGACAGAGCCACTTGCGATAGCACCCACGTGGTTTACCAGCTGACATGCCTGCACTGTGAAGCAGCAAACTGTCCATTCGCATTAGCGGTCAGACAGATAGTGTTTGTTAGTAATGAGGATCACCCTGTGGCTAAGCATGCCTTGGTGCATGGCCAGCATGTCTTGGCACAGTGTTACACTGTCCAGGTTATATGGATACTTCCCACTGACACCAATCTTTCAGAACTCTAGACATGGTAACTTGCCCTTCAGCATATTCTCTCTTCCCATTGCCCACCTGGTCTCAACTTCCGCTAAATTCAAATTCCCGCCCACCATACTATAACACCTTTGCCTCATTTCTCTGGACAGAGCCTCTGCCCCTAACTGGTATCTTTGTCGAACTTCTTTGCTTTCTACAAACGTCTGCCTTGCTGTGTTTGCGTGTGTATGTGTGTGGATGTTTGTTTACCTTTCCTTTTTTCCCCTAAGGTAAGTCCTTCCTGGGTTTGGAATGACTCCTCATCCACTCCCTTAAAACCGGCATCCTTCCCTTTTTCCCCTCCTTCCTTCCTCTTTTTTCTGATGAAGCAGCCAACGGTTGCAATAGCTTGAATCTGTGTTTGCGTGTGTTTTAATTGTGTTTTTGTGTCTGTCAACGAGCCTGTGCTTTGGGTAAATTAAACAACCTCTATTTTTATACATATTTTTTTTCTACCAGGAAAGTTTCCCTCTATAATATTTGTTTTATTATTATTAATAATAATAATAATTCATTTTTCCATCTAAAGAGCACGTGGAACCATTAGTTAGCAATGGTCTTCTTGACTTTCTTGTTTTTCTTTTCCTCCCAAAACTTCCTCATCCTTTCACTATGGGTCTGTCTTCTTTCTTATGTTCATGTGTTTTTCAGTTTCAGATTCCTTTTTGTCGAGTTTTTGATTGTGAACTTATGAGAGCTGATTTTCTGTGTGTACGCAGTCCGTGTGGTTTCTAGTGGGTCAATACTGAGCTCTGCAAAGTCATTTTGGATTGCTGTTAACCAATGTGTGCTGGTTTTGCAAGTTCCTTTGATGATAAGGAAGAAAGATTTTAGAGGCATCCATTCTAGCAAAATGTCAGTAGAATTTCAACTGTCTTTTTTGTTCAACTGACATGAAATGTTTAGTCCTTGAGTACAGCTCCTCAAATCTTTTTTGCATCCAGATACCATCTTGAATCTTGGGTCCAAATATTTCCTGAGTATCTGCTTTTCTACTTTCTCAATGTCATTGATGTTGATGGTTAACAGTGATGCTTCCGGAAGAATGACTGTGTGATGGTGGTGAAGTTTGGCTTGAGTGGATAGTGATACTATATACAATTTGTTGCAGGTTATTACCACTTTTGCATGAAAATTAATCTATGTGCACTGCCAGTAGGCTGCAAATAGATCTAAGTGCAAAGTGACTGCTGTTCCCACTGTTTCTGTCAATTGCTATCTGATGCAACACAAGAGTTGTTGGCAAGGAAAAATAATGTGTGGGCCGTTTTGGAACTTACATCCATGTTCGTGTCAGCTCTTCAATTGCTTCCCCCCCACCCCCCCCCTGCATAAGAAATTTGTCGTCTGATTTTGATGGCAACCTCATGAAGATTTTTGATGGCGACACTGTCTTCTTTGGAGTCCACATAATTATTGATAGGTCGTCAGCAAAGGCAAGACATTTTATGTTGTTTCATTTGTCTTTTGTGTCCATATTTATTCCAGGGACAACCCATCACTCCTGTCCTAATTGAAATAGGTTCAGAGACTTCTCCCCTGAATGTTACTTTGGAGGTTGTGTCTGTTAAAGTCTGCTCAATTAATGAAGTAGTATTGTTATCTACAACATATTCACAAAATGTATTAAACAAACTGGTGCGATGAATCGAGTCTTATATTTTTTTGAAATCTATGAAGTTAGACTGATGGTGTTGCAGTGTTATCTTCAGGTTCCAGATATGTTCTGTGCAGAATCCTGCGTGATATTCACCAATCATTTGTTCTGTCTCTTTTTATAATCTGGTGAGAAGAGCATGTGAGAGCACTTTGTAAGCGACTGGTAGGAGTGAAATGCCTTGATAGTTGTTGGGATCAGTCTTGTCACCCTTTTTATGTAGTGGGTAATCAAAGCAGTTTTCCAATCTGCTGGTATGAACCACTTCGCCATATATTTGAAATGATAGTTTGTAATCTGTCAATCAGGAGTTCACCTCGAATATTGAGCATTTTGTGAATTAACCATCTTCACTCAGTGCTCTGTTGTTTTTCAGATCTGATATAATATTTTGTATTTACAAATATGTAGGTGGAGGTGAATCCTAGTTTGGGGTCTCAACATGAAAGGTAAGTTTCTCTGCTGGTGGTTCACAATTGTGTAATTTCTCAAAATTCAGTTTAAGGATTTCACAGTTGGCCTTTGTGTTTGTCTCAAGTGTTCCATCAGGGTGCCGAAAACAAAGAGTCTGATTTTGATGGCAACCTCTGCCGATTAGCAGCAGCTGCCCCCTTCTGTAAATGAAACCAGCTTCTGATTAGACGCGACATAAGTATTTTGATTTATGTCTGCGCGTTTTCGTTACAGTTTGTGAATTTATACTGTGCTCTCATGCATATTAGATTCAAATATGCATTTTTAGAAACAGTGTAGTCTTCCTTTAAATGCATCCTGACTGTAGTTTTTGTTTTTTGGCACTGTAATCATGAATAGGGACTGCGACTGCTGTGTGCAGATGCAGTCTGAGCTGGTGGCACTTCGCTCCCAGCGTCAAGCTGTGTTAACCTCAGTTGCACAGCTGGAGGCTGCAATCGAGGGGCGTCGTTGTTGTTGGCCGGTAGTGGGGACTGAACAGACTCCCGTCGTCTCCACCAATCGGCCGGCGCCAGCAACATGCACTTATACTGCTAGCAGTGAGGCAGACTCCCCACCTGTGGTTGTGTGGCAGGTTGCTCCAGTGCATGGCAGGAGGTGCAAGACATTCTGGGGGACTGATCGTGAGGCCTCCCCGGTTCGTCTTGCGAACAGGTTTGAGGTGCTAACTGTTCAGGACAAAGTTCCTGAGTCGGATGGTATCTCTCATCCTGAGGTCACCACTCAGTCTGCAAGATCTGGGCTTTCACGGAGGGTGGGTTTGCTTGTGGTTGGGAGCTCCAACGTTAGGCAGGTGATGGAACCCCTTAACGAGATGGCTGCTAGGGAGGGGAAGAAGGCCAATGTGCACTCTGTGTGCATACTGGGTGAGTCATTCCAGGTGTGGAACGAGTCCTTCCAGATGCCATGAAGGGTACAGGGTGCAGCCAACTGCAGGTGGTGGCTCACATCAGTACCAATGATGTGTGTTGCTTTGGATCTGAAGAGATTCTCTCAGGTTTTGATCAGCTATTTGAAGTGGTAAAGACTGCCAGTCTTGCTTGCAAGATGAAAGCAGAGCTCACCATCTGCAGCATAGTTGACAGGACCGACTGTGGACCTCTGGTACAGAGCCGAGTGAAGGGTCTGAATCAGAGGCTCAGACAGTTCTGTGACCGTGTACGCTGCAGATTCCTTGACTTGCGCCATTGGGTGGTGGGTTTCCGGTTTCCGGTTAACAGGTCAGAAGCCCACTATATGCAGGAAGTGGCTACACGGGTAGCGGGGGCTGTGTGACATGGACTGGGTGGTTTTTTAGAATAGAGGGCTTCAGGGGAAAAACTAAATGGGCAATATCAAAGGGTGCATGTGGATCACAGGAGAAATGTTGATCTAGGAACTATCGGTATAACAGTTGTAAATTTTCGTAGCTGTGTCGGGAAAGTACCAGAACTCCAAGCGTTAATAGAAAGCACTTGAAGCACACATAATAGGCAGTGAAAGTTGGCTCAAGCCGGAAATAAGTTCAGCAGAAGTATTTGAAAAAGAACTAACTATGTTCAGAAAGGATAGATTAAACAAAATAGGTGGAGGCGTGTTTGTCGCCATCAAAAGTAGTCTTTCATGTAGCGAAGTTGAAGTTGATACTTCCTGTGAGCTATTATGGGTGGAGGTTGTACCTGAAAATAGTAAGAAGTTAATAATTGGTTCCTTTTACTGGCTTCCTGACTCTGACGATACAATAGCAGAAAGGTTCAAAGAAAACCTGAGTCTAATTACAAAAATGTACCCAACTCACACAATAATAGTAGGCGGTGATTTTAATTTACCCTCAATCTGTTGGCAAAATTACATTTTCAAATCAGGAGGTACGCATAAAACGTTGTGTGAAATTGTACTCAACGCATTCTCTGGGAATTACGCTGGTGTCGGGAGGTACAGTAATGCAAGCAGATGGGAATAAATCCCAACATGCTTTGTTACTAGTTGTTGACATCGGACGTATCTCCTTTTTTATGCAATGGCTTAACAGTAGCATATTTTAGTCTATCTGGGAAAATACCCTGCTGCAGAGGGTTATTACATATGTTGCTGAGAATCCCACTTATCTGCTGGAAATGCCGTCAATTGCATACGAGTTAATATTTTTCAGTGACTTTATTACTTTCTTAATTTGAAAGCGATAGATGGGTGGAATTTAAATTTTATCAGATTGCATACATATTATACTCTCTTCCATTAATAGCTTTGTCTCTTCTATTGACCATTCAGATCTTATTTTCCCAAAGACATTTAAAAAGTGGTTTTTAAAAATATTTTCACTCTCTGACTTTTTGTTAGTGAACATTTTCGTTAATTTTAATGGTAACACCACCTGTTTGTGCTCTTAGTTGCCCTGGTTCCCTTCCAGTTATATTCCAAATTGTTTCTATTTTAATATCAAAGGTACTACTCTCAGATGTTTCTGGACTTTTTAATAACTTTCCTTAATATCACATAGTTTTTATGATATTTGACTGTTTCTGGGTCAGGACTCTTTCTTGCTGTTAGATTCAGTTCCCTTTTCTGGTTATAAGATACTTTTATTCCTTTAGTCAGCCATGGTTTCTTAGAATAATATTTATTTGTTTTCTTGGGGAAACAGTTTTCAAATACACTTAAAAATGTATCAAGAAATAAGTTATATTTCAAATTAGCATCTGGTTCCTTGTATACCTCATCACAGTATAACTGCTATGACCTTTCCCTAAATTTAGCATTATTATTGTTAAATCATTAACTGAACGCACCACTTTGGATGTTTGTCTTAACTTGCTGTATAGGGCTACATCATGTACTGTAACTAGCTGTATTCCATGATTAGGAAGACCATTCTCAATGGAAATAAGCAATTATGTTTTTAAACTTATCTTGGTCAGTTTTCTACTGTCCTTGGCTACCCGAGTAGGAAAACGGTGCGAGTCCTCTTTCTTCATTCTTCCATAATCCATTTGTGTGTACCGTGCAAGATCACCTGTCCCACTGCCTCCAGAACATGGCCAAACCACGATGGAACCCCTTCCATGGTTTACTGTTAGATATACACACCGCTGTAACATTTGTTCACCTTACTTTTTTTGAAACAATGTATCCGACGTTTTTGTACAGTCACCATTAACTCATTTGGCTCATTTAATATGTACATAACATTTTTCGACCATATTGTACAATTGTTTGAATTTTCAAGTGGGCAGTCTTATAGTCCAGTTATTCCAAAGTTGTAAATACGTAGAAAAACCTATGCCAATTTCACATGGCTTCCTCTGTATAGGGATACGCATATACCCACCTGGCGAAGCTCAATCAGTTACACATTGAATTAAATTCAGAACCTGAATGCCCAGTGTTCAGCTGTTGGCAAGTGATTCATCCTTTATGATGAAGGATGGAGAAGTGTGCTCACAGCTGAGCACAGGGCATTCACGCTCTAAATTCTGTTGTCTTTATTTTTTTTTTATTTTTTAGATAAATTTAAAAAAAAAGTACACTGTTTAATGTGATTGAATCATTGTAATATTTTTGTGATCACAGGCATTTGAAAATGACACCATAGTGCGTAGAAACTAATAGTGGATTGGTAATTAGATGGAAGTAAATTAAAAAGTTTTTTTTTCTTCTAAGAAGTGACTGTGGCTTTGGAAGATATTCTGTGTGTTTCCTATAGCAGTTATATGTGACAATAACTATAATAAAATTTGTCATATATATATATATATATGTAGTATATAAAACGTAGTACAAGACCTGCCTCGCGTACACTGACTGCTTCCTGCCTCCGACTTGTGCCTTCAGGCAGCAGTTATCTTGTCAAGTGGATCGATGTCTGATTACTTTTGTCCTGCGTGAACAGTGGCGGATCCAGGAGGAAAGTCATGGGGGTCATGCCGCCCCCCCCCCTCCTCCTCCTGCAATTTTTTTTTCCTTTTGTAGACGTATTTTTTGTTTTTGCATATTAAGCGTGTGCGGAAAATTATTGGAATATTTATTTTTTGAAATAATTTTATTTATTTTTATTGGTCACATTAACCACTTCACATATCCTAATTGTATATTGTTCACTTATATCCAAGCCTTTTCTAACTCCCGCTCCCCTACCCCCCCCCCCCTCTCCTGCACAAAGGCAACTCAAATAATCAGCATCTCTCTCCTCTCTCCTTGCCACACTCTTATATCCACAGTCCTTATATCAGATTCCAGTCGTAGTGCAACGTGAAACACTGAATGCACACTTCGATTTCACACTGTGCAAATCATGACGTCAAGGATCCTATTATAGTTCGTAAATCAACTACGTGACAGATGTAGTCATCAAAGATTTGGAGACATATTTTTCAAAAACAGTATTTTATGGAACTGCAATTTCTTCATTATATGTTGAAGAATTGTGGTATTTTTGTCGACGAGACGTGCTATTTCCTTATGTAAACAAATTATTGGAAGAAAGCATAGGGTTTAACGTACCGTCGACAGCGTGGTCATTAGAGACGGAGCTTAAGCTCGGATTTTTGGGGAAGGCTGTTGGAAATCGGCCGTGTGCTTTTGAAAGGAACCTTGCCTGGAGTGATTTAGGGAAATCACGGAGAACCTAAATCTGGATGGTCGGAGGTGGATTTGAACCACTACCCTTCTGAATGCGGGTCCAGTGTGTTACCACTGCGCCACCTCGCTAGGTTTGAGTTGTTATTACACTAAAATGTACCCCCAAAGACTTACACATCGCAACCACTCATCAATTTCAAAAACAAAATCGTATTCCAAATGCGCAAGCGAAGTTAAAAACGAATTACAGGAAGCTTGAAATTTCATTTGAGGACATTCACGATCGACTAGTTTTCAGAGAAAAGGTCAAAATTACTAAAAACCTTGTTCCACTTACTATGCCAGTTCCATGTCCTGCCGGCAAATGGTCAGACGAGAGATAAAAGCACAGTCAACCAAAATGAAAATCTCCTGGCGAAAGAGAAAAATACCATCAGGGAAGAGAGAAAAACCTTCGTGGTACTTAGCTGGCCGAAACGAGAGAAAAACTTACAGTAAAATGTAATATATATTATCAACTACATAAATTTAAAATAATAATATTAAAATTAGGCCTACATATTTTACCGTCATTAAAATCGTACACATATATACATTGAAAGCGAGTATCATACCGAGATATATTTTTTCTGGTAGGGAAGGGGGCGGGCCGAAAACACAGTGACCTGTGATCCCTTCCAAAATCGATCCCTTGATCGGCCGCTGCGCATGAAACACACGCCTGTGGTATCACAAAACTAATCGTTCCACGTAGAGAAAATGTTTGTGAAGCTTAAGGGACTTGTCTGTGGGGGTCATCAGTCCCTAAATTTACGAACTACTTATGAACTACCTTATACTAAAGACGACACAAACATGCATGCCCGAGGGGGTATTCGAACTCCCGACGGTGAACGGTCTCGCGCATCGGAGCAAAGCGCCTCAATTCGCTTGGCCACTACGCAGCGGCTCCACGTAGAGGGTACGGTGACATTTGCATAGTCTTCATCTTCTGAAATATTCTCTGTATTATGGCAAATACGCAGAAACACATTCCGTGCCAGCATTAGTCACAATTGACCGTCAGATACACAAGTGACTTTTGTCTCAATACTCCTGTCCGCCTCTGCACATGCCCTTTTCTTACCTGTAACTGTGTTTACAGATTTGTTGATCTCCTATTATCGCCTTCTAGTGAGGAAAGGTTATATTATACTATCACAATACCGGGACAATATTTATGCCATGCAATGCTTGGAACCTGAACAGCACAACAACGGAAAGTTATGGTTTGAACCAGTGGCGTAACTATAGCGGGGGGGGGGGGGGGGGATGAGGGGGATAGAACCCACCCAGACCCCGAAAAGAAGGGAAAAAAAAGACGAAAAAGAAAAAAGAAATCGTAAAACAGCAATCTGGTAAAGGTAAAGATTGGAAATTTGGGGTGTTTTACCATAAGCTTTCATTGGATAGGAGTGAATTAGTTTCTTCAACGGGAGTGGTAGATGGTAGTCTGTCTGGAAACTGACCAAAATTTTGCTCGTCAAGCAGATCTATCCCCCCTCCCCCCCCCCCCCCCCCCCAAAGCCAAGTCCTAGTTACGCCACTGGTTTGAACAATTTCCTTTTTTAAAATGTGGAACACTGCTGTTAAACCTTATATTGAGCATGACACTAGAGAAACAATGTAACTAATTCATATAAAAATGTGATAATGAGCTTTATTTATCTTACTTTCAGTGGCTTCGAAAAATGTTGAATGATAGTGTATGACAAAGTACATTTCGAATTATATAAGTGTCATTGTCCTCTATGTATAATTAATATTAAAAAATTTACCCAAATTCTTGTGTTCACGTATTAATATAATGATTTTGTAGGTCATTTTCTATGTATTTGAGGTGGTAAAAATTGAGGCCCGTTTCTATGTTGTTCGTGGCTCCCTCCTGCGGCAGCGTCTGTTGCATCATATCACCTTCGGCAATATGATGAAGCGGCATGGACTGCTATACCCCAACACACCCACTCTCTGCTTGGTTTAATACCACAGTCTAACATATACAGTCACGACACTAACTACTATAAAAGTTGTTACCAACTGACAATTGCTGCGACACTAGCGCACCTAGCGGTGGGCAAGCTGCCGAAGTAATGATGTTTGTTTATAATCGCTTTTGTACGTAATTAACGAAATACTTACTATAATTTTTGCGTTACAAGCATTATTAAAATATCGAGAGACAAACATAATACGGAAATTAATATAAAAACAGCCTCATTTAAATGATTCAATGAAATAAAGAACAATTCTGTCATGAACAAATACTTGCAAATATGTGTATATTTTCAGCTTATTCCTCTGAAAGTAAGTTGCATATGAACATAATGGTATAATAAATTTATATTATGGTCTGTTCTTACTATGACAGCCAGTTTTTGACGTGTATCAATTCGGTACGCAGTCTAATTATTCTCATATTTTTACACGTCACTCGTCTTTCTTATACGTGGATATTCTTTTAAAGTGTAATTAATTTGGCTTTAAAAAAACAATGTTTTGATTATTCTTGCCGTTTGTAGTTCACATGTAGCAACAATTGTGGAATTGGGTTCTTCTTTGTTGGAAAACAGTTTGGTTCCTTTTATCGTTATATTGCCATGTCTGTGACGTTTTTCCTTCAGCTAGAGCTGTGATGGTTGATTTGGTACGTTAAATACTGTATTTATTGCATTCTATATACGTTTCCTATGTTCCACCCTCACCGATTTTACTGGAATTGTAATGAAGAATACTTAACGTTCCTGCGTATAAATTGACGACTCTCTGCTAAAGGGTATGTCTCCTGGTATTTCCGAGGCATTTTTATTCTTAATAGAGAATGAAATTACTCATTTAAAGCCTGTATGTTAGAGGATGATATTAACTGTCCCGTAATATACCGTCTCGTACCTTATCAGGTATCATATGAAACCTAAGAAAGACAAATGGGAAGCTATTTTCCAAATTATTACCTATTTATAAGGCACTACATACGTTCCCTAATGTAAAAAGTATGCTGAAGTCAATCTAAACGATACTGTACGTACTCATCAACTATCGTATTCAGAAACGTAGCTTGCCGGCCGCTTGGAGCGCTGCTATCGCAGTGTATAACAAAAATTTGTGGGAGTGTCGTGAGTGTATATGTTAGACTGTGTTAATACTGAGGCGTGCAGCAGCGGATATAGCCAGCAATGGTACCAACACCCAATATTGATTTCATCATCTTCCTTGCTTCACTTTGGGGTTTTATTTTCAATTCTGCAATCTTCACAGACCGTGTTATTTTCAAATAAATGGCTTCTTCTTGGTGTTGTATTTGGTCACACCACTTACGTCCGTGTTATTAGGTCTTTATGAAATGCACTACTTCTATTAACGATCCATTTCACATTCGTATTGGATTTTCCATTGTTAAAACTACTTCTATAAAGTTTTTTGATTACCAGTTCATGTATAAGTATATAGTGCAAGGCCCCAACTAAATTACATTTCATTCCTTATTAAAGTAAATTACAAGTATATCAATGAACTGAAAATATCATTCCCTAATTGTTGTGCCGTCACCACTCGCTACAACGCCGGCGGTTTACACACGTCGCCGCACCACTTGAAGAAGAGTCGGTAAGTCGCCGCATAGTACTTCATCCGCCGGGGACGCCCTAAGTCTCGTTACCTCTCTGCCTTACGCCGCGCGCCAGCCAATCAGAAGAAGAGGGCTCGCCAAGATATGCCGGCGCACTGGCAGCCACGATAGGAGTATAGAGAGGACTATGACCAGTCTACATCTACATAGATACTCTGCAAATCACATTTAAGTGCCTGGCAGAGGGTTCATTAACCACTTTCATAGCTTTTCTCTACCGTTCCATTCTCTAAAAGCGCGCGGGAAGAAAGAACACCTAAATCGTTCTGTTTTCGATCTGATTTCTCTTATTTTATTGGGATGGTCATGTCTCCCTAAGTAGGTGGGTGCTAGCAAAATATTTTCACATTCAGAAGTAAAAGTCGGTGATTGAAACTTCGCAAACAGATCACGCCGCAATGAATAACGTATTTCTTGATGATTTCCACCTCAATTCGTGCAACATTTCCGTGATGCTTTCCCTCCCGTAACGTGATAAAACAAAACGAGCTGCCCTTCTCTGAACCTTCTCAACGTCTTCCGTCAGTCCCACCTGGTGAGGGCCCCACAAGGGGCAACAGTACTCCAGGAGAGGACGCACAAGTGTGATGTAGGCAGTCTCTTTGGTGGAGCTGGTGCATCTTCGAAGCGTTCTGCCAATGTTCAAATGTTTGTATAGCTTATGGGACTTAACTACGAGGTCATCAGTCCCTAAACTTACAAACTACTAACGAACTAGCTAATACTAATGACGGAACAAATATCCATGCCCGAGGGGGGATTAGAACCCCCGACCGTAGTGGCCGTGCAGACCGTGACTGGAGCGCCTCAGTCCCCTCGGCCACCGCGGTCGGCTCTGCCAATGAAACGTAACCTTTGGTTTGCCTTCCCCACAATATTTTCTATGTGTTCTCTCCAGTCAAAGTTGTTCGTAATTGTATCTCCTAGGTATTTGGTAGAATTTACGACCTTAAGGTTTGGCTGATTTATCGCATAATTGAATTTCAGCGGATTTCTTTTAGTGGTCATGTGTATTACATCACACTGTTCTTTATTTAGTGTCAATTGCAAATTTTCGCACCAAGTAGAAATTTTGTCTAAATCGCTTTGCAGTTGCTTTTGATCCTCTGTTGACTTCACTAACCGATAAACGACAGCATCATCCGCGAACAGTCTAAGGGAGCTATTCAGATTATCTCCTAAATCGTTTATAAACACGAGGAAGAGTAGGGGACCTATAACGCTTCCCTGTGGAACGCCAGAGTACAGCCGTCAGTACAGGAGCATTATAGCAGTCTACGAATCCGTCTACAGCGAGCCAGCTCTAGCAAGAGCACTACTAATGACTGAGTGGAGTAGATCATTGCAGAAGTGATTTGTACCACAATGTGCTGTTACCAGGAATGGAGTGTTGGGGTATCAGAACAGTAAGAAGCGAATTTCTATTTTAATTTCATTTAATTTAATTTTCTATTATTATTAAAAAAAGGAGAGAGAAAATTATTATTAATAATAACAATAATAGACAATTATTAATTAATGTTGTAAAAAAAATCATCTGTGGAACTAAAAGAAAAAAAGGTGGAAGAGCAGTATCTTTGCTTTTTAATTAGCAGTCAGTCTTGTTTTGACTTCTCGAGCAGTTAGAAGTGCTGAGCTGTCTCATTTTTTTCTTCTGTGTAAATTTTCAGTTGAGATGTAAATGTTTTTACAAAAATACAAATCCTTTTCAAGAGTGAAAAGTTTCGTCTTAGTTCATTACTTCGGCCTTAAAGTGAACCACTTAATGACCCTGAGATGTGATGAAGCAATCAACAATAAGAAGACATTTTGAAAACTGTCGGTTTTTTTACATGAGTTTATTCTACGGTTTATCTGAGGTTTATTAATATTGACTGCAGTTCTTCTTTGCTAAGTTTCATTAACATTTAAAATATATATATAATGATATTTAACAATATAAAGATGTTCCACAATGGCGCCCAACGTGGGGCCAAGTATGGTATTAATTACTAATCGATGTAAATTTTTTTACTTTTCCATGTATCGTACTTTATGGAGCCAGAAAAAAAGGATATAAGGATGAGATCGACTCAGGTAACGGGAAAGGAATACACAAATAACAACGCAAAGCGGTATTAAGAAGAGAACAAAAGGTAGGAGAAGATAATCTATTATATATATACTGGTGCTTCCATGGTGGAAGAGGTGTGCTATCTATACTCCAACTCGAAAGAAATTTTCATTAACAATCTTTCTGTAGTAAAAAAAAAAAACAACTAACAATATTTTGAAATTTCTCTTTCCACCTAGCTTCAATAGTTACTCAGAATTAACGTAGTTGGATGGTGTAACTTCAAGTAGTTGCTGATGTAGCTTGAGTGTTAATCTAAATTTATCCTAAAATTAACTTCTTGTGGGATATAAGGCATGAAATTGGTTTTAAGTGTTCAATTGTGATTGTTGAAGCGTTTTTTTTTTTTTTAATAGTGGTTTGCCGAAGGGAATGGTCATTGTTGCCGAGGCCTTAAGGGAAAGTTTGCCAAAATGTCCGATAAACGTGAACAGTGTGAACTATCAGGAAAATCTTCTAGCAGTGATGGCGAAGTTAGTTTTGATAATCAGTTAGTCCAAAATCCCGAATTACAGATCCCAGACTTAAATTATGAATCCAATGGTGATACCAATACCCCTTTCATATCAAACAATGACCCGATGATGAATCCTCTGTTAGATACAAACGCCCACACAATTGAATTTAATAACTGGCAGACCCCCACTTCTTCAAAGGCACAAACCGTGCACCCGGCAGGAATAAAAAGTTCAGATAACACCCGAGTAGAGACGGAAAATAAATCTTCGTCAGAAATGTACACTCTTTTTAACCGAATAATGGAACTAATAGACAAACAATCACAAAGTTTGCAAATGAAAATGGACAAACAATCAGAGCAAATAAACAAACAATCGGACAAACAATTAGAACAAATGCAACATTTGCGGACTGAAGTACAGGCTACCAAGGAGTCTGTTAAAAATTTACAAAAACACGTCACGCAAATGCGAGCTGACATACAATAGGAAGTAAATGAAATTAATGTTAAATTTGAGGCTTTAAATGTTAGGCAAACCCGTTTGAGCACTCAAGTAGATCACATTGCCAAGGATTATGAAAGTTTAAAAGCAGCAAAACAAATGGTCGAAGGATCCATAAGCGCAATTGAGCAGAGAGTAGACGAGCTGAGCGAGGGTTACAATCCGTTAGCCGATAAAATGAAACAGCTAACACGCGAAGTAGGATCTTTAAAGGTAGAACAAAAGAATTCCAACATAGAATTACAAGCGATAAAAAAGCAAATGCAAGACGATGAATGCGACAGTAGCACTTCAGGGCATCGGAATTGTAGAGAGGAAGTGGAAAAATGGGTAAGTGAAAAAGGGGAACAAATACTGCGGAAAATAAAAAGGGAAGTTGGCAGTATGACCCGTCAGATTTACGCAGAAAACACACCGGCTCAATCATCCACATTAACAAGTAATACCGTGCCACCGGGACATAATTTAGTAAATGAGCATAGGGAGTCTGTATCGTTTACAAGGTCGCAAACGACGCCGCCAATTTTCCAACACATTAATATGCAGCAAAGTCATGGATCACCTCTGGAACATTTAACTATGCCAACACAATCAAATGGGCCGCGTATAAATACGGTACCCGGTTTGTCCACAGTTGTAACCCACACCCAATCAGCAAAAAACGGGGACCAGGTTATCAATATTGTTATTGAAGACGGTTTAGGTGGATCGAGAAAATTTCCCACATTTTCGGAAGAAAACAAAAAGAGTCATCCAATCATATTTTTGCAAACATTTCGGAATGTATTGCCACATTCTTGGTCGGATGTTCGGAAAATTCAAGAAATAGTTAGTCACATCGAAGGCAATGCTTCTGCTTGGGCTGCAAGCGCCATAAATAGGTGCCAAACCTATGCTCAATTTGAGCAGGAGTTCATTGCAAGATTTTGGTCACAGTCTGTACAAGAACGTCTACGACGGCAAGTTTTTAGTCCGGAGCCGTATAACAGACGCTCGGGCAGCCTACGTAAATATTTCGAAAAAATCTGAATAAAACCTTGTATTGGGCGACACCAATGTCACACGTGGATGTAATTAGGATACTCAAATCAAAATTACCCGCTGATATTGCTGAAAAAATTATGTGGGTGCCTGAGTATAATTTGCCAAATTTTTTGGATGCTTTAGACGATTACGACCTGATCCATGAAGGGGAGAGAAGTTTTGTTCGCAATTCTAACAGGGATAATTTTGGTGACAATGTGAACCATGGGAATTCTGATCGGAACTCACCGCCTAGGCAAAATGGAACGAGTTCTAGCCGAAACGGTAATTACAACGGTGGTAGTAACAATAATAATAACAGTTACCGAATGCGGAACGACAATAGGAGGAATGATAATAGGTATAACCCGGTCTACCAGAATGGTCAACAGCGTAATAATTTTCGCAATGGACAAAACCAGAATAATTCGAATCAGTCACGCGATTATTACAGAAGGCAGCCACACTAACAACAACAACAACAAAGATCCCAGGCACAGCCAGGTGGTAGATCGTGGGGTAATGCGAATAGGCAAAAGGAACAAACCAACCATCCGAGATCAAACAATGACTGGCCCCCGGACGGAAATCAGATTCAGATTATAGAAATAGAACCGGATACTGAGGCTAGCACACAGGCCCAGGAAAACTTGAATCAGTCGGGTTAAACCCCCTTACCCCGACAATGCCTGCTAGTGAGGGGGAAAATTATTCACAAATCAATTTTATGAGGTATCCCTATACAGGTGGGAAAGCTTTACAAGATGAATTAATTAATGACCAATCTGAGGGAACAACAAAAACCGTTGATGTTGTTCAGGCTTTGGTAAAGGGACATGTAGGAGAAGTACCAGTATATGTGGTATTGGACACAGGGGCGACAGTTAGCGTAATTTCTAACAACCTTCTCAAAGAAGTATCAAAATTTATGCAAGTTCCTTCTCTTCCAGTCCAAAATTGCAAAATACTTATGGCCGTGGGTCGGAATGCACAACCTGTGAAAAGACAAGTACGTCTTCCATTAAAATTCGGAGAGAACACAACTACGTGTAATTTTTTGGTCTTAGAAGGGTTAATTGTTGATTGTATTCTTGGTATGGATTACTTTCGCCAGGCGAAGGCAAAAATAGATGTCGAAAAGGGAGATTGTTATTTTGAATTTCAAGAAGGAACAATTGTTGTGGACCTGATTAGGACGAGAGAAAGTATGAGAGAAATGTTGAATTCTGTTAACTTGCAAATAATTTGTCCTGAAGTTTTGTTTATAAAGGAACAAGTAAACAGTGTTACCGAAAGCGAAGGGTTTGTGCATTATGACACAAATAAAGGTGCACCGTGTCTCACGGAAATCCAACAACAGGAATTGCAGGTATTGTTAGAGCAATTTACGGAAGTTTTCGACAAGAAACCCGGAATAATAAAAGGGTATGAATACAAAATGGAAACAATACCTCATGAGACCTACTGTAACTACTCTTATCCGATACCATGGGCCAAACGGGAAGCAGTAAATACAGAAATTAATAGAATGCTAAAGTGGGATATTATAGAACCCTCAAATTCACCCTATTGCAGCCCCATCTTGGCAGTGAATAAAGCGGATAGCAGTGTTAGACTAGTCTTGGATGCTAGGAAAATAAATCAAGTCATAGTACCTGTCTGGACCAGACCAGAAAATTTAGATGAACAATTGTTAAAATTTTACGGTGTCAAGTATTTTACTGCCCTCGATTTGAGATCTTCCTATTGGCAGATAAAGCTGCATGAAGAAAGCCGAAAATTTACAGCTTTTGTTTGTTCAGGACGTAGTTATCAGTTTTGTGTACTACCCTTTGGACTAAATGTTTCTGCTGGAATTTTTATAGCAGCTCTGGATAAAGTTTTGGGACCCGAGCTGCGTAGCAAAATTACATTATATGTTGACGACCTATTAATTGCAACAGCAACGTGGGCAGAACACATGAAGCTAATTACACAGGTGCTTGAGCGATTTGAACAATCCGGAGTAACTGTAAATTTGAACAAATCCCTGTTCGGACAAGAAAAGATCAAGTTTCTTGGTCACGTGATTTCGCAGGATGGTATTGTTCCGGACCCTGAGAAACTCAGGGCTATTAATCATACTCCTTCACCACAGAATAAGAGACAATTGAAAGCTTTTCTGGGGTTGACATCATTTTTTCGCAAATTTCTACCAGATCAGTTATTAAATAGTGACAATTTGTTAAATTTATTGAGAAAGGGACAGTTATGGAGATGGTCACCGGAATGTGAACGGGATTTTAAGGAAATAAAACGTGCTCTTGTCAATGCTAACATACTATACCATCCAGATCTGTCGAAGGAGTTTTGTCTGGCGACAGATTCGTCCCTCCAGGGCCTTGGTTCGTGTCTCTTCCAATGGAGAGAAGTAGACGGTGAAACAAGACCCTGTGTAATCAGTTTTGCAAGTAGGACATTGACAGAATGTGAGAGAGCTTATTCGGTAACAGAGTTGGAAGCCTTGGCAGTAGTGTGGGCTTTCCGGAAATTTCAATTTTATCTATGGGGAAAACACACTCGTGTATATTGTGATCATCAAGCCCTCACTTTCTTGCAAACTTTTGCATAGACGGCTGGCCAGGTGCATACTTTTTTTGCAAGAATTTAGCTATGAAGTGATTTACATAAAAGGGGAACATAATGTAATCGCGGATTGTCTTTCACGTTTGCCAGTAGGAATACAAGAATTACAAGAAATTTCGGACCAATTTGCCGACTACCGCATTCTCTTAATGCATGACGGCACTTTCCGCCCATATTATTTGAAAATGTGCAGAGAAATGGATGCTCTGCAAGAAGCAGACGAGAAATGGAAAGGGGTTAGACTAAAACTTAAGGAAGACAATACTTCACTGTTAAGGGAACATTACAAGATACACGAGGGTGTTTTGTTCTATAGAAGCAAACCTAATTTAAATTTATGGAAGGTGTGTATACCTAGTACTTGTGTGGAAAACCTAATTAGGTACACGCACAATGCTTGGGGGCACTACGGGGTAACAAAATGTGTGGGAAAAATCAGTTCTTATTCTTACGTACCCAATCTTTTCCGACAAGCATATAAAATAATACGAGCCTGTCCGGTTTGCCAAAAGGTAAAATATTCAAACATCTCTAAATTGACTAATTTGCACCCCATTGTTCCGAAAGGCCCCCTCGCGTTGGTTTCCATGGATACAGCAGGACCGATGCCAAGAGCAAGAGGTGGTGCAAAATATGTGGTGGCAGTGTATGACGTATTTAGTAAATACGTATGCATGTACGCCACGAAAATAATTACATCAGGTCCCATTATAAAAAGGTTAACAGATGACTATTTTGTCAATGTGGGCAAGCCGCAAGTTATAATTACTGACAATGCAACTAATTTCACTAGTGGCAAGTGGAAAGATTTTCTAAAGAAACAGGGGATTAAACACATTTTAGTCTCACTATATCACCCAGAGGCTAGCCCGGTAGAAAGGATATTTAAGGAATTTAATCGGTTCATGCGAACATACTCGCCCAATAAACAGACAAAATGGGTAGAGTTGATAACACCAATCTTACAGATAATAAACAACCTTCCCCATCCGTCGACTGGACTAACGCCATCTAATAATAATAATAATAATAATAATAATATTTATTCAACATCGAATAATACATATACATTGACATTGTACAAATTATTCTTCTGAATACGTCAGTTTCATAAATTATAAACTAATGATTACTGTTTCATATAGACATTATTTCTTTTATACAATTAAACATACTACATGTTTTTAAGTCTTTATCTGATAATTAAACACTTAACTACAGCATTACATGTTTTAAGTCTACTTGACAACTAAACAGTTAACTACAGTACATACTTGTCTTGGTTAAGAAACATTTTTCATATAGTCATAGAATTCATCTAGAGAATAGAATGCATTTTCAATTAGGATCCTTTTTAGTTGGTCTTTTAATTTATTTTTAGGAAGGGCTGCAAGGCTTTTTGGTAGTGCATTGCTATGCTTCAGGCCAACATGAAGTCCATTTTTTTCATATAATGCTGTTCTGTGGCTGTTTAAATGGTATCTTAGTTTTTGTCGTGTATTGTGTTGATGTAGATCACAATTTAGATCTGGATTGATTGATTTCACATACATTATTATTTTTAATATGTATACACCAGTAATGGTAAGTATGCCCAATTTTGGAAAGAGATTCCGACATGATTCTCTTGGTTTGGCCCCACAGATAATTCTGACCACTTTCTTCTGTAGTATCAACAAAGTGTTAATGTTAGCTTGTGATGTTCCACCCCAAATTTCTATTCCATAGTTTGTGTTGGATGCAAATAATGCATGGTATGCAGTCTTAAGGATATGCATATCTTTACAATATTTGCTGATCTGGTTTATGGCAAATATATTTTTAGACAGCTTTTTGGCTAGGGAATCTATGTGCAAGTCCCACTTAAGGTTGTCTTGAATTGTGATACCCAAAAATTTTGTATATTTTTCCTTATTAATAGTTTGATTTCCTATTGATAATTTCATGTCAAAGTCTGTTTGCTTTCTAGGGTTAAATTCTACAATTGCAGTCTTGGAGGCACTTATATTTAGATGGTTTTCATTGAAATACTTGACTATTTCATTAGTAACAGTGTTGCACAGCACTTCCAGACTGCCGTGGTCTTTGTGTTTGCACACAATTGTTGTATCGTCTGCATACAATATTATTTCATTATCTGGGGAACAGTACTTTATATCGTTCACATAAATCAGGAACAGGAGGGGTCCCAAGACGGAACCTTGGGGCACTTCGTATTTGACATCTGCTACTTTGGATTTGAAATACCCACTGATGTTTTAATCAAGACAAATTGTTTCCTGTTGCTCATATATGACTCTATTAGGTCAAAGCATGTTCCTCTAATACCCATGTTCCATATCTTGTCAAGTAGTATGGTGATATTAACGCAGTCAAAAGCTTTTTCGAGATCAAGGAACACTCCAGCAACTTGTTCGTTGTTCTCTATGGCAGTTATTATTTCATCTACGAGCTGTGCTGCAGCTACTGAAGTTGACTTGTTCTTCATAAAACCATTTTGATTCTCGAATATTAAGTTGTGTAGACTCAGATATGCCATTAGTCTATTATAAATAACTTTCTCGATTACCTTGGAAAATGCAGGTAAGATTGAAATCGGTCGGTAGTTTTCAATTTTATTTTTATCACCTTTCTTGTAAATCGGAGTTACTTGTGCTATCTTTAGTCTGTCTGGAAAAATGCCCGCTGTCGCCAAGGCATCTGATATGTTGTCTATGCACCTTTTAAGTGTGCTGATAGACAATCCTTCATAACCTGCAGAGTTTGAGTTTTTTAGTGACATCACTATGTGTTTTATTTCCCTGCTGTTCGTAGGTGTCAAGTATATGCTATGTCATACTGGATTGCCCTTATATGTATACTGGAGGTTGTTGAACTGGTCATTGATGGATTTTCCCATAGAAGAAAAGTACTCGTTAAAAATATTTGCTATCTGGTAGGGGCATTTGATGTTACCACCTTTGAAATTGATACTAAGGTCACTAGCTGATTTGTCCTTACAGTCCCTAAAGCTATTTATAACTTGCCAGACAGCTTTGCCAGAGTTGTTGGAGCCTCTTAACATGTTAGCTACATGTTTACTTCTGGTTTCTAGGAGGAGATTTTTGTAGTGATCATGATAGTTGTTAAACTCTTCCTTCAGTCTATGATTATCACTATTCTTTGTCATTGCGTATTGGAAAAGTCTTAGTTTTTCTCTTGCTGTTTTTACTTCAGTGTTTATCCAGTTATTCTTTTTTATTTTTTTACAGTCATTTACTGGCAGGGTTGTTTCTGGGCATGAGACGTCGAAGCAATAATAAAAGTCAGATGCAAATTCATTGAAAGTGATACAGTTATTTTCATTCCATTGTAAGCGTTTGAGCATACTCTTAAGGTTTTCGATATTGTTGTCATGGGTGGCTCTTTTCGTTACATAGTGTTTCTTTTTGCTTGCAATATGAAGGTTTTCAGCTTCTATCAGTACCTGAACCGCATGGTGGTCAGAAATTGCAAGCTTCAGAACTGATGCAGTGTATTTAAAGTGGGACATGTTAGTAATAATGTTGTCAATGCATGATTTGCTGCCATTGACCTCCCTGGTGGGCTCATTTATCAAGGGATTTAGTTTAAACTGATCTAGTACCAGCATCAATTTTCTTTTAATGCTGGAGTCAGGAGACAGCAAGTCAATATTTATATCTCCTACTAGAATTAAATTAGCCCAACCATTTTTATCACAGTGTTTGCTGTCAATGTCTACAAGCAGATCATTCAAAACTTCAAAGAAAATGTCAAGGCTGCCACTTGGGGGTCTGTATACACCTATGATAATTAAGTTCTCTTTCCCCCATTTGTAGTTAATTGCTGCAAGTTCTATAATCCCCTGTATGCTGAAAGCATTTACATCAATTACATTAAAGTTACTGCTTCTAGATGCAAAGATAGCTACCCCTCCACATTTTTTCATTTTCCTGCTGAAGGCAGTACAGAATATCATGGAAAGTGGCTGGCAAACACTAATTATCTCTTCTGTATACCAGTGTTCAGTTATAACTAAGACATGTGGGTTATCAATCCCTGCAACTGTGTCCATCTCATTTTGCTTATTACTAAGACTTTGAACATTTTGGTGAATTAATTTGAACCCAAGTGTGTTCTGCTGGACACTACTGACAGTTTTCACACTACTAGGATGTCCAGCATGCCCTTCAAGTTTCCCTGATTCCTATTTGAGTGACTATATCTGACACCTTGGTTCTGAGTGTGGTTTGTTGTTATACTAGCTACAAGTTTTGGCCCTTCCATTTCGGTTTTATTTGGATATGGTGGAGCTGTGGTAGGTTTGTTTTTTGCAAAGTTGTTTGTCAGATTGGGTGGCAAAGCATGGCAAAGCACGTATTAATAACACTTTGCTGAGAATTTCGTCTTATTTCATCAATAATTAATTTACTGAGAGTCATTTTGCCTCTTTTATTCAGGTGCATTCCATGAGTTGTGTGCAGGTCCCTATCAAGATTACTGATGTTTACAAGAGAGACATTGTGAAATTTATTACATATTTTCTTTAGTCTATCATTAGTTTTGTGCACTTCCAAATTCACAACAGATTGTTCCATTAAATCGTATCTCTGTGGTATGTTGACAACAACAACTTTTGTGCCTATTAACTTACCGAGAGTAGTTTTCATGTGTCTGATAGCGTCATTTGCCTGGTTTTTGGCTACATCGTTTGTTCCTCCAATGATCACGACACTATCACTTACGGAGAAAGATTCACTATCACGCACACACGGCGTCGCCACAGCAGACAGAGGTGCTCCAGGTTGAATGTGAGCCACAGCTTCAAAGTCGTCCTGCATATTCACTATGTTTTGCGCTATTCCGCGACCGTGACTGTCTCCATATATTAGGATCCTGCCCTTCTTGCGCTTCTGCTTCTCGCTTCTTCTTTTGTTCACTTTGGGCGGTTTCATATACGTAATTTGACGGATTTCACTGTCGTTACGCTGGATAGGCCTAGTTTGTTTACATTCTGATACACTGGTACACGAATTGGTAACTTGTTTTTTCGACTTATTGCTGTCAGATTTTTTGCAGATCGAAAGGTTATTTTCAATTTGCGTAGGCTTGAGCGTTACTTCTTCCACTATTTGATCAAGAGCCTGATATTTGTTTTAGTGATAAAGGTTGGAAAGATTTCCGGAGTTTTTGATTTAGGCCTACAGTTCATCAGGTGCTGTTGATCATTTTCGCTAACTCTTTTATTTAGCAACGATACCTCAACCTTTAAACACTGAATTTCACTTATTAAGTCTTTTACTAATATTGATAACTCGCACTTACAGTCCCAGTTATTTGTATTTGCTGTTTTACCTGAGGATTTGAGGCAGCACTGGGTACAGCTCCAGCTAGTCATGAATTCATTGTTTTCTTTCACTGATGCGTCGATTTTTGCACAACGAAAATGGTATGAATGATTGCATACCTTACACGTGATACCGGTTTTCAACACTTTTTCGCACTTTCTACACTTATCATCGTCTAAAAAAAGGTTTTTGGGCGGGCTACTACTTAAAGCTACACTACTACTTGCCGCCATCTTGTTTTTTTCAACTAATTTATACTGAAAGAAAGGAAGACGAATGGGTGAAGCCCTTACCAAAGATACCTACACCAATTGTACCCATGGAAGACCGAATAAGACAAGCTCTTAATGTATTGAATGAGGAGGCACAGAGAAGAAAGCGTAGGTATGACAACAAGCTAGGTCGTATTCACAAATTTGAAGAGGGAAATATGGTACTTCTGAAAAGCCATCCAAGGGCAGATAAATTAAAGAAATTGAATGCAAAGTGGCAGGTGGTATATACAGGACCATTTGTTATTGTGAGGATACCCAGGATACCCAGGTAGCTATCTGTTAGCATATCCCGGATCGGGAAAAATAAAAGGACTGCATCCGCATAAGGATCTAAAACCATATATCCAATAACACTCAGACAAGATACATTCACCTAATTTGATAAAGATGTTTATATGACGGTGTTAAGTATGCGTACGCCCACCGCTATGCACGCGAAAAATTTGTGCCACCAAGTTGAATTCTACTTTACGTGGCTATCATAAACACTGGCGGATAGCGCTGAGACAGTTGATGATCAACGCCCGCCAGCTGTCAAAGTTGATTTATACGGGGGAGTGTCAAACAGATGTAGGGGCGTGCTCAGTTTGAACCGATTCATATAAACAGCATAAACACCGAGATAGATATAAAGATATATGTACACGGAAATAAATAATGCTATGTACACGAGAGAAAACGAACTATGCACACGCGAAATTAAATACAAAAAATTACACACACACACACACACACACACACATATATATATATATATATATATATATATATATATGCAAACGAAATTTAAAACTGTTTAAAAACAACGATACCTTACAGCTAGCCGGATATATACAAATCTAAACTACACTACTAACTACTGTTTAAATACTCCAACTACACTCACGACAGCCTAATTCCTCTAACTAAAATTTAACTAAATTAGATAAAAAAAAGAATCGACTATACTGCTTACTAACAATTAAAACCTCTGCGGAAATTTTCTAAAGATAATAAGGAAAGCCGCGATAAGTATTAAAGTATATGTAAATGAGAAATTCAATAGGCATAGGTTACATTTTACGCGCTTCATGTCAATAATAATAATGAGAATGTATTTGTGGAAGGCGTATTGCCTGACAAAAAAAAAAAAAAAAAAAAAAAAAAAAAAAAAAAAAAAAAAAAAAAAAAAATGTGGATACATTGTACTTTGAGATAGGGATTATTGAATTGTTTTGTGCCAAGGCACGTGGCGCTTATTTGCGCTTTCGGTCGGATATTTGCACGATGGTATCTAAAATGAATAATTGTGGCCTCCGCAACTCCGACTTGTCTTTTCTCTTAACCCTATGCTAAGAAGACGAATGTGGAAGAATGTCATGATGAATGAATGCGAAGTGTCTTAAAACGAACTTCATGCCTATTAATTTACATTATGCTGAATTATTAAATATTGATTGAGAAAAACAAAAAATAACTGAGTGACATATTGAAGCAGCGGTTACAATGATACAGATGGCAGGGAACACACTGGCAATTCTGATTCATTAAACTTAATGGTTAACAGGTCAAACCATCCATATATAAATCAGTAGGTAAATGAATTTTGGGTTCCGAATCATATTCCGTTTATACAAGAAAGTGGAGATTAATATTGCTATAAAGTTCTTCCGAACACGGACTTAGGCTCACACGGTTAGTGTTAATGAACAGGATGAATATTTTATGGCAGTTCAGTCAATTGAAGTCTAGAAAGTCTATATATATAGATAGAGAGTTCTTTCCCAATTATGATCTATGCATATAGTAATTGCTTATCCTTTGAAACACGAGTAGACAAAGTTCTCACAGCTATTCTCTACTACACAACTAACCACATTATACACGATAAATGATGTAGGATTCTTTCCTTCTATCGTGGTTGGAGGATAGTGTGGGCCGATTTCTTGTTTCCTTGGAGGATATATATATATATATATATATATATATATATATATATATATATATATATATATATATATATATGTCTTTATACCTTCATGAGACGTTTACGAGTCTGAAAAAAAAGGAAAAAAAATTTCAATAAAAGCGAGACCAGAAACCTGGCCTGATCTCATATTTATATCCGAATAAATAGATAAATAGGTCTGAACATAAATAGATTAAGTAAATCCATGGATGGCGTATAAGGAAAGATTTTTTACGAGAGGTATTAAAAAAAAGTTAGAATACTATAGGTAGTAAAAGAGTGGAATGTATGTTTTCTTCTGGTTATGTATAATTTCTGATGAAAAAAAAAGAAGTAATATTATAGTTGTTTTAAGGATGAAATATATGTAAAATTCATAATTTAACAATTGTGAACATAAAAAAAACCATGAAGACTATTAAATGTAAGAAGTATAAACCAAGGTCGACAGGACGATATGTATTGTTGAACAAATGTCTTGGTAAAATACTAATTATAACGAAAACTATAGTGCCAAGATGACAAAACGAGCAGACGAGGATTTAAATTCATTAGTGAAAAATGGGTGATTCGTGTGACTGTGAGGGGATAGCAGATCGATGTTGTGCCGCGTGTGCTGTCGAAGAGGTGAAGTGATTCAATATAAAGTACTTACCGCAAATCAGCAGCACGGCGTACACGGGCGGTGGTCGTGATGATATCCCAATAGACGCTTTAGCATAAACGGCGAGAGCGGGATGTAACAACGACGCCAGCAGCATCTGGATCCTCCCTCACACAAGAGCACGAACTGCAATATGCTCTCAACAGTGCAAGCTACTGAACTGAGCGCCAAGCTATCGAGCAAGATAACAAAGACTAAGGTACAGGTATTGTTAAGTGCCGAGCAGAGAAGTAACTGATCGCATTCTCTTTGCATGACAATGCAACATCGCTGGACACTTGTTGTGCGTAGCGGGACATTTGAATGGAAAAAATGGACGATCACAAGTGACGATAAATAATTTAAACATACAATGGACCTGAAAAGGAAAAGAAAGAGACTAAAAGGTTACAACGCCCCGTGGCATGGAAAATTTGTAATTTTTTTGCTTGTAAACGATTCTTTGTATAGGTATTGATCTATGTAATTTATGTGTAGATGTATATTTCTGTGTAAATTTCTTATTTGTGTGCTTTGATGATTTTTTTCTTACCAGATTCTAAAATATGTCAATGAAAAGGTAGATAAACGGCCTCTCAATTAGATTAGCAGCTAGTGAGCCAATCCATGGACAAATATTTCTTATTCAAGGTTAATCTTTTGCCAAAAGGAAAGCTATCTTACTGTTCTGATATTAACATACTTCTGCCTCATGTAACGGAGTACATTCGCCAAAAGTATGGGGGCGGATGTGCTGTTACCAGGAATGGAGTGTTGGGGTATCAGAACAGTAAGAAGCGAATTTCTATTTTAATTTCATTTAATTTAATTTTCTATTATTATTAAAAAAAGGAGAGAGAAAATTATTATTAATAATAACAATAATAGACAATTATTAATTAATGTTGTGAAAAAAAATCATCTGTGGAACTAAAAGAAAAAAAGGTGGAAGAGCAGTATCTTTGCTTTTTAATTAGCAGTCAGTCTTGTTTTGACTTCTCGAGCAGTTAGAAGTGCTGAGCTGTCTCATTTTTTTCTTCTGTGTAAATTTTCAGTTGAGATGTAAATGTTTTTACAAAAATACAAATCCTTTTCAAGAGTGAAAAGTTTCGTCTTAGTTCATTACTTCGGCCTTAAAGTGAACCACTTAATGACCCTGAGATGTGATGAAGCAATCAACAATAAGAAGACATTTTGAAAACTGTCGGTTTTTTTTACATGAGTTTATTCTACGGTTTATCTGAGGTTTATTAATATTGACTGCAGTTCTTCTTTGCTAAGTTTCATTAACATTTAAAATATATATATAATGATATTTAATAATATAAAGGTGTTCCAACAAGCACATCACATAGAAGTTGTGTATCAGTCGCGGAGTAAGGGGGGGGGGGGGCGGACCGCCCTGGGCCTCTTGTCTGGGGGGCCTCCAAATATGTCGAAGGCGCATTTTTTGTAGCCTTCTTGTCTTTTGGGCCTCCACATCTCCAAACCGCAAAAGTTACTTTCCTATAGTAACACATATATTTTCAAGTGGATGGGGGGGCCTAATTTTGTTTTATTGTCACCCCGGGCCTACAACAGCCTTAGTCCGCCACTGTTGAGTATTCCTTCTTTTGTAATAACAGTATGTGTGAACTAATCCCTTCTTTCAGTTGCAGACCTTGTCCACAATTCTAGCTAGTCACAGGCCACCTACCGAACCTACCGTCCACAGTGCAGCATCCCGAGAAGGGTATACAAAACTAATGACTTGCTATAACATCCAATGTCGTTCAATTACTTGCTTTGCAGAACACCTCAGGCGAAAGCATATTATACGCTCGTCAAACCAATTAGGGGATCAATTGAGATATCTAGGTTCTGAAGTAATGTTTTTTGTTTATAATTCTATCGAACCAATCTACGTGGTCATCAGTCCATAGTTTACAAACTACTTAAACCTAGGTAAACTAACCTAAGGACACACACACACCCATGCCCCAGGGAGGACTCGAGCCTCCACGGCGAGCAACCGCGCGCTCCGTAGCGAGACGCTTTAGACCGCTCGGCTACTCCACCGCGGCTGAAGTAATGTCATCAGCAGAATGAACTAAAGTGGTTCGACGTCAGTTATACAGAGTGGATACAAAATTACGGCAACTGAGATAGTGGTACTACCAGAAAGTTGCTGTAGAGGCGGTTGTCTTGAATTGTGTTTACTCTACCAAACGAATTATACAAGAGTTGGATTCAGATAGTATAGTGAGCAGGTAGTGGAATGCAACAACAACATGACTTACCCAAGCTCTAGCGATTTTAAACATACCTAGCACGGAGAGCCACAAAAAGGATGGGAGCGGGACGGATACAGAAGGAGGTGGCTACACCTATTGGAGTGTCCGAAAGTGCAATTTCGAGGAACTGGAGGCGATTTCAGACAACGGTGACCGTTAAAACAAGGCCAGGCCAAGGTCGTCCATGGGTAGCATCAGAAAGAGATGACCGTTATCTGGGGTTCACAGCACGTCGAGACAGGCGGCTGAACACAACTCAGTTGCAACACATCCTCCGGGCAACAACAGAACGTGCAATATCAACGTAAAAAGTCCGAAATCGTCTTCCGAGATTGGCGTCTACGCACGGAGGCCTATGGTGTGTGTCCCGTTAAACCTACGACACCGTTTAGCCCACAGGATCATCAGGATTGGAGCCGTAATGCATAGCGCCAGGTTCGGTTATACAGGAGTCAAGGTTTTGTGTTCAGCCGTACAATCGTCTTCCTCTTCTGGAGAGGAAGCGCAACTCAGAACAACCCTACTTATCTACAGGAAACATCACCGTATCATAGTGATGGATGAATGGTGTGGGCGGGAGCCAGTATTGGCGGACGTTCGGACCACTATGTCGTTCAGAATGGCGCTTTGACTGCTCAGAGGCATAGAGACGAGATCCTGCGACCTTTGGTTGATGCACTTCTGGACATAATGCTTGAAACTGTGGGAGTTGAATGAATCAATTAGCCAGCGTATGGATATTTCACTCGTGGAAGAATGGCCAAACATCCCTGAAGAGCCGATTGATAACCTCTCACTGTCAATGCAACGAAGGCAGTGGCGTAGCTATCATAGGGCTAGGCGGGGCAGTGCCCCGGGGCCCCGAGCTCAAAGGGCCCCTCGCCCTCCGTGAGCGACGTTCGAAAAGTGTTACAGTAGAGCGCGAATTTTTTATCTGCTCCCAGAACACTTCTCACGACGCCACTCGGTGGCGCTGCTAACCGGCCAAGCCGTCAGTTGGTGTGTACAATAATTCCGTCAGCAACGCAGCAGAAGTAGCGGCAGCATCAAAGCTGCTCACAGCAACAGCTGAGCATTACAAGTGTCGCGGCTTGCCGCGCGGCGCAGGGTGAAGGATCGCGCGCCTCCAAATCTATATCTATAAATGTGAATGTCTGTCTCTTCGGTGTACATTTATCACGTCTGAACCACAAGACGTAAAGAGCTAAAAGTTTGTACAGTTACTAATCTATACCCGGGGAAGGCTTTAGGCGCGGTTTTATGGCGATCGGATAGCTATTTATCTGTATATATTAATGTGAATGTCTGTTCGGTGTACGCTTATCACGTCCGAACGACAAGACGCAGAGACTTAAATATTTTTACAGTTACTAATTTATACCTGAGGAAGGTTTTAGGCACGGTTTTATAACGATATGATAGATATTTAGTAATTTGAAGAATATAACGCGAAATGTGGAACAATAATTACTCTTGAAAAATGATATTTACTCTTTGAAAATGGTTTTATTGGTTGCACTGTTGCTTGAGTGTTGATAATGATAAAAGGGTGGTGTATATTGGGATGGAAAGTTATCGGTGTGTATAAAATTCTACGTGTGTGTGTGTTAATATTTCGCTCTGCAGCGAAAACTACAGAACGCAAACGAATGGTCTATGTGTAATTGTTGTCCGAAGTCTCCCGTCGTACACCATAGCAGTTCCATGCCGATATCTATAAGGGGGTGGAAGATATGGTGGTTGAAAGTCGTCAAATTATAAAAAAAAATTCGGACTGAAGGCCAGCAATGACGTTTGCGACTCTATAGCAAGGATGTTACATACAGCGAAACGTGATGCCACAGACCATATCTTTAGCATATGCGTGCTACAATGTCGTCAATTCTTTATCTGTAAGGATAAGCATACGAATAAGGAAATATATGAATTAATAAATAAAGCAGCAAGAAAGAAATTTCTTTTAATACATCTCTTTAAAAAAAAAGGTAGTGAATTCCATCTCATCCTTCAATACCAGTCTCATAGCACACTACTGAAAGATAGATTATCTATTATAATCAACCAACACGTGAGTGGAGCCGCGGGTTTAAGCTAGTACTGTATAAACACATTCACTGTACACTACTTCTTATAGAAGTGTATAGGTCTGTACAATGTACAAGTTTGCTGGACAGGGTTCAAACATTTCAAAACGAGGTTGATTATTCGAATAAACCAGTTTTCCGAACATTCATGTCCCCCAATTACTTCGGTTAATCAACGCTCTGCTGTATGTAATATTTTAGTTGAATGAATGATTTTCGATTTTGAAATGTTTGAACCCTGTCCAACAAACTTCAAATGCAAGAAGTGAAATCCAAAAATTGTTCCCATCTTAGAATATAAACATAACAAGGTCTATTGCTGGTCCACTAAGAGTGGACCCTGCTACCGTTAGAGTGTTGTCAATTGAAGTCGGAGTTGCCATGGCTGCAAATCAGTGGCGTATCCAGGGGGATGGGGGCGGGGGCTGTCGGGCTGCAGACCCCGTGACGTTGCACAGAGTAACATATTTGTCTGTGCCTGTCGTGAGGCCTTGTCTTCTAGGCGGTGGTGCCCAGCCCCCACCAGATCACGATCCTGGATACGCCACTGCTGCCAGTCTTTGCGAAATAACAGTGAATTGCGATGAATTACCAGCATTGTGTTTGACAATGCGGGGTTTGACCACATTTGAGTTTTAAGACTCTACAATGTATTTTTTCAGAACGGTGTTATTATGGTAACGCAACTGATTGTGTAGTGAATTCCCCCAAGGGTGTACTCCTTAAGCGTAGATACCAATGTAGTGCTAACCAATATCACTCTAAAATTCTTGCAAGAAGAAGAGAAAATATGGATTGTAGATGGTTTTGTGGATTGTATTACTGATCGGCGCCTCATCAGTGAAACAGAAAACAGCTGAAGTGGTGATATGTAGGACTGTATCCATAGAGACTCTTACAAGCTGTTCATGTTTCAACTAATGTATTTGATATTTCGACTAAGTGCTATGTTGCACGTGCTACTTAAGCTCCATCTTTTAAATAACGTAAGATGAGCCCATTGAAACCGGCCGTCATAAAATAAGTAAGTATTTTGCGATCTTGGCTTTCTACTTTTGAAGATAATTAATCTATCAGATCGCCTACACAATCTGCGATGCGAGGTAATGTCTGTTAAGGTACATTTGTACCCGCACACTGTTTGTTTATTCTGCCATTTAACGGTTTAGCTACTATCACAAATCAGAGGTTACATGTAATAATTACTTTTTTAATAGTGAATTGAGCATTCAAGACGCTGCCCTCTATCCCACTGTCACGATAATAAACGAACATGTGGGCTTAGTTAATTTACTTATTACTTCTTCCTAGACAGATACTAACATATATTTCATGAAGAATGGTAGGGGCACAGCTCAATCCAAAGTATCTGATCAAACAAAATCCGAAAACTTCATTTTGCTGAAACCATCCTACACGAATATTTCCCGTATTTTCCTCCTTTGACTGGGCTATTAACGAAATTAGGCTGATTGGTACGGAGCAGTGAGCTAACAGCACAGTAGTTCGGCGAGAGCGAGATGTCGGCACTGGCAAGTCCGCCTGGCGTCACCGTAGACGCGCCAGTTCTGACCTGACTGTTCCCAGTTTGCTTCGCGGCAGGGTCCATGTTTTCTTGGATGAGTAATACTTCGGGACTGATGACCCCGTAGTTAAGTCCCATAAGCCATACACACATTTGAACTTTTTTTTTTTTTTTTTTGAGTAATACTTCATCGTTTATTTTTTATTAGCTTCTGCCTGCGACCTCATCGCTTAGTATGGGGGAAGTTAAAAAAACTATTCCATGCGGTCGTTTTATCTGTTTGTCCTACCCAGGTCCAACTCTATCCCTCTGCAAAATTTCATCCAAATCGAACCAGTAATTTTTCGTGAAAGCATAACAAACAAACTTTCACAGTAATGTTATAGAGTACGATTAAACATCTGTTGTGTGACACATAATAATTTACTTAGTAGTATTTAGGTTTGTCTTATTATGTCTTCCAGTAGGCGGTGAGGAGCTAATGATGAAGTTTTGTATCTATATAGTTTTATTTTAAAGAGGGCCCCAATGTCAAGTTTGTCCCGGGGCCCTTGGTGACTTAGCTACGCCACTGAACGAAGGTGTGCATTATTGGCCGACCGAAGTGATCACACGTCATATTAGAGGGCAAATAGAATTTTCACTATTATAGTATCCCCACAGTGCCTCGCTCCAAGTAAACGCGGTGTAAGCTTCAAAGAGTTGAAACAGCAAAATATCGTAGGCTACTGTACAACACACAAGCTACAGCTGTAACCAATATCTCAATAAAATGTGTTACCGTATTTTACTGTGTAAGAAAATGTTCAAATGTTTGTAGAACTTATGGGACTTAACTACGGGGTCATCAGTCCCTAAGCTTACAAACTACTCATGAACTAGCTAACACTAAGGACGGCACAAATATCCATGCCCGAGGGGGGATTCGAACCCCCGACCGCAGTGGCCGTGCAGACCCGATCCCCCAATTGTTTTGAGCAGTGTATTATGGATTGTATACAAGTACTTACATTAAATGTGATTTAGCACTAGTAACATAACTTATAATTATGTAGTTTACGAAAAACAAAAATTTTAGAAATAAAGTCTTTTATTCACTTACATAATTTCCATCATCTTCTGCCAAGCTTTAACAAAAATTCAGTACATACTATACTAGTTCCTTCTGTCTAGCAAAGTTATTTCTTGCAAGGAGCGTCCAGAGATAGAAAAAGCTATGTCGATTTCTTGTCCTCGTGACACGGCCTCATCCCGTCTTCAACGGCTGTTGAATTGCCTGAGCAATGTGTAGTAAGAATAAGCGGCGTTCATCAGCTGCAAGAGAGATAAGGACAAGAAACACATATTTCTAATAACACAATACTGTGAAGAGGCACTCGACGGAAATTATTATTCTTAAGGTAAATATCATGCAAGTGAGAGGAGGGGCCTTCAGTTTAAAAGTCGACCACTGTACGAAACAACAGCTTTGTTTTATCACTAAAATTAGCAAATGAGGTCCGTGTGAACTACTGGTTACTCCCTGCTACAAAGCCTTGTTCCCTGGCCCAAACTGAGAACTGAATCGTTTCAAATTACTTCAATAACAGGAAGTTAATACTACAGTGCTCAATATACATAACAGCTCACACGTTATTACACACAGACATTAATAAGCAAGCCAACACAATTAAAGTTATCTTAGAAAGGTGGCTAAGAAAACAAAAAATGTTCAAATGTTTGTATAGTCTATGGGACTTAACTACGGGGTTATCAGTCCCTAAACTTACAAACTACTTATGAACTACTTACGAACTAGGACGGCACAAATATCCATGCCCGAGGGGGGATACGAACCCCCGACCGTAGTGGCCGTGCAGACCGTGACTGGAGCGCCTTAGTCTCCTCGGCCACCGCGGCCGGCGCTAAGAAAACATTTATGACGCAACGGATTTTAGGCATAAAATTGCATCTGAGCTAGTTCTCAGCACTTGTGAAGAACAATATTAAATAAAAGACGGAAGGTGCTCTAAAACTACAATTTATAGGCTACTTACGGATTATGCTGAACTTTGACTTGTTATGCTGATAGAAAAAAAGCAAAATGTGGAACCAATTTAGTTAATACAATAAAAATGCTTTAATGTGGACGGTGCCCAGCCTAAATTATACATGATTTAACGTTACTGGGGGAATGATTCTCAAACAACACTCATTCGCTCACACACACGCAATGCCACAGCAAAACTCACCAAAATCAGCGTGCTGAGACAAGGCGGAAGCAGGCGCCGCTATCGTAGGCGAAATTTAGCAAGTCGGAGGTAGCACAAAACACAATATACAAAAACACTTTGAAGCTGGCTCTGGTCTGTCGTGCCTGTTTTTGAGATGGTGCGTGTGTATAGCAAGTTAAATTACATCTGAACAGAAAACGCGAGCAAACACGCTAACGGCGACACATGGCTACGTTACATGAACGCACTCCACTAAAGGTGAAGGGGTTGCAAATCGGGTTCATTATACAAAATCACGGTGGATTCTTAAGTTGCAGTCTGTCAGTAATCGATGTAGGTACTGGTTTTATATGAGAAGTGGCGTGAATTCAGGCGACTAGCTGCAAACCTCGGAAGTCGGAACTCGGACCCACGTGGTTCCGAAAACCGATAAATTGAATAAATTCAGTTTCCGAAAAATAAAGAAAATTAACTACAGCATGCAACCCATAGAAATGCTTAGAATTATGTAAGTAAGCGAATGAAATACAGCTACACGCGATAGGGGGCGATTACAGAGACGGATGAAGTCCAGTCTCAGAAAAACCACAAAAATGAAATAATCACAAAGTCGGAAAAATAAAAAAAGAATTACGGCATGCAACCCATAGAAATGTTCAGAAACACGAAGAAGCAAACGAAATGCAGCTACACGCGATAGGAAGCGATTACAGAGACGTATGAAGTCCAGTCTCCAAAACTTGTAAAAGTGAAATAAATACAAAGTCGGAAAAAAATTACGGCATGCAACTCAGAGAAATGTTCAGAATTACATAAGGAAGCTATTGAAGGAGGTTGTACAAGACTCAGAGAGAATTACTGACACAGACAGAGTTAGTACAACAGGTCGGAGAAGAAACAGCAACATTAAAATAGGCAGGGATAGAAGATCGCGAAATAAAAGTGGAAATCAGAAGGATACCCGCATAGTTACTTGCCTGATGGGCATGAAACAAACAAGAGTGGAAGCTGAAGGCTTTGTTCTATGAACCAAACACGTGGAGCACATATCACTCACGGAAGCAAGCGATGAGATTTTTTACATGCACTGCACAAAAATGAACATATCACCTATTAGAAATCGGGCCCCACAAAGCTAGAAAGTATTAACACAGAGTTCATACATCGCCACATGATCACAAAAGTCTTTAACATACCAAGCCGTCATCAAACTGTAACTAGAATCACACACACCGCGTTTATTTATTGGAAATCACTGAATTGAGAAAAGAGAACAGATTTCCGCACACAATCAGAGAAAATATTCCAAAAAATGAGTCTAAGTTCACGAATCTAAGTTAAACGTGCTAGACAATGAAACGCTACCATCTCCAGAAACAAGAGCAGAACCAACCTTACCTCACCAGACGACCAGCTGAGAATGAATCGCCGTGCAGCTACCGGGCCATGGGAAAACGACCGGAAACCGGAAAATCCCTGAAAAAGCGGTGGTGGGGACGGAGAGAGAGTACACTCGCGCTGGTGTAGGTCCGCTAACTAGTCCACAACCAAAGGGTATTGAAACCTGTTTGGTAACCTTGGCAGCTATCGACTCTGAGCCAGAGAGAACGATGCAAAGTGAGCTATCACTCCCCACATTCAGACAGCCATAGATTCTCGCACCCACTTAAAACAACTGCACATTCTCACAGTGGAGTAGTGGAGAAGCCGTACTTACGCTGCATTAATTAATCTAATAATAAATTATTAACATAACAAAATAAGAAAAAGCCTAGCTATATTAAATAATATTATAACAAATGAAATAAAAATGTTATTCCTCAAGACTTGAAAAGAGTGAGGTTCAAGTTTTAAAACAAAATGAGAATCTAGTGACATTAAATAAATTATAACTATATAAAACTATATGGAAGACGACAGATATATATGTCGCTGATAGCTGTTATAAACGTTTTTCCGTGAAGAGAGCGAGAGAGTAATGCTCTGTGCTAGAATTGATCGATATTCTTAATATGTAGAACAGCAGTCAATTTTGTTGACTGGCGGGCTTTTACTAGTATTATATAGCTCAGCAGTTACACAAAAATTGCTGTTCTTATTCACTTAAAAGTTCGTAAAATCTGTTCCCCATACATCACTCATTCTCATGCAAAGCAGAAGAAGAAAAAAGCTCTAAAACGAGTCGCAAAGATCACCGTAGGGACGATGCTCGACACTGAGACTACGCAGTGGTGAGTGGACTGAGAACTCACAATTTGCCAACGAAGAAATTTATCTGAACAAAAAATTGGCAACAATGAAGCTTGTTTGAACCTGCACGACGGAGGTGGGAGATTTCGTTCCAGCTTTTACCTGCATACATTAGTAAGATTTACTAATGTCTCACGGTTTAAGTTCGAAATCTGTGCATATAATGAGAAATTTCGGACTTTTACCACACTGCTATGGGAAATATTAGGTTTGGCAGGTTAATTCTAGGATTTGCCAATTAACTTACTTTTTCAGTAACATATGTACTCATATTTAAAAACAGAGGTACATAGTAAGGACGGTATGCCACCGGCCGTGTCACTGTGCATGCACCGGTTCCCGTTAGATCACTAAGTTAAGCACTGGCGGGCTTGGCTAGCATTTGGATGGGTTACCGTCCCCACGGTTGCACAGTGGTAGAGTGCCAGACTACAAATCCAAAGGTCGCGGGTTCGATCCACGCCAGGTCCTGGGATTTTTATCTGTCACTTTCCACTTCTTTCACCTCGGGCAGTATTGCCCATGTGAAAAATACCGAGTAGCACCGTGGTTCCGAACCCACGTTAAACTGTAGGTCCCCCTATAACTGGCTGGGTAAGTCAGTTCGAAGGCATACCACCTCCAAACAGGACCATGCCTTGTAAAAGCACTGTGGTGTTCAAACCAATCTCCGGATTGTTGACTGCTCTACCTTTACCGTCCGGGTATGCCTAGCGCTGTTGCGGGGTGCACTCAGCCCTTGTGATGCCAACTGAGGAGCTACTTGATGGAGAAGTAGCGGCTCCTGTCACGAAAACTGACATAACGGCCGGGAATGCGGGGCGCTGGCCGGCCGCGGTGGCCGAGGGGACTGAGGCGCTCCAGTCACGGTCTGCACGGCCACTACGGTCGGGGGTTCGAATCCCCCTCGGGCATGGATATTTGTGCCGTCCTTAGTATTAGCTAGTTCATAAGTAGTTTGTAAGTTTAGGGACTGATGACCCCGTAGTTAAGTCCCATAGACTATACAAACATTTGAAACATTTTTTGCGGGGCGCTGACCACGCCCTCCTCCACCGCAAACGTTGACGCCTTTGGGCAGAGGATGACACGGCGGCCGGTCAGTACCCTGTGGGCCCTCTACAGGCCCCTACACACGCTCCGATTTATCGTACGACCAACAAGATGTCCACCGAACCAACCAATTGGTAACACGTTCCGACCAACTTCCCGCAGCGCCATCGTGTTCTGGTGTCTGTTTGTCGAACTGTTTTTGTTTTTGCGTGTTCGTTGTGCAGACGATCTCAGGCGTGGAAGTTGGCCGCGGGAAGCGCTACATACGCATTTGTCGAGTGAAGTGGTGGGGGAATCGGAGATCGGGAGGTCTTCCCATTGCCATTCTGCATTTTATATGCTTTGTACTGCGACCATCGCATGTTATTTTACTACCCAACTCATCTACCACCTTCATTGTTTCGTTACCTAATCAGCATCGCCTGATTTTCTAAGACCGCATTCCATTATTTTTGTTTCGCTCTTGTTAATGTTCATTTTATACGCTCTCTTTAACACACTGTCCATTCCATTCAATTGCTCTTCCAGGTCCTTTGCTGTCTCTGACAGAATTAAAATGTTATCAGTAAAACGCAATGTTCTTATTTCTTCCACCTGAAGTTTAATCCCTATTGCAAATTTAACAACATCGGAGAAAGGCTACAACCCTGTCTTACTCCCTTCCCAACTGATGCTTCCCTTTCATGCCCTTCGAGTCTAATAACTGCGGTCTGGCTTTTGGACAAGTTGTAAATAACTCCCCTTTCCCTGTATTTTACCTCTGCTGACTTCAGAATTTGAAAGAGTGTATTCCAGTCAACATTGTCAAACGCTTTCTCCAAATCTACAAAAGCTAAAAATGTAGGTTTGCCTTTCCTTAATCTATCTTCTAAGATAAGACGTAAAGTGAGTATTGCCTCCCGGGTTCCTACGTTCCTCCCGAATTCAAACTCATCTTCCCCGAGGTCATCTTCTACCAGCTTTTCCATTCTCCTGTAGATAATTCGTGTTAAAATTTTGCAAACATGACTTATCAACCTGACGGTTCTGTAATTTTCACACCTGTCGGCGCCTGATTTCTTTGGAATGGGGATTATTACATTTTTCTTAAAGTCTGAGGGTATTTCGCCTGCCTCATACATCTTATACACCAGTTCAAATAGTTTTGTCATGGCTGGCTCTCCCAGTGACTTTAGTAGCTCTGAGGGTATGTCATCTACTCCTGGGGCCTTGTTTCGACCTAGGTCTTTCAGGGCTCTGTCAAATTCATCTCTCAGTATAAGTATCTCCTATTTCATCTTGATCTACTTCCTCTTCCCTTCCTTCAGCATCGTCTCTAAGTTCAATTCCTTTGTAGAGCTGCTCTATGTACTCTTTCCACCTTTCAGCTTTCCCTTCTTTGCTGAGAACTGGTTTCCCATCTGAGTTCTTGATATTCGTAAAGTTGCTTTTCTTGTCCCCAAATATCTCTCTTATTTTCCTGTAGGCGGTATCTACTTTTCCCCTTCTTATACGTTCTTCTACAGATTTACATTTGGCTTCTGCTTAGCCATTTTGCACTTCCTGTCAATCTCATTTCTTAGTCGTCTGTACTCCATTTTGCCTGTCTCATTTACTGTATTTTTATATTTTCTCCTTTCATCAATTAAATTTAGTATTTCCTGCGATATCCAAGGATTTTTTGTAGGTCTAGCCTTTCTACCTATTTTGTCCTCTGCTGCCTTCACTATTTCATCTCTCAATGCCACCCATTCTTCTTCTACTGTTTTATTTCCCCCTGTTTCCGTCAATTGTTGCCTAAATCTCCCTCTGAAATTCTCCAGAACTTCAATTTATGTAAGTCCCATCTCCTTATTTTCCTACCTTTCTGCAGTTTTTTCAGTTTCAGCCTACAGTTCATGACTAACAACTTATGGTCAGAGTCTATATCGGCCCCTGGGTATGTCTTACAGTGTATTACCTGGTTCCGGAATCTATGCTTTACCATTATAAAATCTGATACCTTCCGGTTCTCCTGGTCTCTTCCACGTATACAGCCTTCTTTTGTGATTCTTAAACCACGTGTTTGTTACGATTAAATCATGTTCCGTGCAAAATTCTACCAAGCGACTTCCTCTAATACATGATTTATTTGTAATAGCCAGGGAGCAGGCAGCGGCACTGACCGATATGAAGGTGGCCCTGTTGATGGCGTAGACGCCGCCGGCGGTGAGCGGGATGGGCTTCTGCGCGCGGCTCATCAGGATGCGCAGCGCGCGCGCGAAGCGGCCGCCCGCGCGGTACCAGGCGCAGCCGTACGCCGCCTGCGACACCGCCTCGCCCTGCGCGCGCACACAAAGTACATGCTGCATACGCTTCCGCTTAAATGATCTGAACAACCGACCGTCCCCTGTTGCGTTTTTGTGGTCTCTCCAAGGTCTTACATTGTCTAAACTGTGAAATTCATCTCGATAAGCTTAAGCATTGAGGTAACAGCAAGGCAGAGGACGAATGGTTACATCCATACTTATCTACAGGAATTCAAAAGTTGAAGTAACCGGTTTTGGTAAAATGCAAAACTCACCTGATTCCTCAAACTAGGCAGCTATCGAGAATCAGGTCCAACAGCAGTTTTTTTCTGGGGGGAGGGGGGGCGAGCGAGGAAGGTGAACATGTTCTTTAAGGCGTTGTGAGACTAATTTAAAAACACACACACACATATGTATATACAGGGTGTTTCACTAAGTCTGTTTGCCTCTGTAACTTATAAAATAATAGGTTACGGGAAATTTTAATGCGGTAGGTCAACACAAGAAATGTTACACTTTCTGCGGAGCTATGAACGTAGTTTATTGTATCATTTTCCAAAGAGTTACACCACAAAGATATAATTTTTTAAATGGAACAATAGTTTTTCTATCGTGCATTGGAATCGTTGAACCAGCTGCGTCCAAATCAATTTAAACTACATTCCTATCACTGTTAGTTTGGGAGCTACAACCCTTCAAAAATCCGGCGGGAGGCTGCGATAGCGTAGCTAACTGGCCGAGTGGCTATCCCCTGGAGCACTACCCACTGTCTCATGACCACCAGCCAGTCAGCTACACTGTCGTAGCCTCCGCCCCCTAAACTGTATATACATGTGTTACAAAAAGGTACGGCGAAACTTTCAGAAAACATTCCTCACGCACAAAGAAAGAAAATATGTTATTTGGACATGTGTCCGGAAACGTTTAATTTCCATGTTAGAAGCTCATTTTATTACTTCTCTTCAAATCACATTAATCATGGAATGGAAACACACAGCAACAGAACGTACCAGCGTGACTTCAAACACTTTGTTACAGGAAACGTTCAAAATGTCCTCCGTTAGCGAGGATACATGCATCCACCCTCCGTCGCTTGGAATCCCTGATGCGCTGATGCAGCCCGGGAGAATGGTGTATTGTATCACAGCCGTCCACAATAAGAGCACGAAGAGTCTCTACATTTGGTACCGGGGTTGCGTAGACAAGGGCTTTCAAATGTCCCCATAAATGAAAGTCAAGAGGGTTGAGGTCAGGAGAGCGTGGAGGCCATGGAATTGGTCCGCCTCTACCAATCCATCGGTCACCGAATATGTTGTTGAGAAGCGTTGGAACACGTCCACTGAAATGTGTAGGAGCTCCATCGTGCATGAAGCACATGTTGTGTCGTACTTGTAAAGGCACGTGTTTGAGCAGCACAGGTAGAGTGTCCCGTATGAAATCATGATAATGTGCTCCAGTGAGCGTAGGTGGAAGAACATGAGGCCCAATCAAGATATCACCAATAATTCCTGCCCAAACGTTCACAGAAAATTTGTGTTGATGACGTGATTGCACATCTGCGTACTGATTCTCGTCAGCCCACACATGTTGATTGTGAAAATTTACAGTTTGATCATGTTGGAGGAATGTTTCCTGAAAGTTTGGCCGTACCTTTATATTTTATTACAGATATTATCACATATAACTGATATAGAAAACACCCAAAACATACTCCAAAGCCATAGTCGATCCTTAGAAAAAACTTTACAGTATACTTCCATCTAACTATTTATACTATTAATGCACTATTAGTTTCTGTGCTTTATGGCGTCATTTTCAAGTGCCCATACTTACCAAAACATTACAATGATTAATCCGCATTAAATAGTAAAAAGTTTCAAAATTTACCTCCCCCCCAAATAAAAAATAAATAAACAGAATATTCAGAGTCTGAATGCCCTGTGTTCTATCGCGTATTATCATAAAGGATGAAACCCTTTACCACAGTTGAACACAGGGAATTCAGTCTCTGAATTTAATTCGATTTGTAGCTGTTTCTCAGCTTGGCCAGATGGGCATATGCGATTCCCTATACAGAGGAAGCCATGCGAAATTGGCATTGGATTTTTCATATATTTACAACTTTGCAATAATTGGACTAAAACATTGAATAAGACTGACCACTTGAAAACTCAAATTGTACAATACAGTCGAAAAATAAATTCTGTACATTGATGCCCATGGAATTATGGTATGAAATGTGCCAAATGAATTAATGGTGACTATACAAAAACGTAGGCCACATGGCTCACAAAAAAATAAAATAATAAGTTCAAATGCTTATAATCCCAAGGAACGAAAGTGCTAAGGTCTCTGTCGCTAGTCTTACAAACTACTTAAACTAATTCATTCTAAGGACAACACGTGCGCTCATTCCCGAGGGAGGAATCGAATCCCTGGCGGGAGCGTACTCCACGACGTTGCGTCCCAGATCACACTGCCATTCCCCCCGGAGCACATGACTTGATTTTCATTTTTTTTTTTTTTTATTTTGTGGTAAATTTTTTAACTTTTCACTGTTTAATGTGGCTGAATCATTGTAATGATTTTTGTAATCATAGGATCTTACAAGTTAGTCATATTGCGCCGAAACTAGTAGTGCATTGGTAGTTAGATGGAAGTATATTAATTCGATAAGTGAAGACGATTTTACCTAGTGATGCCAGGAGCGGTAAACATCTGCACTAGTTGCAGGACATTCATTTATTTCGTAGCGCTATCAACGTTACGCTGCCCCTAGACACGAAACATTACAAGTGCAATAGAAGACAGGAAGAAAGCCTTCAAAATTTTCTTTTGAAAGCAAAAAAAGAATGAATGTTTCATTTCACACGTCGCACCAGCTGTTAAGTAGAATCAGCTGGGCGGAATAAGAACTGACCATGCTGTTTCAGAAGGAACATGCCTAGCTGCTTTAAAACAACGAGAAGTTGACCGTAACGAAAGTATAACAAAGGGACGTATTTTGACTACCTGGTTTTTAGTACGGAAAGGCTATGACGAATCTGTGGTGACAGCAAATACCGGAAATTATTTAGAACTTTTTATTTTCCTGGCAGAAGAAGAACGATCCATGAAATATCATTTGCCATCCGATGTAGTATTTAAAGGCACTTTGTGTGACACAGAGTATGAGTTAATAGCTCGCATTACGAATATTGTTAAAGAACAAATTTCAAGTGAATTTCAAAACTGTGCTTTTATAGTTTTGTAGCAGTACAAACTGATGAAACAACAGATGTCTCAACTAGAAGCCGTAAGGCTGTCATTTTTCATTATTCAAATAACGTTTTAGGAGAAGTACAGGAGAGATTCGTTGGGTTTTATGACGTATTCAAAGATCGGAGACCATAAGGCGTAGCCACCGTTTTGTTGGATGTGCTAAGCAGTTGGAATATTGATAACAACAAATTAGTACTGCAAACATACGACGACTGCAGTGCAATGGCAGGAAAAATTTTGGTGTCCATCCTATTGCGAAACAGAACATATCCACATGCTTCATCCATTACTAAGCACAAAGACCAAATTGAGTCCTCCTCTACGGTTGAAAAATAAAAACCAAGTAAAGATTTATGTGGAAAATCTATCACGATTTCGTGCTTTTTTTTTAGCCGTTCGAGTAAAAGTAGTGTACTTCTCAGGGAAAGGGAATTTAAGCTACCAAGACCTTAGGAAACAAGGTAGAATTTTCATTCGTGTGCTGTACAAACAATATTATACTTCACTATACAGAGCTGCCAAATATGAGGAGCAAAGTACAGGTGGACAGTCTCAAGTACTTAGAATGTATTTCCTCGCAGGATGGCAACATAGTGAAAGAACTCGAACCAAGGTATAGTTAAGCTAAGATAGTGAGTGCTCAGCAAAGATCTACTCTCTTCTGCAAGAAGGAAGTCAGCACGAATACTAAGTTAGCAGTCCATCGTTCTATCATCAGAGCAACTTTATTGTATGGGTAGGGTTGCCAGATTGAACTCGAGGCAGGCCCGGAGACCAGACGTGCCCCCCTCCCCCTTGCCCAATGACTCACACCCCCCCCCCCCCGCCCCAACTGCGACCAACTCCCCCCTCCCCAACCAGGATTCCACGTGAACTCTAAAAGGAAAAAAAATGCCTAATGAAAACGGGACATGTTGCTTTAATTTGCTTAGTAGCTTCTCTTTAACATACGGCAGAAGCACATTTTTTATTAATGCCTCGCTTTTTGTTCGGCCGCATCTTACTTTCGTTGCCACTGAGGAATCTCTAAAAACATAAGGATACCACAATATTGAGAATTGTAAGAATGGTGGTGTTTCACACCACGGTAAGTCAAAGTTAATTCCGTTGCAGTTCCGTTTGTCGTCTTCTGCAGAAAATTGTTTCAGCAAGAATTTAGGAAACGACTGGTTCTTCTTTTGTGTGGTAATATTCGCTTTGTGTCTTTCTGATTGTAAATGTTTATTCACAGCTTTCACTCCGTCGTACTTAACAGTAAATATGATATTGCATATTCTGCACTTACACATACAAATCAGTATCGACTTTTTGTAGCCACTCTTTATAATTTTCTTACTGCAACCACTCTTCAAGGAATGAACTTAGATATCGTCTCTTCATTTCACTGTTATTACTAACTAATCTGAGTTAATGTAAGCTTGTCTGTTCACAAGCGATCCGAGTATTCCAAAAATTGCCGGTAAACTGATAACAAACAATGATCGAACGAACACAAATAAAAGACGTCGCCAGTTGACACGTTGCCGCAACAGTGTTTGCTTAATAATGCGCTAGCCAATTACTACCGACGCAACAATGAAAAGTTTTCAGAGGAAGAATAGAAAAGTAGCGTTTGTTGCAATAAGAAATTGACATTTATATAAAGTTATTCATAATTACTAGAGAGGAGCCGGCCGGAATAGCCGAGCGCACTGAGGCGTCTTGCCACGGTGCGCGAGGCTGCTCCCGCCAGAGGTTCGAATCCCCCCCTAGGCCATGGATGTTGTGTTCGTCCTTAGTTTAAGTTATGTTAAGTTCGATGTAGATCGTCGCTACATGAGCACAGTACTTAGAAAGTTAAGATGAAGGTTTCATTCAAGCCCGGAGATGAGAGTCATTGGCCCGTAGACCCGGAGAATTCATTCCAAACCCGGGGACTCCGGGCGGCGCCCGGAGATCTGGCAACCCTATGTATGGGAGTAAAATCTGGGTGGATACAGGTTGAGGTTACAGGTATGGGAGAAACAGGGATGATTGCAGGTACTAACAGATGAGCGCAATGGCAGGAGAGTGTCCACAATGAGGAAATCAAGGAAATACTGGGATGAACACCATCGATGTAGCAGACAGCGAACAGCGAACAGGCTGAGATGGTGGGGTCATGTTACACGCATGGGAGGAGCAAGGTCCTTAGAGATTCCAGGGTTCCGCAATAGAGAGTAAGAAGAGTCGAGGTAGACTAAGGAGAAAGTCAAGAATGATTTTGAAGTAACATGCTTAACATCAGACGAGTCATCAATGTTAGCAATGAGTAGGGGATCATGGAGGAATTTTATTAGGGGAATAAGCGCCAGACTTAACGCTGAGAGGGACAATCAGTCTCTAATAAGGACGATGATACAGAGCTGAAAGTAGCATTTAATGCCGTGATAAACAGTGATGTGTGGGACGACAATTCTTTGTATCAAGCAATTGGGCTAAATGATATACTGGGTGATCAGACTTTTCTTTTTCTACAAATCCGTTTTACAGAATAAGGCAGAATGAAAACAAAGCTATAAAACGCTACAACCTCGAAACTGAAAACAGCGGTAAGGGTGTTGTCGGAGTAACGTGTGAGGAAAAGATTTTGAAACGCATAGCAGAAACTATGAGCTTATAAATTCAGGAGAGTCTGAAATTAATTTTAATGAAACAGAAAAAGGTATTCAGAACTTAAGAAGGCTAGCATTCGAAATAATTTAACCAGTACTCGTAAACACGGAAACTTGAATTAAGGCTTTTCAAGAAATAGATTTTACAAAACTGTTAACGGGAAAAAGTTTTCCGTGTATTGTAGACTAAACAGTTTCCCGAAACACTGGTTACTTTTTAAATTTGTCGGTGATAAAATTTTTGTTCTCCGTAGAAACCGTTAGATAGCAGCAGGTGGGGGTCTCGTTCCGGTTTAGCCTTTTAATCTTTTAATATATAAAGCAGAGTGTCCGTGGGTTTGTGTGTACATGTTGCATACAAATTTACAGTTTTGTTCCAATCTTTATAAAATTTTGTACACGTAAGCTTCAATCCATGAGGAAGGTACATAGTTTACGAGATATGGCGTCATAAACAATGAGATGCGCGAAAAACAGCTACATTTAGCGACAATGCTGCTCATTTTCCGCTAAACAACTGGGCCGATTTCAAACAAATTTGGTACACAGATTCCTTACCGTAAGGTAACAATTGTCGCAGGGTTAAGAATCACATACAACACATGCTTCAGAAGATATGACGTTATAAACAATAGGAAATGCGAAACGCTGCCACATAACGCGGTGAGGCTAAAAATACACAATATGAGAATGAGAGTACTTATCGACTCCAGTTGTGTTCGATCTATCTTGCCGATATACATTCCACGCCTCGCTAAATATTTCTGAATTTGCCACGTTATGCTTTACCCAGCTTTCGGTGCCTAAAACTATCTGAGCACAATAATTTCCATGCAGTGCGGCAAATTCGGGAACTTTGTTTTTAATACTTTGAGCCGGCCGCAGTGGCCGAGAGGACTGAGGCGCGCCAGTCACGGTCTGCACGGCCACTACGGTCGGGGGTTCGAATCCCCCCTTGGGCATGGACCCCTGCGAATCCCTCCACCCCCTCCCAGAATCTTCTGTCTGATACTGAATTGACCGTTCCTTGATGTCTCGGCATCTGTGCTATCATTCGATGCCTTCCTTTTAGTCAATTTATGATACAAAATTCTCTTCTCTCCAATTGTGTTGATTATCTCCTCATTAGTTAGGCAACGCATTCAAAAATTTCGGACAAAAGATAAGTAAAACAAAGACAGTAGAAATGACCATCAACAGGCAAGGAACAACATATAATATATTTCTAGATGGGGCTAAAGTAGAATCTGTTTCTCATTTAAAATACCTAGGAAGTATGATCTCTAAAGACAACACAGTTAAGCAGGAAAAACTCAGCAGAACACAGATAGCATCCAGTTTTTACAGTCAAATAAGAAATCTTCTCTGGGATGATAAAATGCCACAAAATCAAAAGCAACCATGTACCATACCTATATCGTTCCATTCCTTACATACGGCTTAGAAACATGTACCCTACTAACCAGAGACCTCAGTAGAATTCAGGCAATGGAAATGAGATTCATTAGAACTATGAATCAAACAACCAGGCAGGATAAAATTAGGAATGAGGTAAATAGAAAAGTAGCTGGTATTGACGTTCCTGTCACCAGCATCATAAGGAAACGTAGACTTCAGTGGTATGGGCACTTAATGAGAATGAATAGTGAAAGACCTGCTAAAAAGTATTTCAATCTCAACCTCATAGGAAGAAGACCTCGGGGAAGACCAAGAAAACGCTGGATAGAGACTGTAAAGGCTAGTCTACACGACGACACTAGGCTGCGACACTCGTTTCATGAAATGAGTTGCGCGCAACTGGTTTTGTGTATGTCTGTAGGCACGTCGCCAATACTGTACACTTTAGTTTCGTTGTTTTGTAAGTGCCGTAGTCGCCATAGAATGAAAGTTTTGGTAGCTGTAAAAGTTGTGACGGAGCTATTGCTTCTCTGTGTGAAGTCGCTGTATAAGTCTACATATAAAAAGAATAAGAAACGTGTTTGGATTTGTGGATGGATTTAAAAAAGACGTTAGCTCGGTTGCTTAGCGACCTTGCTGAAAGAAATTGTGATCGAAAACCCTAGAAGTTATTTTAATCAACTCAGAATGTCATCAGAGCACTTTACGTTCCTTTTGAACAGAGTTAGTACTGCAATAAAGAAACAAGATACTGTTATGCGTGAAGCATTAGCATTATTTTTCTTGTCAAATAGATATTCGTCTCTACAGTACCTGTACCACAATTGCCATGGTTCGTTTGTATAGGTATTTGGAACTGAATGTACTTTAGTCTGCAATTCACTACTCGTCAACCCATCAATATTTAATTAACGAATAATTGCTTCAATAGCACTAACACGCCGCTGCTTATTCCTGAAATATTCATCGTTAAAATGGCACAAACACCTATGCATCGCATATATGTTCAAAAACCGAATTATTTGCTCCTTTTCCCCCTTTATGTTGTGTTTTGTTCTGTATTGGTTATCACCTAACCTAAAAACACGCGCAATCAATTTCGCCAAAGTTGGAACGTGACGAAACTGTTTAGTTTCGTCAACGAGTTACGCGAACGCCTGCCGCGCATGCGCACTAGCCAGTAGCGCAGTTTCATGAAACCTAGTGTCGTTTATGATATTCCTGGCCTATGGCCACTACATATTTCTGGCCGCTGGCCGTTTCTTTGCTAGCATCGTACGTGTCTTAAACGCGGAAGAACGACAGACGTGCAGCATATGTTGAAATGTGGGGTGGGGAGCAGTAGCAAATGGCACAGTAGGTGCTGGTTCCCGTGGGAAAGCCCGCCTATGTTACTGGTGCTCTCCTCGCATTGGCTGCCGCGTTTTACGCCACGTGATTTCTTTTGAAATTAGTTTTGTTTATTATATACTAAATATTAATTATTCAGAGCTGAGAATTTGTAATAAATATCTCTCAAGGACAGGCTAGTTCTTGACAATTTAAAAAGTTTAAGGTGCCTTCTCTTATTGTAACAAGAGAAGAGCGATTTTGCAGAAGGCGCGCGACGGCCCTGTTTTGGCGCGAAATAGAGCGTCAGGTGCCCTCTCGCAACGCGCCGCAGTTTGAGTCTCGAGCTGACCACTATACGCGCCGGACCGCGCCGGTCATGAGTAAAGATTTGCGTAATTGTGATAACAGTCGCTGTCTCAACATGAACTACGGGCAGCATAGGCCGTGTCGTATTAACAATAAGTGTTCATATTTTATTATTTATTTAATAAATGACATCCCTGATAATTAAAAATCTCGCGAGTCGCTTCTTATGCTTCCATCCAAAAGAACTTCTTTTAGCCTCACTTGTATGCTGTAGAAGAACCTACGACCTGTGTGCTGTCTTCTGCGCTGGGGACACAACTATAGAAGACAACAGGTTAGTCAGAACTCTATGCTTTCCATAAAGACTTGGACAGCAACTACGGCACCTCGTGCGTACTGTAGGGCGGTACAAACGCACACTGCTACGCAACAGCATCCGCAAGGATGTGGAGGTTTTAGGGGACTTGTGGGAGGAAGCAGTACTAACTTCTCCGTCCGCAAATAAAACCCTAGGATGCTTGTACGTTGTGTAAACTCAGTGGCGACGCTAGACGAAAGCTGGGCGTCGGCGAACTCGTCTTTGCGAGGCCCTTTCATTTTTTCAGTCAGGAAGGAAATGTTAAATAAAATGAACTGGATTATACACCAATAATCATTAGGCTATACTAAAATTTTATTAGTATATTATACAAGTATCATTGCAGTGACAAAAATTACAATAAACAAACACAAATTAAATTAGACGAGCTTTTCGGTTTTTCGTCTCACTGAATTGTTTTAAGATCACATCATAATTACTACTAGCCACTATTTCGGCTTCGATTGACAGTACTGACAACGCAGACAGTCTTTCTTGTCTCATTGTGCTTCTCGAGTAAGTCTTAATCAATTTTAACTTTGAGAAGCTGTACTGATTGGAACTGTGAGCATGAGTCTTATTGTTATATAAACATTTGGGTATACTTCTTCCAAATTGTTTTCTAAAATGCACTGAAGAAGTTGTTTTGCAACAATTTAACTAAAAATTGCATCAATGCTTCACTCATATGGAAATAAATACGGACAACTAAATAGCTGCCGGCCGGGAATAGCCGAGCGCACTAAGGCGTCATACCACGGTGAGCGAGATCGCTCCCGTCGGGGGTCAAATCCCACCCTTTGGTAAAGATCTTGTATTCGTCCTATGGTTAAGCTAGATGTAGGTCGTCGCTACATAACCTAGCAGTTGAAAAGCTATATATATATAAGAGCATGCAGTGGTTGGAAAGGGAGTAAGACAGGGTTGTAGCCTTTCTTCAATGTTATTCAATTTGTACATTGAGCAAGCTATAAAGGACAGCAAGGAGAAATTTCTGAAGGAATTAAAGTTCAGGGGGAAGAATAAAAAACATTACGTTTTGCCGACGACATAGTAATTCTGGCAGAGACAGCAAAGGACTTGGAATTGCAGTTGAACGGAATGGACAGTGTGCTGAAAGGTGCATATAAGATGAACATTAACAAGAGCAAAACTAGGTTAATGGAGTACAGTCTAAGAAAATCAGGTGATGCTGAAGTAATTAGATTAGGTAAAGAAACAATAAAGGAGGTAGATGAGTTTTGTTACTTTGACAGTAAAGTAATAAATGATGGTCGCAGTAAAGAGGATGTAAAATGCAGAATGGCAATGGGTAGAAAAGCGTTCTTGAAAAAGAGAAATTTGTTAACATCAAATATTGATTTAAGCCTAAGGAAGTCCTTTCTGAAGGCATTTGTATGGTGTGTTGCCTTGTATGGGAGTGAAACATGGACGATAAACAGTGCAGACAGGAAGAGGATTGAGGCTTTTGAAATATGGCGCTACAGAAGAATGCTGAAGATTAGGTGGGTGGATCGCGTAACTAATGAGGAGGTACTGAACAGAATTGGGGAGAAAAGAAATTTCTTGCATACCTTGACTAAAAGAAGGGATAGATTGGTAGGGCACATTCTTAGACAGCAAGGGATTGTATAATTTAGCGTTGGAGGGAAATGTGTGGGGTAAAAACCGCAGAGGAAGACCAAAAGATGGATACTGTAAGCAGATTCAGACAGATGTAGGTTACCGTTCTTATGTGGAAATGAAGAGGCTTGCTCAGGATAGGGTATTGTGGAGATCTGCATCAAACCAGTCTCCGGACTGAAGACCACAACAACATATATATATATATATATATATATATAAAGAAAACTAAAATTTTAACAATGTTTAGCGAGGCCCCCTCAGGCGCGAGGCCGTCGGCGGTTGCCGACGTCGCCGACGCCTAGCGCCGCTACTGTGTGAACTAGCCTTAAGATCAGATGTGGAGGAGAAAGGACACAAATGGGAAGACATTCTAGAGCAGAAGATGTATGAAGACAGGAGGAGATGGCGACCGCTTGTACACCACACCCGGGAAACTGGAGCTGGAAACTGAAGATGATGGTGATGAGTTACGCAATCTGTACAGCCGCAAAACGTATAATGTTCCAGCTTGGCTATTAATTTTTGAGATTAACAAATTCGCAGAAGGAAGTGGTTTGAAGTTAGAAGCTATGAAAGATCCCAATCAGTAAATTACGGGGAAAAAATTTTGGAAAAATTATTACATACATTTAAATGAAATGGCAAGCTAATTAACGGTGGAGTGTTGTGCAGGCAGAACATTACAAAAAGAATCGACGAGCAGTTACCATTAACAGTAGATGCATCGGTGGTTGAAATTTGGCTGCAAATGAAATTTTAATAATATGATAACCACTCGCCGAACAGTGGATGGCAGTTAGTCAATATCAAACTACGACTCGTGTAGCAAAACGTACAGTAAGATAAGTGACATGATATAAATCGGATAGGAATATTACGTAAGTCAAACACATCGGACTTCTAAAAATTCATAAGAAAATCGACTGCAGATTTTATTGCCGGTAAATGATAATATTATGGAATAAATTTTGAAACAAGAGTGGCAGGCTACACGAAATATCACCATTCAATATTAGCCAAAAAAACTGTGCCATCCATTGTTGCGGTGATTTAACAAGGCTGAAAAAGACATTATGGGCGGAGGGAGGATAGGGCAAAATTATTAATAAATATTCATAAGTGCGAATTTAAGTGAGAGGTGGGGTTTATTTATAAATTTAAGATACGCGCACAGCACATATATTTACCTGATTGTACATGACTGCGGTCACATAAAAATAATAAAGTACAGCTCCCGTCTGCAAGATGCTATCGCTACGAAGTACAAAGCAAGAGTGTCTTCTTTCTTACAAAAAAATTGTAAGTGTTGTTCCTAAATTTTCTTTCCCTGACTTTCATAGATAACTATTTTAACATGCCGAAATAATATGAAAATACAAAATGTTCTCTGATAATATCGGGGAAAGGAAACTGTGTCATTATAAACGCAACGTTGGGAAACAACAGGGGGGGGGGGGGGCGGTAAGCGATGCGCGTTTTCGCCGTTCTGCGCATGACGTCACTGTGGAACACCTGAGAGCAAAACAATATGCAGAGTTGGTTGCTAACTCGTGTGCGTTTATGTCTGTTACCATTTCTGCCTTGTATTTGCGTAACCCTCTCATTCCCAGGTTATAAATTAAGCTTTGGAAAAATTAAAATTCAGTGTTTTCTGTATTAATACAGTGCACTAAAGATCAAAATACGTGTTTTAAAAGTTTTGGACGCACTATTGATTTTTTATGTCACGCACAACACAGACGTTTGTATCGAAGTATTTTATGACTTGGGACGTTATTTTGTTGATGGTTAACACTGTCATATCAATAATGCTAGTATAATCATCGCCACAGCACCAAAGACAATTCACTGCTCAAATAAAATAACATGAACCACACTCGCGCTCACACTCTTAGCCACGTACAGACGGCTACGTAACACAAACTACAAGACGTACAGATTAATGCCTCATAAGTGGTCACACGCCGTACCAAGCGGCAAAATGTTATCAACAACAATGCGATTTTAAGGATTGATACACAAAATACGGTATAAAACAGCTTTTAATACGTTGTTGTCGAGGCACAACACTGGGAAGTAAAGGGTTAAATAGTTTGTTTCACTTCTTAGTTTGGAAGTAAAAAGTTCATAGTGGAAAGTATATTGATTTCCCGAGTGTTTGTCGCGCGTGCTATATTTTCTGTTGTCATTCTCTGAAATACTTCTGTTATTATTTATTACGGGTTGTAATTCTCACGGCGGGAACACAAAGGGAACTGAAATAAATTTTCATTTTTTTCTCGAGATGAAACGTTAAAGAAAGTGTGGCTCTCGAAGTGATACAGGAAGGACAATGTAAATGTTGCACATTCTCGAATACGCTCCCGGCATTTCAATGAAACCGAATCTGTAAGGGATTTACAGTCGGAGTTGCTTAATTTGCCACGGAAAAAAGAGTTTGAAACATTCCTGTACTTTTAAAATCAGCAGTTCATATTTAAACAAATTGTCGATATGTTTGTGATTTGATATGTTACTGATACGTACTGCGTAAATCTACGATAGAATATGACCCAGCACTCTTAACTGGAATATTTTGCAGCAGAATAGCACTTTGTATTTAAGGCAGAAACATTTTCTTTAGTCAAAAACTTGATATAAATGCACATTCCGTGCCATACCGAACTAAGCTTGTGCAGGCCGTTTGGGAGCACGCAGTCCCACAGTGACGTCACAGCGCCAGCCAATGGTAGAGCAGAGCGCTTACTGCCCAACCTTATATGTATTAACCTTGGGGAAACAAAAGCAGCGGCCGGGCAGTGCACTGACCTGCTGCACGACGTCCTCGGCGCCCCAGCAGTAGAGGAAGATCTGCATCGTCGGCGTCGGCAGCGCCGCCGCACACCGCAGCACGGCGCTCGCGTCCGTGCTCTGCAAGCGCCACAAACAGAAGCAGTCATCCACTGGTGCGGGTAATACTCCAACATCCGTTGCAGTTGCATAGCTCCTAATTTAATTGCAGAAATAAAGGTAAAATAAAAAATGATTGTAAACACTGTACGACGGTTGTAACTTAACACTTTGACTGTCGGCCATGTAAACCATTCCATCGGTTAAAGTGCAGTTTATGCGGCAGCGTCTAGCCGTCGCGCTCGCTAGGTTGGGAACAGCAAAGCAGCCAATGAGGAGTCGCGATGCCGCGGCCAATGAGATTGCGTGTTTCATGACGTAAATTTGGCGTCAACTTCGAAGTTTATTCGAGGATATCGGTGCGGCGTTTGTGTGATTGTAATTGAGTTTCCATGTATAAGAGATTTTTAGATTGTCGTATTACGGACCTAAATGACCTATTATTAATACACCACTGCCGTCAAACATGTTTTATTTGTTTTAAGACCAGTACGAAACAGTGATCATTTTAAGTGAAAGTTAAGTTAGGTGTAGGTTAAACGAGAAGTTTTTTTTAGTATGTGAGGGCGCGTAGCGCCCGAATCTTTGGTTCAGAAACAGTCAGTTGATTTACAGTTGTACGCTCAAGATTATATATATTTCCGAGCTACCTCGATTGCATGCATTCTTGGAAATTATCGCAATTACTTTTACTGACCGTACAAGGGTACAGACAAGAACCTGTCAACCATAGAGCAGGTATACCATGTTTTATTTATTTTATGATTCGTGGTCAAGGCCCGATCAAGTGACATCCATACTAATAGCAACTGTAAGTTTTAGATCGTCAAAAACTTTTGCATACACCGCTTCGATTTGTTTACATAGTACACTTGTAACGCTGTTTCTTATTGGCCGCGGCATCGCGACTCCTGATTGGCTGCTCTGCCGTTCCCAACCTACCGAGCGCGACGGCTAGCCGCTGCCGCATAAACTGCACTTTTACCCATTCCATCCCTTAGGCCGGTATTACACTGTAAAAGATCTTTGACAAAGATCTTTGTCAAAGATTTTATCCAAGATCTTTTGATGAAACTACTTCACAGGAGCACATTACACTAGCGTAAAATATTTCGTCATAGTTGTTCGGAATAAGACTCCAAAATAGTAAAGCGTCTGTATTATAGTACGTAATATAATGTTGCTCGGAAGTGCATTCATCGGAAAGAACGAAAAATGGAAACAATTTTAGGTAAAACCGTGAATAGCAAGAGGAAAATACGAAAACTGCTCGCACAAATGTACTCCACGAGCTACACAGCCGGGAAATAATAACCTAAATTGTTTAAGAACGTGTGACCAAATATTTTAATTCACCCACATATTAATAAATACATCATAATCGATGTTTCAGGAAGCCCTAAAGCTGTGTCAATGGGTAAATAATGAAACACTGAAATAATTTAACGTGTGTCATGCTAAACATAACTTCGTTAGACACTTTATCATAATTAAGAAGAGAGAATATTTTCGTAGTTCTTTCATGTTATGCTTCATTGAGGATTATGGGCTGCGAAAGACAATTTTTATAGTTTGCTGCAGTCTGGCATTTGTTTTGCCTGATTTTCCGAAACATAAAATATCCGTATAAATACCCGGACTTGTGGTTAAATGTCGAAAAGCATCGTGCAAAGCAAGAAAAAATATGGAGCTAACTAGTGCAGTACCTCATTACGCAAATCATGAATCCCTTCCCACTGAAGATCCTCCCATTTGTAACCACATACAAAATCTATTCTAGCAGGCAGTAAAATACACGAATCCTACAGTGTAGGCCTAAGATTTCACGCATTATTCCAGACATAAGTGTACCAAGATGTAAATCACTTTAGGAGGAATTACGAGGTTAGGTTAAGAGTACAAATAAAAAACATTTATTTCACTTATGCATCTCCATATATCCTTTGATCCATATAATTTCTTCCGTATCATCATCCTCAGTGATCCACTTTGAATACAACTGACAGCAGTAGCTTTTTCTTTATATGATTCTAACCCTACATTTTAGTAAATGTGCTTTGTATTAATAAATATTCCGCACACTTCTCACTTTGAAACGGTCACTGTGGCAGTACCGACACAACAAATACACTTCTACGTTAATTTGTAGGTTAAAAGGCGTCAAAGCAAGGAAAGACGCATGTATACAATGGCGAACTTTTATAAAAGCCAGGCTCTCTCGCTAACTTTTATCAAATATCTTTTATAAAAGAAATCTTTTATAAAAGATGGCCCATTACACTGTCAAAGATTTGACCAAAGAGCTTTGATAAAAGATCTTTGTCAAAGATCTTTTACAGTGTAATACCCGCCTTAGAGTGGCAGACATTCTGCTTGCAGGAGTAACCCCAGCTGCACTTTGTTTCTTTATCTTCAGTCTGGCGTAAAGAATTGTCTCATCTTTGAAATAAATCCAGTACTGAACACAGAGCATCTAAATCACATACAACTCCGACGCCAAGGGCCCCACTGAAAACTTCTCTACTTCGCAAATAGTCTGTAGAGTAACTACGATATGTTGCTGTGTCACCCCTCTGTCATAGTCACCTCTCAGTACTTTCGCGGAGAATAATTTGCGTGAAGCCATGTCCGTTGATGTACCTACTGAGTGAGCGGACACCACTTTCTACCTGCCCCGTTTCATACAATGAATGCGACCAGTCGGACGATTTCGAAACTAAATAAAAGATCTGTAGGCTGGTTTAGACACTAGGTTTACCAAGTAAGGTATTTAAGGTAGATCTAGCCCGTCAATAAACTTGATTTTTTTTAAAGCTTATGGGACTTAACTACAGGGTCATCAGTCCCAAAACATACAAACTACTTATAAACTACCTTATACTAAGGACGGCACAAATATCCATGCCCGAGGGGGGATTCGAACCCCCGACCGTAGTGGCCGTGCAGACCGTCACTGGAGCGCCTCAGTCCCCTCGGCCACCGCGACCGGCAATAAACTTGATTCTGTTTTTAAAAGCACGAAATCAAAGATCACGTCAAATGACGTGATTGGCATTCTACAGAAATTTCCGTATCCCGTCAATTGACGTGATTGACACTCGGAGTGTTAAATAGTGACAACACTGCTGCGGAGACACTGTGCGATGGAATGTACTACTGCCGCTGATAGCACAAGTTGTTGACACACCTACATTAGGCCGGTATTACACTATCAAATTTTCTTTGACAAACATTTTTTTTCTCAAAGAAAATTGGACAGTGTAATATGGAACTTTGGTCAAAGTTGCCTTTCGTCAAAAATTCTTTGATCACATCTAGCAGCTCACCGTAGATTTGATCAAAGAAAGCGTTCGTCTTTAGGCCGGATCCACACATTGGACCCAACGTTGGCGCCAACCAGTGTTGGTCCAATGTGTGGGTCGGTGAAACAGCGTTGGAACCAACATTGGCGCCAACGTTGGTACGGCTCCGTTGCTTGTCGGTATTTCGACCAAACATCAAAGCACGTTGGGCCAATATGGGTACGTCGTACACACATTGGCGCCAACGTTTCATTCTGTCTTTGTCGTCTGCTCATCTCGAAACTATTTCTTTCTTCGTTCGTTCTTCGTCGCCGTTTTAAAGTTTCGAAATCTCTTTGTAAATATTAGAACTGTATCAGAAAGTGATTCATTTGTGAAAGAAACCTCAAAAAACGAAATGCCACAGCAAAACGTAGGCGCGAACTGTGAAATTAAAAACTTTCTAGACTTTCGACACATTCCATTACTGAATTTAATTTTTAAAATTAACAGTACAGTACTTGGTATTTCCTGTCAAGTTTTAAATATCGTTTTGCATACTTCAAAAACTACTAATGATATCAATTACATGTTTATTTAAAAAAGGAAATGTAGGCTTCTAATATTGTCTCCTTTAGCAAGAAATCGTAGCGTAATACCAAAAGAATAGCATCCTTCCAAAACATCTCTTTTCTTTTTTATTTTATTTTCAATCATTTAAAGTAGCAGGTCTAAGTATTTATAATGTGTATCGTTTACTTGTAGCATATTTTAAAGAATTAATGATTTCGTACGGTAATTAATGTTTGGTAGGAAGTGATACAACAGCTCATCATCTTTTACATATGTTTCCCACTTTGATTTACAATGACAAAATGTAATTATTCACACTCAAAAGCGTTAATGCATTGGCCGCGATTTGTGCGTCAGATATGTTTTCGTTGGCTCTCGACAAATTCAACTGAATATTGGCTCCAATGTGTGGACGCTGTCTCAAAAATATTGGCCAATGTTAGCGCCAGCGTTGGTACCAATGTGTGGACGCGGGGTTATGGTAACTGCGGTGAGAAACATGACCTTGTGACAATACTGCCGGCCCTCTCATCTCAATGTTATTGTACGATACCGTCTGCGTCGGACCCGGAATCGTGTGGTGTGATAGTGATATATTTTGCGTGTGTAGTTAACAAACGAAACAGCCAGTCTAGGAATCAGTGTAGGACAGTGTCTCGGTGATACTGTGATCAAAACAAATGATAGATTTCATTAATTAAGAGATTTGTATAAGACGTTTCCAGACAGTTCTATAAACAATACTTTTGTCATTGTACATTATTTTAATAAATAGATAGACGAAGGGTACAAACTTATGTAAAACATTAAGTCATGAAAATAAATAGCATTGTATATAGGTTAGGCTCATAAACAAGTTATATTGACCAGCTAATTGTGTTAATTAATGTAATAGTCGAAATTCATTATTGTAATTCTTTGTACATATCGACTGACGTGAGATTTTGAACCTATTTTCAGATTTGCGAAGATACTTGATAGTTCAATATATGTTAGGAACATGTATGATGTACTCATTAACTAATTAATTGACATTTAACATCGCACTTTGTTGTCAACAGAAAGATCGAATATTTCGTCTTAAAAATACATGCGCCATATAAAATTATTGTATGCATAGTTTTCATTTTATATTGTGATTATTCTTGTGTACATGAAATGTTTTATTTGTATGTTCGGTAATTGTAAATCAGTATATTCAATTGTTATGAACAATGCATGATGTAATGTCATTATTGTCGATGTTATATCTTTACCTCACCGCCTTGCGTGGGGGAGCAGGGTTGCCAGGTGTGGCGATTTTTCGCATTCTTGGCTATCTTTTTCTTATAATAGTAGCCATTTCAGCAGTCTGGCGACTGGCGATTAAATTTGGCTATTAAAGGAATTGGTTGGTGACTTAATGGCTATTTTATTCAACTTCAAATACAACGAATGTAAAGCAATCACTCTTTAGACATTGCGTCAATGATACCGGCTAAACTTCGGTAGAATGCTGGAGAAAACCTACATAAGTTAGCACAAATGTTTTCAAGTATCATGGATGTGCAGGAGAGTGTTACAGAGGTGTAAACAAACTCAACTTACAGACTCTTGAAGATAGACGTAAACTACCTCATGTACCCTACTTACGATGGTTAGAGAACAGGCTTTAAATGATATCTCCAAGTATACTACAACACCGTATGTATGGCTCCCACGAGAACATGAGGATGAGATTATATAAATTACAGCATGCAAGGAGGCATTTAAACAGTATCTTTTTCTGCGTTCCATACGACAACATAACAGAAATTCGTAACAACTGTTCCTGTGAAGCGAGCCCTTTGCTACGCACTTCACAGTGGTTAACAATTGTTTACAGAGTATAAATGTCGATGGAGAACGTGGTGATTTCCCAGTCGTTCTCATGGCTGATTTTTCGGTGTGTAATGACGCATTATTACGAATTAAAGTCCGTCTCACCTCAAAGTATGAAATGCTTAGTGCATTATTATAAATTACCTCACCTCAAAATGTTGTAATAATTTTGTGTGTATTCAAGAAATGTTTGAAAGATGAAATAACTCTATTTAACAACTGTAAATATTTGTTTTTAAGAAGATGAAAGTGATTGGTAATCGAACCTATGCATGAGAACATCCGTTGTGTAAGTTTGATAGAATGATTCCTGAACAATTTTGTGTTGTAATTTTTATAAGTTATGAACTTAATAAATGTGGTAATTAAATGTAACTGAATTTCCGTAGTCTCTCTATTATATTTACAATGTGACAATATTTTAGCTGGCCTCATTGGTGGTGTGTCTGGGTTCAGTTCTTGGATGGACTCAGATCAATGTTTCTGTGAAGTATGAGTTTCCTTGGAAAGTTCAGTCTGGTGTCTGTGAATGTGAGAGTGCCACAGTTTGTGTTACTTTTTACTCAGTCACCAGCTTACTCCCTGAATTTCAAGATTGTCATTGTCGAGTAACATGCCATAATTACCATACCATAATAATGCTAACAGATTAAAAGTTGCAATATTTGTCTATTTTTACTGATGTAAAGATGGTTATATTTTGGCATTTTATTGTAGTGAAGATGGCGATATTTTGGCTACTTTTTGTTTAAAATTTGGCGACAGAGCAATAGAAAAACCTGGCAACTCTGTGGGGGAGTTCGAGTTTTAGTCGTTTGTTAAGTGCTCTGGAAGCTATGTCAGTCTGTTGTTTTTAAATGGAAGAACTATCAGCTAAGTTCTGACGCATTGTATATGTTTTGAAGTTGTAATGATTTGGTGGAGAAGCAGTTTCATTGCAAATTAAAGAAGAAGTGAAAAATTGTACATAACGAGTATTTATTTCTCCCACGACGCCCCAGGAGATTGATTTTGCAGCGAGCAGAACCCCCATACATCGTAATGTTGAAAGTTAAGTATCTTGTTTGGAAGTGATAGAATGAACCGTAATTACTTAAATAGTATCTCAACCGCTTGAAGCGCTAGCATCGCTGTAGCAGTTTTTTATGTACTGCTTGAAAACATGACCGTGTAATTCGTATTGTGTATCGTCGTAACAACTAAATTTTTGCACTTGTATAAGGTCGATTATAAAAACCGCCTGCATCGAGCCGAAAGCTAGATAATTGCGAAAGTGAGTGCTGTTTGCATGGCAGACGGCTTAAAAAAAAAAAAAAAAAAAAAAAAAAAAAAAAAAAAAAAAAAAAAAAAAGGTCTCTGCGCCAGTTTTGCAGCGGAGGAAGCAAAAGTACATAATGACGTTGTTTAATTCCCTACATATATTTAGGGCCGGTTCGTCCATCGCTCGTTAATCTTGTCGTTAGTAAACGATAAGATGCCTTTAACGTCCAGTTAAATGTGCTCGTTAAGTGCACTGCGTTTGTCATTGCCAGATACACCTCTCGTTTGCTAACCGGAGAAAACGAGAAGGTACGATATATTTCGTCTAGATTGGCAATAACAAATGAAAGTGCAGTCTGAATAAACAGATGTTCCCCATGTATGACTATCAGTTATTTGGTGCTATGGCAATGAAACGTGAAAGAAGCTCAGATTTTAAAAGAAATTAGTGCGAGAGTCTTGTGTCCTTAATAGAGAAATATGACACATTGGAATGTAAAAAAAATAAAATAATAAAAAAAAACCTACGCTACGACTTGGAACGAAACGGAAGCGACATTGCGTCAAATGAATTCAACGCTGTCCACGGAACATGTAGGACAGCAAAAGTGCTTAGAGCCTAGTACGATAATATACTGCCAAGTGCATAGTACGCATGCGCAGACGTGACGTGAAGCCTGGCAGCTCATGTGTGCTGGGGCCGACTGCAGCACCAGATCAAAATTTCTCTTCGCGCTGCGTGTAACGGTTGCGGAAGAATAGTATATGACGAATATTGTGTCATACAAAGTCAAATAGCGCGCTGGCTCAGGCGTCTTGAGCGTTGTCTCTCAAACCTTCTTGTGTGAGGCTCGTATTCAAATACCTCTGAGTCCATTTTTTTTATTTCTGTAAATAAAACTTCAATCACAAACATTGGTAATGTATAGCCAACATGCGAGTAAAAGTGCTCTTTTCAGCCAAGCAGTTTCATTGGTCGCTTTAGTAGAACGCAGATGACGTGGCGGGGATATTGCTAAGCTCCGTTATTTCCATTGTCAGCCACGCTTTTTATTTTAGTATATTTTGTCTCCTGTTTATTTTGTAATATTGTAGCACACTGGTCAAATTTTGTACGAGCCGGCTCTGCAACTGCCACCAGCTTTGAGTGAGAAGCGGCAACACTTTCTGCGCAACCCACCCATAACTTCGCACGGCAATGGCCAATCTTAAACCTAGACGGGAGAAGAACTTTACGCAAAGTTCCCAAAATTAATATAAAAACAAAAATTAAGGAATCAAATTAAATTTAAACACACAACATCAATAACAGGTAACTGCTTAATGAAACATCAAGGTTCCAAGTCCCTCTGCTTCAAATTAAATTGAAGCGCAAAACACAAAATACTCAATTAGTGAATGGAACATCACGGTTACAAGTCCATATGATTCACATTATATTAAAACACACAATTGTTGACAAAAATTTTCCGGGCGGCGTGGCTCAGCGCGCCCGGTCAGGAGGCTAAACGCTCTCTGTAATAAAAAAGCTGAGCCGAATATTCAACGCACAAACTAGAACTAACTGAACGAACGACCGCGATGCATAGATATACCAGCCGTGGAGGTTCGAATCCTCCCTTGGGCATGGATGTATCTGTTGTCCTTAGCTTAGTTTAAGGTAGGACTGGGCAAAATGTACTCGCGTTCCAACATGCTCGGGATTTCCCGATACAGCGGAGAACTCGATACAGTATCGAACTGTTCGAATACTTAGATAACAACTGTCTCGCGTTGCGTATCTGCAAACAGTACGCTGGAAATTTTGAAATTAGTGGGCTATTGCTTTGCTCAGAACTGATTTCATAGGTAGTATAAGTACACTTAAAAAAAGGGGCATCACTATGATAAACTGTATATTTTGTTTGAAACAGTGCATAAGTGACCTTTCTGATATCACTACAATATATGTATGATCAATTGATAAACAAAATATCTGCTAATAAGACAGAATTACTGTATCAAATTACTGCAAAGCTAACAGTCAAAGGAAAGATGTTTCTGGAAGTACGTTACATTACTGTGAATCCTTCATAAGTAGAAATTACGCTTAATGTGATAATAAGAATAGGTTGCAAATGGCAATTCCATTTCCTGTTCATACGGTACAGCAACAGTTAAAAATGTTATCACCTTTTAATCGCCTGGAAATCAAGATTAAAAGAGATGAAATAGGGAAAACATTAGAAATTTAATACCCAATAACGGAAATAATTCATACAAAAATGAACTGTAATTGCGACCACGAAATGAACAGTGCACGAACTTCTGTTTCCGTAGTACCAACAGGAGTCGCTAGATCGCAGCACTAGGATTTAAAATCGCTATTGCTATCGTTTGCGTATAGAGTAAGTTCGATGCTTTTTCAATTATGACCTGCTACTAGAGTCTGCATTTCATACTTGTTATTATCCATGATAAATTAATGACACAATCTTCGTTATAAGTAGTTTACTGCACAGCGCCGAAAAGATTTATGAATATCATCGCTGTAAATCGTAGTGATAGTACGTACTGACGTTGCTAGATAGCGCCGTGATCGAATGTTCGAACATATCCCGTGATTTCCCGAACTATGACGTAAATTGTTCGAACAGTTCGAGTCATGTTCAAACCCAGCTCTAGTTTAAGGTTCTGACAAACAGAGAGCGGGCAGCCCGCGCGGGCAGTACGCGCCGGCACTGTGTTGCATTCGATCCATTGAGCTCAAAGATAATCTGGAGTCAGTACTGTGTATTACGAAAGCGTGACGCTCGACGCCATGTTTGTGAACGTATATCTGTCTCTATCTAGTTGTTAGTAGTATTTGCGTACACCGAATTTAACATTATGACATCTGTAATCTTTTGTTCTAGTTGCTTTTCGAACAAAGTAACTCAAATACAACGGCAGCTACCTATGAACATTTTAATACTATTCACAAAATAGTTGAGACTTGGAATAAACCGTATACTCATGAAACGAAACAGCAGAAAACGGCATGGGCTTTTTAAAACGTGTACGTCAGTTATATTTTTATTCAGCAGTGGTGTTTCTACCAAATTGCGTTAAATGGATAAATTGTTTTACTGTAGAAAGATAAATGAAGGTGTAAAAACGATCAATTCGAGGTGTCTGACATAAGCGTTATTTTTCATGCAATAATTTCCAGTCGTTGGGCTCAAACGGAAATTATAAACAAGAGGCAAATAGAGAAATGAACACGAGAAGTAGCGTCTACGACAGTGTAATTTATTCATTAAATTGAATGTGATAGGAACTGACTAAAAATATAGTTCATCTATGGATATGAACTCTACTTCGTTTCCTTTGAGTTCTCTTCAAACATAAACGACTCGAACTTTAGTATAATGTATTTATTAAAGTAATGAATCATTCATATCTTATTTTCAAAGGACGCAGAGTACAAAAGAACAACACGACTTATACGTACGGAATTGCCAACCTAACAAAAATAGAGTGTCACGATTTTCACAGATTCAAAACACTACAGTTGTGTATCCAGTGTTAATCATTGAGATCACTGATTCGATCTTACCGCTTCGGTCAAACGGAGCGGGCGCACGCGCTGCCCGACGCGTGCAGCGGGCAGGCTGTGGTTTTCTACAGAGACCGCGACGGGCAAGCGGGAGCCGAAGAAACAGAAAGTGATCGATTCGGGGCGCCCACAGCCATTCCTGTATGACACACGTGATCCAGAACACAGAAATGCGTCTAAGAAGGCAGAAACAAGGAAGGAGAATTATCATCAATGAAACAAGTATATGAGTGAGCACACAATCATTTTCAATTATAGAAAAAACTGAAAGAGACATTTTCAATCTGTATACGTACGTTAAGTCTTTTTTTTTTTTTTTTTGTAGAAATGTAATATTATTAGTGCAGGATTGCATTTGTTTGTCTCCATACATATTAGGGTAGTTGATGGAGGTGTATTACCGTCTTTAGCAACTAAATGAAAGGCGTTTTGTGTGTGCCATACGCGTTTCGCTTCTTTATTTATGAAGCATCATCAGTGGCGGTTTTCTGTTTTATTCCATGTGTGTCTTCATGGAGATGTTTGTGAGGTCTTCAGTTGGATGTGGTATTTTCGGTCTTGATGAAAACCCTTTCATCACCACTTCACTGTGTATTCGTATTTGACGTTTGTTTACGAATACACAGTGAAGTGGTGATGAAAGGGTTTTCATCAAGACCGAAAATACCACATCCAACTGAAGACCTCACAAACATCTCCATGAAGACACACATGGAATAAAACAGAAAACCGCCACTGATGATGCTTCATAAATAAAGAAGCGAAACGCGTATGGCACACACAAAACGCCTTTCATTTAGTTGCTAAAGACGGTAATATACCTCCATCAATTTCATATGCAACTAAGGACGACGGAAATCGAAAAAATGATGATATTAGGGTAGGTTCGAATTTTGGCGGGAATTTATTTACAGCTCTAACTACAATCGTGATATTAGTTGTAATATGCCCCATAAAAGTCAACTTATGTAGTTACAATAAACAATAAATGAAACATTAAAATGAATGAAACGGGTAATAAATAACATGCTTACCTCAAGCAAATTGACAATCTTTCCAAAGATCCAATAGGCTTGAATTTTTATAATACGTGACTCAATCAGATTGTGTATCGTTTCAAATTGTACGCGAGACGTTATGAAAAAAAAAAAAAAAAAAGGCGGTCTGGAGCGCCACGTTACGGATCGCGCGGCCTCTCGCGTCGGAGGTGTTCGAATCCTCCCTTGGGCGTGGATGTGTGTGTTGTCCTTAGGTTAGTTTAACATAGTTTAAGTAGTTTGTAAACTAGGGACTAACAACCCAGCAGTTAAGTCCCATAGATTTACAAACATTTGAACAATTTGAATTTTTGAGATCAGCTGTTAAATCGTTTATTTCTTTAAACTACCCAAATCAGGCAAATTATTCAGTGTACAAATATGGAGAAGACATCTACGTGTTCAGTAAGGACTGTACTATATTTAAATATTGCTTTGTTGTGCAGCAGATTATTACTCAGACTAAATATGGTCTTCTTACGAAAATGTATTCTTTTGACGAGTCACAAAATTTTCGTCATGCAAGAAACTTTGTTACTGAAGCTGGGTTAGCACAATTTTTGAATTAAAATTTTAAAATGCATTACTTTTCATCCGTTTCAACGTGGGACGCTGCCAGAGTTTTCTAACACAAGATACTTTTAGTTAAATATGACACACAATGGTCTGCTCATAATCGATAGGCCATGCGATTTGATTACAAGAAACAGACTTCTAGGTATGTAATTAATCAGTTATTAAACTGTAGTGTATAGTTCCATGTAACATAACAGAAGTTACGATTACGAAAGCAGAAAACGGATCTTAAATAAACCAACCGATTTGGATAGAATGAACGAGAATAATACAAGAATACGTCAGTACCTTCTGCCTACCTTGTATTGCAGAAATATGTATTGATTTGATGCAGACTGCGACGTTCTGGGATGCACTTTATTTAGATTTAACGTCGTAATGCCTTATTAATAGACCATATTTAAAAACATATAATTTTATTTTGTTATTTAGATATTTACAACTGTAAAAATACACTCCTAACAAACGGGTAACACACGCATTTCTATGTTGATAATGATTAACTCCTTTTACCATCACTCTCGTCACTATATAAAATGCTTCAAGTATTACACTTATTATTGTGAAGGAAGCGACTTGACAGCAAAATGTTTTTATTTGCGTAAACTTTTTAGTTCCTCTCGTGTTTCTTCAGACTAGCGTACGTATAAAGGAACTTTTTTTGCCTTCCAAGCGACACAAATTTTGCTATTTTTATTATAAACAACAGTAAAATGTAATCTTAATAACAGTTTCTCAGCACGAAGTATGCTAAAGAGCTCACTTCACAAAACGGAGAATGTTTTCCGATCGTGAGAAACTTCTCTAGATGTATTCGTACGAAATCGTAAGTTCTCTGTTCTTACTTTATCGTGTCCGGACTATTTAAAGGATATCGGCCCAGTACTGGGCTACGTCTATTCCATTAGTATTCGCGAGCCACAAATCTTCGAGGGTACACCGGTGTGGACATTCTTCACATGTAAGAAGGTGTTCCATATTTTGACTTTCTCCACAGTCGCAGTTTACATCAGTTTGGTCGATTATACCCCATTTAAGCATATTTACTTTTACTGGGGCGACCCCCGTTCTGAGCCTATTCAAGGTTCTCCAGGTTTTAAAATTTAGGTTTTGGCCGGTCCACTGAACCTGGGGGAGAGGGAAATTTTCAGGCGGTTCGTCCTGGACGGTTACAAGAAAACTTCTCCTAGACTTCAGTCGTGTCTCTGGTGGTCGAGCTCTGTAGAGGACATGCCGCTCATCTGCGAGTTGTTTTATTTTCTCTACATGTTCCAAAGCGTTTCTGCGAGCTGTGAGATCTGCAAAACCAGCTGCCTTGTACAATGATCGGCGTTGGTTTCATGCACCCTGTCACTATCCTGTAGGTCTCATTGAGGGCCACATCTACTTGTTTCGTGTGAGCTCATCTATTCCACACAGAGCACGCGTACTCAGCCGTTGAGAAACAGAGCGCCTGTGCCGTTGTTCGTAGCACACCAGGACATGCACCCCATTTGCTACCCGTTAGCTTTCTAAGTACATTATTTCTCGTCGTTTTTTTCTGTCTCGTTTTGATGCAGTGCTGTTTATAAGTTAGAGACCGATCCAGAATCACGCCAAGATATTTAGGGTGGTCTGTGTGTTCTAAGATGTTCCCGTTCCACGTAATTTGGAGTTTCCGTTTGGCTTCTTTCGTGCGAAGGTGGAAAAGCACAGACCTGAGTTTTGGAAGGGTTGGGTCTTAAGGAATTTTGATTATAGTACGCAGTCATTGATTTTAAGGCATTTTCAAGTTTTTCTTCTACTTCTTCAAATATTTTTCCTTGAACGCATATTGCAAGGTCATCGGCGTAGATGAACTGCTTAGTGTGGGCCGGTGTAGGTTGGTCATTTGTGTATATGTTGAACAGCATTGCAGCTAAGACGCTTCCCTGAGGGAGGCCGTTCTTTTGGTCCCTCCATCTACTCATTTTGCCCTCCAACAATACGAAGAACCTTCTGTTCTGTAACAATGAATGTACGACACTAACTAGATGGTAATCACCGACTGTCTCATAGATTTTATGGAGTTCTCTGTTGTGAGCAACTTCCCCATCCTTTTACACATGCTGATAACATTCTCCGTTGAAGTATATTCTCCGACTCGCTTTATTAATGCGAACCTTACTACGTTCTCTGGAATTCAGAGTATAAAGTAGATACTCCGTTTTTTTTTTTTTTTTTTTTTTTTTTTTTTTTTTTTTTTTTTTTTTTTTTTTTTTTTCATACGGCCCAATGCGTGGGCGATACAGCACAAGCTGTGGCTGCTGTATTAGGTCGATGGGTCTGGGAACCACTGTACCATCCACCATACTTCCCGAACTTAACACTCCGAGTGCCAATCACGTCAATTGACGGGATACGGAAATTTCTGTAGAATGCCAATCACGTCATTTGACGTGATCTTTGTTTTCGTGCTTTAAAAACAGAATCAAGTTTATTGACGGGCTAGATCTACCTTAAATACCTTACTTGGTAAACCTAGTGTCTAAACCAGCCTACAGATCTTTTATTTAGTTTCTAAATCGTCCGACTGGTCGCATTCATTGTATGAATCGGGGCAGGTAGAAAGTGGTGTCCGCTCACTCAGTAGGTACATCAACGGACATGGCTTCACGCAAATTATTCTCCCCGAAAGTACTGAGAGGTGACCATGACAGAGGGGTGACACAGCAACATATCGCAGTGACTCTACAGACTGTTTGCGAAGTAGAGAAGTTTTTAGTGGGGCCCTTGGCGTCGGAGTTGTATGTGATTTAGATGCTCTGTGTACAGTTCTGGATTTATTTCAAACATCAGACAATTCTTTACGCCAGACTGAAGATAAAGAAACTAAGTGCAGCTGGGGTTACTCTTGCAAGCAGAATGTCTGGCACTCTAAGGGATGGAATGGCTTATATGGCCGGCAGTCAAAGCGTTAAAAATAATAATAATAATAATAAACGTTTGTAAATCTATCGGACCAAACTGCGTGGTCATCAGTCCGTAGCTTGCAAACTACTTCAACCTAGGTAAACTAACCTAAGGTCAAACATCTACACCCATGCCCCAGGGAGGACTCGAACCTCCACGGCGAGCAACCGCGCGCTCCGCAGCGAGACGCTTTAGACCGCTCGGCTACTCTACCGCGGCCCCGGACTTAAGTCCTTGAGTCTTTGATTTGATTCCGAAGATGAAGGAAACACTTCTTGGCATTCACTTCAGAACTGTTCCAGAGATTCGATAGGCAGTAGACTGCTCCATTAGCACCATCAACAGAACAGGTTCTGCTAACGGTACACTACGCCTTCCACATCGTTGACCACGGGTTCAACACAACACGGTGATCAAAAAGTCAGTATAAATTTCAAATCTTAATGAATCATGGAATAATGTAGACAGAGAGGTAAAAATTGACACACATGCTTGGAATGACAGGGGGTTTTATTGGAACAAAAAAATTAATAAAAATAAAAAAAAGGTCAGTGACTGCTACCGTGACGGGTGAGAGGTACGCCGATATATTACAGAATTGCATCATCCCCAGCCTGGCTGATAGACACCTGCTGGAACGTACGATCTTTATGCAGGATGGCGCTGAACCCCATATCGCTAGAAGCGTGAAAGATCTCTTGCGTGCGTCGTTTGGTGATGATTGTGTGCTCAGCAGCCACTTTCGTCATGCTTGACCTCCCAGGTCCCCAGACCTCAGTCCGTACGATTACTGGCTTTGGGGTTACCTGAAGTCGCAAATGTATCGTGATCGACCGACACCTCTAGGGATGCTGAAAGACAACATCCGACGCCAATGCCTCATCATAACTCCGGACATGCTTTACACTGCTGTTCACAATATTATTCCTCGACTACAGCTATTGTTGATTAATGATGGTGAAATATTGAGCATTTCCTGTAAAGAACATCGTCTCTGCTTTGTCTTAATTTGTTATTTTAATTATTGCTCTTCTGATCACATGAAGCTCCATGACTTTTTGCTCACCCAGTACTTTGAAGAACAGTAAACAGGTGCAAAGATGAAACGCCTTTGTATCGGTTGTGAAAAAAATAGTTGCCACTATTCAAGTTCCAACCCTCATATTATATACAGGTTGTATGTATAATGCAAACATTTCTAGAGGTGACGTAAGACAGTCTACCGAACAACGTCTTATAAGGGTGTTTTGTTTTCAGGTTAGATAGTACTTCCATGTATGCATAGCGGCAGGACGTAAAATTCCCTGAGGTCAGGAGTAAAGGCGAATGACGCTCGATTACTTGGCCAGTGAGATGTTAGAAGTCAGATTGCAAGGAAACACGGGGGAAGTCATTTTAATGCAACAAGCAAAGCTATGTTGATTAAAACGATAATATTTTTTCCGCAAAAAAAAATTAATCTATTGTTTATTAATCTTATGGGACTTAACTGCGGGGATATCAGTCCCTAAACTTACAAACTTATTATGAATTAACTTATACTAATGACAACACAAACATCCATGCCCGAGGGAGGTTTATTACGCCCGACGGGTAACGGCCTCGGGCATTGCAGCATAGTGCCTCAATGGGCTGAGCCACTCCACCAAGACAGCAGTTAAGTCCCTTTGATTTACAAACATGTTTAACATTTGAAATCTGAGACCTCCTGCAATGGATTCTGGAAACTATCGTCTTTATATGATGCGATCTCCCGCTAAAATTTTATTGCATTAGTAACACCACAGAGTAACATATACAGAGAAGCAGCCCCCTCTAAACCACTGTCCTACGCTCCCTTCGTAGTTCCGTAAGATGCTAGCAGGTGTCAGGCGGATCGCTGGCTTAGGGTGCCTCTCGCACGTCAGAGGGTAGCGTGGAGGGGAGGCTGAGGGGAGAGCTCGTGCCGCCTGCCACGAGGCAACGGCTGTGTCCGGCTTGCTGGCGTTTGAGGGGAGGTGATAGTGGGCAGCCGCTACCTGCCGCCTGCTCTGGCCAGTTTAAAGGGCTGCTTCTGACCGCAGCGCCATCATGGGACATCTTACGGAACTGCTGGAAACCCTCCCTCCCCGCACCCCTGAGCGTGGGACCGGCCCCTTACGGAGGTTTCCCGTCTATATATATTTGTCTGTGGTAACACTTATCCACTAAAAGCTTGCCATTGAAAATATATTTTCCTTACTTCTGTTTAAGGTAACTAAAATTCCTAAAGTAGATTAATGAGCCAGGGAAATCCGCCAAAAAACGTTAATTTTTAATGATATCCGTCAAAATAACCGTCAACTGTCAAAGGTAATTTTTACTTGTGACACAACTTGAAATTCCGTCATAAGCAGATCCATGGGGAGGGGAACGTTATGGGGTTGCAGCTTCCCCGAGAAGTGCACTTCTTTCTTCTTTATCTGAGGAGAGAGAGAAAGATAGAGAGACTGCGCATTCAGACTTAACTGTCACTGAAATCGTATTTTTTTTATTATTATTATAGTAGATTAAGAAAACTTCTCCGTTTACTCTAAAACATATGGTGATGGCACGAGTTCAGCCTCCCCCTGACCAAAATCCTGGATTCACTCCTGAACTCCACTAAGTTTGACGGCAAATCCCTCAAGTTGCAAATCCTTCATGTCAGTGCTGTTGCCCAGCGTAGGGTACAGGCGACATTCTTAGGTCGAACCAATTACAAAATTTAAAGTGTAAGAACCTATAACTCAAGTCAGTAGCGGATGGGCAAACTTATGTAAAGATAAGTAATTTTAAGTAGGCACCCCATGATAATATCAGTTTTGCTGCTGATGTACAGAGGATAATTTGTGCTGAAGCCCCTTTTACTTTACCGAGATCAAGTTTTCACATTGATTCCTTATATGCCCTGCTCCCCCCCTCTCCCTTTAGACGTCCCTGAGTCAAGGGTCAACCAGCGACGGTTTGTTCAAATGTTTGTATAGCTTATGGGACTTAACTACGGGGCATCAGTCCCTAAACTTACAAACTACTTATGAGCTAGCTAATCCTAACTTTTGTGTCCCAGCCTCGTCGCCGCTTTTGTGTCTCGTTTCCGTCGTAGGTGTCGGTGGCCGAGTAGAAAGACCGACACAGGAATGAAGGATGCACGCTTGTGCAGGTAAGAAGGTGAGCAGCCAGTGGGACAGCAGAAACTAGAAACATTAGAGTAAATTAGAACGAGATCTATATTGCACAGACTTTATACAATAATTAACTTTTACATAGCTCAGTACTGCAGTAGGCTGATACATAGTTGGGCTAGAGGCCTACCTAGTGCCTATCCGAAAGCCAAGTCTTCACTGGTGCCTATCTGATTCCGAAGTGTTAACTGTTTCCTATCTCAGTCCCAAGTGAACGATGTCGTTCAGTGGTGGCCACGAGCGGGATAGCAGCAGAGGGCGCTCGTGGCTGACGTCGTAAGAACGCCGCGCCGTGCGTGCATGGCGGCGCGCGGCGAAAGTAGGTGGCGCGCACTTTGGACTTGTGCGACACCACACTAAGGACGGCACAAATATCCATGCCCGAGGGGGGATTCGTCAGCCGCGGTGGCCGAGGGGACTGAGGCACTCCAGTCACGGTCTGCACGGCCACTACGGTCGTTGGTTCGAATCCCCCCTTGGGCATGGATATTTGTACAGTCTTTAGGATAAGCTAGTTGATAAGTAGTTTGTAAGTTTAGGGACTGATGACCCCATAGTTAAGTCCCATAAGCTTTACAAACATTTGAATTTTTCGAGGGGGGATTCGAACCCTCGACCGTAGTGGCCGTGCAGACCGCGACTGGAGCGCTCAGTCCCCTCGGCCACCGCGGCCGGCGCGACGATTTGTACCGGTTGTGGTTCAACAAGAACAAAGCTGAGACAAGAAAAATAAAAAAAAGTGAAATAAATATTCTTCTTGGGAGGAAGTAATCAGTGTGAATTGTTGACAGCTGCTGATTTGCTCTGAATGTAACATAGTGAAATTACGGTCGAAGGCCGTTAAAAGGTAAAGCAGTCAACAATCCGAAGATTGGTTTGAACACCACAGTGCGTTACTAGGCATGCTCCTGTTTGGAGGTGGTATGCCGTTGCCTTCCTCCGACCTTCGAACTGACTTACCCAGCCAGTTATAGGGGGACCTACAGTGTAACGTGGGTTCCGAACCACGGTGCTACTCAGTATTTTTCACATGAGCAATACTGCCAGAGGTGAAAGATGTGGAAAGTGACAGATAAAAATCCTAGGACCTGGCGGGGATCGAACCCGCGACCTTTGGATTTCTAGTGTGGCACTCTACCACTGTGCAACCGAGGCGCACTCGAAGGCCGTTATAAGGAAACAATTTGAGTATCACTTCGAAATGGAGGTCGACGACCTAAACCGATGTCTCGGTCGTATCTGATGCAGAGGCCAACTCGTGTTTGAAAAATCACTACCTTGTTGCTGAAATCTGGCCTATTAAAAATATGAAAAGGATGATGTGTGAAATATACAATGAGTTTAGCAGGTGAAATCTTGGCCGGCTATACTTACAAGAGTGGCCTGGAAGAGCGCCACGCAGGCGAGCAGCACGCCTGAGATGAACTGCGTCATTGCGAGCGGGCTCATCACGCTGTCCAGGTAGCGCGTGAACCTGCACAAACACTACACTGAGTGGCTCAAAACTCGTAGCAGTGTCGTTTACACAAGGCACCGACATACACTACGTGATCAAAGGTATCTGGACATCCCCAAAACCAGACTTTTTCTCATATGAGGTGCGACAAAAAAGTAATGAGACTGATTTTCTTTGCAAGTGTGGCAACACTGCAGGATCACATAGGGACAGAATCTTTGACATCGGTCTATAAGCTGCTTCTACTCCAAGCAGCACATCGATGCAACTGCTCACTCGTGAGTTGCAGTGGCGGCTGGTGATAATGTGCTAATTTGCTGCAGTATACTGTAAATATATTGCCAAAATTATGCCATTTCTCTTCTAATGCAAGCGAGAAATCGCTGTAAAATTACATCCTTTGTCTTGGAATACGAACCAGATATCACAATAAAATTATGCCAATTCTCTTCCAATGCATATTAGAACGCTAGTAATAAGGATGAAAACGCATTCTGGAGCGCTCTCGCCGCAATAGCTGGAAACTAGCTCCGTGTGCTGAAGTGGGATTCAGCCACGCTGGTACGTGCGCAGAGAGGCGGCGCAGTCGTCTGTTGGCTAGTGCGCATGTGTAGACGTGACGTCAGGCCTGGCGATTCACGTGTGCAGAGACCGACTGCAGCACCAGATCAATATTTCTCTTCGCGCTGCGTGTAAGGGCTGCGAAAGAATAGTATACGACGAATATTGCGGCTTACAGATTCAAATAGTGCGCTGTCTCAGGCGTCTTGCGCGTTGTCTCTCAAACCTACCTGTGTGAGGCTCGTATTCAAATACCTCTGAGTCTAAATTTTTAATTTATGTAAATAAAATTAATATTTTTCAAACTTTATATTTACTACCTCCAGTGAATACATGCAGTTGGCAGTGCTGTTATAGATTACCCTGAAGGTCTTTCTGTCAATACAGTATTAATTGATATTTAATTAAAGGCAATCATACAAAAGTTGACTTTTTGTTTTAGTATATTTTGTTTCCTGTTTATTTTTGTAATATTGTAGCACACTGGTCAAATTTTGTACGAGCCGCCACTGGTGGGTTGTGCTGTAATAAGTGAACTTGTGTTTGTGTCTCTCGTCACAGAAATGGAACTGCATAATATTGCACAACAGTTATTATTAGACGAACCGTTTCTCGATTGAGGTTCAGTATTTCTGTAATAATTTTCATGGATAATTTTCGATCAGATCGTACGACTTCATGCACCCTAGCCAAGTTGACATCCGTACATGAGGATGACGGTCATCCACTGCGCTCTTCATCTTCGACATTCATTCTGCTTTCACTAAACATTTTACGCCAACGAAAAACTTGAGCTCTTGACGTAACCTCCTCTCCAAATTCCTACCGAAGATTACCGTAAGTTGTCATCGTGTTTTCATGCAATTTAAGGCAAAAAGAAATGGCATTGTATTGCACAATATTATGTATAAAATTCTTGAATATCCGTCTCCAGATAGCTTTTATTTTCTAAAACATGACCGGTTTCGGGACAGCTGCCCATCTTCAGATCTGTTAAACAAATGTTACAACTGAATATAAGCTACTATTTACAAAGTATGATATCAAAAAGTTAAAGGAAAAACATTAAAAACATACCAAATTTTGAAGTTACAGAGTAACCTGTCCTGTGATGAACGAATGTTCACAGTCGTTACTAAAACATAGTAGCTTCCTGAGGCTTTATATAACGTACTTAAATCATCTGATTGGTGGGGATCATTTTTGTTAAAATTATTCTCAATAAGTAATTATTGACTTACATATAAAAGCAATTCTGAGGTCAAGGTGTAAGATAGTAGTCAAGGTATAAAATAGCAGTTACAAATGAGATACACAGCTGTCAAACTATAAAAGGACGTAGAAATAAGATAAAATTGGGTTCTGGATACATACAATAACATTTTAAGTGAAACTGTTATCGAGTTAAAAAAGAAATAAAATAAAATAAAAATATAAAAAAATAAAAAATATGGTTAAATATCAAAATCTCTTAAAAAGGTTTAAAAAATATTGTGGACAATGTCTTCTTTCCCATCAGCGGATGAGGCTTTAGTGTGTCAGGCAGCAGTAGCATCACCGAGGTTTCCTCCGCCTCGCCGTGTCCCATTCACCGCCGCCAGTGTGCTGAGGGCCGCTGTAAGCAGCGCGTTCCATCCCAGGCAAGGCTACAAACTGTCTTTCATTATTTCAAAAAAGTTTTTATGCATGAAATCTGTTTGCTCATTTAGAAGTTTGTCCGGGTCTTTCTCCTTGTGCGCATATACTTCAAGCTCTTGAAGTACATTTAAATGACAGCTTTTCGGTGCCCTGTGAAACACTTCCATTTGTTCGCTTATAGTGCTAACTTAATGTCCGTTGTCCTTAGCATGCGCTCCAAATGCTGTGCGATTGCTGTTATTGCAGTGCTCTTTGTATCGGACTTCAAAGTTGCGTCCAGTTTGCCCTATGTAATATTTATCGCAGCTGGCGCATTTAATCTTGTATACTCCAGAGTTGCTATACTTTGTGCGTGATTCCATTTCTGTGACGAGAGACACAAACACGTGTTGACTTATTACAGCACAGCTCACGATGAGCAGTTGCATCGATGTGCTGCTTGGACTAGAAGCAGCTTAGAGACCAAGGTCAACGACATTGTGCAGGGTTGCCACATCTAGCAAAGAAAATCAGTCTCATTATTTTATTGTGTCACCTCGTATTAGGTGCTACCAGCTACTGCTAGATGTTGCACATCAGCGACGTCAGTAGTCAGACATCATGAGAGAACAGAACGGGGTGCGGAACTCACGGACTTTGAAAGGGGCCAGTTGATTGGGTGACTCTTGTGTCACAAGCCTGTATGCGAGATTTCCACTCCTAAACATCTCTAGACTGTTTCTATTATGATAGTGAAATGGAAACGTGAAGGTACACGTACAGAACGAAAGAATACTGGTCGACCTCGACTTGAATCCTATAGAACACCTTTGGGATGTTTTGTAACACTGACTTCATGCCAGGCCTCACCGACTGACATCGATACCTGTCCTCAGTGTAGCTCTCCGTGCAGAATGGGCTGCCATTTCCCAAGAAACCGTCCAGCCCCTGATTGAACAAATGCCTGTGAGAGTGGAAGCTAAGGGTGGATCAACACCATACTGAATTCCGACATTACCGATGGTAACACCTGACGATGAAGTTATATGTATCCCCATTCCTTTCATGGGATATTTTTCTTATGACCTGGCTAAACTCTTTCGTGGCACAAATGTACAAGTCGTATTTAGTAGCCCTTTGAGCATACAGCAAGTTCTCCCACACAACGAACAAACCAATAAGGACAGATACCTTTCCTCAGGACTCTACAAACTACAATGTCCCGAATGCCCAGCTGAATATATAGGACAGACAGGCCGGACCTTTAAAGTACGTTTTACTGAGCACCTTCTTACAAAAAAAGGCCAACTCAAAAAACATACCCCTTTTGCAGAACACACTAAAGCATCCGATCATCAACAACCCACCATTGACAACATGTTAATCTTACATATAGCACAGAAGGGACGTAAGCTAAATTTACTGGAAGAGTTTGAGATAGCGAAGCGCGCTTACTTTGGACACCCACACCTCCTAAACGATCAGTTGGCATGCATAGATCAAACATTCCTAGATATTATGATGTCCCTGTTCAAATAAAATTCCTCTCATTTACAAATACCAACATAAATTATTAATTAATAGAAATAAAGAATCCCTGAGACGGATTTACGTCTCAAATATGTCAAAGACATTATTGATAGATCTGAAGCATTGAATTAAAATTTGTGGTGCGGCCGGGAATCGTACATAGAATATTCCGAGGGGCGTTAATCGTTAGTGGTGTGGTAGTCTAACGGTTAAGACGTCTGCCTAGTAAGCATGAAGGTCCGGGTTCGATTCCCGGCCGCACCACAAATTTTAATTCAATGCTTCAGATCTATCAATAAATTATTAACTTCTGTCCTGCTTAATAACGTCCCTTTCGTTAAATTTGTATTCAGATAGCTAGATTTCACCCGTCCCGTCTTATACATCGGCTTCCTATGTCACTCCCTACCCACATTCCCTTAGTCTGTACAAGTCGGCGGAGCGGCACACCACGCCCGCCCACCGCCCGTGAGCGCAATTGTAAACATGGGCTTATCTTGTGGCATCAGAGACCACCGCTTCGATTAAGGTAATCTTAAAAATGTTTTATGTTTCTCACATCTTTACCGAGTATGTTCCAATTGTAATTCGTTGTTACCCGAACATTTGTAGGGCCACAAGGAAAACCAAAAAACATTCCAGGAACAACTTACGGTGTCACACCACGGAGAGCGCATTGTAAGCTTTGTTTACCATTTATACTGTCTTCTTAACACAAAATAAGCCCATGTACCATTATAACCGTTTGTAATTTTGTGTAAATTCTGCCACGCAGATAATCTGAAGATGCCCTGCTAAAGGGCGAAACGCGTCATTAACTAATAAAAAATTTGCAATCAAGACGGTTTGAAGGAATATTTATTCTAACTGATTGCTGTTGTACACCATGGATTGGAAATCATTTTACATTATCAATGGATGGTGCCACGAATTTCTAAGTTATTTTCAGCCAGGCGTTAGGACACTTATGATCACATATTGTATTTATTTATATCAAAAGTAACAAAGTTCAAATTTTAGGCTATCGTATATTGATATATTTTTCCATGTCTATATTTAAATTTTAACACTTTGGAATTTAGCTGTATCTGTGCGTCATAAATTCGTGTTATTTAAAAGTCAATTTTTATAAACGAGTTAGTGCTGAGGATTGCCGCAGTTCTTACAGAATGAGGATTTAATATTATTAGCGGCATTTTCTATAGAAGTATTATGTTTAGTCTTTTATGTATTGCTGCTAACTTACTTCTAATTTCTTCTGAATCTAAATGTGTCGTCAGATCACGATTAACACTTATTAGAGCAAGACCAGAAAGTCTCCCATTTTATTTAGAATATATATATAGTCTTGAGCTCTTCAGAGTGGAAAGATCAGACGTTGTGTCTGATACTGCGTGATACTGTGGCTGTTCTTAATACAGATTGTAACTGCTTAGCAAGCAGGAGGTGCTGGGTTCGAATCCTGGCCCCAGTCTAAACTGCCATATTTCCATGTTATATGGTGTCAAAAGCTACCAGCGGCCGGGAGTAAAACCCCACAGTTAAAATCTGTATTAACATTTGCAGCAACATTTAGTGACGCCTATTGTTTAGAACATTTTTTTTTAAACTGAGGGTCGCGACCCCCAGGGGGATGGCAAAGTCTTGTTAGGGGGGTCGTCGTCACAGCAGAAAGTCAGAAAGTACTTGCACCATAAAAAAAAGGAAAACCTGCCAGGAGCGTGCCTGAATAATAGGTGTACCGAAATGAAAAAAAAAAAAAAAAAAAAAAAACATATACCCAAGAAAGGTGAAATGTATTTTACATTAAAACTACGCGATTCCTCGTTGATAATCGATTCTCAGTTGGATAGGAAAAAAATATTGCTTTATAATAAATACTATTAATTAAACGAAAGGCCTGAAAACTGTTTTCAGGCGATAGCTAAATTTATAAGATACAAACCGCAATTTTGAAAAAATCGATTGTTTACAAATTGGCTATACAGTGAGACCTTGCTCAAGGCGCAAATTCGCTTCTGAGCTTTACCTGCAATGCGAAATCTCGTTAGCAACATACAGGGTGTTTCACTAAGTGTGTTTGCCTCTGTAACTTATAAAATAATAGGTGACGGGAAATTTTAATGCGGTAGGTCAACACAAGAAATGTTACACTTTCTGCGGAGCTATGAACATAGTTTATTGTATCATTTTCCAAAGAGTTACAGCACAAATATATGATTTTTTAAAATGGAACAATGGTTTTTTCTGTCCTGCATTGGATTCGTTGAAACCAGCTGCGTCCAAATCAATTTAAACTACATTCCTATCACTGTTAGTTTCGGAGCTACAACCCTTCAAAGTTTCAGGGGCAGATACCATAGGGAATATTTCGAGATATAAAGTTTCAGGAGTTTACAGGTGTCTACCCTTTGGGTCTATTTACAATATCAGTGTTATATTATTGTGTATTATCTACAACTCATCTCTATTTCGAAAGAGCCAATAATATAAAGTCAAAATGACATCTCCTCTAGTAGTGACAGTAGCAGTTCAGAGTTAGTTGGACCAACCCACCCCAATGTATTTCACGATCAGCACCTACATTTACGCCTGTGGAAGCTGCACCACATATTAATATGGGTGTTTCAGCATGGATCGACAACTGGCACCTAGTACTGCATGAGCTTTTGATTTGAAAATGGTAGTTATTTCGTGTACTCTGTATAATAATAAACCTTGAGTAAATTCTAAAATGCTAAGAGTGTATACTAATTCTTATTTGTGGCATTGTAGTAATATGATACTATCCCTGGTGCAAATAGCACAGGAATAAAGAAAGAAATTAAATATTAACTGATTCTTCTGTCAGTTCGTGGTAGAATAAATTCATTACGAAAATTAAAATACACAATTTTGTGTTTGTTCTACAGTTTGTTTATTTTTTAAATCGATTCTCGGCTGCTTAGCCAAATTCAGACATTTACTGAAGTTTGGTCAAAGAAGCTGTGTTCTCAACAAACCAGAAGAGATGTTACATGCATGTAACGAGTTCTTTGATCCAACTACAGAAAATGTCAAATGATGGACTAAGAATCGTGTAACATCTCTTCTGGTCTATTGACAATGCAGGTTCTTTGACTAAACTTCAGGAAATATCTGATGATGGACTAAGAAGCCGAAAATCGATAGGGTAAGGTGGTACAATTTCGATGTAGGTACAATTCCGATCAACGTAAGTTTTCGCGCCATTTTTCTGCCTCGTAGTGTCTCGTTGTGTCGTGTTGTAGAGTAGCAGGTTTCTACAGCTCCTCCTGTCTTTTCCAAGAATACACCGCTTTGCGGTAAGGATATATAATTTTTTCCCTTTAAAGAGGTAAGTGAAGCTACTTTGTCTAACGCGCTCTTATAAATCATCTAGTTAAGGGTGACTGGATTCGCTGCCAAAAATGCAATGTTTGGTACCACGAAGTATGCGTTGGTGCGTGACAGAAAAAGTGCTTTTTATGTGGAAGATGCCCGTAATCAAAATTGTACGAGGAAGTGATCACAATTGTACCTAGTGTGGTACATTTTCGATCGATTTTTCTCAATTCCGTAACCTTTTTTGTGTTTATACCAACATTTGTAACTGTATAATATTTGTGTTACATATTCATTAAACATCCAAGAACAAGTGCCATAGTTGAAATTATTCCTTTTCTCAATTTGTTCCCAGTTATAATAACATTTGTCCGAAATGATCGAAATTGTACCACCTTACCATACACAAAATAAACAAACCTGTAGAACAAACACAAAATTGTGTATTTTAATTTTCATAAAGAAATTAAGGAAATAGATCAAGTTGAAATAGGAGATACTATACTGACAGATGAATTGACAGAGCCCTGAAAGACCTAGGTCGGAACAAGGCCCCAGGAGTAGATGACATACCCTCGTCTTATCTTAGAAGATAGATTAAGGAAAGGCAAACATACATTTTTAGCTTTTGTAGATTTGGAGAAAGCATTTGACAATGTTGACTGGAATACACTCTTTCAAATTCTGAGGTCGGCAGGGGTAAAATACAGGGAGAGGAGAGTTATTTACAACTTGTACAAAAACCAGACCGCAGTTATTAGACTCGAAGAGCATGAAAGGTAAGCATCAGTTGGGAAGGGAGTAAGACAAGGTTGTAGCCTTTCTCCGATGTTATTCAATTTGTACATCGAGCAGGTGGTGAAGGAAAGTAAGCAAAATTTGGAATAGGGATTAAAGTTCAGGGGGAAGAAATAAAAACATTGCGTTTTGCTGATGACATTGTAATTCTGTCAGAGACAGCAAAGGACCTGGAAGAGCAGTTGAATGGAATGGACAGTGTGTTGAAGAGAGCGTACAAAATGAACATTAACAAGAGCAAAACAAAAATAATGGAATGCGGTCTTAGAAACTCAGGCAGTGCTGAAGGAATTAGATTAGGTAACGAAATAATGAAGGTGGTAGATGCGTTTTGTTACTTGGGTAGTGAAATAACATACGATGGTCGCAGTACAGGGGACATAAAAAGCAGAATGGCAAAGGGAAGAAAAGCATTTTTGAAAAAGAGAAATTTGCTAACATCGAATATTAATTTAAGTGTAAGGAAGTCATTTCTGAAGGCATTTGTGTGGAGTGTTGCCTTGTACGGGAGTGAAACATGGACGATAAGCAGTGCGGACAGGAAGAGAATAGAGGCTTTTGAAATGTGTTGCTACAGAAGAATGCTGAAGATTAGGTGGGTAGATCGCATAACTAATGAGGAGGTACTGAACAGAATTGGGGAGAAAAGGAATTTTTGGCATACCTTGACTGAAAAATGGGATCGCTTGGTAGGACACGTTCTTAGACATCGAGGAATCGTAAATTTAGCATTGGAGGGAAGTATGTCGGGTAAAAATCGCAGAGGGAGACCAAGAGACGCATATTGTAAGCAGATTCGAGTGAATGTGGGTTGCCGTTCTTATGAGGAGATGAAAAGGCTTGCTCAGGATAGAGTAGGGTGGAGACAGATAATGTGGAGTTATTACTGTGTATTACGAAGTTGTGACGGTCAACGTCATGTTAGTGAACGTATATCTGTCATACACCATCCAGCTGTTAGTGTTACGAAGAATTTAACATTCTGAAATTTATAATCGATTCTACTAGTTGCTTACGTGGAAAGTAACTCATGTACAAAGGGAACTATCTGTTCTGAAAATATGAGTAATATTTACAAAATATTCGAGACATATAATTAACCGAACTCCTACATCTAAGCAGTAGACCGAGCGAGGTGGCGCAGTGGTAACGCACTGGACTCGCATTCGGAAGGATGGTGGTTCAAACCCACCTCCGGCCATCCAGATTTAGGTTTTCCGTGATTTCCCTAAATCGCTCCAGGCGTATGCCGGGATGGTACCTTTCAAAGGGCACGGCCGATTTCCTTCCCCTTCCTTACCCAAGTACTCCGAGCGTAAGCTCCGTCTCTAATGACCACGCTGTCGACGGGACGTTAAACTCCAGGCTTCCTTCCTTCTAAGCAGTAGAAGAAGACACGAGTCGTGGAAAACGTATACATGAGTTATATTTTGGTTCAGAACTAGTGCTTGTCCCACTTTGCAATTAATGAATAAATTACACTTAATGAAGTGTAATAACGGCAGACTCGAAGCGTATGATACAAAAAACATGATTTTTCCACGTAGAGCGTATATTCAATCCGTAAGTTCAAACGACAATTAGTAGGCTATAGACAAAAGGCAAGTTTAAAATTGAACACTAGAAATACCGTCTATAGCAGTGCAATCTATTCATTTAATGAAATGTGATAGAAACAGTAGTTATGAAGAAAAATATAACTCACATATGGTTCTGAACTCTATATTATTTCCTTTGACTTCTCTAAAGCCATAAGCGACACTAACTTCATCATCATGTATTTATTAATCAAACGTTGATAACTTATTTTCAGAGGACAAGGTTCAAAACAACAACACGACCTATATGTACGGAGTTGCCAACATAACCATTGAAGAACGTCACGTTTTTCAAAGATACAAACCACTACAGTCGTGTATCCAGTGTTAATATTTGAGATCACTGGGTGGAGAGCTGCACGAAACCAGACTCCGGACCGAAGACCGTAACACACAACACAAAGAAATTAAAAGTAACGAGTCAGCTTACCTTAGAATATCTTGGTGATACTGAACACACGAGCACAGCTCTGCGTACACGGCTCCCCGTACTTCCGAAGCACGCTCTCCTCCTCCAGAATTCCTCGCCGAGCCGGAGAGGTCGGTGCGAACTCCCAAAGCGTTTACGCGGGCCGACAGAATTCTCAGCTGTACTGACACGTGGACCATGACGGCGACGAAGAAACAGTCGACGCTGACGGTGGCGAAAGCGAGCAGGAAGGTGCCGGCGCACTGCAGGGCGTAGGCGGCCGCGTACGCGCCCAGGTCGCCGGTGTCGAGCCACGAGAGCTGCACGAACGGCAGCCGGCGCTCGCCGCGCTGCGCGATCAGCGGCATCGGGAACCAGACGAAGGAGAGCAGGAAGAGGTAGGTGTGCAGCAGGAAGGTCAGGCGCACCGCCTTCTTGTGGAACGCGTCGAACGCGGCCTGCAGCCGGGCGTCCGCGCGGCGGTGCTCTGCCTGCGCGTGCACCAGCGAGTCCAGGCCGCGCACGAGCGCGCAGAAGTGCCCCCGGCCGCGCAGCAGCAGAACGATCTTGGCCGCCCCGCCGCTCACCGCAAACGCGTTGGCCAGCGTGAGCGTCGTCTCCTGCAGGTCGTCCGAGCCCTGCGCCACGCCCAGCACGACGAACGCCATGTGCACGGCACATAGCGACACCGCCAGCGCGCTGAACGTGCGGTATGGCGCGCCGCGGCTCGCCGGCCACACTCCCAGCAGGCACAGGAAGCGCACATTGTGGCGCAGCACCGAGCCTGCCGCGCCGCGCCACGTCACCGCCCCGGACTCGCCACTCCTGCTGGCACCGGTCGCACTTCATTCGGCAGGGGATGTAAAAATGAAAACGTTTTCACTGAATTTTATTTCATTATTCACAAAGAGCACACCGAGGAGATTAGAATACAGAGAGACGCCCTTACGCTGAAGAAGTGAAACCTGCTTCCGCCATATTGCTAAGTCGTAAATCTACATCTACATCTACAACCGTGCTCCGCAAGGTACCCGACGGTGTGTGGCAGAGGGTACCTCGAGTACCACTATCGATTTTCCATCCTATTCCAGTCACATATTAATAGTAGGGCAAGGAGAGTACTGGCGCTCGTTTTTGACCTTGAACTCTGTGACGTCATCAAAGATGGCAGCTGGGGAAATACCATGACGTCATCCAAGATGGCGGGTGGGGAAATCCCACCCCCATCCCCACCTCAGGCAAGTCCAGACTGGTTTGCCTGACCACTAGAATGCAAAAGTAGATTCAAAGACCAAAATAATAAAATTGATATCACATAAATTATGCCTAATTAGAGTAATTGCAATTACGTGTACCTAGAGTAATTACATGTATTTAGGGTAATTAGGGTAATTGTTTATTTATTTATTGTAATTGTTTATTGTTATTGCAATTGCACGTGTTCACTCCTCCACGTCTGGCGTGGAACTGAGCTCACCCCTAGCCATCACGTGACTATCTACATCAACCCCCCACCCTACCACGTGACCACCACCGAGCAATGAGAGCACAACACGTGATCATCCCTCACCGATATTACGGTAATTATATTTGACTCCCGTAGTTGGGAGGCTCGTGGTGCAACCACAAATTGGTGGGGAGACCTGGAAGGCTATCGCCCCTCCGATCCGGTGGAGCACCCTCAGACTGCACCTGTTTCAAAATATAAAAGCAAATCAAAGCATTATGTTCGGTAACATGATAAAAAAGAGCCTTAATTAGAGCTCATATCGCATCTAAAATTAGATGTGCATATAGATGAATCATATATATGATCATCTGTAATGCCATATGTATGTACTCCCATTACTCTAGTAATTATATCGAATTTTCAATCCATAGCCATTGAAATCGACTGAAAGCACCAGTTCCAACTGCTGGCAACAGATGGCTCTCCTCCCCTCCCCCCACCCAGCACCTACACAATGAAGCCATGTGTGCAGATGCTGGCCACCTGCATCCTCCTCTGGCACTGACCAGTCTCTATTGTGTGCCTCAGTCCGCCGGCCGTAGCCGCTGCGACCCCGGAGATGCGACACACAGGCCGACTGCCCACTCACCCAGCTTCAGTCCCCCTGACGATCATGTACATACGCGTAAAGACTACTGTAGTGCACGAACGGGTGTGCAGTTTTCCGGCGATCGCGTCAGCCGCGGCCGGGAATTAGCCGCGCCCCTCACCTAGGGAAAGAATTATTTAAGGGCGCCAGCGCCCGTCCCCCGGCCGCTGGCCGTAGAACACGGAAGAGCGAGCTGCAGCGACCTGCATGTGAAGTCTGCACCGAAAAAATTATTATTATTTAACCGCGCCACCGCCCGTCCTCGGCGACGCGACACAGCGATCCCACCGCCCCGATTATTAGTTTTCTCCTACGGACGTTATAGCTCCTTGTACTGCCTCTACACCAACGTCCGCGAAGTTCTAATTTGCAGTGGAACAGTCCGCCCGCAAGAAAACAATTTGCTGTGTCTCTCCTGGCGAGAAAGCAGAACTCAGACGGACAACCCCATGCTGATACCTGCTCCGCCTCAGCCTTTCAAAACAGCGCGCGCGGCCGACAGGCGGCGGTGAATCACACACTTGCTCTGACCGAGCGTTACCTAAGCAAATAGTTCCACTCCACACACGCGAGGAAGAAGCGCTCGTCACTGCACTCTGCGGACAAACCTTAAAAATTATCAAACTTATATCACATCTCAAAAACAGTGACAGCAACGACCGAATCATGCTGTTTTTTTTACGAACCTCTCTCTCTCTCTTTCCTATTCCCCACAAGTAAAAACAATCAAGCAGAGAATGCGAGAAGTATGTTTTTAATGTAACTTATATCGCCTTTTCTCGAACCAGTATTATGTAGGGAAAAAACGCGTGAGGCTTATTGCATACGTCAATTCCAATACTCACACGCGACCACATTTATTTATTATTATTATTACGCACGGCATTCAGGTTGCATGTGTATCCATAGCAGAAATATTAATTGAAAAAACAAAGGCTCGCTACTACCGTGAAAGACACAGATCTTTTCGTGAAACTAAAAACGAATCCCTATTGCGCTGCTTTGCCTCGGCTGTTAACACTTTGCAGCGAAATTGGATCTCGAAATACAGCATTTTTAACTGATATAGTCGGATGCGCGTGTTTTTCAGCGTCTGCCTGAAAACTTTAGTGCACTGCAACCATTCTTGAGAAGACAATGCGCTAATTTCAATTTCCCTAGATGTTTGTGTTTTACTTCGACTTCCCAGCAGTCTTGCTGCCAACACGGGATGTAAGTTTTTTTCCTCTCGATATCACCATCATCGACGAGTATTACAACTACAGTTGTAAGCAGATTTAGCCATACACTGCGTGAATCGTGCCTACACATAAGACGCTGTACTTTCAAAATAACTCTAACAAACATCCTTTTGAGACATGTCGATAACAATTTCAGGCACCAGTTTCAACTTTTACCTTTACGATATAACAAATATTAGCCACACTTTGCATCCGCTCTCCAGCGACCATTCCCAATTACAATATTACAACGTCTTCAGGAACATATCGCTAGTGCACTTTACAAATGGATACAACTCTGTGAATGGGCCAAGACTTCTGTTTTGCTCGTCTACTTGTTCTAAACCTTCCACGCTCTCTATCACCATATGATACAGTTTTCGATACTCGAGAAAATAGAGTCTACGACATATAGAATGCCAGACTTCACACGTAAATTACAGGTATAAGATTTACTCAACTGATTTTTTGAACCCTCTCAATCAATGTTAACCAGTACAGTGTAATAATACCAATCGGTTTTTTAATACCCTTTGAAACCCATACTCTCGATAAACATCTGTAACACACCCAATTACATCGTAAAAATGACTGACACACATAGAACAGCTAACAAGGAACGAATCAGAACAACAACAAACTCTTTTCTTATATTTATATATCTACTAATACAACACCCGATTTTTTTCATCGAGAGACTAAACAAACGATTAAACACGCCTCCAAAAGAAGGTAACTACCTAGGTTTAAATCACCTAACCATAGGGGGTTTATTGAATTAGATGCTTCTCGACGGAAGGACAATAATTTGCCACCGCAAACATCGCCACAACGCTAGCAAGATGCATTCAAGACACCAAACTATCTGAGTTATGTCGAACCCTATGCTTCTCGACCGAAGAACAATAATTTTCCACCACCAACATCGCCACAACATTAGCAGGAGGCATCCATTCACATCGTAACCAACACTAACAGATGAGATGAATACACCACAACTATTACTCTTTGTTTCTATGTACGCATCTACAACTCAGCTCCCTGTAAGAGGCTGAGATACAATTTCTTTTTTTCCGGGTAAGAAGAATCAACCCTGTTTTGCAATGAATCGTATGACTAACCGGTCCTTTTTTTTATATTATAAAAAAAAAAAAAAAAAAAAAAAAAAAAAAAAAAAAAAAAAACCCATCCAGCTGTTAGGTTTGAGCTATCGCATGCACAACCGTCAACAAGCAGCGTTCAGGATTTTAACTATGTATCCTAAATAATTATACAACTATTCCAACAGCATTCCATGCTATTTTCCCAGACGAATCACCTCGGTATTGTAACGAATCGATATTTTTTTCTGGAGAAGAGGTTGAAAATTTCTTAATTTATAAAGAAATTGCATCCGAAATAGGCATTTCACGTTATATTTTTTCTGTAGAAGAGCTTGAAATTTATATAAGTGCATTCGAAAAAATCGGTATTTTTAGCACACTCAAGACAATTTTCCGGAATTTACAACCACACACACACACACACACACACACACAAGCGTATTACCGACATATTGCAACATTTCCATGTATGATACCCTCACAGCTGGCACAAACACGTTTTCTTTTTACCATTTTTTTTTGTCAATGTTGGAGAATATAAAAGTTTGCCAACGACTTATTTCACGAACGTAAATCGGATTTATGATATTTTTTCATGTTACTAATTGTGAAATAAACAATGCCAGCACAATCGGTGGAATGGGATACAAACAGTTTTGAAGGGTATCCAGTTCATAAGACTTCGTACAGACGTAACGTCACACGCAGTTATCGATGACCACAGGAAATGCTATCGACTTTCATTTACGTTCGATACGGGATGTTTGGGAGACATCTTGCATCACGCAATCGTTTGAGATAATTGAACCGACATTAACCATTTTCGATAATTGAATCGACACAGACCCTTTTCGATAACTGAATTGACACCAAACGTTTTCGATTATTGAATCGGTACACGGGGCAACGTGAGCGTACTTTCTACTTTGCTCTTCATTTACTGTTCCGTTCTTTGTTGTATATGTGATTGTGCCGTGAGTTCTGCCTTGTTTTCAAGTTAGCGTACAGGTTAAGATGAGCAGTAAGATAACAAACTATTTTGCCGGTGCTCCTTCATCGAAGAAGCAAAAATTTGTTAATTCATGTGCGAGTGAAAAGTCAGGAATTTCGTCATTGTTGGTGGATGGTAAGAATGAAAGTGAAAATGAAAACGTGAACAATGAACCCACGTGTGATAATACAGTGAATGAACATGTGTACGACAGCAAGTCAAATGATCATCCAAAATTTTGGTCTTTTGATCAAGAAACTGCATTTCCTGAGACTGGTTAGTCGTATCAAATAAAAACTTGGTTGCAAAGTTTGCAAAGAAGTAGGAAATTTGGGCGTCAAAAAAAGCAAACAAGGTATGAATATCTCACAACCTTGGGCCACCGTATCTGTGTCCCATTCCGGTGAGTTAAGAAAAGAAGGGATGGATTCTTTGCGGAAAAGAATATTTAAACATAAAGACAGTTCCGCTCATCAAGCTGCTGTACAAATAGTGCATTCTGCTAAAGAGAAGACTTTAGAAATTGCTTGCACTACGGCATTTCAAAATGAACAGGAGGTGACAGCAAAAATATTTCGCACTGCTTTTAAAGTCGCGAAAAAGAATCAACTTTTCAATGATTTTGAAACCGAAATCGACCTGTAACAGCTTAATGGAGTTGACATGGGCCGCATTTTACATTATGGAAATGCGAGTACGAACATTGTTAATCACATCGGCCATGAAATGAAAAACACAGTGATTAAAACAATTATTGAGACAAAATCAAAAATATCATTAATTATTGATGAGAGCACAACAATTAGCCAGTTGTCATCTTTAATAATTTATTTAAGAACCAGGCTGCCTGACATGAGAGAGCCCACAAATATTTTTATTGATGTAGTCGAGCTGAATAATGTTACTGCCGAAGGTATTTGTAACACATTGCTCTGTTGTTTGGAATCCATGGGATTTTCTAACGAGTTCCTCAAAGAATATCTTATTTCAATTGCAACAGATGGAGCAGCAGTGATGATGGGAAGAAAAAAAAGGAGTTGTTACATTAATGAAACAGCATTTCCCACAAATTTTGATTTGGCATTGTGCTAACGATAGACTTGAATTGTCAGTTGCTGATGTAATAAAAAGAGACTTCCCATCACATATGAATCAGTTCAAGTCTTTCCTGGACAAGCTATATTCAGTGTACCACCAGTCACCAAAGAACGCTCGAGAGTTAAAGCAGCATGCAGAAATACTTGAAATGGAAATTTTGAAAATAGGTAGAATCTTGGGCACCAGGTGGGTAACATCGAGCTTTAGAAGTGTGTCAGCAGTATGGAAAAACTTTAAAGCTTTGGTTGCTCACTTTACAGCTGCAAAATACGATCAAAGCAGGGAGTCAACTGACAGAAGTATGTACGAAGGTTTACTAAAGTGCATCACCAAAGTTGATTTCATTCTCAACTTAGCTCTAATGTGTGATGCCCTTCAAGAATTAGCAGAACTAAGTCTTGAACTACAGTTACGAGACATCACACTGTATTCGGACCAACGGAAGATCAGAAATCAGATATTGGTGTTCGAAGAAAGGAATCTGCGCATTGGTCCTCATTATTGTGAAGCTCTCAAGGCAGTAGAAGAGCTGAACTTCGGAGGAATTACACTTGAAAGGAGAGCAAAAAGCAGACATCTTGAGCCCAGCAGATTTTATGATTGCCTGAAACAGCGATTGGAGAATCGTCTTCTGCAGACAGAGGATATTGTTATTTCTGAATGTGCAGAAGTGTTAGACTCATCGACTTGGCCTGAAAACCCTGCAATAACATATGGTGAATCAAGTGTAAAAACTTTATGTTGTCGTTTTGGTCTTCCAGAGAGAGTGACAGTTAGAGGATTTCCAGATTAGTTAATGGAGAAGAAAATGCCAGCATCACTCCTTCCTCTTCTCAATGCAGTGAAATGTGTTCCCATTTCTACTAGTGAATGTGAACGTGGGTTTTCGCAAATGAACCTCATTATCACAGCTACAAGAGCTTCTCTCTACTGTCAACAATCTGATGTTTGTTAAATTGTTTGGTCCTCCACTGCAGGTGTTTCAACGCATGGGCTATGTACGCTCGTGGTATATGAAAGGCAGGCATCTGCTACTGATAACAAGAGTAAAGGAAGAAGGCCTACTGACTACAGCAGCCATGAACTGATGTCCATTTCGAAACTATTGTAATGCTAGGTGATGTTAATTACAATGTACCACTAGTTTTATAGTTAAGGTACCAAAATCACTCCACAGGTGGCATGTGCCCCTTTTCGACTGTGCCCCCAGTCAAAAGGTAATAAAAATAAAAGTATAAATAGAAACAAATTAAAAATTGATTGGTGATCATATGAACAGTAGTTTTACCTTCTATTTAAATCTGAATATCAGTAATTTACAAAGTGAGCTGATAATAGTCTAATTTGTCATTGGTGGGACAGCAAATGGACATAGCATTGAATGTCCACCAACATTTTACAAGAATTTTGTGATTTTTGCATTTTTTGTTTGTTTTGAAAACATTGAGTTCCCACGAATAAAACAATTTTCTACATGATGAAAAACCAATAAACGTTACATCATTCAAACTTACATATAAAAATTGCAATCATGGTGTGTTATGGATGAGACAAGGAACTGGCACAAGTTGGACACATGTGAAGTACAATCTGTTTTTATAAGTTAAAATTTATTTTAGTTTATCAATTTTAGATAAATAAGTAATTAACATATTTAGACTTTACTTTCTATTTAAACACCTTTGTAGGAAAGTTTTGTTACCAATAAAAAATTTCAATACAGTATTACTTTAAAGTCCTGAGTACCTAATTATTTCACTTTAAAAAATCCACCACTATTAAAAAAGGTGCACTGTAGTTTATTAGTTAAATTTTCAGCTGTATTAAAAATTAATTGAGTTGAATCACGGGACACCACCCATCTTCTTTACCATTTCGAGAGCCAAACAAGGTTAAAAAAGATTTTTATCGTGTAGTTTTTATTGCTGTTGATAGGTGTGGATGGTTTTTGTTGTATTGTCTCTTTTAGTGGTGTTTTATAGGTCAAAATATGTGTTGGGTAATATTTCCTGGTATTGTTTTGTATGTCAAGGGATTGATTTCAATCACCTGTTTCCTTTGAGGTATATTGTAGTTCAACTGAGCTGTACGATACCATTTTCTTTTATTAGTTAGGGGCTGATGGGAACTGCGTGCTTCATTTGAGACGATAAACTAAAGTGTCCAATACCACATTATCTTGTATGTTTGGGTGTTTCTTGGTATCACCTGCTTCATTTGAGCTGTAGTAAATTCAATTGAAGAGTCCGATGCCTTTTTAAAATATTAGTTCGACATATTGATGACATCATGGGTAAAGGTCGACGGATGGTATCGCATGATTCAGTTATAAGTAATTTTCACTACACTATATACCACAGCAAACATTCGAACGTTTTTGCTTAGCTGTAGAATACAACAACACGAAATCACCGCTACATGACAACCTGTCTTCTGATATTTTTTTCTCCTAATCCCTTTAAGTCTCTACAAGACATAGCTGTTACAGATTTTTTTCCCCCATTTACAACACAGTGGGCATGTACCTAGCCCTTTTTAGAGCAAAGGAACCAATCCAACTGTTCGGACTGAACTATCAAAATACATGCATGCATACTCACATTCCATGTCGCATCTCCGGGGTCGCAGCGGCTACGGCTGGCGGACTGAGGCACACAATAGAGATTGGTCAGCTCCAGAGGAGGATGCAGGTGGCCAGCATCTGCACACATGGCTTCATTGTGTAGGTGCTGGGTGGGGGGAGCGGAGGAGAGCCAGCTGTTGTCAGCAGTTGTAACTGTTGCTTTCAGTCGATTTCAATGGCTATGGATTGAAAATTCGATATAATTACTAGATTAATGGGAGTACATACATATGGCATTACAGATGATCATATATATGATTCATCTATATGCACATCTAATTTTAGATGCGATATGAGCTCTAATTAAGGCTCTTTTTTATCATGTTACCGAACATAATGCTCTGATTTGCTTTTATATATAGAAACAGGTGCAGTCTGAGGGTGCTCCATCGGATCAAAGGGGCGAAAGCCTTCCAGGGCAACCAGAAATTGGTCTCCCCACCAATTTGTGGTTGCACCACGAGCCTCCCAACTACGGGAGTCAAATGTAATTACCGTAATTGCATCCTAGCCATGCTGCTGCTGCTGCTGCCATCACTCCGACACTCTGCATCTGCATGAGTGCAGAATATCGGTTGGGGATGATCACATGTTGTGCTCTCATTGGTCGGTGGTGGTCACGTGGTAGGGTGGGGGGGTGACATAGATAGTCATGTGATGCCTAGGGGTGAGCTCAGTTCCACGCCAGACGTGGAGGAGTGAACACGTGCAATAACAACAGACAATTACAATAATAAACAAACAATTACCATAATTACCCTAAGTACTTTCGGTACATGTAATTACTCTAGGTACACGTAATTGCAATCACTCTAATTACACATAATTAATTTGATATCAATTTGATTATTTTGGTCGTTGAATCTGTTTTTGCATTCTAGTGGTCAGGCAAACCAGTCTGGACGTCCCTGAGGTGGGGATAGGGGTGGGATTTCCCCACCCGCCATCTTGGATGACGTCATGGGATTTCCCCAGCCGCCATATTTGATGATGTCACAGAGTTCAAGGTCAAAAACGAGCGCCAGTACTCTCCTTGCCCTACCTCTCGTATTGTTGGCAGAAAGAAGGATTGTCAGTATGCCTCTGGGTGGGCTGTAATCTCTCTGATTTTATCCTCACAGTGTCTTCGTGAGATATATGTAGGAGGGAGCAATATATTGCTAGACTCCTCTGTAAAGGTAAGTTCTCGAAACTTCATAAAAGCCCGTACCGAGCAAAAGAGCGTCTCTCCTGCAAAGTCTTCCACTGGAGTTTAGCGATCATCTCCGTAACGCTTTCACGATTACCAAATGATCCTGTAATGAAGCGCACTGCTCTCCGTTGGATCGTCTCCACTTCCTCTATCAATTCCACCTGCTACGTATCCCACACTGGTAAGCAGTATTCAAGCTGTGGGCGAACAAGTGTACTGCAACCTACTTTCTTTGTTTTCGGACCTCATTTCCTTAGAATTCTCCCAATGAATCTAAGTCTGGCATCTGCTTTACCGACGATTGATTTTATATGGTTGTTCCATTTTAAATCACTCCTAATGACTACACCCAGATAATTTATGTAATTAACTGCTTCCAGTTTCTGATTTGCTATAGTGTAGCTAAATGATAAAGGATCTTTCTTTCTGTGTATTCGCTACACATTACACTTGTCTGCATTGAGCTTTAATTGCCATTCCCTGCACCATGCGTCAATTCGATGCAGATCCTCCTGCATGTCAATACAATTTTCCATTGTTACAACCTCTCTATATACTACCGCATCATCCGCAAAAAGCCTCATTGAACTTCCGATGTTATTCGCAAGGTCATTTATATATATATCGTGAACAGCAACGGACCCACGACACTCCCCTGTGGCAGACCTGACATAACTCCTACTTCGCAATACAATTTTCTCAATACAATTTTCAATTCTTACAACCTCTCTATACACTACCGCATCATCCGCAAAAAGCCTCAGTGAACTTCTGATGTTATCCGCAAGGTCATTTATATATATCGTGAACAGTAACAGACCCACGACACTCCCCTGTGGCACACCTGACATAACTCCTACTTCGGAAGACTTCTCTAGATTGAGAATGACCTGCTGCTTTCTGTTATCTAGGAATTCCTCAATCCAATCACACAATTGGTCTGATAGACCATATGCTCTTACTTTGTTCATTAAACGTTTGTGGGGAACTGTATCAAACGCCTTGCGGAAGTCGAGAAACACAGCATCTACCTGAGAACCCCTGTCTAAGGCCCTCTGAGTCTCGTGGACGAATAGCGCGAGCTGGGTTTCACACGAACGCCTTTTTATAAACCCATGCTGATTCCTACAGAGCAGATTCCTAGTCTCGAGAAATGTCATTATATTCGAACATAATACATGTTCAAAATTCTACAACTGAACGACGTTAGAGATATAGGCCTATATTTATGAACATCTGTTCGAGGATCCTTCTTGAAATAAATGTTTTTATTGAAGAGCCAATGTTTAATGTCACTTAAAACATGAATAAAGCATCCGGCTGTTTCGTCATGATGTACGTGTTAAAAAAAATTTCAAATATTTGTCAAGCTTAAGGGACTTAACTGCAGGGTCATCACTCCCTAAACTTACAAATTACTTGTAAACTACCTTATACTAAAGATGGTACACACATCTGTGCCCGAGGGGGGGATTCGAAGCCCCGACAGGGAGAGGCCTCGCGCATTGTAGCGTAGTGCTTCAATGTGCTTAGACACTCCACTGCGGTATACAATGTGTTAGAAGAGTGTAAATTAGCCATTAAAATTAAAGGCCAATTTGCACTGTTCGTCACATCACCGTCTGTCAGAACATTCCACAATGTATTTCTAATGGCAGCATTCACACTGTCCGTCACTGGACTGTCTCTTATCTCAACCTCATGTCAAGCTTTCTTCAGAAGAATGTTTTCACGGAACAGTTGTCTGTTAACATTGGAAGCTGACCTATTTTCGTCAAGCAATTTTCATGTTGTAGTAGACTATTACATGGTTGATACGCAAATGTGTCTTAATAATCTTTATTTTATTGTTATATTTTGTTTTAGCGTAAATGCCAAAAGTTTCATGGTTACTTAAATATTTTTCTCAATTGACTGTCCTAAAAGGAAATCGAATATTTGAAACCGAAAAATTGTTTATGTTTCGCAATATTGTAACAGAAAAGACTGGAACAAACTGTTTGTTTGAATAAGATTGTAATTTGATGACGCATTTGTCATCAAATAATGGTGTAAATGAAAAGTAGTATTAATCAAAGACAAAAATTAAGTTGTTTATGATGGTATTAACAATGTCAGTGGGCAAATCGTAATGGATAAAGTAAAAAGGATCTATTTATGCTCTCATTAATATAGTTTGATGTGTTCATATGTTTATTTTTTCGCTTAAAAGTATGAGAGTCACTCCAAAAGAAATGCACACTAGTTCTTTTTAAATACAGTTTTTATTCTACATATTAGAATGTTTTACAGTGTGTAGATACATCCTTTAGGAAGAATATTTTTATTTCTCGTCATAATCTTTCACCTGCCTTACGTCATCTTGGAACCAGTGTGTGCAGTATGAGGCCTGCGCTGTGAGGACAATCCTCAATATTGCTGTGCTCACTTTCATCACATAACCTGCTTGCCCATCGACTAACTGTACTATGATCGACAGCAACATCTCCATAAATCTTTTTGAACCTCTTGTGTATGTTTCCCACTGTCTCATTTTCACAGCACAGGTATTCAATGACAGCACTTTGCTTCTGATGAACGTCAAGTGTAGCAGCCATCTCGAAGACATCCTGTGACGGTGCCACTCATGGGAACAGGTTGAACTAAGTCTGAAAACAAGTGGGATGGATCTATCTACACAAAGTTTCAAACATGCAAAATGAAAACTGTATTTTTTTGAAAAATACTGTGAATTTCGTTTGGAGTGACCCTCATAGATGTTAATGTTTTGAAATGTTGCTTCAGTTTCCAGCACTTTACCACACTAAGTTAGTCAAAACATACATTGTAAAGTTTACTTTGGCTGTCAATAACGTTTAGTATTGTTGTCCTCTCAATTCCAGTATTAAACTATGACTTCCTCTTAACAGATCGCCACCCATAACCTCACTTTCAACATCACATATTGGGGTAGGTGAATTGACGTGACGGACAATGACAAACAGTTTGAATACAACTTGACATGACATTTTTGTGACATGAAGGACAGTGTCAATTGGCCTTCAGTTTTCAAATATATTATGATGATTATTTATTGCTATTTATTCAAGAAAGGATATTATTTGAAAGTACATTCTTTGCACTGACTGTCAGTTCAACACATCACAGTAAGAGAGTTGATTTAACACATAGGATTAATGGTGAAATATCATTCCACAACTCACCAAGATGGTGGACAGGCTTCAGCTGAATTCAGCTCGGCATAGATAACGCCATATCCCTTTATTTTAACATCCTTGGAGCACAGAAATGATAACCAGGAACCGTAAGTTCTACAACATTGATAACATACAAGGATTATCCAGAAAGTAGTACTCGCTTGCACTGTATGAAGCACTAGTGAATAGAGTAACAAACCAAACAGGATCAAAGGTTTCAGTTGTTTGTTTGCTTTCTTTGTGTAACGTCATGTGTCGTACACATTGACAGTATTGTGAATATTAGTGTTTATGATGTTAAAAAAGATAGAGAATGACACCACTTGTGAAGTCAGAGCTTTGACTGGGAT